>OW028581.1:24265286-25497161 GCA_932294295.1 Alitta virens
ATATATATTTCATAAGTAAGGAATAGCTGAAGAGTCTGATTTATAGAGAATTGAAAAGTGAATTACACATATACATGACCTCACCTAGCCATTCGGATGATGCTAGTGACTCTGTCATTACTAATTTCTCAGTAAACTAATAAGTGCAATAGTAAGCCTTCATATCAGTGATATCATTACATTATGGATTAAGCATTGGCAGCTCTATAAAATTAGCATAATTCTGTAATCTACTATGTAATCGAAGATTCGTATCACCAGCTGCATCACATCAAGGCCAGTCCTAATTCAGATGATCCCCTCCAGAAAATGACTCCAGAGAAAATATACCAAACACAAGTATTTTCGATTTTTATCCAGTATATGATTTTGATGCCATAGTGTAAGTATTTCCGGGAGCATTATTACTGTTACCTTGGCAACCGACTCAGCGATGACCTTGATTATATCATTGTATCAGTGTCATATCCCCCAGCATCAGTTTAGTTTGTCCTCGTGTGAATCTAACAAATTATAACCATCTGAATTGGCACTCAATATTAGTATTTCGGTGTAAGTTTGTGATGGATGAGTTTTGTGTTTTTGTGCGAATTGCAGTAGTATATCTCTTCCTAAAGCTAATAGTTTCTGCTGTCATTCTCATTTCAATTTAATACGTGTAAATTTTGTTGTCATTCGTCAGTTGTAAATTGTGAACTTTTGGAAGTAAGTGCTGACAGTAGCACCATGCCCGTGTCATCAACATATAGTCGTTTCCTACTGATTATACTGCATATACGGTATTTATAATAAATGGTTTATATTATATCTACCTAGCATATACACGAATGGTTGGAAGGAATGGTTCATATTAATGGTTGAAATGAATGGTTGTCATGTATGGTTGTCATCAATGGTCTCAAGAATGGCAGGAAAGGGCATGGCCACAATCATCAATATTTTTGACTTAGTTGCCCAGTGGTTTCATGTGTCTCAATAAATATTTATCATGAATGGTCTCAAGAATAGTAGGGGAGGGTGTGGTCACATCATTACCCAGCACCCCATCATGCCACAACCCACACAGTCCACCCTGGGCAGTGGAGGGGTGGGGGCTTGTGGGCGGAAGTGTGCGTTCTTAATGTGACCATCAATTGAGAAGGGACCAGTCGAATGGACGTAGAACGTCAAACCGGAATAGCAGACCAGTCTAACAAATTGGGCGAATTAGCGCGCCAAAGCCTGGGCAAGGTCACACTGCTACGTCATCTGCAAGTTCTTTCGCGCTTGCCTGGACTCCAGATAGGTCTAGTGTCTTCCTGGAACTGGCGTGAATAACCAATAAACAGTACTGGCAAATTGGTAGAAACCTGTTAAAATTTACTAAATCTAACATTCCTATTTGGTACTTTGTAGGACAGAAACGAATTGACAGTTTCAGACTATTCTGATGTCTTTTTTCTTTTCTTTTTTATGGCAACATTTCATTCAATATATTGTCTGACCCCCTTTTGGTACTGATCAGATCGTGTTAAAGTGTTGAACATTTCGAAGAGTTCTAATATTTCTGACCAGTATGTATACATTCTGCAAAACATGATGATTTAGATATTTAACCTGCGCCAGGTGGTTGGATGTTCTCATGGTGAAAGGCATCCGAAGGTCTTGGATTCGAATTCGGACCGATTCACTTTGAAATGAGCTTAATCTTAGCTAACTATGACAATCTATAGTTGCAAGTGATACTATAAATTCCAATTCCTCCTCATCAAACAGTTGTTGAATGAATTCAAAGGAAACTAAAATTCTTGACTGCTTAGAATCAGACTAAAGGACAGTAGCAAAAGCCAAATGGCTCATTGGAGTTGTACAGGACTGACTAAAGCCCCTCACTAGTAGCATTTACAAAGGGCTAATTGAAGTTGGGGCAGCGGGGTGAAAACTACATGTGTCTCCTTTTAGAGGCGCCCCCTATGACGTTGTAGATGACGTCACAGCTTCCAGTAATTGTTTATCTGTGTTCCATTGGCGCCGCGATGTAAACGGTTGTTGACAGGCTGATGACGCAAGAATGACGTCATCTCGTTCGATTGCTTTGAGGCAGGCTGGGTGTGCGTTTTGATCTGGCCAATACGCTGACAGTGTCGTCCCTGACTGCAAAACAACTTGGGACAACGATAACTGACTGTTAAAAAGAGCTACCAGCAGACGTTTCTAAAGTTGTTTAAAATACCCAGTCACAGTGGAGCTCCCAGGTGACCGCCTACACACGGCTTCCTGTAATTTAGCATAGTTATATCATTTTGTATATAACTTTGTCAAGTGTTTTGTACATTCAGAGTGAAAATAATATCCTAGTGAACTTGGCACATCTTAGCCCTTATATTACGACCCTACAGACGCTCTCAATACAAGCATCGTAATAAAAACAATATATTGCATAGATTCCGGCATGCTCAATGCAATGAACAATTTTACTAAATCCTGCCTCTGAGCCAGACAAGTGATTACGGAGAAATCCTCTAGGCGACGCTTCAGGTATTTGATCACAGAAAGGCCCTCTGGTGGCAAGACAGGCTATATCTCAGGTAAGCATTATCTTTACCTGTTTTATTTACCTATGCAAGGTGAGATCGAAATTCAACTATACATTGCATACAGACGTAAAAACATTTCTCAAAATGTTGCAGCGACCAAAATGAATTCTTAGGTGGCGCATGGATTGTGAATTAAATCAGAGATAATAATAAATACATTTATGTACTTTATCCAGGTTTTATCTGTAACTGAACCATTGGGATATACCATATTTACTCGAATAGAAGCCCTCCCTTCTATTTTCTAGAGAGCATCTTAGCCAGGCCCTTATTTGAGGTGGGCTTCTATTCGAGGTGGGCCTCTATTGCTTTAGGGGCAATTAAGGAAACCCAAAAACAGGTAAAAATCTCGGAAAATACCGCTGGAACACCTCAAATTCTTGATTGCCTGCAAGTGGGGAGGGGGGCTTCTATTTGGGGGAGGCTTTTTTTCTGGGGGGGGGGGGAGGCAGCTACCCTGGGCTTCTTTTCGATGTTGGCCTCTACTTGAGGGGCGTTAATTCGATTAAATGCGGTAATCCCTAAATAAAATTCAAATTTAAGACAGTCACCTGATTAATCTGAAAATTCTGGATACACGATTCATAACAGTTGACACGGTAAGCTGGTAAATGCGAAGTTTCTCTCTCTTTTTTTAATTTTTTTTTTTTAATTACGTTTAAACCTTCTATGGGGACTGCCGATCCCTGTTGATAGCTTAAATCAATTAGGATCAGATTGGGTTGCAAGCAGTGTTCCCAAGGCAACTGAGCTTGCATACCACGTGGAGTGAAGTGGCGATAATAGAGTGTTAAGCACACAGCTTACACTCGCTAGCACCAGCTCAGGGAGTTATTATTTGAAATACCGTGAGAGTTTTTTCACACTTGAACGTCACATTTTTGCAAGTTCAACAGATCACTTCAAGAGAGCTTATGCAATGCTTCTCTCATTTGTGTCAGTGTGGCATCAGTCGGACATTCATTCTGCTATTCCCCTACTGATGCTAGGGATGGGAGTGGGGTATAGGAAACAACCTAGCACACCTGTGGTTAGGGGTAACTATTACAGAGATTGGATACAGTTACAGAAGTTATAGCAACAGCAGTTACAGGCTGTTACTTCCAGGTGGGAAGATACAGTGCTACTGAGCAGCCAAATCTCCAACTCTAGTGACCTCTGTTCCATTTCAGCCTTTTAGCTTCCTGCCTCAGCATGATAGATGGTGAAATGAACCTTACCTATTGGTAAATTGTGTGAGTTATGGAACTCCACAGGATGAAGGTCGTTCACCTTTCCTAGCTACATGGGATTGCGTACAATGACGTCATCTTGACTGTTTCTTTTTGCTTAAAACGAAACATTCGCTGGTGCCAGTGGTGAATCCGAGGCCAAACAGTCAATTCGGGAAGAATTCAGGATTATTTTAGGAATGCTTGGCCTTTTATTTTCCATATCATGTATCCTCAAGAACCATTACTGTGCCTGGATGTCCTTGCTCACAAAGTTTTGGTAATAGTTTCAAACAATGGTTAAAGAATGATAAAAAAAACTGCTGAGGACAGAGTTGTGGTTCTTTGTTGAGACAGATAGACAGATAGATAAATAGATGGACAGATAGATAAACAGATAGATAAATAGATAGATAGATAGATGGATAGATAGATAGATGGATAGATAGATAGATGGTAGATAGATAGACAGATAGATAAATAGATAAATAGATAGATAGATTGATAGATAGATAAATAGATAGATAGATAGATAGATTGATTGATAGATAGATAGATAGATAGATAGATAGATAGATAGATAAATAGATAGATAGATAGATAAATAGATAGATAGATTGATAGATAGATTGACTGATTGATAGATTGACTGATTGATAGATTGATTGATTTATAGATTTATAGAGACAGAGAGACAGAGAGACAGATAGACAGATAGACAGATAGACAGATAGATAGATAGATAGATAGAGATAGAGAGATAAAAAGATAGATGGATAGAGAGGAGATAATTATCTGACTATCTGACTAACTGAGCGATAATCTGACTATCTGAGTATAGATACATTTTGAAGTTCCCTTGGTATCACTGCATTTGTCAGGCCCTATGCAGTCACATTCAAAGGATTATCCCAGTCAGTTTGACACTTCTGATACATACTACGATAAAATAGCTTGACAGAGACCTAACTAACCTCACCAATCAACCAAATGTAACATCACAGAGCAGCTGATATCGAATCAGTCTTTCTCATCAGATAAAGAGTTGGGAGACAGGGTCTAAATTTAGCTGGTCTGTATAGTGTCCTGGGCGGCTGAATAATAAGACTGGGAGTGGCTCTTGCAGAATTGAAAGACTTCCCCAATAGTATTCCCTGCACAAATTCCCTGATCAACTTAAGCCTTCTATGGTTTGTCCGTAGTCCCGCTTGTTCCGCTTGCCGAGGTGGTGACTGCATTTTAACCCTTCCCGCTGCACCGGGACCTGCAGGACTGCAGCTGCTAATCTGATGAAGGACCTTCTAGATGCGGTGTCCGGCACCTGGTTTAGATCTACTATGAACAACATATCAGCATCTAAGGGAATAAGAGCCTCTTTACACCATAGTCATGACACCATAGTCAAAACTGCCAAACCACCAGACACAACCTGAGCTTAGCATAAACACGTTGATCAGATTTGATGACTAAGAACAACTCAAATATATCTCCTCATAATAAGTTAATTTTAAATGTTTAGAATGAATCTCCCAGATAGCATTCCAAACAACAGTGGCCTATGATGCTGGGCTGACTTGGAATGCTATCTGGGTTTATATGAACAAAAAAAAGATGAACAACGCATAAACTTTAGGAATGAGAGTCTGGCTTAACCATGAAACCATAGTCATAACACCATATACACTCTAGTTTGATGACGGCATGAAATCAAACATTTCTCCATAATAAAGTTAATTTTCAATGTTCAGATCCACCGTGAACAACACTTCAAAACATCTCACCATGCATAAACACCATGAATGGGGAGCATGCCTTAACCATAACACCATAGTAATAACAACATGGTCAGAGCACTATAGTCAAAACTGCCAAACCACCATACACAGCCTTAGCATAAGCACAACGAACTGATTTGATGACACATTTCTCCTCATAATAAAGTTAATCGTCAATGTTTAACATTCTCCACAAATGCAGTTGACGTGATTCATTGTTAATTGCCATGGAAATCGAGACTTGTAAGATTTAATGCAGTCGAGTTTTACCATTTGTCTGAATATTAAGGACTAGGTTTAGAAATGGTGCACTCAACTACAGTATATATAGTGCAGTTCAACTTTCGTTAAAAAGCATGAATTTCATATAATATATCGTGCACAAGTATATGCAAAAATATTTAAAATTCTTGAATTCTGTTTATGTATAGTGTATTACATTATACGAAATTCACTTCATTTATGTTCGTGAACATCGTGGACGTTTTCAGTGTTATATTAGTGTGCAAATATGCATCAGCAACTGCTGGGAACCTTAGTAAGAAACAGAACCACCGAAATATATATGAATATCACAAGTAGCAAATGATACATCAGCCAAGAATCATCCAAGTTCTCATGGCAAACAAGCTTATTTACCAATATGAAAGATCATGACAACATGCAGGAACTTCAAGGCAGTACGTCAGAATAACGAATGCAGATGCATGGCCAGCCAACCGATTTGTGTAGAGCAATGACATGTGATTTGGGCAATTGGCATCTTGCCAAGTTTGGCCAAAACTGGTTCCAATGTCACTGACCCAACTTGGTCCCAGTGATGTGGATGTGGCGTCTTGGGGGTATCCATGGTGTCATATGCTGCTGCTGATGCTGCTGATGCTGCTGATGCTGATGCTGCTGATGCTGATGCTGCTGCTGATGCTGCTGCTGATGCTGCTGCTGATGCTGCTGCTGATGCTGCTGCTGCTGGTCGCACCAAGGTTGCATATAGGACTACTACTGCCCCCCCCCCCCCTACAGTATACTGCCACAGCTTGGTGGTGGAAATTCACTGGAAAAATCAATATGGCAGCTTCAACGAACTCAGGGGGACACCGAGACCAACACAGGACACTGATAGAGATCTAATGCCCAGTGTAGGCGGAGGAGGGATGCTGCCTGGTAGATGACATTTGTAGCTTCAAACGAAAGGACACTGAATGGTGGTCAGGGGTTTCAGGACTAATCTGGGCTACTCTAAAATTGTACACATAAGAGAAAAGAATATTGCTGAACAGTCAGTTTTCGCAAAATAGCTACATCAAACAGTGACAATAGATGTAATTTACACCAAATCTGAAATATCATAAATAAGCCAATATAATATTCTAAAATTTCATCATCATTCTATCAATTATTTGTTGTATTGCATACGAGATCATGATAATATAACTAATATAAACAATATGTTGGACTTTTACGCAAACCCAGCAAGGCAAGAATCACTTGCCTATAAGCAATGATGGCACTGGTATAGTGCTTGACCCTTAACACATCCCATGGAGTTGAAAAAGGCTGTTTGATATCTGGGGTGTATGTTGGATGGCTACAGTGTACATGTTCATCCCACAACTCTATGTTGGACTCCTCATTATCCACTATCAAGTTTGAACATACCTGCCAATGGTGTAAATTGTTATGTCGACAGATCTCCTAATCGAGGATAACAGACGCAAAGTCCAATTACATTTGCCAAGGGTGGGTTCTTTCACTTGAACCAGCATAGATGCTTAGTGCGAGGCATTGTCTCATATCAAGCCCACAAGATTCTGAATAGGATCGAGGTCGCCAAGCTGAACCGAATAGTGACTTTAACGTGAGGCCAGTACGTCATCTTACCAAAGGTTTAATGTCACAAAGGTTTAATGTCACATAGTTAAAAACAGAAATATACTTCCTTTAAACTAAGCCAGAGTCGATATGCTGACCACATCCAGGAATGGTACCCAGAAAAAGTACCCCAGGCAAACCAAGTAGAGTTGGGGTATTATCATAAAATGTATTCATGTGGCCCACGTGGTCAGAGCTGTCAAACTAACAAAAACAAATAGACGGGCCTGTCCTCCGTTCACAGTGTATGATATTTACACATATGCAGTGTGAAAACATTGAACATACTTCAAAATAACTTTTAATAGCTTCAATTGATGTATACACACCATTTCTCTAGTAAACAAAACCCTCGTGATTGATGGTGGTTGCATACACTTTACCTGTTTTGTGTTGGAAGCCTGACCTCATTGGTCAGGCCTTGTGGTCAGGCCATGTCACGATGGGGTTAATTAATTTAAATATAACGTTTTGGTCTCTGTTGATTGGCCAGTTTTTAGGCCTATCTCGACTTATTTGCTGGAGCCTTTGATTGAGTGGCTGACCAGTGAAAAACAGATCAAAAATACCAGCAGCACCTCGCAAAAGCTCTGTCGTCCAAACCTAGTGATCAAACAACCCTACTAATTAAGCCCACAACAAGAGACACTGAGACAACTAGACAACTCGACTAGACAGCCAGCCACCACCAGCTTCCCAATCAAACACTGCTCCCTTTTTATCTCAAGGAACAGCTTGTATCAAAGTGGTCAGAAGAAAGCCTCTGGAGACTTCATGGCAACTCACTAAACTTCAGGAGGCACTAAAATGCAAGATATATGGCTAGTTTTGTCCGTTCTGCATTTCTGCCTTGTATCAGATTTTCTCCAGACTCTAAGACCAAGATGGATGAAAGAATCCCAGGGAGTCTAAAAGGTCGTTCTACCCCCAACAAACCCTGAATAAACTTAACTAGTGATCTATGGATGGGATTAGGGGTTGCATAAGACGCCAGGGCCATAATTCATCAACAAAATGCTTCAGCTGTCCTGTTTGATAATGCCAGCACGTGCTGCAGATTGCTGTACATTAGATTCGTGCTATTTGCCTGTTTGTTTGATTGCTTGATGTTGCTTGCTTGCACAAGGTTAATAATATAGTTGTAGTTACTTACATCAGGTTACCAATATAGTCTTTTACTGAGCAGCCATGAATTCAGCAAGGCATAGGTCTTTCTTCTCCTCCTATTACTTACGTTGTTTTTTAGGCCCAAAAGATCATAACTAACCTATTGGACTCATGGAAATAACAGAAATCTATTGAATGATAAGAATGGTAAATATACACTAAAATGAACTAAAAATACTGCTGCTAGGATGCACTTTGCTTCAACCAATCATAGTCAAGGGTGGGAACTTTTCAGCCAATAGAAATGCAGTGTTCTGTCGTAGCCACCTGGTGGAAATATCAAGAAACTTTCGTGAAAATCCACTATTATTCACGTGTGACCACCCAGTATCCAGCACCATGTATAGCAAAGTATAAACGCCAGAATTCATTGTATAGCAAAGTACAGATGCTAGAATTTATTGCAATTTACAGACCAGCTGGTAAGTTGAACTGTGTTTTCCCATGGTTATATTGCTTTTTATTCATGGTTGTAGATATATTTTTTTTGTGCGAATCAATGCATCTTGGCACCATAACTTGATGTCAGTCACACAGCATTTCATTATAGGATACTTGTATGCACCTAATTGTGACCCATTAAATTACTTCCTGAAGCAATATTTTCTTAATAGCTACCCACCTTTTTTTCAGCAAGCCCTTTTCTATTTCAACTACGATTGATAGCACAAGTCATGCAAAAGTGCCATCTAACGCAAGAACATTGTAGTTTTCTTAAGCACTGAAGACTGCTTGACACAGTTTGATTATTCTGATCCAAGTCACGCAACAATGGGATCCGCAGAAAAGGGTTACAAATTTTTACTAAGAGGAAATCCCTGTACCCAGCAATAGGGTTACTATGTAGGTCACGGCATTCTGGGGTTGTAACAGAGTGGCCAAACAGGCAGGGACATATTTGTCAGCAGCCAATGAGTGCACACCCTTTTTTGGTTGCTAGGAAACACATCTGACATGTCCAATACTTTAAAATCTTTACCAGATCGCATTGCTCAAGCTGATTCTTTAGCTACAATATGTGTAGGTGGACATCGGATGAATTGATGAAACAAGGACTGACTTATGGTGCATTGGGCATTGAAAACCTTTAAAACTTTTTATCTTTGCGTGATATATTTGGTTTAATGTCACCACATCATATCATATCATATCATATCATATCATATAATTATTATATCATATATCATACATTATATCATATCACATCACATATTATATCTCATATCATATATAATATCATATCATACTATATCATATCATATCATATCTCATATCATATCTTATATCATAACTACACATACCAGATTAGTTATAGCACATCATATATTCATTCTCAGTATGCCTAGGACCATTTACACTATAATATATCTTTTGCAGCATCATTTTATTTGCTTACTATAGAGTTAACTCCTACGTATACCCTGTTCTTCTTTTCACAAGGAACTAAACTTTGCCAGTTGATTGCCTGAGAAAACCCAGTCAGCTGTCTCTCTTGCTGCTTCATTTTCCCATCGTTTCCTGTTTGAGTCTAAAAATAGCATAGAGTACAAACCGGAAGTGGTTGGGCCAACGATGACCAGCGGAAGTGGTAGCAGGACATTAACTGTTACAGTAGAGGGTGCTGAAGCATGCAATGGTCTGGCACTAGGGGGCACTCTAGCTGTTGAAGTGGGAGAGGGCAGGCCCAAGCGAGTATATATTGCCATTTTCTGTGTTTAATTGTCATCACAAACAAATGTAAACATTGTACAGGATATAACAAGTATTTTCCCGTTTGAGATTTACAAACAAAAGTATTTACAAATCTATTTCTTTACTGGGTGCACATTTTTAACGTGAATTTCCTACATGGTGGTGGGTGGATTCCGGCTTTACGTGATAATGTTCTTAATCTCTATAAGACAAAGCAACTTGTGTATCCAGCTTTGGTTATTACACTGAAATAAGTTATTACTGAACACAGTGGGAGTCTTAGACAGGATTTACATACTTCTGTAGGATACTGTTTACAACATTCACACACAGAAAGCAGAATGAATAGTCATTGAGTACCTGACTACTTTGTAGTACCCAGTAGAGTAACTAAAACCAAGTCGTTACAAACCAAATCTTTTCTCCAAATGCTGAGAACACGTGTTAGACAAGTTGCAAATATTTCCCAAAATGTCAGCTAATGTCTGCCTCTCCTGTTGCTGTCAGTTTGAATATCTTGTCTGCAATAAAAACGGCTACAACTTCAGTTTTAGTAGTCTAAAATAGAAATTGTCGAGTAAAAATTGTTGCTTGTTATGTAAGTTCTCATCAAATGGCTGATAAACCATTAGTTACGCAATATATTCCAGTGTGTCTGTAAATTATATTTGGAATATTTATCATCATTATTAGGAGCCAATTAGGGGTTTACGTCAAGCAGGGACCATGGCAATGGCGAGGTGGTCTAAACTGAGGATGATAATAAAAGTTCTACACCAAAAATTGGTAATTTTTATATTAAAGTGGTCTTAATAGCAGGTTGATCTTAAAGCGGGGTTCTACTATAGGCCAACTAAATTATGCATTTTTTCTCTGTAAAAATACAAGCTAGATGGATGCAAGCTTGAAACTTTTTGTTCAGGTATCTGCTCAGCTGCACCTTCATCTGAATGGATGCCCCAGGATACATCTAACTCATGGGCTCTCCCATAACTCACCGGTTGCTCACACCATGTCATCGTGACGTCACGGACGTAACGTTACGTCCGGGGGTAAGCCAGAACGTTGCTTAAGAACGCCACGAATTCTTCAGGGAGATTGAAGAAAGAGGGGAGTCTAAGAAGAACTAGCAGAATTCTGCAAGGAGTAGAGAGCAAAGGTCTAGCATGAACAGAAAACGTGTGGCAAACTCTCCAGTCAGCACATAAGTCAGGTTTATTGGTTTGGCCAAAGTGCTGAGAATATATAAGAAGCAAAGGCAACACGCCAATTGGCCCTCATCATAAATGCTCATATCAAAATTTTGCCATTATTCCAGTGAAGCAAATATATTACAAATGGTCACAAGGCGCTGAACCACTAGTGTATCTGTTTGTCTGAGGAAAAATAACTTAATAATGAGAATGGTTGAAACCTATTATGGTTATTTGCTAACTATTTATTTCAACTGACTAACCGACTAACTGAATATCTAATATGCAGCTGTCAATGACAGAAGTGAGCGAAGCTATATTATATTTATGTCTTAAAGTTACTGTGTCTCCAGATTTAGCACATTCAAGTAATTATATATATACAAATGCTGCTTTCTTGTCTTTTGATATTTTTTACCATTACACATTGCACAACAATTTAGTCTTAATTTACAATAAATAATTTAAATATTAGTTTTTCAGGCCATCATACCCAGTGTGTTTCCAATGTTTTAGTCTGGATTTTCAATGTAAGATTTATTTTTAGTAATAATGTCTGATGAAATCATTAGTTAACACACAAATTTAGTATGCCCTGAATATTTCTGGTGGGGAATTTTGCATCCAACAGAAATATTGGCCCATTAGTTATTCTCAACTATTAATTGGACTTCATGTAGGTTTTTAAATTTTCAAAATCCGACAATAGATAACAATTTTAGAGGCAAAAGAAGTCAGATAATTGTAATGCGTTTCTCAGCCGCCAGGGGCGCTGCGGTCGCTTACAACTGCCCCCTGGTGTGATAAAACGTCATCGCAACAATGTCGTTGGCGCGAGCGTGATCGATTCAAGATGATTTCTTATTCTTATCTGGTGAGTTCCCCTTCTAAATAAACGCTATTTCTAGTCACAGTTAGAATTTTTACAGTTAGAGAAACAAGTTTTCTCCAAGTTTCAAGCTGGATGTGTATTCGTTACGAAATTATGGACATCGCAACTTTTGAACCGACGACGTTGTTATGACATGATGACGTAGTCTCGTTCTGGACGATTTGGCAAAAAAAAACGATAATAAGTTGATCTTCCATAGGATTACATGTATTTTTGAACATCGATAATAAGTGAAATCAATTTTTGAACCAGTTCCGGTTGGCTTGTCCACTGTGTAGCCTATCGTCTACGGGAAGTGAGCTGCGCTCGCCGCCTGCGGCGGCGGAGCTTCGCTCATATTAACCAATATAACTATGTAACTAGTCTTGCTCAACTTCTATTGATCGTTGTTTTTTTCTGCTTTCCCTCCTGCATTTGCACGATTGATATTTTTGTACTATTGATATTTTTTTGTCGTTTACTACTAACACTGCCCTGATTGTAATATCAATTGTATAATTATTTCTTAAAGCATCATGTATCATATACACCAATTTTGTGTCAGATACTTTTGATCAATAAACTCATAAATTGACTGACCAACCAAGACACGACCCAAATGACTGACCAACTGAGTGAACAACACTCTGACCAACTGGCTGACCAACCAGCTGACCAACCGGCTGACCAACTGGCTGACCAACCAGCTGACCGATGACCATTATGACCAAACTATCAGTAAGGCAACCAACAAATCATTCCAAAGTTAGTGTGCTATAGTGTGATATCCAAAATACTGTGCCAGTAGAAATCATCCACTCTGAATTGGTTTCTGTTGTTCTGTGGTGTCTTGAAATTTCCTGGTCATATATTTTTGAATTTAGCATTGGTAACACGCTATAACAAGAAAATTCTTTAAAAAAAAAAAAAGTTCCCATATCTGGCAATGTGTGAACAATGTTAGCAGCACACAGATATCAATGTACAGGAGTTATGGCACTAAACAGAGAAATGGCAGTGTTTAATTGTCCAGTGTGAAATGGAATGAATAAAAGTACATACTAATTTATAAGAAAGCTGGTCAAAATGTGTTTTGTTTTTCATCTGAAATTACTTACAAAATAATTACATAATATATGCAGTCTTAATATTTATGTTTCATATCTTTAAAAGAGTCATGAATATTTTCCAATTTTCACCAAACCAAAACTATTGTAACATTTATGTACGTTACAGATCCCTATCTCATATCAGCAATTTACCTAGTTTGGACACAGAACTGAGTATCTGTTTGTCTGTCATTTTGGATGTCCATATCAATCATAGTTATATCGTGTAATAGGTCTGGACGCCAGATATAAAAACAACATGATAATTAGAATTGTAAGTGTATGAACAAATAGAACATACAATTTAGTATTCCAGCCAGCCAGGAACCTTCATGTGTGATGTGTATCAGAATGTGAAATAACATTTCTGGCTGTGACTCCTGGTCAATCCATTGTGTAATGAAGTAAAGATAAGAGAGAAATGATTTGATATGGAAGTCATTTATCTCCCATCATGTCCCCCTGCCTCAGCAGCCGTGATTTATGGCTTGTGTTACTGTTACACTTGCAGCAGCAGACTGGTGTTGTTGGTAGAAAAACAGTTCTGTTGCGAGGAACATCTACCAACAAATAGGAGTAAAATTGAGAGTGTTCTTGTGAATGCTTTGCTCGCTACATTGTAAAATACAGCCAGGCCCAAAGTTTACATTCGCTTGCACAAATGTTCACCTACTTTTTCACCTCCATTTCTGTTAAATATATAATCAGTATCAATCACCATTCTTTACAGCTCAGTAACAATGTTAACCCTTTTCCTTACTTCAATCAAAGTTTTCAGGCCCCGTGTGTCCACTAAAATGATTATATTCACAGTTTAGTTAATGACAGCTCACTCAAGTGAATGTAATGTTTGTGTCTGAATAGAATTTGTGTCTTATATGAACAGACTCTAGTGTCTTCTCTACAGCACAAAATATCTACCATTATTCAAAGATACCTAAGTGTAGAGATAGCAGACCCCCTAATATTTAAACCATCCCTTAATTGAATTTAATAATAGAAATAACATCACAAATGTCATTACTACATGAACGATTCGCAATGACCAGAAACAAACGATGGCCTTTAAGAGATATTAACATGTACCTATATTAGCTCTTTCGGCATAAATGTCAGGAGTGCCTCATTGAAGCAAGGTGATTCTAAGAAAAGTTTATTGTAAAACTTGGAAGAGAACCAGGCAAAACTGACCATTTCATGATTAATACGAAATATGGCATGGATTTCTCAAACACACAAGCTTTGTAATGTCATGGGGTTTTTTTGTCTGTTGCACTCGATAAACTCAGCCGACATTCATACTTACACCCTTGGCAGGCCTGTTCTAGCTTGAGTCTTTCTCAACTCCCTGGGGAGTATACACCCAGTGTGCAGCCATTACAGAGCTCCTTTTGATCAAACACTCTGCAATTGCCATCCCTGCATATAGTCTAGTTGCCCGTTTACACCTGGGTGGAGTGCAGCAGTGGTATAAGGAATATCTGCTCAGTTCCCCCATGCTGTGACTGGGTTTGAACCCATAACCATACTTTATCCACTGTACCACGGCACCCACAAAGTTACACAGGAAGAAATAGATCTACCAAGACATCAATAGGGCTCATCACAACAGATGGCGTGCGGTAGTCAATCACAGCTGACCAGTAGCTGGCCAAATAGCCTTCCAATACATGGCCCCCAGGCTAGACATCCATTGGCATTTAGGAAAGCTGCAGATTCCCTGGCTTGCTGGATGTCATGCCAATGGCTGTCTGTTACAAAATCCACCTCATCCCATTTAACAAATCCATGCAGTTTGTCTGCTTTTTCCTTTATAAAGCCTCGTACTTTCAGATTCCATAAAATGTCAGTCAGAAAGCAATTACAATACATACAGCTCTATGGAAAGACCCGGCTGTAAAGTAGTGCTTTGCTAGATCTACAATTTAAGCTTCGAATGTGTTCAGGATATACAATTCTGATATTTTCTTTGCTAAAGGCCTAATTAAGTTTTCCCTTTGTACTTAATGGATAAATAATAAATAAATAACTTGTATAGTGCCTGTTTCAGAAATGATTTCTGCTCACTAGCGCTTGGATTAAAGAAACCTATTGTTCATAGCGATTTCTGAATAAAGAATTTTTAATTTCCTCTTGCAGCCATCGTTGGTGGAAATTTGTTTGCTATCTTCTGGCAGATTATTCCTGAGGCAAGGTGCAATGGCCGAGAAGGAACGAGCACCGAATTTTTACCAGACTGAGGCTGCATGGACGAGCAGATTTTTTGTCATTGCTTCTAGCAAAATAAATAGTAAATTAATGGGGATATTTGCTAAACTATACAGTAGGTAGTCAGAATGGTTAAATGTGACCATTTTACCAACTATTAGTGGTAGTATCCAACTATCCAATAATGTCACTACAGTAACCATGGTAACTTGGTCGACACTTAATTTTCTGTAGAACTACAAAATGTAATAACCCTGCAGTATTTTCTTGAGCTTCCTCTTTTGAAATAGGTGTCATGTTGCTAATATTGAATGTGGGCTGGGTTTTTGCTGCCGATGAAAAAGAATGTTCGGCATCTGAAAGTTCTCCAAGTTCAAGCCAGGTGCACTTTTCATGATTATCCAACAGCTCAGCTCCTGCTGCTAGTACAAGCTACTTTCACCACTGAAAACAGGAGCATATGATTTGCTGAAAATGTAAGAATTGTGTCACCGATGTCAATATTGTTTGCCAAACCACGTGGAGTTAACTGCTATTGGTCCTGATTTTATATTTTACTCGTTTCCTGCATTATCTTTTATTAAATCAAAACATCAAAATTCATAAATCTTCTGGGAAGTTGAAATCATGCAGACATTAGTGTACGGGCACTTCCATTTTGAACTACCAAATAAAAAGCCTTAAAAAACAGCAGCATTCTGATTTTTAAAACACCATGCACCCCACATCAGTCTCACAATTAACACCAATAAACTGTAGACCAACAATTATTGCTTTTGAATCACACTGTTTTAACCACCTCACCTTAATAAGACCAGTAAATCTGAACAAAAAAAATGATCCACCTAAATTGCCCCCCAAAAAGGACATATCTGATTATATACTATGTAAATACTAATAGATTTTTTTTCTACATTGCATCATATCAAGTACACTATTTATGTGATTAAAGATTATATGTATATATATCCCACTCCTATAACAACCAGTAGTTAGGATGACTTTTGTATTGCCATATACGGCACCCAGTTACATGTAAAACCAAGTAGTCAGTGAGCAAAGAAAATAGTCTATAGTGTGCTATTCCATGATAATATATAATGCATCATCCATAGCACACATGCATGGGTAATCCATCACAAATCAGGCCCCACTCAGACTCCTGACACCAGGCATTAGCGTCCCAAACGCCAGGCCACTGAATGTTATGTTGTGTAATTCGTGGTCATTCAATATTTCTGATGGTCCTGAAGATCAAAGACTGCCTCCCCAAGAGCAATCAATTACCAGCATAAATCACGACCACAAACACCTAGAGAGAGACATGGGAACCACAACACATTGCACAGAACTGCTCCTTCTATTATGAGGAATATAAGCAAGGGGTATAAGCTGCTGCTTCTAGTCTAGGGATATATTTCATCTGCCATATAAATGGTTTTCTCGAAATGTTAGCGTACGTATGAATAAAATCACACAAGGACCTGCAATAGAACCAACCATATGACTGTAAAGTATCTCCACAGACACCACCGATTTTTCAACGAATGGCACAGTTTTTTTACCATTGTGCATACACCATAAAAACCACCTGTAATGGTGGTTTTAAAAGATGTATGATCAGTTTTAACTGGACCTAACCCATGTGTAAAAATGGACATAAAAGTTGTGATGTGATTTTCATAAAGTTATACTGCTACTTCTGTTTTAAGATACAACAGTTTAAGAAATATAGTGTGGTCAGAATGCCTAAAAAGGTAGCTGATTTGACTATCATTTTTACTCCAAGAGATATCAGACTATCAGTGTATGTTGATATCTTTGTTCTGAAGCTGATTAGTTCTTTTGAACAGAAACAAAGATTGTTGCAGTAATGATGTCAAGGTAGTACTACAATAAATAGCCATCCATAGAACAGTGATATCGGTTCGTGATATTCTGATGTGAGTTGGTGAATGCTCCTGATTGCAACTCGGTGACTACCAAACCTATGCTTTGAACTAGCCAGACGTGACTACTTATACCAAGCACTGTCCAATTAACGTCAGTTTCAAAGAAAACTGCCAGACACGAAATCACTCATATGTGTGACTGTGTGACTCAGGGGGAAGTTGTGCAACCTTAACTTTCTTGTTTTTCTCTTCTGGCCAGTTGCACATTTTCAGCTGATTATCTGTACATGTGTAAATTGAGACCTTCCTTCAACTGCAGCTTAAGACCTAAATACATCAGTTTAAGGATTTAGGCATTGCTGTAGCTCTGTAATACAACCTTTGACACCCCCAATCCACTTCTAAATTTCCACTACTAATGAATATTCACCGATATATTTTTTGTAAAAAAATCGGCATATAGCAGTTTTAGTTCAAATTATGACACCCTTCAAACCCCAACTTTAAGCTAAATACATGTATCTTCTTTCAGCTACCACCCACAGTCCCATACTGCCTTTCAGCATTGTCCAGCTTCCTGTCATTATACCCTCTGACCAGAGTGACCCTGAGTGACCCCAGTGACCCTGATAACCCATATCACCTTACATGGTCCTATGTTGATAGCCTGTGCTGCAGCATGTAGGTAATCTTATTCAACCCTTACACAATGACGTATACCAAATATAATCATATAGCCAAGTATACCCTGGGGGTAACAATGATCCGCTTATGGGGATTAATTGCATAGATAAGACTTTACCATGCTCCGTTCAGATTAGTAGCTATTGTTGCCTATAGATCAATATACCATTATGGCAAAGCACTGACTAGGCATTTTCAGGCCGTGGACCAGGAGGATGTGGTATCCATTAAAATGATCGAAGGCTGCCAGAAAATAAATACACCATATCATGTACACTTGGTCTTCAAAACATGAGCCACTCACTCCCACTGAAATCGATTAAATGTAAAAGTGTGTAAACCGTTTTTGCAGTTTTCTCCAGATAACCACACCATTCTAATGGCAACGTTTGAAGTTACTGGTATGAAAGGATTGAATAGGCCAGTCATATTGGCCTGGTTCATTGAAATACTCTTATATTACAAGTCACAATCAGGATATTGGACGGTTTTAAAGTGACTTAATGGTCAAAGTATTAGCCAGGTCCTCGTGGATTCGATTCTCTTCAGTGTATGAGCAAAATCTGGCTGAAATTTCGTCATCTTAAACATTATTGTCTCAATTAATAATGAGTAAAAGACCACGCCAGTGTGAACTTCACTACTTATCACCCCATCATCACGTCTGCCCATAGCAGCTATAGTGTTATTGTAATACAATAGTATACAGATTCCGTGCTTTGGACATGAAATTGTATGACAATAATTATGATAAACAGTTTTACTATACTTTTCTGACCATTTGATGGGATGGATTTCTGACTCTAAGAGTGAAATGATTTACTACCTCAGACTGTATCAAGTGGTTGTTAATCCAATTGCTTCATCAGACATTTCAAAGGGATGCTCTGAGCTGTTGTTGGACATTTAAATCAATGAAAACCGCCCTAGGTATCATTATCCCTACCTGTTGCCAAGCTCTTGAATTTCTTGTCTTTCTATGTACAGAAGAACTCAACTAATTTTTCAAGGACCTATTTATAACTCAAGGAGTGTTTTTTGTTTGCAATGAAAAGCATTGGTCTGGAAGAGAGAAATCAATAGTGTGTGTGTTTTGTATTCAATCTCCTTAAAGCAATTGAAGCAAGCACCAGGGCCCAGTGTCTTATAGAAACAGATAAATAATATATCCCCCCCCCCCCCCCTGAGTGGCCTAACCAACATCTCAATGGCCTGTCGCATGGGGGCGCTTTGGTGCAGATAACCACAATCCCAGTAGGATTCCTTAGAACCAAAAAAAAATAGGAAATACTGCACAATCCTTGACATTTTAAGCTAAAAATTATCTCTTCATGAAACAATATTCCCAACTAAGATCACCCAAGTTGAAACTAATAGAACCAAGAATTACATGAGACGAAAAGAAACAAGTTTTGAAGGCTATCTATCTCCTGAGACACCAGAGCAATGTCTGTGTTGAACACCAGAGGGAGCATTTCATAGCTGACTTCACACAAATATCCAAATCTGTCAAATGGAACATTTCTGGTTTGGGGTAAACTTCCCAACCCCTTGAACTAATATTAAGGATCAGATAAGAGGTGAAAATATGTTTTGGGATAATCCTCGCCAGCTGAAATGCTCTGTGGGTTCTTGGAATTAGATGTTAACAGCAAAATGGCCGACATTTTTGATACCCCAGTACCCCTGATTAAACCTGCATTTTAATCATCACTTTTTTAAGAATGGATTTCTGGTGCATTTTTTAAGTAACCAACAGCAGAAAAACTGCATTCTCTAAGTAACTGAGGTGAGGTACAGAAGGAACTAGATACGAAAAAGTTCACAAAAATGCAGACTATGAAACTAGCAGACCTGTTTTAGCTCTTCAACTAATTTTTTGTCACAGTAGCTGAAGTTGAAAAATTGCTAACCAGGACTATGGAGCAGTGTTGGAACTTGTTTTTCATATCATTTCTCCACGTTTATCATTGCTGTGTCAATTATGTTTAAATACATTACCAGAAAAAAAAACCCAAAGAAAAACAGTCTTATTTAGCTCTATCAGCCATATAATTGCACTTTATTTACTTCACATATTTGTATTATAGTACACCTATGATATATTAAATATCAAACACGATAAAGTTCATAAATACTACATGTAATAGCACACAATAGTTTTGACATCAAGTTACAATTGTTCAATTATAAGCCCACAATATCATGATTGGATAGGAAGCTCTGCAAAGTCAAGGTGACAAATAAATTACGTATATCTCAGCCTTCCACTCGTGCTAATTAATGTTGACACTAAATCATAACTTGGAACAGTGGCTGAGCAAATTCAATCATGCATGACAAGCAAGACATTGATTTGTCTAACCTGACTCATAACTAATTCATGGGCCAAGAATGTAGTGCTCACAATGATGGATGCTCTGACCTTTATATCTAATGCATGCCTGAGCTTTATGAAAAACTGACACGGACTCTGAACAAAATGACACATAATCTTCTAGAAAATTGACATTTTTGGAATGTCACTGGGGTCAGAATATACAGCACTACAGTTTTTGGAAAGTGGCTGATTTCAGCCATTTATTTGTAATTCTGTACCTAATAAACTACCCTATAAATTATACTCAAAAAGGTTTTCAACATATTACACATGGCAAGTTGGGGAAATATTTATCAAAAATTTACCTACAAATATTCTAGTAATGTAACTGCAATATTTTATAATGTATTTCACATGGTGAAATTATTTTCGAAAGCTAGTTTGGTAATATTATTCATGGTATTTCTGCAGGCTTTTCTAGGGTCCTCATTTTTATAATGTGACAATGTGTACTCCATATATTGACATAATGTTAGTTAACATGATCATTTAAAAGTGTGTCGATATTTTGGTAATATCTGTGGGGAATATCATCTCAAATATTGCTGAAATGTTTGGAAAGTCCATGTTATCAACTTGTGACAATGTGTTCTACAATATTCAATGTTGTCAATATGTTCTGCAAATCAGTTTTGAAAATACATGAATAGCAAGTATTTTAAGGTCCACATTTTAAGATCATAGATGTAATGTTAGGGCTCTGTTGAACTTGTCGTTATTAACACTACTTTTACTTGTCTAATTCCAGATTTTATTCACTGCATATAAACCAGTTTAGAACGTAAGTCTGACACTAAATAACGAACATCATAGAGTGCAAAACCGAAAAAAATACTATATGTTGTAGCTCACAATTTTGACATCACTAATTTACAAACTATAAATCAACTGTCTTAGCTGTAAAAAGGCCTCAATATTATGATTTGATTGCGAGTAGATATGGACTTTACATAATATAACTCTTTTCTCAGACTAGAATATTACCTGTAAACTTGAATGTGTTGTTGCCATTCCAATGATAAGTTTATCAACATTGTATTTATGTGTACCACCCATAGATGATCTTCACATTGAAGTCAAATACAATAATATGTACAGTTGCTCCAGACGTACACCCCAGGAAAAATATCACAATGTGTCTCCTTAACCAATTGAGATAGTTTCAGACTTTTTTTTAATAGTTGATCGTCATATTAGAAACATTTCACTGTCTTAATTGAGGTAATAAAGTGTATGATGGTAATATGACAGCTCCAAGGGGTCGGAGGGGGTGTCAGATTTGGGGTGTTGTACTGTACAATGTACATTGTATATCATATTTCGAGATCTGCTGTTTGTGCTGTAAAAAAACAGTGGTTAAACCAGCATTTTACACTATAACGGTTTCCACATGATACCTAGGGCAATCTTAAGTTACCAAGATGCAATCATACGAACCCCTTCACCCCTCCTTAAGCCTCTCCTACCTATCAGTGGAAGCACTTAACATTTGAAAGGGTGATACCCTAAGATCCAAGATCACTCTGTTATGGGGAACTACTGCCGGAGTACAGTGGGAAAGGTGAGGGAGTAAAAGATCTGAGTACCTCGATTTGCACCCTGATCATCTACCTATCTATCTAACTATCTAACTATCTATCTATCTATCTATCTATCTAGCTATTTTTCTAGCTATCTAGCTCTCTATTTATCCATCTATCTATCTATCTACCTATCAATCTTTCTACCTACCTATCTATCTATCTATCTATCTATATCTATCTATCTATCTATCTATCTATCTACCTATCTATCTATCTACCTATCTACCTACCTAACTATCTACCTATCTACCTATCTATCTATCTATCTATCTACCTATCTATCTAACTATCTACCTATCTACCTACCTAACTATCTAACTATCTATCTATCTATTTATCTATCTATCTATCTGCCTATCTATCTATCTACCTACTTATCTATCTACCTATTTACCTACCTAACTATCTACCTATCTATCTATCTATTCTATAGTCACAAGCCATTTGTAGTACAGACAGATACTAGTTAATTATATTATTTATCACATTTTTTGGATTTATCACATTAGGCCTACATACTATTTGTCTTACTATCCATTGTTTATCACAAATCTTTTTTTCTACTGTGGTTTCACTACATTGACACCTATGCAGGGTGCCAATCATTCCCAAAACAGTTGTCAGTAACAAGAACATTATTGAATGGGGGCGGTGGGAATATGCAAAACAACCCGTGGCAGCAGCAGTACAGTCTATGACGTCATCGCTCAGTTACCATGGAAATGCCAAGTCCTTATACGGCGCGTTTAAGGCAATGTGACGCCGTGCAATTAAGGTAATTACTGGTATCGTCTTAAGTGATCCGTTCCCAGGTATCATTTTGCAAAACAAGAAGTTATCAGACACGCTCCTTCATAATACTTATCTTCCCTGCTGCTGTTTTGGTGCCACTTAGGTCTAATGGATCTTTTATGTTTTATACCAAGATGAATGGCTAATATTTGTCTTTTTCAAAACAATATAGAATGGTCTCCTTTTTTGCCCATTATGTCTGGGTCCATCCAATATAGCACAGAGCTGCCGCTTGACCAAGATAAATCGGAGTCTGCCACGCAGTTGTTGAAAATAAGAGTGGTTGGTACTTTTTGGCTGTCGTTATTCTTTGAAAATGGCTCGAAAAACATATGCACAGTGGACATCCGCGATTAAGACCACATTTTAGAATCACTTTTAAAAATGGCCTTTAAGTTACTATTACTGCAAATGTGGTTTAATTTGGAATGTTTAGACTGTATTTAAAATATGTCGTGCTTTTGAAGTTGTCCTTATTTTTGGGTTGCCTGATGTGCAGGGATTCCCCTGTATGTTCGTAAACATACTCTAAAACTCTAAAACTTAATATTCAGTCCAGTTTTACTTGCAAATAAATTGTGCGGCATAATAAGACTAGAATCAGTATTAGCAATTTAATACCCCTGACCATATCATATATCATATGCAGTGTAATTGAGAGGAACACTTTCTAATAACGTTGTCACATGACTAAAGTGCAGTCATATATGAAACCCAATTACTAACAGTGATGTCGATTGTATAGCGCTTAGGCTGTGTGCGTTGAGTGCGGCTGCACCGATGTATACTTCCCATGGAGTTGAGAAAGTCATGCTTGAACAGGCCTGCCAAGGGTACAATTGTAAAGTCGGTTGAGACTGCTTGAACAGTAAAATAGACTGTAAACCAATAAATGAAATTTACATTTTATCAATGCCCTGTAAATTATCCTTATTAATAGTTATCTTGAGGACTCTTTGGCCCTCCTTGTGAAAGCAACTGAATTTCTTAGCCAGTCCAAAGAAGAAACGCTAAGATCATGAAACATAATTTAAAGAATAATAATCTAACTTTATCAGCATGACCTCAGTGGAGAAATTCATAATTACATAAGTTATTGAATGAGCATTATATAAGCCGAAGCTGTAAATACCATACAGAACTGGAGTTTGAATTAAATGCAAAACAACAATTGCAGGAAATTCAAAACAAAGATTAAAAAAAATTAAGTTTCAAAATCCATGCACATGAAAGAGTTTCACTTTTATCACCTAAAATTTTAAATCATAGTATTTTCGATATTTTTTTGTTGCATTTAATTTTCACACAGAACCACTCTTGTTTAAATTCATAATCATCTTTCTTTCTTTTTTTTTATTATAATTATCATGTACGCAATATTATAAAATATTAGTACCCATTACCAGCTTGATAAGCATATGTTTTTTTTGGTGAATAAACTTACAAACAAACAAACAAATAGTTGAAACCTTAAAGGTGCACTGTCTGTCAAATTTGCACTTTAAATTAATGATATAAATCAATACTGCCTTGTCTCATAATATTTTTCACCATTATATACCCACTTTTGCACAAACAATTTAGTTTTAATTTACATTAAATAATATAAATATTAGTTTTCATGCCATCAAAAACTCAATTTGTAAACAAACCCACTGATAACGTCACAATACTGAACAATGGTGATGATGTCATTTCCATTGTGTTTCCAATGTTTTGGTCTGGATTTTCTCTCAATGTATGATTTATTTTTAAGTAATTAATGTCTTATAAAATCATCAATTCACACAAATTTAGTGTGCCTTTATTACTAAAGGTAATTTTCAACTGTTCGATAGCATCTTAGAAAATTGCAAATTTGACAGACAGTGCAACTTAAATATAGAAATGAATACATGATTTTTATGGTCTCCCCTGAACCACATAAAACAGCTTCTGCCATAATTGAAGTTTGGTAAAATTTTTATGGTACCAACTAGAAGTTCCTATTTCTTGGCAACCTGCCTGTATTCCCACAATGGGCTTCCTTCTGTTTCCATAAAAGCAGCTAGTTGAGGGCGTTTGTAAGGAGGGCAGTAAAGAAACGTGAAAGTCACAAGGACCTAAAAATAGAAGGTTTATGTCAATGCGCAGGAAGGCAAGGACACAAAACTGGGAGAGGGACATGAAAAATTTGGTCCCACAATCGTAGACAAGAGAAGTAGCCCGATGCATTGCTCGGGAAACCGTTAAGGAGCTGAAGACTCAAGATTGGTTCCTTTAATAAAATAATTTAAAGGAGAATCTAAAGAAGCCATGAGGTTTTTGTCCATAGAATGCAGCTTAGACATCTGATGAATCAGTAGACACGACGTCTACCCACTCGGATACTTTGAAGAAATCAAACGTTTAAAGAAGTTGTTGTTCTGCAAGAATCAATGCTTTTTCTAAAGTTCACCATGTTACCCAGTATAAATTAATATGAGTTTCTTTACATAGTGTATAAGAGAAAATTACAAGGTGATAGCGTGGGTAGTAATACCTAAATATAAGACCTTCCACGTTGCAAACATAAAGAGCAGTCAGCATCTAACACCTTTCATATGTACACCTTTTAAGCATTAAGATTCCCACAATTAACCATTCTCTCCAGTGCTAATTGCTTTCAATTCATTCCAGTAATATTTCCTGTTATGTCCATTGCTCTTCTGGGGCAGACAAAGCTGATACTTCAGAGGGTACCAATGCTACAAAATACACAAAGACCTTATTATCCCAGTAATAATTACGTGGAATAGAAGTAGCTTTTTGCTCTCAGTGGCAACTGACATCATACAATTCAAGGCATGTGATTGGACGTCGGATTTTTTTTTATATAAAGAACTGAACATGACCAAAAACACTTTGGCCAATCATTTGCCTTGTTAGGTTGTTGTATTGTACATGGTTGTTTTCTGTTGGGCTATTTATAGTTTTAATTCTTTTTACTCTTTGAATTGGTAACCAAGTTCGAATGAATCTGTGACAGCAAAATAGGGATTAAAATCGGATTAGCAGAAAAGACCTGAAGTTACTGGAATAATATACTAAGACCACCAACGAGTATAAAAAGTTGTTTTGGGTCGTGGTTGTCATGGTGTCCAATAAAATGAAAACTGGCAACTATCCTCTGGAAGTTTTTTCACAATATCATCCGCTCTCATCATTATATCTTACATACTACCAATATGTTGGTCTTCCAGAAAACCTAGATCGAAGAGGTCCTACTTTGAACTGTCTTCATAGTACATTTTTGGACTCAGTGAAGTTGCCTAAAGCTCAAAGTGGTCTTCATTATGGTGGTGATGGGTGGGTGGATTCGGGCTTTACGTCCTGTATTTCTGCACCTGTTGGGCTAATTAGGACAGGTAAGGACACTCACAATGAGATGAAGGATGAAACAGCCATCCAACTTAGGTTCGACCGAGAACCGAACCCGGGACCCAGTGGTTGGCAGCCCAGCTGGGCCCCCACCTTCATTTTGGTGGTTGTAATTATTATTTTTCCCTGTTTTTACATATTATGTGTTTGAAATCGGTAATATTCACTATAGGCCCACATACACTACTTCAACATAACACAAAGAGGAATGTCTGACTGTAGCTAGGGTATACGTAACATCGTTTCATCACAGAGGCTTTGGAAGTAATGGTCTGGAGGGCAGAGGTAGGAGAGGGGGAGCACCTTGATGAGAGAGAGCGAAGGGGTTAGAGGGTGGCAGCTGCAGAAGGCAGGGCTAAGGTAGCCAGAAGCAACATCAGCAGCAACAGCAGCAGCAGCAGCATCACCAACAGAGCATTAGTGAAGCTCCTGCAACATCAGCAACCAGGAAGCAGCAGCAGTGTTCAACATCGTGATGCAGCAGCAGCAGCAGCAGCCAGCAATCAAGCTATGTGTACGTAGCTCATCTTGGGCAAGGTATGCCACAGCTTTCTTCACTAACTGCTATATATCCCACACTGGCAGTAGCAACATCTCGGAGCCAAGTCAGCAAATACATAAAAACCGATGAAAAAGGCGGTCTGCTAAAAAAGTCACGACCTCTTTTTTTTCTGCTTCTGGTAGTTTTTTTTATTAAGGTGTGATGATACCTAAACGTGCGTGTTGATATTGTGAAATGTGAGTGATGCTTTAAACTTAAAAAAGGAGATAAAATATCGAAGTCAGAACATTAGTTATAATAGCTGCTAAGATCCGCTGTAGAGTTTTTGCCTTTTAATCAGCTACTGTTACTGTGCGGAATTTCAAGATTCTAGATATTATTTCCCATACTTGTGAGATTAGACTTGTGCCACAATGTCTAAGATTGATTGAAGCTTTCATACATTTTCGATAAGAGTTATTGAGTGACTGTACTATCATTTGGGAGCACTAAACAAGCATAACAGTAATGTGCCTTGTGCAGAACCTGTGAGGGCCACTCAAATTTGAGGTCTTCAACCACAGTGTTACATATACCACCCTTGCCAAGAGGAGGCCAAGGATTTTCAAGGGCAGGAGCATAGTAAATCAATAAGATTTCCAGACTAAAGTTTTGTAGCATACATCACAGTTGAAAACTAATATCATTCTTACAACGCTAAAGTTCGATTATTTCCATCTGACTTCCTTCTTGCACAACACAGAATAGATTTGATTTATTACTACAATAAATTATTGACTTTTTAGTTTATATTTCATTAAATTAGAGGTTGTTGAGAATTGGTTGAGGTTCATTCAATTGAAGAGGAAACACCTGTTAATAGAGTAGTGGCAAAAATATGACTGGTGTTTGCTTGTAAATATGATGAAAGGTACACAGCAATAAACAATCAATCTTGACCTCTAGTTTGTTCTAAGTATCCATCCTCATTTTCACAGACATTGATCTGCATTTGTAGGCACAATGTACTAACATGATGGAAGTACTAATTGATTGTTTGGTTTCAATAGTGAGGCTATCTTAAAGAAGAGTTCCTCTGTATGTGCATGTCGCAGCACCTAGTATTGGGTGCATGTTAAGGTTCATAGTTTCCTGGGTCCTTTAAGCACCATTAATCAGCACCAAATGCAATTTACCATTGAGCATAATTCATGAATGATTCAAGGACCTAGACACATGCCAAAAGAAATCGCATTGCCAGGGGCTCTTGGAGCATGCTTCATTTAGCCATAAAACTGGTCAAATCTGGGGAACTGAATCCATAAATTCAAATAAACTGAGAAACAATGGAGTAAATCAAGGAGACAAACTTGCACCTGCACTGAAAACGTATTGCTGTAATGAACAATAACTCTTTCCGTTAAGCAATTCCAAATATTAAGAAAAATGATGCAATGAAATTTCAATTCATTAGTTGATTACTGCATATCTGTCAATGTTTTAAATTAATATTATAAAACAGTTGTGAAAAGAATGAAATCCAATTTCTTATCGGAGATAGGCTTCTAGTAGGTTTATGGTTGTAACCGTTCAACTTTCAATACCAATAATATTATCGACTATCTAGACCCAATGAATCATCAACCAAGCTACATTCTTTACAGTATATGTCATAGAGAACATCATATGAATCTAGGACTATGGGAATCCTAGATTGTAACATCATCTGGAGTTTAGTTTCCAAGTCTATGAAATCTGCTGTAAGTTACCAATGAGATTCATTTTGAATTTTAAACATTGTGTCCTAGCTTACAACAACACCTTCACCGATATTATGCCATTCCAATAATAACAGGTACACGGGTACAGCCATAACGAACATAAAAAAGATGCCTCAGGAAGATCATTAACCAATGTAAGCAACTGCCATACACAAGGTAAAGCATAAACAAGAGGAAGCGACCACTGTTCAGAGGCAATTAGGTGCTCCATTAACCTAAAATCTTAACCTATTTAAATCGTTTGTACAATGGTCTACAGGGAACCACAGTGAAGACAGAATAACCTGTCAGCCATCAATCTGAAATAAATTCTGGGAAAAGACAAAGCTGTTACTCCTGGAGTTGAGATGCTTCAATAGATACACATTAAAACACTCTAACATTACTCAAGGTAAAAGTTACTTAATAATTGACAAACTTTTTCTAAACTAATCTTACTAGTATTATCTTGAAAGTAATTATATGCTAGTAATTCCCAGTGATTCATATCAAGTGTACGTCAAAGGTTATTTGAACGTCATATTTACAATTTACAATTAATCAGTCATCCGTAGTAATTAACAAGTGATTCCAAGCAACTGTTTCAAATTTCTTGTTAATACAATCAGGCAGGTAATTGCTTCCGCCTCAACAGTAGCATCATCATCACCATCGTCATTATCAGCATCAGCAGCATCAGCAGCATCAGCAAAAGCAGATGCAGCAGCAATGACATGCTATAATAAAGAGACTTCGCGTGATGCATGCATAGCATAGGGTGCATCTCTATAACATGCCCTGTCTCCGCAGCAGCATCCCATTGTGTTGTTGCCACATCTTCTTCTTTGCTCTCATCATCCTAATAGCTTTTCTGCATGATGTGTATGGACGTATCACTTCAAACCTGCATAGTATAGCATCACAGCATTGTCAGAGCAGTGTTATACACTGCTGATGCCAACATGGGCATAGTGCAGCACATTTACCTTACTGTACCCTATGATCGTGAATACATCCTCTAACTTTTGCTAGCAGCAAAACCCAGACGCTGAGGAATTATACCATCTCCTTCCATTGGTCACATCAATATTCATTTTGCAACATTGATCAGCTTAAGACTATTCATTTCGTCTTAGTTTATTGCAGCCCATGAAAGTCCTGGGCCTCCTCGTGGCAATGGTGATAAGTCAACACTGTGAATGAAGACCACAAACCCTCGTGACCAACACAGGGCTCTGCGCAGTACACACTCCAGTTAAAGCCGTCTAGCTATGCTGAGCCTAGCACAGATGTAAATGACATTACAGTTTAACATGTTATTGAATATAATATCACTCACTTCCTGCAAACAAATATTTTGTTAATGTAATTACAATAACTGGCCAACGTCGAATCAACAATGGGCTAGGCCTACTTAACATGCCATCTGCGACTCAATTCTGCACGTTACTATATAGACAACCACTGATGCTATTTATTTACCAATAAAACCTTAACGGACACTTTAAACCAGTTTGATGCAGCTGAGGATTGTCCATAACAAGTCTTGGGCATGCACAACTGCAGCATCAGGTATCTCAGGTGCTGCTGCTGCTGCTGCTGCTGCTGCTGCTGCACAAGCAGCTCATGGATTACTACCTGAACAGGTCACAGAAGCAGACATGACGTCATGACACACCCTATATCGATACACACAAGTTGTTATGTTTATACCCACTTACTGTAGACTATCTACAAATGCTGGTAACACACCCAGATATGAGCAACATTAATTTGGCAAATAATATATGGTGTCTACACATATTTAAAGTTCTGTCTTCCTGCGATGTGGAGCTTTGGAATAACAACAGAATAGAGAATTATCTTACAGGTTTATAAAAATTTTAACTTTTACATATATCGAAAAACTTTGCGTTGTGTGGCGAAAAGCATTAAGGCAGATATGGAAATTACCATATAGGACTCACTGTGATATTGTAGCATGCCTCACAGACATGCCATGTGCCAGACACATGTTTATGCAAAGGATGTTAAAATTTACTAATTCTGCTATGAATCACAATGTCCCAGTAATTGCATATTTGATGCAAAATGCTATGAGCATTGACTCGTCATTACTGAAAAACAATGTTGAGTACTGTTGTAAGGCACTTGGTAATACCTATGATGTATCAAATAATAGCAATGCAACATCTCACTGCATGAAAACATGTAAAACTCTTAATGCCCAGTGTATGGCATACACCCTCAAGGAACTGCTTTTGGTGAGGGACAGAGAGATGCATTGCATGTTGACAATTGATGAAGTGAATGAACTCATATATCAAATTTCTGTAAATTAAACTATATCTTTTAAAAATCATGTGTAAATAAATTTTAGTATTGTTAAAATATTTTCAATTTTATGTGTGCCACTGGGTACGAAATAAAGATGATATATATATATATATATATATATATATATATTTGTTTTGCTGGTCACAATAAACTGCATAAGACCATTCTTTTACATGAGAATACTACAATCCATGTTAAATATCATGTATCTTTTGAGAACTACCGACTACAAAAGCTGAACTCTTTCTATAAGCACACAGACAGCAGCGCCCAAGCCTCTTAGCCGGCTGTCTGTGGGATCGGAGGTCTTTGCATTCAGGCAATGGGGTGAGCAGAGGCTTCTGCAAATTGGGTGAGCAAGTCAGCCGGATTGTGTATTCATGTGATGAGCACAATCTCTATCCACACTGGTTTATCACTGAGGAGCGAATGGTGCAAAGGGTCCCTGCCAAAAGAGGATTGGGCCATGGTGGCTCCTTGCTTTAAACCTTGCTAAAATGGTGCGCAGGGGTACACAGAAGACCACAAGCCATAAACATGGTTCATTAACATTTTACTGCAAGTCGGTGCCTGTATTTTGCATGACGCTGGACGGTGGCTTATTCACAAATCGTCAATTGTAGAAAATTGACGTTGTGTGCCCTCACTTGTCCTTCAAAAGAAAAACTATCCTAAAAAGGTACTAAACACCTACACTTTGTCCCAAGCAAGTGAACAGACATTTCTGGCAATATATTGTAGGTGATGACACGGCCTTAGTGGGGTATCTACATTTGTAAATAATCTGGGGTGGTGCAAGAGTGATTGATTTCATGTTACCACTGAACATTTAGCAGAAAACATGATTTTTTTTCCACATGTAAACTTAGCCAAACATTCTCAATATGCAATCTCAAGCTTTCACTGTTGGAAATACTTAAGCAAATCTGTGAAATGAGCAGCATGAGGTGTCGTTTGTTTCTTTCGCTTCTAAGCTGCTATAAAATTATATTACCAACTGTTTGCACGTAGAGGACAGGACTGAAAGCAGTTTTGGCTCAGCTAACGTTTAACAGCCAAATTCATGACTTGGAAACAAATCTTATAGACTCGGAAGCTAAACTCAAGATGACGTCATGTGAATCCAGGACTCCCATTGGTCCTGGATTCACATGATGTCATCTGGAGTTTAGCTTCCAAGACCATTTGTCATAAGTCTATGAACTTGGCTGTACTCATGACTCCATGAATTTTAAAATAAAAGGTCATCACACAGAACCACCTTGGCTGTTCCTACCAATGAAAATACGAAAACATATTAAACATATTGGGTTTAGTGCAGTATAGCGGACCCAAATTTATGCCCATATTTGGCGGCCATTAAAAGTTTTAAGTTCTAGCACAATTAAAATAATATTTGGTGTAGATAAGCAGAAAAAGCAAAAATATACGCTGTCTTTACACATTAATTTTTGTGACGTCATAATTACATTTCATTCATTTTACGTCATAGGCCTGGCAAAGAGGCTTGTTAAAATATGGTCATAAATCTGGGTCCGCTATACTGCACTTTCTCCAACATATTTACTGGAAGTGCCTAGTTTCAGGTAAGTTAATTAGTTTGCAGCTTATGAGTATACCAAAAGCACACTAGCCAAAAGAACTTTGCAATTCACATCAGTGCCAAAAGATCATATCTTTTGCAGCTGGTGCAGTCCTGTAATTAGATCTTCCAGCAGTTACTACAGTCCTGAACTACTATACTAGTCATGCACTCTACGTTTTATTGATAAAAGTATACTGTAGCCCTATATACATTATCTATAAGCAGAAAATTAGCTATGGAGATGCGTTATTGACTTAACATCTGACTCAAGAGTTCCATTTGCCCACATCTGGGGCCATCCCATCTGTGTACATTGCATCTGCCCAGTCTCTTTATGGAAACACTAATTCAGTATTTATTCAGGCTGACAGATATTCAGAGAGATCTGCTCGAATTTTTGTCTTCCTGTGATGTGGAGCTCCGGAATAACAGCAAAATAGAGAATACTAGCAAAGCCTACAACCAGATGTTAACCCTGTAAAGACTAGAGTAAATATTAGTATTTTTACTGATCACAAGTAAAATATCAGTTGAGTGGTGTTCTATAATAGAGATGGCAGATATTTGCATTAAGCACGTTGCTCAGCTATTGAATTAATTTTTCACATTATTACTCCATCCAAAAATTAATTGATTTCATTGAATTTAATGTAAATTCATATTTGAAGTGGGACACCTTGTGAATATGGCCTTAATTATATAAATTCCTATGAAAAAATTCCATGTCTGGCATCAATTACATATATTCTATAGCAGTTTAGGTTTGCAGTTTGTTATATTTTCAAAATATATGGGAATGTCAGAGGAAGGTTATCTGAGGTTAACCAAATCAGCATGCACTAATCAGTTTTGAGTTGGAAACAAGCTGTTAATCATAAGTTGCTGTAAAATTGTCTGTGAAGCTATTTGTAGCAGCTCATCTGCTTTCCAATTTATGTCATTTTAAAACGTAAGTTCACGTCAGAAAATCTGTTTAATGATCAACAATTGAACTAATACCCTTGAGGCATTTATGGCAGGCCGGTACAAGATGAACAGTAGCAGTGCCAAATGATTTATGAGCGGTCCTTGCATTCTGTATGTAATTGACTGGTGCAAACAACACCTCTTCGTGTTTGTTTGTATCTCGTCAATCACCCAGACGTTTGTGATCCTAAAATAGCAACTTACAGTGTAACTACATTAATGACGTCATGGCGCAGGCGTAGTGAGTTTTCCTGCATGGGACAAAAAGTTCAAAGGGCAAAGGTCAAGGTCACTGCCCACACTGGCGGCCCTCCTGCATACTTTGCATTTCTGTGGGCGGATTTAAATTTAATAGACGCAACTCCCATTCCAATTAAGGCATTAGCCAGCACACAGTTGGCCACAGGAACCAACCTGGGATACCCTGTTAAAGGTACTGCGATGCCTGCTACTCATTGGCATTCAGAACTTGCAGATACAAACAGAATTGACTTGAAAGTCTTTTGTCTGCGTTTGCCACACAGTTGCTGTGTCTGGCTGTCTCATTTCCTGCCATTGACCCTCTGCTCCTGTGGAAATGCATCGGCAGTCCTGTCTCAAAATGTAAAGTTCTGGTAGAGGATAAAGGTTCCCTCTTTTAAATAACCTACCTTTTAATTGGTAAATATTACAGGCATATCTATTACGCAAAGAGTCTTGTTTGAAGACTCATCATAAGGTATTTATCATCAGCTTTGGTTGTCTTTGACAATGACCTCCAAGTCTCGCGACCTTCACGAGATCAACGAGATGTCAATGAGAGGAGACATTGACAGGCGACGGAAAGTCCAGGGCGACACCTGACGAGCAAATGCTAAATCATTGTCGTTGGGGTTTGGGGACATGTCAGGGGTTAAAAATAGCTCAGCTGTAGGGTGATTAATGTACCCGGAAGGGGTATTAGGGACGTGGTTGCCATGGGCAGCAACTCTGAGCAGCCCCAAGCCCAACTAGTCCCTGTTTGGCGTAGCCCATATCTGGTGACTGTGGACGTCAATGTTCATTGTGCTCAAATGCAACAGAGAGCAAGTCAACAAGTTCCCTTTTTCCTTTGGGATTCATGCAGTCTTTGCTCGGAGTTAAAGTCAACATTGGTTTGACTGTTGTTTTTGCAAGTTGTTAATATTTGAACTGGGTGGTAATGTAGCCTGGCACCTAACATCCATGTTTCCAAAGCTCAAAGGCTACACACTTCTCACATGTTACCAATGTTCAAATGTTACGTTGTTAAAACTCCATCGAAAACGAGGAGAGAGAAGAGCACTATCATAAAGTATACATAAAAAACGTATTACTACAATTAAGTTTATCAAAATACAAGTATATAGTAATGACATTATATTTAATTTTTATACTTGGCTTGAAGCAGCCTAAATCGAGCAAATCTTATCAACTGATTCAAATATCCTGTGCAGAAAACTGGCTCAGTTGTTCTGGAGACCTAGATCATGATAATATTATTTTTACAAAAGGGGCAGTGGTCAAACTGGCCATAAACAAGACACATCACTGATGTTTATCTGAAATATGACATCAATAATGAGGTCATATAATTTACTGCTTATTAAAATAAACTGCAAAATAACGTAATAATGATTTAAGAGCACATAATTCATCTGCAACATATTGAACATTGAAATACTACCTTTTTCTATTGCTTTGTTTCATCATGTAACAGCTATAGTAGGCAGATTCAGATTCATTCATTTTCACATTCATACACATATTATACAAATTTTATTAAAAAACTCCCATTTCATACATAATTTCAGGAGACCACTAAGAAGGTATCCCTTCGATATCGTGGGGCCACCTACAAGGATTCAAGATTCAGACAATATTTTATATACTATTTTAAATTAACAAAAACAAAATATAAACAATGTACTTCATATTTCGGACCTCCAAATCTTACATTATAAATTTAATTTGATCCAAGAAAGTTACCTTTGATGTGCAATAACAGTTATACACTTATTTTCATCATATGGCTATAACACTAGGTGAAAAATTTAGCTGCTGCTGCTGCTTCAACATTTGGCAGCATCAGCAGCAGCAGCAGCAGCAGCAGCAGGAGGCTGAGCAAGGTCCACAGGCAGCCATTAAGAGCAGAGCAAGGACAATCACCTTGCTAAGTCCTGCTGCCCCAAGCTCACTTACTAAGCCAACTAACTCTGAAATATTGCACGTTCCACTTGAAAGATGGCTCACAATTCACTCAGTTCACCCAACTGCCAAATTAGGATGCTGTCTTTCCAAAGACTGATGTGCCACACTTGTCTTTGCTGTTGCTGCTGCTGCTGATGCTATTGCAGTTAGTGTTAGAGCTGTTGATTCTGGTGTTGTTGTTTTTTTTATGTGATTTTGATGTAAAATGCTGTTGGTGATATGATTATTGTTGCAATGAATATGGCATGAATATGGCAAATAACGAGTATAATCAGTAGTTGTGATCGTTCTTTTGTAATATTCTTTATTTGTGATGCATTCTCCTTTTTATTTTATTTTTAAATTGTTAACATTATTTTAGTAGCATAATTGTTCATGTTGTAAATGTTGTCAAAAGTTGTTGTGTGTCATAACGTGAGTTGTTGACTGTTTTTGCTGCTACGTACTTGTGGTGCCATTGATATTATGACATGTGGCACATCAATTTCTGTTCTCTCTGTTACATTGTACATCATGTAGGCCTACAATGCCAAAAGCCTTGAAATGTTTCACGTTCATTTATTAAAGCAAATGACAAAATGCACTTAAATGACCATTTGCAGTGAAAAATAATGCCTAATGGCTTGATTGATATTGATACTCCAATCCATTGACTTTTGACCAGTTTCACAATTCAAATCCCCAATGTCATTGTTCTACATTCGAATCACATGACCAGCTCGTGGCTGACCGATACGTGAGCAAATAGCATTTCAAAATCAAGATGACCTCTGGTGGTTGCTTGTGGTGCCATCAGCATGTAATTGCATAACAACGTCATTCTCCTCAAAACAAATCCACTTAAAGACAGAATTACATTTGCACTTAACCACAATTAATCAATATTTAGACATCTTCACATTTTCTGTGTAATCAGTCAACCTTGAGGTGAAGAAATACAGAATTTGCACTTTACCACAATTAATCAATATTTAGACATCTTCACATTTTCTGTTAATCAATCAACCTTGATGTGAAGACAAATACAGAATTATGGAGTGTTTTATATATACAATCAATGCTTGGCTCAGTTAAATCACTTGATTTTATGTGAAGTAATAAAATGCAGAGGTTGTTCACTGAGCACTCGCCTTTATTGAAGGAATCTATGACCTTTGAGATCATTGGAGATGTTTCTAGTTTTACCTGTCAGATTAATTTCTGTTTTGCCTGTTTAAGTTAATGGCATTTTCCCAGCATGAAGCAGGGTTTGTACTTGACGATCAATTACAAAAGCTATGGAAAAATTCAATTGGAATTAAATTATAATTGTTATTTTAAATTGCCTAAGTCACTGAGGTAGTTGTAAACAGAAGGTCATGTGGAACGATTTACACCAAAAAACTTGTTGAGTAGATTGTGGCTAAGCAGCTAACTTCAAACATTTTTACTGTATCTAGTATTAGGAATGGGGACCAAGCCCAGTGGTAGCATGCTGGGCTTCCAACAACTGAGTCTCCAGTTCGATTCCCAGTCGAGCCTAAGTTGGATGGCTTTTTTTATCATTCATCTCATGGTCTCTGCCTGTTCTAATCAGATCACCAGGTGCAGAAATACAGGATGTAAAGCCTTAATCCACCAACCACCACAACACTGCATCTAGAATGATTCGCCCACTGTGTAACTAGTTTTAATAAGTTTAGTCAGTTCTGTCTAACAAAGTCCTTAACCTTAGTTTATTCCATGTGCAGAATGCCATTAGTCATAATAAACTGCAAAAATATATCACATTACATGACATTGAGATGGGCTTTACTTTTTTCCTTAATGAAGCTGACTAACCTCTAAGCAAAAAAATAAAAAATGCTCTGGGGGTTCATCCGTTTTAGAAACCATCAAATTGTTGAGATCTTGGTCAATACGATTTTCATATATTGTAGCCTAACTTGTTATGCTATGGAATAGTGAAGACATAACATTACATATTCTAATTCCAAAACCAGTGAAATGGTTCTGGCGCCACATTTCACTTTCTGAGTACTATGAGGCCATCTGTGAAATACAAAGGCCTAAACTGACCAGCCAAAATACATAATTTTATGCATAATTGCTGATGTACAAACAAACATATTAATCTAATATCGATTAGTGGATATCACCAGGAAGCAATAGCTTAACGCATTCCATTAAGCTTTTCATTTTTTGAACACAAAGCAGCGAGTGAACCAATAAAATTTGCTAATATCTGAGCAGCCCAACGCCAATGGCATATCAGGAATTCCCTATTGAATTTGTGCAAGTTTTACACGGCCTAAAAGCTGCTCACGTGAACCAAGGACGATATTAGAGGCTGGTGTGTTTTGGCTGGCCTTGCTTCTAGTATTGATCTGGAAAAATAAACAACAGAATCATCCACTTCGGCTGAAGAAATATCGCTGTTTTTGCGACTTAACGGCATGGCCAATATCAGAACATTGCCTGTATGTGCCATATATCTGCCATGTAGACGCAAAAAAACAAAGCTATATCTGGCCCAAACTGGAACAGAAAACTGGAACTGAAGCTAGACACCCCGTCAGCCACTGCAGCACGGCAGACCAATGCATCAATCATGTGCCAGGATTTGTCCCCCTCCCCAAATACCGTTTTGTTGGGTAGTAGGGTACACAATATAATATCATACAATACAATACAATGTCCCATACTAGCTACCTAAATAACTGCTTAGTATACCATTGGCAACTAGGTCTGGAACAGAGGTCTGGTCAGAGCCTATCTTTCCTTGAGTGAAAACCTGAATTCCCTAATAAAGTCTCTAGTCGCCAAGATTTCACAGCAGTTCGAAGGTTTAGTGTTTTTGCAGTCCAAACATATATATTTTCATAAGATATCGACAGCAGACAGCCGTGCCATCATCCTTTGCATCCACGATCATGTACGCGTTGCAACGGCCATATTTTTTACCTTGTAGATTAAGCTCAAGGGAGCAATCAGTTATTCATAATATTTCCAGAACATATGAAAATCAAGACGTGAGCGGTGGCCATTTTGTGAACGTCCCTCGCTTTGAAAATGCCGACGAACGAGGTGAGCGCTATCCGTGCTGAGACTTCATCTCAAGGCCCTTTCACACATAGCCGGATCAGACGCCGGAGCGTCCCGGAGTAACATTTTATTACCTCCGGGGGGTTCCGGGATCAAAGAGCTGTTAAATGTCAACAAAAAATAAATGTTTGGCGATGTGTACACGATGTCAATACGGTCTCAACAAGGAGCTAACACGACTGTCCCGTTTAGAGTGCGGAGTGAACCGGATTTTCACGGTGCCTTCGCGGATATCACCAGTCTTTACACCGTGTTCATTTGCGTGGAACCGTGTTGCTCCTTGTACTCTCCGGCATTAATGGCGGCGAAATATTCATGCCCGGATGTAGCCGGAGATATGCCGGAGTCAATACGGAGATTCCCGGAGATCGGCGGAGTATATTGGGAGTCTATACGGATCTACACGGATCTACACGGATTAAATTACTCCGGGAACTCCGGCATGAAAAATTAAACATGTTTAATTTTTTCCCCCGGAGTCCCAAGGTGGTCCAGGAGCGCCCCGGACAATGACGGACAATGCCGGACAATCCCGGACATGAACACGATGTCTACACGGCTTTCCCCGGAGTATGCGGGATGTATTCCGGAGTTGTCCTCCGGGACGCTCCGGCGTCTGATCCGGCTATGTGTGAAAGGGCCTTCAGCAATCTCTTGAGAAAAGATAGGGGTGGCTCCTGGGCTTTGTTCTCCTGGTCATATTGGCAACCTAATCATGAATTGACAATGCATAGATTGTTAAAATAACCTGCGACTAAACCAAACGATCTAATTAAAGCTGTCTGCTTATATAACCTTGCCAATGTTAGGCCACCTCATAACTGGTATTCCAAAATTCAAGGGCATGAAGAGAGAGAGAGAGAGAGAGAGAGAGAGAGAGAGAGAGAGAGAGAGAGAGAGAGAGAGAGAGAGAGAGAGAGACTGAGAGAGAGACTGAGGGAGAGAGAGAGAGAGAGAGAGAGAGAGAGAGAGAGAGGAGAGAGAGAGAGAGAGAGAGAGAGAGAGTGAGTGAGAGTGAGTGAGAGAGAGAGAGAGAGAGAGAGAGAGAGAGAGAGAGAGAGAGAGAGAGAGAGAGAGAGAGAGAGAGAGAGAGAGAGAGAGAGAGAGAGAGAGAGAGAGAGAGAGAGAGAGAGAGAGAGAGAGAGAGAGAGAGAGACTGAGAGAGACAGAGAGAGAGAGAGAGAGAGAGAGAGAGAGAGAGAGAGAGAGAGAGAGAGAGAGAGAGAGAGAGTGAGAGTTTATTCACCAAATCCATATTCACATATTAAATAAATACATAATTCTGGATATGGTATGGATACATCCATTAAATCGCTATCAATGATGCCCCTGGTAGTCTTTCAATTATCTGCTCTAAATTATATCAGTTATAAGAAGCACAGCGGCCAACACAGATAATAAATAATTAAAACAGTAGAGAAAAAAACTAAATACCGTAACGGAGGGTATTATCGACAGGGCGGGTATTATCAACACTTAAATTAGTTTGTTAACAAAATTGTTAACATTCTAATGTGAGTGTTGATAATACCCGCCCTGTCGATAATACCCTCCGTTAAGGTGCAGGAAAACAAGCAAAAGAAACTGAAATGTTGAAATATACATGAAGCAGATGAGACTATAAAGGTGTAATGTGTGGATTAGACATCAGTTAAAAGAAAATTAGTTTCTATAACATATATAGCAGGACTCCATGGTACATGATTCTTCATAATATATTATTTACTAAGAAATAATTTTTGACATACATCGAAAATCCAAATTCACGATGGCGTGTTTACTTTATTGATTATGGATGTTATATTTTTGTTCAGTACTTTGGGCAGGTTGTATTCGCAAAACTTATGCTCAGTTCGAGGAATGAAATAAGCTTGGTTTCTGGTGTCATATCAATGAGTATGTTGTTGTGTTATAAGGAAGGGATTCCCTAAAAAAATAACTTTTTGTTACACATTCGGAAATAAAACTCGTAAACCTCTCTGATCAATATATCCTGGACTGTAAGAATAGGAAGCTGCTTAAAAAGAGGCTGAGTGTGTGCTGTTACAAATGGTTCTGATGGCTTTGTTTTGTAGCTTAAGATGTTTCTGCAAAGTAACATCACCAGTAAACATAAATGTATAAGTAGTCTTACTTTCTGCTAATAAGGGGTTCAGTTGAGAACAATTGTTGCCATTTGACACACTATGTATACAGCGCTTTTGAAATCTGAATTGTAGTCAAATTAACCAAGCCATTTTTGCATAATTATGTCCATTGGACCAGTTTGAGAAACTCATAAACATTGAGCTGTGCACTGAAGTGGAACCAAACATATTAGAACGTCAAACTTGATTTTGAGGTTTATTATAATAAGTGGTTTCCAGTCACTGCCAAGACAGAAAATGGATCTTTCGCCTACTATGTATACCACCGGAAGTGGGTGGAGAGTGGGCAGTGGTCATTGGGTGGACTTACACATGAGTGACCACGGATATGGACAATATTCTGACAGCTTATTAGATTAAAACTCACTCTCCGTACATAGAATAACTAAACAGACATAAGACTCCAACCTTAACAGCCATGGATATCTTACATGCAATGATAAGAAATGGAAATTTTCAAGACACATCCAGAGTAGTATAAAAAAAACATCTGTCGGCGAAAAGCTTTTAGCTTGTGTTGTATTGTTTTTATGTCACCATCCACTTTAAATAAAATTTTATCTTATCTTATCTTATGATGACACAAATGCTGTCAAAGTATCCAGAGGCCAGTATTTTAGTTATGTTGATGTTAAGACCACCGAGCCAATCAGAGCATTTTCTTCATATTGAAGTTACGATTAATAAACAAATTTCATCATTTCACAAAGAATATATATCCAGCTCACTATCGTAAAAATATCAATGAATTTCTCCATCAAAACAGGTTCGACATTCTTGATTACATCACTCATATCTATCCACAAACACTGGATTTTCCACTGTCTTGATTGTTGCTTCTAAATTTGCAACTGCCCTGCTGCCGTGTGACATTTCTCATTTCACAACACTACCATGCAACAAAACTAGTGAAACTCAAGTTGCTCCAAGGCATTGCATGCTGGGAATTTCGTGTGACCCTTCTCTACTCTTGCACAACAATCAAAGAACATCCGGGCTATTGATTTTACCCCAGACAGAATGTGGGAGAGAAATTCCCAGTCTGGCCAACATAATAGAACATCAAGTGAATCCAATTTTAAGTTTGCCACCAAGATCAAATTCCAGAAATAGAATTTCTCGTTTGGTTTTTTTACGTCCTGTTAGCATGGTTTGCTTTAAGTAATTAAATTTTGTAGTCCTGTTGAAATTACTATTCCACATGCAAGACAAAAACACAACACTTACTGCTATCAACCAACAAAAACTGAAATAACAAAACCTCAACATAGTTATCTAATCACTTCACTGACACCTCGCCATTAAGACCACTCTTTTGGCAAAATTAACCAGCTTGATGATGTGGATGCCTAAGTGCAATTTTGCTTGCTACACACAGAGCTTTCCATTGATAAATTGCAATCAAATTTAGGTTGATACGTAAGCAATGCCGAAGGTAAAAGTGGCTGAGAGCACCAGCCAGGCTTAGGCAGTTCATCTCATTTAAATTCAGCGGCCCACTAAACTGGAACCAGTTTCAGTTGATGTCTTACCTTTTGATAGCCAATTACATTAAGTTTAAATGTCATTTAATGAGCAAAATCAAATGAAACAGAATTCACCTGTCTGTATGTTGTTAGTGAAATGACAGTCATCAGCAAAGGAAGATGAAGTACCTAGAATAAAATTGCATTGAACATTTTAGGTGATAACTACATAGTGGTATGATCATGCAGTAAGTGGTTATTTTCCTTGCCTCAGCATACACACTTACTATAAAGCACTATTTTAATGTCTCATGCAAAGACAGAGCTTACGGGAAATGTCCAAATGTCCAGGTTGGGACTCTAACTCCATCATTTTATATGAGTTTGTTATTGTATTGTATACATTTCCCAAGAGTCATGTTTTAGCTGACCAAATTTTTCTGCCATTTCACATGGCCTTCTTCAGCGTTGTGATGCAGCTCAGGCGACTGATGTTGATGTCATTATTATTGTGTCCGCAACTGTGAACTTGGTTGTGTAATAAAAAGTGGTTGTAGATGGAGGGGAGGTCCAGCCCTGCATCCCTGTTTAGTGCAGGTTGTTGTTGTCTGATGGTGATGACCTCCTTTACTTTCCTCTTATAGTCATGTTGCTCTCTGTCTAGGAACTTTGTTGTTGACCATTCTATGCTGTGGTCAGTCTTTTCAACATGTTCAAAGACAGCTGAGTTAAGTTTCCTGTGCTCTTCTGTTCATTTACTTATAGGCCTTCCAGTTTCTCCAATATTATTATTGCACATGTTTTGCATTTGATGTCATAAATTACCCCTGATCTTTAACCAGGTTCTGTTTTGTCCTTGGGGTGCACCAACAGAGAGCGGAGGGTATTGAAGGGTTTGTGATATATACCAACATTTTGCATCTTAAAAATGATTTGTTGTTCTTCTGAGAGACCTTTGATGTAAGGCAGGCCAACAGAGATCTTTTTGGTTGGCTTGTTATGATTTAATTAACACCTCTTTTGTCTTCCTCTTTTTGGGGCCTTTAATATTCCATCAGCAGATCCATTTGCCTTGAGTGCTTACAGTACTTCTGTAACATGTCTTATTTATCTTCCTTTGTCATCCTCTTCTCAGTACTTCTGCTGGGTGATAGAGAGTACTTACTACAGATGTCTTGTGTTCTGAGTTGCAGTTTAATTTGACTGGTCTGTGTGTTATGATTTAATTAACACCTCTTTTGTCTTCCTTTTTTTTGGGACCTTTAATATTCAATCAGCAAATCCATTTGTCTTGAGTGCTTCCGTAATATGTCTTATTAATCTTCCTTTGTCATCCTCTTCTGATACCAGTACTTCTGCTCGGTGATAGAGAGTACGCACTACAGATGTTTTGTGTTCTGAGTCGTGGTTTGATTTGAAGTTAAGATACTGGTCTGTGTGTTGTTTTCCTGAATACTGTTGTTTTGATGGTTCCATCATCTTGGAGATGTATCAGAGTATCAAGGAATGCTAGTCGATAATTTTTTTCTACTTCCCTGGCGAATTTGATGTTGTCATCAAGGTTATTGACGTGATTCGTGAACTCATCAAAGTCACAGACCTGCAGTACACAGAAAGTGTCATCGATATATCTCTACCAACATATCGGAGGAGGCTTTGTTGTTGCTTTTGCCTGTCTTTAAAATTTCTTCATGTACATGTTGGCTATGACTGGAAATATAGGAGCTCCCATCGCTGCACCTGTTATCTGTTGGTAAAAAAATCCTCTGTAGAAAAAATATGTTGTGCTTCAGCAGATTTCGAGCAATGTAACCTGAACTGCATCATAACACTGAAATAGATCATGTGAAATGGCAGGAAGCTTTGGTAAGCTAAAACATGACTCTTGAGAAAAAAAATATATTTTACACCATGGATTACCCTAAGTCAGAATCAAATCTAGTTTAGTTCGAGTTTTTATTTTGTACCAGATCTAAATCTATAGAACACCTCTAACTTAAGATATTCTACTGTTCAAGAGGTACTTCTATGATCAGGTTTACGAATTTATTGGAGGATTGGTACAGTTTCAACATCACTTTCTGTGCATGCCCATATAAGGTAGTTCTGTAGCTCTATGTGTGTTGCTCTATGGCCAGTTTCAGCCGATTTTTGCCAAATATTGGTTACCAAATGTATGCAAACGGCATAAATTAACATTTTAGACAGAAATTAATCGATAACCATGGTATTTTACTGCAATAAAACAAGCTACACAACATGGGTCTTGCAAGGGATTGACCATGGCCTACATTTGACTGTGATCTAGTCCAAGGCAAGTTGTGCTATAAATAGCCTGTTGCAGTGGCCAAATTGTCAGAGGCGCTGGCATGATTAAAAATGGTGGTTGAAGAACCTGGGTAAAAATCCAACCAGGGGAAAGCCTTCTTTTTTTTTTTTTTTAATAAATATGTTAACATGTCATTCATTAAAAGTAATTTTTCCATTTACAAAAAAAAAAAAAAAAGCAACCAAAAAAAATCTTTATTCAGCACAATCTACAATAATCTCAAACAAATCTGGTACAGGTGTCTTTTTTTAAAGACAGCTTTTCTTGTTATTGTCGAAAACACTACACCACACAGCTGCTACAGATCCCTGCTTTAAGAGAAACTCTTTTTGTTCAAATTGCGATGGAGGCAGAGTGTTAAAAGCACCCGGTTGGCAAGAGATTGATAATTCACAGGAAATTGAATATCAGGGTCCCCGATTTGATTACCCTCAAAGCCTGTAATCTAGCATGTGTGCTTACTTCTTGTTTGGACAGAATGTGGATGAGATGATTTTTTTCAAACATGTTCAAAGACTACATGACTCATTTAATAAATATCACAAATATATATTTCAATACGTGCTGTTAAATTTGATTGATTTTCCACTACAAATGCTTTATTACATTGCAACATCTTTTATATTAGAAACAAAGAAACATCAAAGTGGCTGAATATGACATTCTTGGATGTTTTCTAACTAGTTCATGAGAAGAAAATGGTCTATAGATACGACTACTTTCAGTCACCCTGACAACCTTGTGTTTAAAGAGATGTTACAGAAATTAGGTAAGATATTATTTATATCTGGAATTACAATTTAATTATGTTTGATGCCATTGATTTAAAACTGCATAAGGCTTTTTTATTTCTTATTTTTATTATTATTATTGTACTTGTTAAATTGTCTCAGCTGCAGGGAGACATAATGGTGAGATGGTAAGACTTGAGGTCCATGCCATCTTGGACATCTACCTGATGGGTGGGGTCTTTTACTTGCCTCACAACAGACACCAAGTACAAGGCACTTCATTGGGGGGAAAAAGCTCAACAAGAGGTCACTGCCACCGTAGCAGATAACTATTGTTTGATGACATCATCTATTCTGTGACGTCATCCATTTATCAATGTGTAGTGACGTCATCTTATTGTCTTTTTATCTGCCCCCTGTCATGACATCAGGCAACCGGATCTAGCATGCTATCTGAGGCTAAGCTAAGAACTGAACCCAGAACTTTCAGCAGAGCTGGTCAATGTGTAAACTAGCCAATGCCTTACACTCGGTGACGTGAATTTCGTCACGACAGCGAGATTCCCCACCCCCTGAAACTACAATGAACACCTTTTAGATGGCTGCCGCAGTGTTAGAACACTGTCAATGATCTATACAATTAGTTTTGTAACAAATCAAGTCATTGCAAGGTGTATAATCATGTTTTAGGGGGGTGGCGAATCTCGCTGTCGTGGCGAAATTCACTGTCGCTGAGTGGACCCACTAAGCCACCTAGCTGCGAGCGCTATGTTGTACAAATAAAAAAAGCCATCATATATATCATGATTGTAAAAATGGCATTGTTAAATATTTAATATTGACAACACACCATACGATAATTCAAGGGGAATATATGTTCAGTTTCCTCTTCACAGTTCTCACTGTTTGGACTTTAAAATCTTGCTTCCTTTTCGTGACATATTTTGTTTTGTCAGCAACAGGTGGGTTAGTCTTAAATATCAATTCAAATGTCATCAATTTCTTATTTTTTTATCTTCTGTTTCTTTTTTCCTGAATAGTTCCAAACAAATACCTCGCCTACAAAACTCAATGAGTCGACCTACAAGATGCTGCACCAGCGCTTACAAAATATGAATTTCTATAGATTTATGAAAACTTATCAAAACTCCCACTGTGAAATCGTGTATATTAATATTGTAACACATATTTAGGCCTACACACAAAAGTTGCTGATCTACGCCTTTGTTGAACCACAAATATATTTGTGTAGTAAAATAAAAGAAAGACAGATTAATAATCACATATGTTGATTCGTGACTTCGTGAGATAAATATAAATTTAATATGAACTTATTACTCACTACAATTGTGCAATGTCTCATTAATACATATTTGCATGAAAGCACGTTTATGTGAAAATAAGCCATTATGAGTTGACTATTTTATTCATAAGACGACTAGAACACCTATTTTATTTATACAGTGTTCCATCAATTTGTAGAGCAAATGATATACAATTTATTGAAACCCAATTAAATAAACTTATAGCACTATACTAGTACTAGTACTACAAGTACTACTTATTACTACTACTACTACTACAACTACTACTACTACTACTACTACTACTACTACTACTACTACTACTACTACTACTACTACTACTACTACTACTACTACTACTACTACTACTACTACTACTACTACTACTACTACTACTATTCACCGGTCGTACATTTAGTCTATTTGATTATCATTAGCAAAATATTAGCCAACTTTGTCTCGCATAAGACCTTCAAGTAACGTCTACAACTGCAACTGATGATCAACAAGGGAAATTACTCCTGGAAATCTCCTGCCAAAAAACGAAACCCTGAAGTGAATTCCTTCCCCTCATCTTGCAGCAATAATTGGCCAATGAATCAAATGGAATCAGCTCAATAGAAATTGCAGAATTCCACGTCTGGTTAATTTCAAATAACATCAGGCTGTTTGTTGTCTTTCCCTGTAGCGAATAATTCTGCTTTAAAAACAAGGAGGTTGTGGCTTTCACAAATTAATATTGGCTACGAGACCATATATGACAGTTACATACTTTCATCATATAATTCAATACCATTTTAATACACTTGTGTGTAATTATTATCTCAATATCATAATGTATTCTCTGTCTTTAATTTGTACTAGCTCGATAAGCATATACATGCTTCTTCTGGTAAATAAACAAACAAACATACTTGTAAGGTCTCATACTTGAGATTCAAGAACGCCAATTCTTGATGACAATTTGTCAATTCATCAGAATGAATTTTATTTCTTGTAATTTCCATCTTTCCTGTTTTATTACCACAGAATTTGATGCCACTTTAACTTAAAGCACTATTGATGTTAAAATTGGCAGTAAATTCTATGTTTTATCGTACCAAATTTTTCAGACACTCTTGACTCTTTACAAAATGAAACTGTCATTAACTTGTAAACTACCTTGATGAATATATCGAAGTCACATATATAGCCACTGACATATAGATTTGGATGTTACCACAGAATTTGATGCCACTTTAATTTAATCACAGCTATTGATGTAAAAATTGGCAGTAAATTCTGAAATTGTCTGAATAATTCTTGGTGTGACTGTAGAAGTCACGATCACACTGTGCTTATGTATTGCTTTATTACCAATCTTGCCATTTATAACCAATATCTTACTATTTTAACCAAGTAAATACACCTGTTTAATGGTTTGATATGAACATTGTTAATAATCGGATAGATTAACAATGTATTGTCATGAGCATATTATGACGTCATGGTCATCTCTTGCATCATATCCAAAATATCAGAAACGGCACCAATTGATTTGAAAACACTCCAACGCCATCTAGTGATATTGCAGCTATCACGTCAACCCCAGTGTCCACGAGAGGGCAGAGTGATCGCATCGCGGGGTTACAAAACACAGCCCTTGTGGATGACGCAAAATTAAGCTGAGAAAATAACCAGAGACTGCTCAGGCCAACAGGAGTGTATGGAGTATGTGGAAGATTTGATCAAGCTCAATTCAAACCAGGCCACTCTGATTGGATGGGGGTATTTTTGAAAGAAAATGATCAATTGGCCCTCTTCGTCCTGTAACAGAATTAGTGGACCTAGCCAGACAACCAGTTGTAGACTTGCCTTAATTCTGTCAATATTCAAGCCATTCAGTACATCTACCTTCCAACTGCCCTAATTGCTTGTAAAAGATGGCCACATCATTTGTCAAATAGGTCAGAAGAATTCAGTTTCCTATTGATCTGACAGATATTAATTAACAAATGAGAAGGGTGAATAATTAAATTGCACAAAACACCCGCAGCACAAGCAGGTGCAGTTAGTTTCATTAAAAACGTCCGGTCAAATTGAAACTAGACAAAGCTGTCATAGCTCGCTCCTCAAAACCAGATCTAAAAGTACATATTTATGATATATTAGATTAATTTCTTACATTTACCAAGGTTTATATTTATCTGGTGATAGATGTAAGCCGATTATTAGCTATAGAAGTGGAAAGAAGCAGCTGGCTTTAGCATGTTTAGACCACAGCCAGGTACAGGTCGCTACAGACAGCTAGAGTCGACCATATTTTATAAAACTAACTCTATGGTTATTGTCTCAACAGACATGACAATTTGTGACTCGGCACATGATGAGCTCATACCACTTGGGTAACACTGGAACACTTTGTCGCATCAGAAAATAACATTATAATTTTTTAAATTGTGGTATCATGTGTAAGGCTGGGTTCAAAACCAAGTACCAATTTGAATTCTGTCTCATGTCAGAATTGACACACTGCTGTCAGTGCAAATGTAACAGCTGAGCATAACCAGTTGGTCAGTTGGTCAGATATTGGCCTGACATTAGCCCAAAGAAATAATGAATGCAGTTTCGCCACCACCGAAGACACCGATGGGAGAAGTTTTTACGCTTTTCTTATATAACGCAATTGAATCTGTCTAGGTGGCCCCACAGTAGCGAAAAACTGAAACAACAATTTCACCCACCTGTATATAGTGTATATTATCTCATCATGAAAACTGTCCTTGGTGTTATATATCATTGTCATGCTCCCAGTATATGTCTCATATATTATATTCAGCATTTTATGCATTCAAGCAATATTCCGAAAATTACAGTAAAATGCAAATTGCAGCAAAGCAATCATCCTCGCAACATCAATTTGAAACTCCTTAGTATTTGCTACAAAATGTCACTGCAGAAGTTGATTGTGTTCCCTTTGAATGCATACAGGCATGAGGTGGCAAATGATGAATAAAAATGTATAATGACAGCAGAAAATGAACAAGTCTGGCTTCTGGCATAGTTGTGTACAGAGCTACTCATAAAAACAGTGTAAGTTCAGCACTGGAAATTGTTAATGAGGGATTTCAATTGAGTACTATTAGCTAGTTATACTTTGGCTTAATAAGACCATGGAGGTATACCTCCATGATAAGACTCACTTTGACGTTGTAAAATTGGGCTTATTATAGATTTGTGTAGTTAAAGCGCTATGTATGATTAGTACTGTACTATAATTGACCACCACCACAGAGATACTTAAAGAGGAACAGTTTCATATTAGTCAGGGATTTGCAACTTCTTGATGTGACCTTGATTTAAAGTAGATGCCGTTTTGGTATCTGAGTGGCTTTATTTGTGAGTTACCACTGCATTTCAACTGAATCACGTGACAGACCATAACAAGCCACATATGCTCCCAAGAAAGATGCACCGCCTCAAATCAAACGACCTTGATCTTGTTTACATGTCCCTGCTTCCAGACTATGACGTCATATAATCCAGATGACGTCTACATTGTACAGCCAAATGACCTTGATGACCCAATTAGGAGCCCGACCACCTTGTTATTATAACTTCTACCATCTTGACCACAAATGAGCTCAGTCAGCCCAGATTTCTCTGATTGGATCCACCAAACTGACTTGGATGGCGCTTGGTCCACGTGACTGAGCCAATTTCGTCTTATGTGAGCACTCAATTAGTCTGATATGTTGCACTCAACCATGCAGAGATTGTCTCTAATTTTCCTTCCCTCTCTCATTCAACTGTCTCTGATATTCATTCCAAGGTCTCTATGATCCTGTAGAAGACAGCCCTTGTTAGTTTAACCAAGTTCCATTACAAGCTGTTGATGAATATTGCAACGAATTGGACCTACTCCAAATCGTAATGTAGCAACCAAACCATCAGCTTACTGTTATGCTGTACTAGGCTGAGCCTTTAAGACTGGAAATGGTATTGTGTCTTTTAATGGTGTTCAGTAGCCACGACTAATAATACCTCAAGGCCATATAAATGTCACCAAATTAATGCCTGCTTGTAAAACAAGGGACATTACTTGGTTTTCTAAAGAATAAATAACAAATATAGCACCTGCGAGACTGACCCCTGCGTAAATTTGTTCTATGCCTGACCATTCGGGTAATTTGTGCATAAGCATAAATCCAGTCAGTGTCCACTTATAATGTGCAACCCATGGGTTCAGTTTTTGAGAGTTGGACTGAGCTAGATCACAAACAAAACACCTTGTTACTCCTTGGTTGTGGAAACATCTTCGCATTTGTGTAATTCTTAATAAGTGATAATGAATTAATCTGCTAGACCATCTCCTGTAGGTAAATTCTTCATCAGAGAATTAATTGGCATGTTTGAAGAAAAGATACCTGAGGCTGACTCTCAGTCTCTATGGCTCAATGCCGCTCTATATAAATCAGAAGTGGCTGGTTTTATAGTAAGGTAGATCAAAACTTTCACTTTCATAATCGTACCAAAGGTTTACATTGGCTAATACAGACAAACTTGGCTATTATCACCCCAAAATAAAACCTTATTATCTATATTCTGTTTGTACCACAAAAATAGAAGCACAGACTATGACAGATGACAAAGTTGACAAAGCAGGGCAATGAGGGAGGTCAAAGGTGGCTGTGACATCTGACGCGGTGACCTGCCATCTCCTACCTTTATGGATGGAATTTGATGAAGCATCAAGAGAATGTTGGAGCTGAGTTATGCAGCTGCTTCTGAGGCATCACATGTCACCAGGGATGTGCATCCCTTAAACAGACCTGGCACTTAAATGGTCCTCCCACGCTGTGAGCTTGTACAGATTCAGAGCCTTGTGCTCGTCAGCCAATTATCCTCCTCACACGCTTTGACTTCTCAAAATGCCAAAAGGCAGTTTAGGATGGCAACAAAGGAACAACAGTTCAAAAAGCTTCTTTAAGCTCTTTACAAACAACCTACAAACATGCTACATAACCATTGATGTTGAACCTTAACGGATCACACTGAAACTGTGTTTGGACACAACATATGCAGGTGACCCAGAGTACACAGCTATATACATGGGACAAAGGACTGATCCGTGCATTACACCTTGGCAGCAAATATTGCTTCTGGTGCATTTTTATTCACTTTGAAGATTTAAGATCTGTTCAACATCACAAGGGTAATGGGAATGTTTAATGTAAAAGATATATATGTTTCTATTGAAATAGGTCTGTTACCCTTGTTATACTTTTTCAATAGATAATTGCCATTTATTTAAATGAATGTAGATTTCGCATCAAGCTACGAGTTTTTATTATGTAGTAAAACATAAGCTATTTTAGTTCATCATTTTGATACCTCTTGCAAAGTAACCTATCGTAATTGTAATTTAGCTCTGTTGGTCAAACTTATAAATCACTGACTTGAGAGCGGATTCGAGCATTTCTGTCTACTATTCTAGCAGTTTAGTTCTTATTATTTTTCAACTAATAGAAAGACTTCGAAAGGTTTCCCTTACTTTGGTTCAGCACAATCTCCTTTGAGGTAACTACCAAGCACTGTAGTCCTATTTATCTTTGATAAAGCTACATACACTGGTGAATTATTGCCAGCTCCTGAAACGGAAATTACTTGGAATTCACATAGAGTATAGAATTCAGGTGCAGTGTGGGTTGCAGTGCAATACATCAAGATATTTTAGTAGTGTGAACCTAAAACCATGGAAAAGGACGTGTGGTTACCATCAATACTGTGTAGCACTGTAGCAGGAGTTGGCAGCCTCTTCGACTCAAAAGTTGATGATTGATGAATACGAGGTGCTCCCAGTCTCTTCACACAACCTTCAGAGATCTTGGCTTTTGATAAGTGGCCTTTGCAACATCAGAGGCAAAAGGTAAAGAAGAAAAAATGAGAGCACAGAAAGAAAAACTTCTGAAGGTTTCTCCTTTGATTCGTGACGTGATTACAAAAACGCATGCTGAAGGTCCGTCGTACAGCTGTCCGTGAGAGTCGAATGGAACATTGGGCGCAACGTTGTGGATGTCATGGGGAACGTAAGACGCAACATCCAGAATGTCATGGGAGACATTGAGGCTAGCCACTGCCTCCACTAGGATGATATATTGATGTCCTCTGTAGATAGCCTAAAAAGAAATTGGTTTATCCCACGACGTCAGTCTATGACACATTTTCAAACAGTAAATTCCCAGCGTGCCATTCCCATGGGCTTTGACTTAACCGAGTGACTTTTTTGGACAAAAGTATGGCTGTACTGATGTCATCACATGCCTGCAACTTTGGCTATGCTTCTAATGATACACGACCATAGTTGTAACATTCTCAGTCTTCACATCACATATCAGCAATTTTAAATGAGTGAAAATTTGTAAGTATGAGAAGTTAACTTGCACTTGTCTGTATTCGAGACTAGATCGAGCCCATTCAGATTTTACTTTTACAATCGATGTATGTCTTCAATTCAAGTACTTGATTGCATCCACAACAAAAATGGATGGTGGCCTAGCTCAGTGGTAGCGCGCTGGGCTTCCAAACACTGGGTCCCGGGTTCGATTCCCCATCGACCCTATGTTGGATGGCTGTTTCATCCTTCGTCTCATTGCCATGGTCCCTACCTGTCCTAATTAGCCCATCAGGTGCAGAAATACGGGACAAAAAACCCCAATCCACTCCACAACAAAAATGTAAAACTAAGATATGACATCTATACACTTATGACAATCCAGGTCATTCAATAGTATAGAAGATGAAATGGAGGGTGTGTGGTGATGCAGTTCTATCAGAGCCATGAATTACAATTGAAGTCATCGAAGAAGCAATAAAGAAGTTCCTTCATGTATTGATGATTGGAACTGCTAGATATTCCTGAGCACTTTTAGTTTAACCCTGACTAGATGGAGGAAGATCCAAGCCACAATCCATGAGGTGGTGGAATCAAGGCTTTCTTGTACTGTTTACTTGTATTAGTACTGTTTACTTGTATTAGTACTGTTTACTTGTATTAGTACTGTTTACTTGTATTAGTACTGTTTACTTGTATTAGTGAAATTGATTTTGATCTGAGAATATCACAACGTGAAAGCTAGCCATAAATTATGTCGTGCAGACGTATCTCAAGTTGACACTGAATCATTATGATAACATTACCATGGTTTCACAGCTTGTAATCAGGCAGTGAGGGGTCTAACCACAGAGCTGCTGGTTTCCCAGAAGAGTAGAAGGTTGGATTGGCACTGCTTGATAAATACACCCTCCATGTCTGGAGTGATAAATAGACAAGCATGGTGCCCAATATAAGCACATGGAGCAACAACTCATTGGAGAAACTGTTTAATGAGAAGTGTCTGCAGCATGGCCATCAGTGGGCAAAGCAAACATGCCAGGATTAAGTAGTTCGTATAAAAAAGAGAAAATACTACTGCAAGAGGCAATATTGCTAAGCAAACACGACACTTTAAGAATACCTGATAGAGTTGGACCATACATATGACAACAAAAAAATAAAAATAATATATAAACAGCTGCAGAAAAGCTAGGAAATATCAATTTTTTTACTCGTGTTGTGTAATTTACTATTTCGTGACTACATTGTATCAAGATTACACACTACCATTGGCTTAAATAAGCTCCTCAAATTTAATATTCTATCCTGATATAAGACCACAAAATACCATATCTTGAGCAATTATGCATGTGGACAATAAAAAATTAATAGCAACTCCCCATAATAGAGCTTGGATTGTCATGGCAACTTCCTAGTTATGTGGCTTAATTTGTAGGAATTTTAAATCCAAAATCCTGCTGTTGATTTCTTAAAGTTGGGGCACAAATACCAGATGTCATCCGATTCATTAGAATACCAAAATGCATTAAGGTGGCCTAGCTCAATAGTAGCGTGCTGGTTTCCAGCCACGGGTTCCCGGGGTTTAATTCCCCTGTCGAGCCTATGTTGGATGGCTGTTTCATCCATCATCTCATTTCCATGATCCCTGTCTGTCCTAATGAGCCCATCAGGTGCAGAAATATAGGACGTACAGCCCTAATTCACCCACCCACCACCAAAATGCATATAGGCCTAAAGAAACATTTATCATGTAACTATTGATTCCATCCTTTCTGAAATTCATCCCGAGACTAAAATCTAGAAGTTGGATCAAATGAACACATGCAGATCCCATCAGTGTGTCTAAAGTGTATGACAGAGACTTATATTCTGCCCAATATGCAGAAAACCCTTGCATGCCATTGTAGAGAGGTGGATAGAGTCTTTTCATTTTCTTAAGTACAATCTGCAGTCCTTCAAGACAGCCACAACGCCTCAGGGAAGAGAGAAACATTTGAAATCCGCGGCCATTGCACACACACAGTATATGATGAGGAATGCCCCAGACATCCAAGCACATATTGGTCCTGCTGCAAAGGACTTGAATTATCCTTGTAATCAGCGGATTCTTGCCAAAGGGAAGCCAATTCAAATCCTTCCATAAAGAAGGCAAAGATAGGACCCAAAGGCAAGAAATCAGATTGTACACAGTCGTGGAACACCAAGAAACGTCGCTTTAAACCAAACATAAGAAAGCAATTCAGACAAGACAGAGTATTGAGCATTTGGCATGGAATCAGACAGAAATATATTCGGTGAATATTGACCAAAAACAGCAAGGTACAAGTCATTTTTCGACAATTATTTCAATGGAACATCACAAATAAGACAACTCACAATTTTCCACATTCTTACCATTGTAAATATGCCATAATGATTGAGACCACCTCATCCTTATCACCAATGAGTGTGAGACCACAACCTCAGAAAAAGAATACACAGAGCAGTCACTGTGATTGAACCAACTTGTGGTTGCCCAGCTTTAGTTGTTTAAGATATGTCAATTCCACAGATTGAATTATACTGTAATTCCATGATTGAAACATGAAACATTTGTGGGTTTAATTATTTTTTTTAAACTGACAGATAATAAACCAGAATTTTTTTTTGCACATGCTGAAACACATCCCTAGAAACCATAAATAACTGAAATCTTGTGATACACTAGGGGGCACTTACAAACCCTTATGCAATTGAGGAAGTGTCCAATCTTTGTATTCTTAATCTTTGACCACAGTGATTCGGGCATTTGAAGTTCCTACACCTAGCAGCAAAACTGCTGCCACCAACTCATTAAGATACCTTTGAAGTTAGATGGAAGAAAGAAACAGACAGGAAGCTCATATAAAAAGTGTAAGAATCATTTCAAGAAGCTCAAAATGATTATAAACTGCAAAAAAAGTAAGCCAACAAATGGCATAAAAATAGGAAAGCAACTTGTGAAGCTAACCAAAAGGTTATCAAAGCAATCGAGGTGAAGTAAGAAATCCTTAATCTTTGCTGGAAGGGTGGAACCATGAAACCGACTGAGAAAGCCACTGAGTAGGACCACTATCCTTTGTCCAAAGCAACCATTGTGCATTGGTTGCCATGGCAACAGAAAGTCATTGACCTTCAAGGCTAAAATGTAAATCACAAAAACGTTCCATTTGGAACTATTTTATTATTTATATTTTTTGGTCACTACTAAATCATTGGGATTTACTATGGAAGAACCACGATACCTTAACAACCTCATATCAGATGGAATAAATAACAAAATATTGTATATTCATCAATATTATGTCAAGCAATTTCATCAAAAACAAATTGCTGTTTAAATTCTTAATGGTAGCCGTTCGGAACAAATTTTACCAAAAACTTGTAAGACTTCCTACTTTTGAATGATAAACACTGGTCTCCAAAAGTGTACGACTTGGCATCAGTATAATATGACATACTACGTATGATACAAGTTGAAGCGTGTACCATAAGTTAAACGTCTAGCATGTCTATTGAACATTGTAGAGATATTGATGAATACAGAGGTACAGTGTAATGGTGCAAATTTTGCTTAAATGCCCTTTTTCTAGTATAAACCATACGTAGTCTGGTAATTTTTTTTAAATTATAAGTACTTCCGTAATTATTGGACATAATTTACGTCAATAAAACCTAAGTACTACTACCACAACTAACTGTATGCATGCAGCCCTGGCCTGTTTGAGGCATTTGGTATTATCTACAGAAGCATGGAAGTTCCATTATGTAGTTGTTATGGGATACAGTACCCCATATTGAGCTGATACCTGCTTTCTTACATATGACAGCTGCTATATCCCATGGTCTCTGAAGGTGACAATAGCCCATTGAAGAAATGAAATCATTATCTGCTGAGACAAGAGCCATTTCAAATGTCATATTGTCCCTATTACATAACTGACAAAGAGCTCAGAATTCTCGACACTGTGGTGGAATGTCTGCATCTATAGTCCTTACATGATTTCAGGGTGAAGTTTCAAGCAGAATTAGAATTAAATTAAACTGTATTTGAAAAGGTTTAAAGGGGAACTAAAGGACATTTGTGTGTTAGTTTTAAAAGTTCAATTGGATGTAAATGAATATATTGCAGTAGGAAAAAGTCTCTAAAAGTCAAGTTAAGTATGATTTTAGGACAATTAGAAATGCAATTTACGCCACTCGCCAAAACGATGGAGGCCGCCATTATTGCACACGACACGCAAAGCCGTGACGTCACTTATGTACAGGCTATTTGTCAGGCATTTCTAAATATTCCTAGGGCCTACAAATCAATCATAATTCTTGATTGCAATTTTAAAAGAACAGTCTGAACAGATAGCACGCCAGCTGTTGGACTGTACTTCATTAATTTGAATTCATTACTGGGAACTTACTTCAATTAATTAATTGCAATAAAAGTTATTTGTAGACTCTATTCATGAATGTTCATATAACAATTTTGCTCCCTGGGAATTTAGCTTCCATTCTCTGAATGCCTCTTATAATATCGCATTTTTCATAGATATTATAAAATAAAGCAAGTTTTTTCCCAAAACATGGATCTTAAAAAAGTATAAGCTGTATAACATTTGATGATCAATATTTGATACAATCAAGGGAGTAATAAATAATTGCACATTTCTACTATGTTAAATATTACTATTAGATAAGAATGAATTTAGCTCAAGCCCCCCCCCCCCCCCCCATCTTGATCTGTCAGTGATGAAAAGAATGTTAAAGGGGAACTAACGGAAAAGTGAAAGTTAATTTTGATACTTCAATTAGATAGTAAGGAATATATTGCAGTTGAAAGAAATATTTTGAAGTGGAGTTTAGTCTAATTTTAAGCTAATACTTTGTGCCTTTTGCGCCACCCTCTGAAACGTGATGCCTGCACCAGGTAAACTAAGAGATCAAAATAACAATTATGCCAATAGAAGCCAGGATTACAAATCAATACCAGGTTATATTAAATTTGCATGCACTGTAGAAAATTGCAATTCAAAATTAAATATACATTCCACTTGGTTTTGGAATTTATACATAATGTTCCCAACATTTAAGTTAGTCTGTGCATATGGAAATCAGAATTATACTGTATGAACTACAAGGGGAGGGAGGTCTATGCTAAATAAATAAATAAATATATTACAAATATTTTTTTATTTCGGAAATGTGTAGATCCCAAACAACTTGTTTTTAAAGTTTACATGAACAAATAGATAGATAGATAGATAGATAGATAGATAGATAGATAGAGAAATAAATAGATAGATAGATAGATAGATAGATAGATTGATAGAATTGACAACAAAATACCTCAGAGAAATTAAACCTAATTTCTCCAAGATAAAATATAATAAAGTATAATAAAAATCTATAAAATAATTGTAGTTCAAATAAAAAAGAATAATTAATATTAATAAAATCGAGTAACTGATAAAATGCTAAAAAATATATATGTAGATATATATATCTATATTATACTCAGTTTATTAATTGACTCCCCAAGTGACTATTACTCTGATAATTGCATTGTATCAAATTGTTCAATAGCAATTTGACACTTAGTGAGAACCATGTCTATTGACATGCTGTTATAAAAAAAGGCTCAAGTGCAATTACAAATTGTATCTGAAACTGGTCAGTTCTCTAGCCTATGACACAAGTGACGTATTTCCGGCCAGTGCAAAACACCACGGTTGCCTAAAATGGCGGCCTCCGTAGTTCACAACACGGAGCTAATAAATACAGGATATTACTTTACCAGGGCATATATACAAGTTATGAATAGCGTGAATGCGTTTCAATGGACTAAAGCTAACTTCTGAGAGGTAAAGTGCAGAAGGTGTTAGTACCCCTTTAAGATTAAACTGGCTTATTGTTATAATAGATGTCTGTCCCTGGCTCATGTTTGTCTGTCTAAGTTAGTCACCAAATTGGCTTTCTTCGAGAGGTATGAATTTAACCCTAAAGGTCAACTTCATGGTTATTATTACCTCATTGTTTATGTACTGTTAAGACAACGAAACAATGTAAGTGCGCATTTTGTTGATTTTTCCTCACTGATATCAGAATTAAACAAATGTGGTGAAATGATAAGGCTAGGAGTCCACACTATTGCAAGCATTTACCACATGGGTGGGACCTATACTGACACAGCATCCCTTCTGAAATTTTCACGAAAACTACCAAAAGACATAATCCTCAAATCCTCACATTACCCAGAGAGATATAACAGCCAGTAAAGGGCAGAGTAACTGCCTATGACATATTGTCTGATGCATTTATATATGCTGCTGGGGCATCTGGCTCAATTCCTTTTGCCAGGGGTGACAGTTCCAAGCCCAGAAATCTGAGTATTCAGCCACAATCAAGTCACTATGGTAATGGTGTATGCATCAAAGACTTGGGACACAATAAGTATTGGCAGGGAAGGTCCCTAATATGCACACCATAAAGGCAATATGCCGTGCTTCCTACAACTAAGCCCCATGCATAATGCAGGCCAAACTACAAAGAAGGCGCAACTAGGGTTACAGTACTTGTCTAATCCCAGCAGCCACAGGTTTCAACACCATTAACTGTAAATGTCATGGTTAAGCGGTATAATCACATTTAGAACTAAAAAAGTAAAAAAGTGCAAAGTTGAAGTCAGCTTCTATAAAACAGGAAGCTGGTCCTAGACAAACTGTGACCTTGGCAAAACATCAATATCCAGTCTACAAGTCTACTACCCCGAGCATGAGCAGCTATGTGGTGAGATAAAAAGTTCAGATATATGACAAAACAAAACCCTCATGAATCTCAGAGGCAATCATATGGAGTGACATGAAATAAGGGTCTCACTTCTGTGTAGCTTAATCGTGTAATGTAAATCACTATACGAGAAAACCCGCAAGACATTTTCTTGAGCAAGACGATTATTTGGAAGACGCGGTTTCACGAAGTCCTTGAAACGAGACAGAACCAAGATGGCGAGACTTCCGGAGTTTCCTGGAAAGACAATCAGCGTCTGAAGGAAATGAAACCGTGTTAAGTTTAATTTACATGACGCGTGAATGACGTCAAGACGTAGTAAATGATGACCGTGTCTCCTCCCTCCGCCCTAATTAGTTGCATTTGGGCTAAATTGCTGATTTACATAGCTGCCATGGCTGTCAGCGGTGTCACTAAAGGCTTAGCACCAGATTTGTGGCTTGCCAATTCGACAGCACCAAATGGTTTCCTTTTTTTTTTTAATTTACACCATAGAGACACCGATGTTGCACTGACTTGAAGTTTCAGATTATATTTTCACAGATGCAACTGGCAGATGTAATGATGAGATGAAACTGTTTCCAAGTTAAAGTTAACGACACCGATTACAGTGGAACTTCGCCATTAAGCCATCCTTCGGCCAAATTTTACTGGTCTTAAAAACGTGGTGGTCTTAAAAGAGCAATAGCCTAACTCCTGAACTACTGAACTACTGAACTAAAGAGTGACAATTGAGAAGACTGGGCCTGCTGTCAGGGTAGACGTAATGATGAGATGATCAGGCTGCTTGGAGTCTACAATATGTTAAACATTTCCCGCATGTGTGGGGGGATTTCACTTGTAGGATTTACCATACCTTGGCAGAAATCCGAAAATTGACGATCGTATTGTGAGGTGCTCTTGAAATGAGGTTGTCTTTCAGTGTTTTCTACATCGTCAATTTTTATTTGGTTCACTATGAATCATGAAGAGGCTTCAATTGAACCATTGCTCCATTGCTACATGTAGGGCAAGAAAGACGTAATTCTGAGATTTTGGGCGTCAACAATTTCGGATTTAGAATCAGCACTGATCAGAATCAGAATGGTTCTTTATTTGCACAAAACAAAGAAAAAATACTTGCGCTGGAGACCACCAAAAGAGGCTGGGGCCCCGCTGCATGGTGGCCACCATGGAAGTGAGAGAATTATTACACTGGCATTCAATTTCTGGCAAAACGAATCACTACATGTCTAAATTAGCCAAAAATGGTATTTTTACGAAGAGTCCTTGAGATATATACATTCAATATCCATAATAAAACATTAAATGGAATCACAGGCAAAATTTAAAGGTTGCCCTGTGCTAAATAATTGCAATATTTGGCTGCATTCCTCTCAGCAGAATTAAGTGCCTGATCAATTGGGAAATTCCATTATTGATGATATTACAGATATCGGGCATTCTCTTTCATTTAATCAATAAGCCAGATTGGTGATAATTCAAGGCAGAAAATGATAAAAATAGAAAAATAGCAGGAAAAAGAGTAAATTGGATTTGGTTAAAAAAGAAAAGAAGAGTTCGGATCAATAAAGTGAACGCTATTTTGTAAAAAATTTGAAAAAGAACAAAAAATTGCTATCGCATGCAAATCAATTGCTAATGTGCAAAAACAGAAAGCTATCTAGAGGTTGAATTTTTCTCTCAATATCAGCTAATTATTGAGTCTTATCAGATAAGAGTTTAGATAAGTTTTGGTCATTAAATTATATGTTAATAATTAAGTTTAGTCTAACTTTCTGACTGATTATACACTAAAACTTTATGTTTGCACATCCTGCTTCACATTGTAATTTCAGAATCTGCTATTTTTCAATGACCATAATGAAAGCCCATAAAGATAAGATAAGATGAAATTTTATTTAAGGCCAATATGTAGCAGGAGGGAATAAATTCACATTGGAAAGATAGGAAACTAGTCAGTAAATGATGTACATGTTTTTATTGATACCTCCTAAATTGTTTAATAATGATACAAGTGCTGCAAAAACGAATATTTAATAATTAATCAAAATGATTTTTAGGAGTTTAGGCACTTTGCTTCTATCACATGATATTTATTAAACTATGAGTTTTCTATATCTATAGCCTATATTCATGAGTTGAAAAGTTGTCATTGACGTTTTCTGTCCATATATGTACATAATATTTGCGAAGCATTATTGTTCTTGGGAACTTAGCTTAGCTTTTTTGTTACCAAACTCCCACTCATTTTCGTCAGCAACCCATTATGCTACACGTGTGCTTGTTATTTTGATATTTATTGCCCCAGATATCATAAGAATGACGTAAACAGTTCCATGACGATAGTGACGTCACGGATTCTATGACACTGAGATTGATATTAGAATAATTCAAATCTCTGAAAGGCTGGACTATGCGATCAATGAAGACCTGATTATTGATCATTGAAAAAATAGCATTTCAGATAGCTAGCTAAAAGCCTAGACAGATAGAAAGAAAGAAAGAAAGAAAGATAGATAGATAGATAGATAGATAGATAGATACATGTAGATAGATAGATAGAGAGAGAGAGAGAGATAGAGTCTTAGATTTATCATAGAGAGATAGATAGATAGATAGGCCTAATGTATGGAAAGCATAGCTAGAAATGGATTTTGCAGCCCCCTAAGATTTTAAGAATTCCATATAATGCCAGAATATGAAGGTACCATTGCTTCAATAAAATATTTAAGGTTTGTATAAATAGATCCTATAAATTGTTAGCTGAAATAAGAGACATTATAATAGAAAATACCACAGTAACAAAGCACTGTGGAAGTAAAAGGCCAATCAATATATTGAGAGATTAGTATGAATAATTCATAACATCCATGATGTCCTCATGAAATGCTAGCATCGTGTACAAATAACCCATCTCCATCCCCTAATTATCTCAATGGGGTCCTACTTCAGCATAAGGCTTATGAGAATGTTCATATGTGGCATAAATCAGGCAATATATTGTTGGACTACAAAAGTGTTGAATATATTCGATAAAATATTGCGGTAAGATTTTAAATAATGCCTTGTACTCGGTGTTGATGCTGAGGCAAGTAAAAGACCCCACCCATGGAGTAAATGTGTAATGAGCCTTGTGTTTGTTTGTTTGTTTGTTTGTGATTAGGGCTTCACGTCCTGTATTTTTGCACCAGTTGGGCAAATTAGGACAGGCAGAGACCATGGCAATGAGACGAAGGATGAAACAGCCATCCAACTTAGGCTTGACCGGGAATCGAACCCGGGACCCAGTGGTTGGAAGCCCAGAGCGCTACCTCTGAGCTAGGCCCCTGCCCTGGCAATGAGACGAAGGAGGAAACAGCCATCAACTTAGGCTCGACCGGGAATCGAACCCGGGACCCAGCGGTTGGAAGCCCAGAGTGCTACCTCTGAGCTAGGCCCCCGCCCCCTGTGTAACAAGCCTTATCATCTCATCATTACCTATGCCTCTAACAGCTGATCATATAAGCTAACTAAGCTTCAGACCTACTACTATATAGCACGGAGACATATGACACAATGTTCTTACAATATATGAGTGATCCTTAGACTATTCTTTTGGAAGGACAGCGTACTTTTGAGAGCAACTGTATTATGACAATGTCAACATGCATGAAAAATAATCCAATCATTATGATTAAATTTAGAATGAGTCAAATGTGTCTTTATGAAGTTAACAGAAAATTGAAAAAATAAAAATAAAATAAGGAAATTAATTACTGAACAACACCTGTCATATTCTTACCACTTCAGAAGTGGATCAATTATGAATATTCATCATAATTAATACATTTGTAATTGTGATAAAGAATAAAGATATCGCAACATAACAGTGTAGGTTGGTGCAGTTCATATTGTCACAATAAATTACATTTTGTTACAGTTCTGATATTGCGATTAAATTGCTTTTAAAACACCATGCAATTGGAACATCAAATGCAGCAAGTTCACCTGAATTGCTATTACTTAAATTCAGGAAGAGGGAACTGAGAAAACTGATTGGCCTCCGGGAAGTGAAAAACCACAAAAAGAGGCTTCCAAAGCAGAGACCTTGATGGGAAAAAAGAATTAATGTCAAAAGATGACAAAATTAGATCTTATGAAATTGGTAATTAAAAAAGCTGATATATTTTTTGGTACATTAAACAAAATTACAACAAAAGAAAAAAAACAAGATTTTTTTTTCTTGCAGCTTAATAGATGTATTGAAGAGCATATTAAATATAAAGACAAATACATAGAAGTGGCAAGAATACAGGTTAAAAATGGCGACAAATAAAATGTCTGATTGTAACAGTGAAATAAGATCATTCATCATTCTAAGACAGAATAATCACCTGGTAAACAAATCGCTCGAATATCGGGCCCGTTGCTAGCAGTGGATCGATAAAAGTGTCAAATGACCGAATCGGTCACAAAAACCAATGGCTAGCACCAGTGGCCAGGTTCTAGTGGCCGAATTGCGACGTAGACGAAATGAGTTTCCAACTGTACAATAACACTTGCCATTGAAAATCTGACACCATTTTCTTTAAATAAAAACTCCCTGGGTATATTTCAATGGCATCCCTAGCTTGCTGAGTGAATGAGTGATCTATAAATAATCCATAGACAGTAACTTATGTACTATTTTTAGATTTTTATTCAAGAAGTGAGATAAACATTCAACCTAGTCACAATGTCAACAAACATGGTTTAAAAATAAACAGTGACAACCTTTCTATAAAAGGGCGTTTTTATGTGTATGCACTCTCAAGTCATAACCCAGTTTTAGATCGATATAACTCAGATTTATTATTGCGATGAATTCTCTTTCTCTCTTTTAGTTTCCTTTGTCTTTTTTTCTGCAGCCTGGGCGTGTCCAGGTTTTTTTCATTGCCTTCGAAGAATGAGTGCAATTACACTGACTAGCTCATCAAGTACAAAACATACCAGCTGTTATTTTATATGTTCTCAGAGTGGAGATTTTCATGTTTTAAGGAGTCACGGTTGGCTGAAGATATTCAATGGTCTTTCACTGCTTAACCCTACTTAAAATAACAACCAATGTGACGTGGCAGAAGCACTTTGAAAGACTGAAAAATGTTGCACTATTTGCCAGTGTAACCACTTTACTGCTAGGCACTATAATGGCTTGGAAATCTGTTGCAAGTTTTGATAATGTTTGTGCTTGAAGTGAAAAAATATGTAGAGTTTTGTCAGAACATAATTGCGTTTTTTATGTATATTCCATTCCAGTACCATTCCAGCTAGGATTTTTACATCTAAACCCAATATTTCATTTACCAGTTCCTGAGTCCCCCGTCCAATGAGTTTAATGAACTGAAATATTACGAATGATTACATCGAATCAATCATATCTCACCAACAAGCTAATATCAGAATTGTGAGTGTGAAACTACAGATCATAAAACTTGCAACTAAATGTCAATAGGCATTCCTTATGATATATACATTTCCCATTGAATGTGTTCAGGAACCATCCCTATTGGGTCGATATTGACATTAGACATTTTATTGTATAACGTAACCATTATTTTGTAATTGTGGAAAAAAATTGTGCCATGGCAACTGTAGCATTAGCTGCAAAAGATAAACTTTCTGTATTGACAGGACAACAGGAAGTCTTTGGGAGGGGGGGGGGGGTAATTTAAGCTAAGATTCACCACGACATTTCTAGAGGAAGTTACTAGGGTCCATTAATTACACAAAAACATCGTTGATCCTAGGCACATAAAAGACGAACCTTACAGTATCAGAAATGGCTACAAAACAGGCCATCAGAGACATAAACACTGGTTTAATAGTTATCTGCATCTAACTGAAAGAAAGAACTAATGTTTTACCTTTGCTCCCACATAATACACTGTATTTCTGTTTTCATTTACACCTCTATGCCACTAGAGTTAAGCTGAGCATGAATAAAGATCGCTATATATAATTAAGATGACCCATCAGCATCATTGATGTGGCCTTATTACCGAGGTTGGAATAATATGTCTCAATAGAAGGGTTAACTTTAGGAAGAAAATCTTCCAAAACACTGGAAGTGGTCATGGGTTTACATCAAGAACAAGTAGTGTGCTACAAGCTTGAGAATTCCCATCCCTGTCCACCTAAAACTATGCCAAGTATTTTAACCACTTCACTATGGATTCATAGCAGAGTCTAATTACACTGTTACAATTTTTCAAGGTTAAAACTGCACTTTCATGGTACTTTCTGACAGATGATACAGAACCAATGTATTTAATGCAAATAGACACATCATAGAGCTCTCCTCTCTCTGTGCTTTTGTGATGGTCACGATCAATCACAATTCTTTCCACAACCTTGACGTCGAATTCCTGCTTTTGAAAGCTTGGTGTTTTTCCCCTGAAAGATCTCAAATAATTACCAATGGGACACGGGGAATGTGTTTCCATTTTTCTTGTTAAATGTGCTGGTCATCTGCTCTTCAAGATAAGAATGATTGAGCAAACTTGTGAACTGTTATTGCATCGCAAGGGAAACGCTAATCAGCTACACCTTGATTTAAAATTACAACATACTCCGTGTCCTTAATGGGCGTGGTCTTAGTGGGGAGGTCTTAACTAAGCTGCCATAGTACCATATTGCTCACATACATTCAACCATTTCATATTTCCAATTAATGACCTAATATGATAACGCGAGCGCAAAGAAAAGACAGGTAAAAGATCAGCTATTATTGCTTCTTCATTATTACCATTTTGCTCCCTTATTTGATCTGACAGCTATCGTTAGACTCCAATGCTGCGCAGTTACTACTAATAGGAGTAAACCTGTAATGATATAAACACTCCAACACAATTATCCTTCATGTAGCTAACCTAAAATGGCTGCGGGTCCTCTGAAACCCCAAGCAGTTCATCAATAAACCATAGCCAGAATCACTGAAGCCTGACCTATCATACGGGTTCTGGTTCATTTCACAAGGTGTAAAGGTAAACCAATAAAGGTAACTAATACCCTGATTTGAGGTAATGCATAAATTCTTACCTGATGAAGGTAAATCAAAAGGTGTAACCAAGGGAGCAGGGATGGTCCTATGTCTATTGAAGCTTAAGCACACGATGAAACGGAAGAAGAAAAAGTTGTTTGTCCAATACAGCAAGTTGTCCATTTATACTTGAGTCCTATAATTCAAATAGAAAAATAAAACAATCCTGTAAATGGGCATTCAATGTATTTATGATTACGTGTAATAATAACTCAGAATCCAGGTAAAAAACTGAAGATTGTGAAACATCTTGTGCAAAAAGAGCAATAAAAATATTCGACCAAAATAAATTGAGGTACATGCTTATATTTTAGAATAATTGCAGTGATGAAAGTAAATCCATAAAAGGTTTGGTATTTTCGGAAAGTGTAGTATTGTGATCCAGTGTATCAAAACAGGTCCAAAAACAATTATAAGGAAATCATAGTGTTGAATCCCGGAAGCTCAGCTGTAGATTTGGTGCATGGTGCAAACAGATATCTTGCGTTTCTCCCGTGACGTTGTTTACAACGTCCGAAGCAAAGGCATGCACGTAAAACGTAACGTCAAATCGTATGAAGACGCACCTTGAAATTCCAGTGCTGGGTGTCTAAGCAATTTCAATACGACTGTATTGAAGCTGTTGTTTTGGAGCAGCCTCAGATGCTAAATTTAGCTGACTGCAGCATACAAGATGAGGCGAGCCCTTTGGATGACGGCCTGCCTGTATGTGGCGCATCTCATGGAAAGGCTGTCGTTACGGCTGGGGCTGTGAGCCGTTGGCGTTATGGGCGCTCCAATGAAGCCACTGCTAGCTTCTTTGGCATGTACAGGTGACTGGGCGGTCACTTTATGCTTATGCGTGATCATAGTCTGTCTCTGTGTAGTATAGTACCATCTAAAACAGTCTCAACTTCATCTTTGGTGAACTGGTCAATTCTTGAAGAATTTCGTCAACCCATGTCATGTGATGGTCAAATAACACCATATACGCATCTTTTGGCAGCACATTGCAGCTGTTGTTCTAGAATCTTTCACCGCACAGACCAACCCGCCAGACACGCTAAATCTTACGTAATAGCCCTGCCACCAGGAGAGGAAGCGGCTGCTCATGGACAGCAGCTCAAGCTGTCGATGTCTTCTGCTGCATGGTGTAAAGTTGTGATGTCTTCTGGTGAAATGATATGGATATCTTCTGGTGTAAAATGCTGATGTCTCTTGGTGAAATTGAGGATGGGACAGTGTGTTGTTGCAGCCAGCATCGAGTGAGAGGAGGCTGACAACGTCGTGAGCATTTGTCCCTGCTAGTCTGCTAGTCTGGCACTGCAGATGCCAATATCTGCAGTCCCCAACAATGTCCTACACTATAGTCACTAGCTAGTCCTATTCAGCCTTTTATGCTTCCACCACATGCTGCCAATGTAAAACTACTATACATATATAGTAGTAGGATCAAAACATATGTCCGCCTGTTTTTGTTAGGTTTTTTTTTTTTTTTTTTTTTTGGTTATATATAAAAAATCAATAAGCAACACAAAATGGTCAGACATTTTAACAATCAGACAAACCTACAGTTTGCTATATATTCCATTGTAATTTTGGACGCTTCGCCACGACCATCCCTACATCATGGTAAAGAAATAACATTGTAAAAGATGGGAAACTTGAAGTTGATGGGTTAGAAAGCATTTTACGATAAAATGTGACAAAAAAACAAAATGAACATTCATCATGGATCCAACTATGCTTTAAACATGTCACTGTGATCCATAACACTCATTTAATCAACAAACAAAACCAATATGAAACATTTCAAATTCAGATTAATCTACTTTTGTTAACTCTGTAATCATGATTTTTTGTTTTCAATAACCTGAAGATTGAGCAGGGTACCCCTCTAAGATGGTTATGTTATTTCTGCTTAGGGGCAACCGCTGCGTATTTACATTTATGCATGATTGATACACCCAGTTTCTAATTTAACTGTTTGAAAACACCATAGCAAAATAATATCATAACAAAAAACTGTTGATAGCAACAAAAAATTATTGACAAGCAAAAGGCCTTCCATCTCAGATTGATATTATGGGGAAATTTTAAAGCTAAACCTAATAACTGGTCACAACATATAATTGTTACTAGTCATCTCCCATAGCCATGGTAACCCCCCTCCCCCCAGTGGTCCGACTTATATGTGTTGCCATGACCAACAGTATACTATCTTCAGCTTCAACACCCAAGGTCTGGCACTTCATGCTCTTGTATCAACTTTCAAAAATTGCACGTACAAACAGTGCCAGAGTTAAAATGTTAAATTTCAAAAGCAGACCTGGACCAACAAACAAGAATGATGCGAATTTCACAAACCCGCAACTACCATTATAGTTGCACCTTGACAACCCCCAACCTGGTAATTTAGTATTAATGTCTGGCATTCAGTAGCAAACCACTGGGTTCTTCGTGCATGCAGACAAGAGAGACCAACCATATATTTTAGGCTCATTTGAAGGGAATTTCTGTATATGTTGCAAGAATAAGAACAGGACAAATTGTTGGGATCTCCCTGTGTTAAGTAGTCATCCAAGGGAGTTGATAAATGTTACAATGTAAGACAAGTGGTCGCTTAACAAAGGGTGATAGCAATAATAACTAAGTAAATTAAAAGATTTTGTATATCAATACGAATGGTCGCTTAAGACAGGTAAAACAATATACAATTTAATTGTATATTGAATAATACTCAATCGATTTCAAAAAGATCACTACAGTGGCCACTTTAATATTGCTTTTAAAACATGTTTTCACCAATCAATTGCAAAACTAAATGTATTTCAATTTTATACACATTTATATTTTTTAACTAAATGTATTTTCTCAATATATATATCTTAACGTCAGGAGATGATTCTATAGTAAAATATTTGAATCAATTATAAATAAACGATTTGTCTTTCAAAGTGAGGCTACAGACATTGTAGATCCTAATCAATTTGGCTTTAGTAAAGGCTGCAGAACTAGTGACAAAGTATTCATAATAGACTCTCTTATATCCCATTACAAATCAACTCGAAAAACCTTATATATAACATTTATAGACTTCTCGAAAGCATTTGATTTTGTCAATCGTACCTTCCGGTATTACAAAATGATAAAGAAGGGTTATGGTGGTCGACTTGTAAGAATAATAGAAAGCATGTTCTCCAAATCCAGTGCTAAAGTTAGATGGCAGGGTGAATAAGGTGCTAGCTAGTACCCATGGTGTTCTTCAGGGTGGATTGTAAGTCCAAAACTCTTTAATTTGTATTTGTCGGATATGTGTGAATATCTAGATCAGACATGTGGAGTGACAATTAATAGTACTACTTACACACATTTGCTCTATTCTGATGTTCTTGTGCTGATATCAGAAAGTCAAGATGGTCTGCACACACTCCTAGAAAATCTAAAAGCCTATTGTAGGAAGTGGCATTTGATTATCAATTCTCAAAAAAGTAAAGTTATGATCTTCCATAAAAAATTAGCGAAATATTGCTCGTAAAAACTACAACTTTAGTGTTGACAATAAAGATTTAGAAGTAGTTAACTCATATTAATATTTAGGACATGTTCTGTATTATTAAAAAAATGCACACAAAGCAATGTATGAACACCTAGCAATTCAAGCACAGAAAGCAATGTATGCACTTAGACTCAAGAATCAAGACAGTTTATTCATCTGTTAAGTGACATATATACATATAAAAATAACCTATATAAATATAATCAACCCATTATTAAACAACATGATCACAACAGACCAGGAGGATAGATCTAAGACCCTATCTGGGTCGCTAGCGAGCCATCCCCCTGTGTTTCAGAATGAGCAGTGCAACATCAACTGTCGGACCATACACGTATATAGTAATGTAGACAGTGAAATCATGAAAACTGAAAGCATTTGGATGAGATTCACAAGCTATTGTATCATAACTTTTTCATTCTGTTACATCCAGTAATTAATAACATCCACACAGATTACCAATAATTTAGATAAAATTCACAAGCTATAATATTGCAGCTTTTTCATCTATATTCACAATTTGAGTGTAATAACATTTTGACAGCCATAAAATTTCTTTTACTGTTATTTTATAAATGTAGTGATGTATTAAATAGAAACCAGAAGCCAGAAATGAAAGGAGAATCCCGCAGGAACCGATAGATACAAAAAAATTATATTAAGGAGGGGAGAAATAAGAATGCCCAGAGGGAACCTGATAGAAACACAAAGGATAATTGAAATCAGGCATGTCATAGGAGATTAATAGTAGGGATTTTATGGCATTAGAAGTTTACCTAACCTATGTAGTAGTTTCTGCTCTTGATTGATTTAAATTCAAACATACATAGCATTTTGGAATAGTGCATGTTGCAGAGTAAGAGTTAATTATATGTTGTTTAATATATTTTGAGAAACCCGGAAAACTATGTGTATGGACTTTTTCTTTGATATTGAGGGGACAATTATTATAAAGATCTGATAATCTATGTCTGATGCTCTTGTTCACATAAATATGTCTGCTTTGAGGGTTCCTATAATCATTTGTACATCTAGTATTATATGCATGAAATTCTGATTGGAAATAATATGGTAGCAAATGGTTCTATAATTTGAACATAAACTTGAATTCCTGTAATTTCAGTTTATCTGTTGCTTTTAGAAGTTTTAATTCTTTAAACAATGGTTCTGTATGCACATTAAATTTTGCATTTACAATTAATCTTACAGCTTTTTAATTTCTGGAGTTTTAATAATTTATGAATGCTGATACCCCAAACTAACACACCATAGTTTAAATAAGGAAGTACAAGCGAATGATATAACATCATTAAAATATTTTTGGGCAGAAAATATTTCAATTTAGAAATAATTCCAACATTTCGAGATACTTTTTGCACTTAAGGAGGATAAAAACTCCACTGCAGGCTATCTGCCCCCTAAATTAAGTATGAAAATGTTCGACACCCATATACTGCCAATACTTAAATATAACAGTGAAATATGGTTCCAAGAAAAACAACTTGACCTCGAAAAAGTACAAATGAAATTTCTGAAGAACATACTTGGTGTCAGTTGTCAAACATCAACAATAGCTATTTTAGCAGACACTGGCAGGTTTCCACTGTTTGTCAGACAACAGGTCTAAGCATTAAAATTTCTAAATAGACTCAGCTCTAACACATGTCCCTTACTTTTGCAAAGTTGTTATGAGATTCAGACTGAGTTATATCAAAAGGGAAAACCATGTTGGCTCACGAGACTTTGCAAGGTCACTGAGACCCTCAATATGAACCAAAACGAGTTTTACTTAAATAAAACAATTGTGTCCGTGTATGAACAGGTTCATGCCAAGATGTTGCATGAGATCAATGGTAGCGCACGTAACCCCAAACTAAGAACTTATAAATATTCAAGAAAGATATTCGAATAGAACCCTATTTGTATCATGACCTTCCTAAATCAATTAATTGTAATATAGCTCGTTTCAGGCTGAGCTCTCAAAACTTAAATATGGAATTAGGTAGGCACAAACGCCCTGCTGAGGAAAGAATTAAATTGTTCACAGATTATTAGGCAATGAAATTCATCTTCAACTTGATTAAGATTGCATTTTTCACAAGTTGAAGATGAATTTCATTGCCTAATAATCTGTGAACAATTTAATGCCATTTGCAATAACTTATTTGATATAGTTCGTAAATGTATTGAGAACTTCTTTGTTCTTAACCCATCTGAACAATACCTTCAAATATTAACAAGTAAAGATACTAACTTAAACTTTGCCCTTGGAAAATTCTTAAAAATTGCATTAAAATTGGACTGTAAAACATCAGTATTAGGTTATCAATTCATAGTATTAGAGATTGTTAGTTAGGTAAATTGTCCATTAACTCCTGGACCTATCAGAGTGGTTGGTGGCACATTGAAAAAGCTGTTTCAAAGTGTTTGGATTGTCATTTGTTTATATATGCGTGTGTGTGCTTAAATTTTTGTACATATCTTTTTTATTGTATTTACTGATGTGTAGACTAAATCTTGCTTTTTTCTTTTTTTCTTTTTCAACCTTCATGATAGGTGCTCATTAAATATCAGTATTACCAGTTGTGTTAATTGCACTAGGTGCTCAAAGACAAATATATTTATTATTAATTCATTACCTGGTGCTGTATATAGTTATTTATGTTTTTATTATATTGTTTTGGGGAAAAAAAATGTATTTAATGCCTTCATTTTATTATACTTTATTCATATGTATATATTATTATTTTCTTCTCTTCCTTTGCTTTTTTAGGACAAATGTATCTCCTCTGATATTGCGTTGTCAATAAAAGAATATATATATATATATATATATATATATATATATATATATATATATATATATAATAAATAAAATAGAAATACACTGCTCAGGTAAAGCAGACTCCTGTGCCAATCTCTACTGAACTCTAATCTATCAATGTGAGTGAAGTTGCATAAGAAGCTAGGTAATGAGCTGCGACAGACTCATACTTGAACAGGCACAGCCTACAGGCGCTTCAACACCACGATGGGTGATCCTCACGTAATTATTCTCTTTGCATATCAATGTGATTAACAAGCATGGCAGGATATTAACATGGAGATGCTAAAATTAATCATACCTGCTATGTTTTGGTAATATTATGTAATTGGATTCCGCATCATTGCAATCATCTTTCAGAATCAGCAGCAGACAGTACAGAAAAATCTCCCCAATGAGACTACCAGAAATTCGAATTTTAGTGCTCTAACAATGACTTGGTTTAGAGAGTGATAAGTGAACATTGTGACCATATTCTGGTGGTTTTAATGGTGAGGTGGTTTTAACATATTCTGACAAACTGTTTCCGAACGATAGCATTTCGTGTTTTTATCATGAATGCAATAGCTTGATTGAATCTTACCAGAGATGTATATTACAATGGTAATAATTTTGAATTGGTCTTAATATGGTTAAGTAGAAGTAATTTATTCTGGTCAATATACAGTTGTGGCCAATGTCTGGTGATCTGGGTTACATACACGAGGTCGTCTGTAGTTGTGGTCCTACTGTATCCTGTCTAAGGGCATATAATAGGGAGTCTGGCTGCTGCTGCTGCTGCTGCTGCTGCTGCTGGTGGTGGTGATGCAAATGCAGCTCATCTAGCTTGTTCCCTCTTAGCCCAAGGTCAGCGCTTGCCTGCTTCTGTGACAGTCTCAATTAAAAAGTGATTAGCATTCCATCAGAGAGAGGGCCAAGGCTTTGATCAACACTTTCACAGAAACTACTCTCCCTCTCATACAACAACCAAGGTGAGTTGAACTGAACTCAGTTGATACTCAGCCAGGATGAAGGATGCAATATATGCCTTCCATTAATGCAGCCTGGTGCAGACCGCCCTTTTCACTGCAATGTAGCTACTGCAGCTGCAGCCTTTCTGTGGTTTAATTTAAAAGAAGGTACAGTTTGGTTCGATAAAATATGGTCGACTCTAGACAGCTGTAACAACCTACTCCTGGCTGTAGTTATAACTGGCTATAGCCAGCCGCTCCTGTCTACTCCTAGCTTATAGTTGGCATACACTTACTGAATATAGCTGTCAGGTTTGGCATTCAAGACTGTCAAAATCACAATCAGACTTATTGGAATCTGTACAGAAGCGGGCATCACGGATAATATATTGTAATGACATGCAGTACAATGACCTGCTAGATATTAGTAAACTGCAACGATTGTCCGAAAGACGATATATGATGTGCATGAAACTGTTTGCTCAGATGCAGGATGGAAATCATAAACTTTTCCAATTATTGGTGCCATATATGAACAATGACAGGATGACAAGAGTGTCCAAAGATTTTAAATCCCCCTTGTGTCGCACCAATAGATTTAAAGACAGTTTTATCCCTTTTTGTATTAATGAACTTTTTAAACACCAATAACCAGCATACAACTCAATATTTTTATTTATAGTAATGTAATTTAATTTTATAGCTAATCTAATTTAACTTTTAACTTTATGTCTAGGCTTTTATCTTTTAAGTGTTTGATGTGTATGCCATTTTATATTTATTTAATCATACATTTTTGTACTTTGTAGCAATTTAACTGTATAATTACAATTTAATAAAGAATATTTATTATTATTACACCTACCACCACAGAAAAATGTGAACCTTGGTAAATGTAAGAAATTCATCAAATATATCATAAATATATATGTGCAATGGTCATGCATCTTTTCAACAAAAATGACAAATATGCCGTAACTCTCAACTGATGCACCAAATGGTGCTGCATGTACTTTAAGATCCAGCTTTCAGTAGCCAGCTAAAGCAGGCAGTTACATATAGTAGCAAGTAGCATCGCATAGCAAAAGTTGTTTAAGTTCAATTTTACAGGCCGTTTTTAAGGAACTATCTGCAGGAGAAATACTGGGGATGGACGAGTTGTCAGGAATTTTTGTGTCTTATTTTATTAATTGCACCTTATTACATGCAAACCAGCTGAAGCCACGTAGACCAAATGTTCTAAAACTATAAAATAGCAGTAGAGGTTAAAAAGAATTGATGGGCTAAGAGTCAAACAGGCCCCTAAAACTCTATACTTTCCAGTAATATTTTCAATCATCAACCATACAGCCGTATGGTAATAATTCCTTCAATTTATATGCTGTGGTCGTTTTATATCAGACAGGAAGGAATACCATGATGACAGCCACACATTGCTTTTCTGGCACAAATTGAAACCAAGAATGTCAAAATGTTACGCAACAGCCCAGTGGTGTCAGTCAAAGTGTTCCACTGGTGCTGCCCTGGCGACCTCTGGTGGCAAACACCACCTGCTGACTTCCATGCAAATGAGGCTAGAGCATGCCACATCCTATTACAGCAATGTGTTTGTTTTGTAAACAAGCACATTGACAGTAATCACATTACAGACAATTTACATCGATCACCTGAAATTGAGCAATCCTATATGTCCTGGCGAAGTTTAGATCGGAAACATACCCTGTTTGATCAATAAATGCAGCAAAATACCTTCTGGGCTGGTGCTAACATAGTGGAAGTAATACTGACCTCTGTGCAATAGGTTTGAATACACCAACATGTAATCAGTACTAAAATTATCAAATATTTTTTTGGTTCTTTATAACAAAAATCCTCACAATAATAGTTATAGTTTGTGATTTTTGCATATGGTGAAACGCAGCACATATTCTATTAGATAAAATAAAATGTATTGGTCTACAGTATGTTTTACTTCTCCAAGCTGAGGCAGACCTGTTGAAGCTTGAGCCTTTCTCAACTTCCTGGGGAGTGTACAGCTGGGCAGCCTTAGTCAGTGCACACAGGCTATTATTATCGTTGTAATAATCACATAGAATCACTCTTTTTCAATTTTCTCTTGATTCTAAGGGCATGCTGTCACAGTTTTCTCCGGTGTTTGCATAAATTTCATGCTTCATTTTCCAGTAAAACAAACAGTTTGATTGACTAAATCAATTAATTTTTGCAGTGTTTCAGGTGGCCCAAAACAATTGCATAAGAATCTTTGGGCTTTTATGTGTTGAATACATAGTAAACTGTGACATCACACTCCAGTCCTACTGGCTTTGCTTGGTGTGGCCATGATGTCACACCTTCAGCTGAGCATCAAAGTTTACACAATTCACCAATCAATGGCTGCAAAACCCTCATGATGTCACGGATGAAAAAGAACAATTTTAAAGACTATTCTACAGAACTATTACAATGATAATAAGCACTCCTAAATTTTCATCAGTGCCTACAGCCAAGTACCCATTTGCACCTGGGTGGAGTGAAGCAGTGGTTCAAGGAGGGTATGTCGTGGCTGGGATTGAACCATTAATAAGTGCAAATATAATTTTCACAATTGATCACAATGGCAATGCTATACCAAAAACAGCAATCAGCAAAGACAGTCTGGTATCATCGTTATCCAGGGGGAAAAAAAGTCATGAGATGAGGATGATGAAAACAATCAGTATGACTTGGGTAACTCATGTATATCCTTTTTTTTGTCAAGTCTGTGCACAGCAGCAGACCAAAAAATGTTTTATCCAATGTGACAATGGATCAACATGGTCGGGCCAAAGTCAACATGAACCAATGGTAGAGATGCCAAATGTGTTCTCCAAATCAACAACCTCACATCCCAAACACACACAGCCAAAACACATTGGAATACCCACTGCACACAGGATGATGATTACAGGAGTCCCTTGAGCATTGGACACAGACAGTTTATTGTGGACCCCATGACAAATACTACTGACACAGCTCAATGAGTTACTGGCTTACTGCCTCCAACTCGACGGGAATTACCACTCAGTCTCTTCCACGAGGTCATCTGCGAATCTCAAATGTCATGGTTGTTTTCCATGCTGTCTCTTTGAATCGATCCAGATATTTAGTACCCAAACTTTATTGGATTGTAAAAAACCTGATGTGTGATAACCTTTAAACTATTGCATTGTACTATTAATAGTCTTTGTTCATATCTAGTGTTGTGATTTCATTAATATATACCATCTCATCTCATTGAACCAACTTATCATTATCTTGATAAAATAAAAGATGTCAATCTTTATGGGATGGGTCTAATCCTGGATTATTTCATGTCATCAATGTTCAATAGACATACTGGAGTTCATAATTATAATGTGGGTGGGTGATTAGGGCTTTACGTCCTGTATTTCTGCACCAATTGGGCTAATTAGGACAGGCAGATTCATAATTATAATACTAGACTTACTACATTTTTCAGAACACCACAAGGTACGCATGCTTTTGTTAACAAAGTATTAGATTTAGAACTCCAGCCATTTTTATAACTCTCCATCCTGCATCAAAAATAAGTTGTACACTCATAGTTATCAATGTTTCAGTAAATATGTCAGAAATATTTATTAGATTTGTATGAACCAAATTTCAACATTAGAAATTGTCATATATGTCAATTAGCTTAGCATTTTTTAATTTTCAACGCTCTCATTAGGCCATCCCTAATAGACTCCATCATCATTTTTTTAATTTAATTATTTTATTTTATGCTTGCTAAAGCCAAAAAGATTTAAAACAATTGTTAAAATAATATTTTTCCTTATCTTGCATGGATCTCTCTGATAAAATGGACAGGGGGATACCTCGATAGCGATAATAATCTTTATCTTAGGGGTATCCTGTTAGTTTACTGTAATACTTGTTATGGCGGGAACAAATAAAAGAATCTAAGTCCTTGATTATGCACAGGTGTCAAGTGCTGGACACAGTCAATATAAAGTCAGTTTAAGCAACTTCCGAGTGAAATAGGCTCATATGATGCTAATCTGAGCTGGGATTCGAACCTGGGACCTTCATAAGTGCTGATTAAGTGTTATGACAACTGGAGTGAAAGGAAACAGAAGCTGAGTGGCCTAATGGTTCAGGCATCCACCAATTCCACATTGACCAGCTCTGCTGAAGGTCCCAGGTTCGATCGGCCCAAACACTCTTCATGAGCTACATCCCAGCAAGATGTCGATGATGTGGACTCCAAGCATTATTACCTCATCATTACGTCTCCAGCTGGTCATATAAGCTAAGCTTCAGACCCAGAATCATTGAGACATTTACACTGAACATTGAACACCCACTATTAAAAAATATTGACAGCTTAGTGTTAATAGAGCTCTAACTAGTCTGGATACTGGTTAAGTTTTTGTGTTGATATTTTGCTAGCTAATAATAGAACCTAATTGCAAATCTAATATCAGCTCCAATGGTTTTATTTCATGCTCTAAATTGCACCACGGCTGAGCCAGTGGAAAAGCCAGCCATTGCATGCAAACTGCCATATGATCCCAATCAATTGCAATCCTCATTCAAGGCCAAATACCATCCTGATTGCCATGAATGAGGACCACTGGGATTAGCATTGGCTGAATGACAACAGGCAGCAAAACTCAGCCTGGGGAGTTCTGGTATTGCTGTGTTATTTAAATGAACCGCTGCAGTTGAATTTGGCATATTGTGTTAACACATTGTGGAGTCCATCTATGCTAATAAATAAAGGCTTAAAATAACCACAATGTCCTTTTTTCAAATGCACACATCCTGTGGAAACCACGTTGGCTCTTAAAGGGCCATTAAGGGGGTGATGTGACCTGCATACATTAATGAGGATTTAATGCAGATGGAAAGCACTTAAATGATATTCATGAAAGCATTAATAAATTGCTAGCAGATCGAAAATGTTTGATTTCGGTTATTCACACAATGGCAATTCCCCCGATGTCAGGCTCACGTGGCATGCTGAGTTGTTTGGAAAGCTGAAATATTTTATTTATATATCTTAAAATTTAATTTAATTTTTTTTTTTTTTTTTTTTTTGCGCAGAGTAATCTAGCTACTGCTGAGGGTGCTGTTAAGAGATAGAATTATGCACCCAAAGGAATGATAATTGAAAAAAAAAACCAGTAATAATAACACTAGACGACCACAGTCACCCAATCAGCTTTCAAATGGTTTACTATTGTATGATTAAACTGATGCATCATTATTCAGTCTATTGCATGAAGTGATTAATCAGCGGTGTTGGAAAAATTATTATTTATTTATTTATTTATAAAATATATTTATACAGGGTAACAAATTATGAGGTATAACGACTGCTGAAGGTAATTGCTTTTACTTTCAGATATATAACTGAATCAGGCTTCAAATTTATCCCTTGGGCTCATATTCCAATGGCCAAATTCTGCAGCTTGCATTTATAGTCTTATCTCGTAATAGTTTCTTATCTCGTTGCTATAAAGCTACATTTCAACCGGTATAAATAATTGTCATTTGGGCCTACGAAAGAATGTTTGACAGTAATTTTAAATGGTAGTAGACTTCCAAACTTGTGTAGAGCTCTCATAATATTCACAATGGCTGCCAAAACACTAGTTTTTCACATTGTCTGATATGTGTTGGGTTGGAGTACCAAATGTTTCAGGAATCAGTCTTTCAAAGTGCTTCTGCTACGTCACATTGGTTGCTCTTGTCAGTGAGTATCACCAGCTAACCTTGACTGTTTATAAATCACAGTTATCAACATTTTATGATGATCCCTCTGCAATGGTATAGGGTCACATGAGCACTTTATTTAGTTATCTTCGGTGCTTGCCCAACTCACTGTGCAACCACTAATATTCTAGGCACTCTAATGGATTCTTAGTGATAAAAAAGCTTCATATGACAAAAGAGGCTCCAATTGACATAAATAACAAGAGACAAAGAACCAGATGCTGACAGATGTGTAAGTACCAGTCGTTAGTGCACAATCTGAATCCAACTAAAATATAGCCTTCAGTTATCCATTGTATCGAAATTAATTGTAATTTTTATCATAAAATGCTTGATAAGTATATAAAAGATATGACTCGGATTCCTGATTTTCTTTGATAAATAACTAAGTAGTTGGTACGACCAAGAAACTATTCCAAAAAGTTAAGATATACCAGGTATCATCTGTATAAATCATTGAGATGACATAATTTGAACTTTGATATAATTAGCTACCAAACCTTACCTGTCAACTCTTAATTTTTGTGGATTTGCAACAAAACATTCACATCACTATTTATGCAATCTTTTATTATACTTCCAACATGAACTTAACAACCCTTATAAAATAATGTTAGTTCAGTTCACACAAATGTTTCATCTACATTCAAAGGAAACTTTTAAATAGTTTCTCAGGTTGTGAGAAAGAAACCTTCAAAGTGGTAAAGTTTAATGCAGAGTCAAGAGTCATCCTCAGCCAGTGATGATATAACTTCAGATATTTAGTCAAACCTAATCACATTCTTGTAACATTTATGCTGTGAAATAACTCCACCTTGCGGTAATTCAAAGTCTTAAGTGAATGGGGCAGTGCACCTGATAAATTCATTCTGCTTCAGCAAAACATGCTCCGGCCGGCCAGTGTCATCAAACAGCTTCTTTCCATGTCCAGAAAATTGCATTTTTAATGCAAGTGTAAAAGCCAAAGAGGCTTCTTAGTATCCAAGTGTTGGCTGTAAAAATCGACAGATGCAACATAACTTTGGATGATTATAGGAGAGCAGTGTCTGAAGTGTCCACAACTTTCGAGAACATTTTTAGCAAATATTCAATGGTTTAGGTATATTCGTCACAATGTTTGTATTTGAATTAGTCTGATTGGTATTTTCATCTCGCTTTCCACTGCCAAACTATTGCAAACCGCGTAATCACTAAAATTCAATAATTTTAGTTATAAAAAAGTGCCAGTAGCACGCCGGAGCAACCTCTGATGAACAGATCCTTTTGTATTTGTGACTTTCATACATATGAGCATAATTTAAAGCAGTTACATGAAGGTTTTGAGGTAAAATATACTTTTTTTCTCCCCTCTACTTGAAGGCTTCAGTTTTCATGGTTTCAAAGGGAATCGTTGTATGACCAAAGCAACTTCTGTCTTAAACACCAGAGGACAGCACATGATATGGCAGTCTGGTCAGATGCTACCAGATGTTGCAATGTCTTTTCTGCACTTCAGCAGCCAGTAATGCGGTAATTGACTTATTTTGGCTCTTGCTGTTCAGATTAGCAAATTGTAAAAATGGCCCAAGACACAGTTATATCTTATGACTGTCACATGCTGCCAAGGTTTTTTTTCTGGGATAGCATTCACTCCATGAGCAGGACACGTCACATATAGATAGGTAGGTAGATAGATAGAAAGATAGATAGATAGATAGATAGATAGATAGATAGATAGAAAGCCAGACAGACAGATAGATAGATAGACAGACAGACAGCTAGACAGACAGACAGACAGATAGATAGATAGATAACCGGATAGATAGATAGCCGATAGATAGATAGATAGCCGGATAGGTAGATAGATAGCCGGATAGGTAGATAGCCGGATAGATAGACTAGAATAGAATAGATATATAGATTGCAGCCCTCTAAGGTAAGTTCTTGCCACTCACAAGGGCTGATTGATGAGATGAGAGAGAGAGAGAGAGAGAGAGAGAGAGAGAGAGAGAGAGAGAGAGAGGAGTCCTTCCATATTACACATTTACCCTGTGGGGTGAGGTATTTTACTCGCCTCAGCATAGACAATTTCACGTCTCATCCAAATGACATCCAGCTGAGATATTGCTCATGAAGTGTGCCCAGGACAAAACTAATTCAACTAAAATTGTATGATTAGTATGTAGGGTAACATAGTGTGGACAAATTTACCATCACATCATTACTTCTGCCTCTGTCAGCTAGTCATATAACATTGAACATTTACCTGCATGGCCTGGGTCATTACTTGTTGTGTACATGCTGAGTTGGTGCGAATGATATCAACGTGCGGAGGCTAAAGTCGCCAATAACTTGGTTATTATACTCCACCAAGTGACCTTTTCTATTGTTCTTTTGCGGGGTATAACCAACAAAATGGTTAGTTAACTCCCTCCTGAGTTCAAACTGAACAATCAAACAAATTAGTAAATATGCCTCATTGAGTATAAGTTAGTTATATCCCTCATAGTCGGGAGTTAATTAACATCTTTGTTGCTTATATCCCGACGCCGAAGCCAATAAAAATGTTAGTTAACTCCCTCCTATTCGGGACATAACTATATTCATTGCTGAACAATTAAAATTTGATATTTAGTAGTACTGCAGCCTTGAATTCAGCAGGACATAATACATTCCTCTCCTCTAATTACTCATTTTGCTTTTCAGACACAGTAGGTAATAACTAACTGATTCCATAAATGTGACTTTCTCAGAAAAATAACAAACATCAACTAAATGATAAAGTGTCAAATATACATTAAAATGCACTAAAAATACTGCTGCTAGTATGCACTTTGCTACAGCCAATTACAGCCAAGGGCGGAAACTTTTTCAGCCAAAAGACTTGCAGTATTCTGTTTTGGCCACCTAGTGGAAATACAGAGAACCAAGTGAACAGCAGAGCTCGTGCAACCTCTGTACCATGTTATTCCAAGTTCCCCTTTGTGGGACTTGAACCACCTGGGTAAGAGTAAAATTGGTCTGGGCAAAACCCAGTATTCCACTCACGATTTCTGACGTCCCAATACTTTCACCTGGGAAGAAACAGCAACTATTAAATCAATATGTATCATTTTACTGTATATTTGTGCAACTATTTTGTACTAGTGATATATAGGGGTGTATTTATTAAAGGGAATGACTCTCATATACGATCTATATTGGGTCTAAAAATATCATTCAACGAATGTCAAGCCAAGGAGCCACTGATTCTTTGATGATGCAATTGATGACTCTCATACTGGCAATGGATAAAACTGCATTGACTGAACCTTGTCACTAATGATAAGGAATTGATAGAAACTCAGGTAACAATTGCCCCAAGATGAGTCATAACTACCTTATGAGTCATCATGACATAGACCAGTTATAGTACAACATATAGGAGTGTGACTCTGAATGAGTCATCAATGCAGTTTTTAGTAGAAGAAGACAGGGAAAGTTCACACATCCATTCAACCAACTGTAATAGCCTATAAAAACATGTCAAAGCATGACGTTTCAAGCTAATAAAACTGAAACAAAATTAATCTGTGTATACTTAGTGAAATGGCAGTAATCTTACCATTCATCATTATCCACGATACTAAAAGTTAGAACATTTATTCTTACATCACTATGTGTAACAACATAACTTTATTTATGAATCAGAAGATGACAAAGGGGGAAGAAGCCAATCATGTTCAGGTGCCTCCTTTTTTGGCATTAAAGGTTCAATTTCATGATAGAAATGTTCAATTTTCTTAAGTAGTGCCTTTTTCTTCTCTTTTCCTGGTAAGTTTTCTTTGTTATCATGGCGTATATTGGGTTTCTTAGCATTATTATCACGCCTCATCGAGTTAGCTAGCTTTTCTTGGTTGGTGTCATTAATTTTAGGAAGACTTTCATTATGCTGTGCTGGCAGTGCTGCTTCAACAATGTTCATTCTATTCTGGGAGTTTTCTTTTGTTGCATCGTTTTTAATTGTAGGCAGTGTGTTACTGAAGCTAGATCGGGGTGTTGGAAGCTTTTTGAAAGTACTTCCTTTATTTTCTGATGTATCCACCATTTTAGTGATGATACCACCTGAGAGATTGACAGTGCCCTCTTCGGGATTGTTTTGACTAGTGTCGCCACCTAGCGGAATGTCGGTTTGAGCACGTTGCAGTTGTGGCGCCCCTTGTGCTGTATTTAGTTTGCTTGTCCAAAGTTCTATCAATGTTCTGGAACGTTTCAGATCTTTGTATCTGTGTTTTTCTCCTGTTAATTTGATAGTCCTATAGTCCAAAGCGACAGGCAAGCGATCGTCTATGTCCTCGGAGGAGAAAAGGTCCCTGAAACGCGTGCGACGTCCTTTCATGGCTGATCCAAGTTCTTCTCCCAATGTGTAAGACATCAGTCTGGGAGAGAAAGAAAAAGATAGACCTAACACATACAATTTTGTACCAATATTAATTGAAATCAATCACTCTTATTATTATTATTTTTCTCTTGACAACATACGGTGCAAATTCAGACATGTCATCCGAATCGCAGCTTCTCAAATTCTTCAAGAAACTTTTGCAATCCAGCTTCTCCATCTCAATCTTACTCATGGCCATGGTTGTCTCCCTCTTTATCTGGTGGATCTTCAATAAGGCAAAGTGGGAAAATATATATTAAACTTAAATCAAATTGCATTTTGTTTAAAAATATGAATTTAACAATTGTGGTGCTACGTCCATGAACAAAGTTCGTCCCATGTGATGGTAGCTGGGATAACTATAGAATGCTGTCATCACAAGTGCAAGAAAGTTCAAAATGAGCTTTAAATGTTGGATTTTTCATGCACCAAACCTAATGCAATTATTTTGAAAACAAACTATCCCACATGGGCGTAGTTTCATGTCGAGATAGCCATAACAATGAGAGAAGAGTTCACATCACTTCAAACTAATTATTACTAAAGAGCAGCTGCCCAACAGCCAAGTGCTAGTAGGCGAGGTAATTGTGTACCTCTGGATCGTAATACTATAACCCCAATGACCTCCTGAAGTTTTGACCACTCCTATTCCACAACCTCACCCCACTAACGGGATTCGAACCAACTACCCCACACATCGTGTGCAACTTCCTGCACTCTAACAGTAAGTTAAACAGCTAAAGAGCAGCTGCCCACCAGGCAAGTGCTAGTAGGTGAGGTAGTTGTATACCCCTGGATTGTAACACTACACTACAATATTGTGCACAATAACATAATATATTGAATCAGAAAACAGAAAGGTTTATCATGAGACGTTTTCCCATTCAGCATTTTGAATTTAAAAATTTCACTTACATACTGAAGGCATTCAATTTATAATTATATCACAGAAGATGAACTTACCTTTCTCTTATACAACATATCAGCAAGATTGTTTTTATTCCTCACTCTCTGAAGGACAGAAAGTTGGCTGCCTGGTTCTGTAGACATTTTGGAGTGAAGTTAATACATGGCTATCGTCTCACTATGGCCTTGTAGAGGAATGAAAAAGTTATGAGATTATTGATTATGTGTATTACATATCCTGAAATTGCTATATAGAGTATATAACTAACTCATGCCAAGAGTTGACAACATTTGTTAATGATCTGTATTAGCCCAGAGGCGTATGAGTGTGATTCCAGTAAGGGGTCATTGTGTGGACCCTGCTGCTTCAAAATGGTCTGATAGGGAATTGAAAAAATGATTAGATTCAAACGTCATTATACTAATAAGGGGGCCCCCATCAGCCAAGGAGGATAAACTATATTAGAAACCACCCCCCCCCCCTTCCCTTTGGCACCAGATTTTCAGTAAGACAACTGAAAAAAGTATAAGATTTAACAGTGTGAAAATTGATTGTAAAGATTTTATTTTTAAAGCAAATGTCTTGGCTTATCCAAGCTTGGAGCACAAAAGCTACGCCCCTGAGGTCAAGTTAATCATTCGTATAATGCTTCTTAATCTTTACATGTAGCTCATATTGCATGCGCGCCAGGCTGTTTTAGCATGTAACTATACAAATAAGGATCACAAAGTTTGATTTCTAATTATTCCCATACGTAGTGTATAGAATTTGTATTTAAACTTTATTTAGTGGATTACCACACACTTCCAAAATAAAGAAAGAAACCCAACACTTCAGCACATTTGCGTTTCTTTCAAAGAGGTTTTGATGGTTAATAATTCACAAAAATCCTGAGGTGCCAGAGGACCCAGAAACAGAAGCCCACTAAAGTAGACCGAAACATTGCTGTCTTTTGCAAGCGCGTCGTTGGGCAGTTTGTCGGACTACGCCAAAGTTTGACAATTTCCTGCAGTCTTATTAATCATATCAAGAAATTAAGATATCGAGAAAGTGTTAAAACATGATAACCAAATTCGAAAAATGGAGACTATGCTTATTTCTACACAGAAATAAATAACACAGCTTTTCTTGAAGGGTGGTATCACAACCTGCTGGTTTGTCACGCACTAACAACATAGTCCTACCCAGGAAAAGTGGTTTTTTAAGCTGTTATATACATCCTTTTACTGCTAAATTTGATAACCATTCTTACATCACTTCCAACTGGTACTTATTATTAATCAATCACCTGAAAGAATGTCAATCAATGTTTGTTTGATATCTCCAATTATGGTTAACACATTTTCAGACGAGATCTTCAGCCATATTTAAACTGTTTGATTTTCTATGGTTAAATATTGACCACTTCAAGGGGAATGAACATATCGACTTAGTATCAAAGACAGCCGCAATAACATTGGTATAATGACACGTTTGAAAAGAGCCCAACCTAGTAATATCTTGTTTTAAAAATTATCTACAATTCTCTAATTCCGTCGCAAATAAATTATGGAATACTCACATGGGGCTGGAAATCATTTAAACTATAACACCTCCAAAAGAAACCATTCGTATAATATCGAATGCAAAATTTTCTTATCGACAATTATGTTTCCAATTATTTAACACGGCAATCCAGCAATCTCCGAGTACCTGCAGTGTTAGCTACCGATATCCAAAAATATACAATACTATTCCACAAAATTTCAAAAATAAAATTTCAACTCATAGTTCTGCAGTTTTAAAAATTATATCATATCAAAATACATAGAATCCTACAATGTGCACTGTGAAATTGCTAACTGTTATATCTGTGGCCAATAGTGTCCTTGCACGGTTTTATTATTATAAAATATAATCTTAATTATTGAAATCATGTCAAAAACATGCTCCTTGGAAATTCTGGCATCAGCATAACCATGTCTTCATGTGTTCGGTGCTAGCCATGTTTAACCAAGCTTGTCTTGCAGTTGGTTGATTACATACATCATAACCATTCAAGAGGGTTATCTCAGTTCAAGAGGGTTATCCCAGCATTTATTGATAAGCAAACTTAGCTCACTCTTATCAGTTACATTCAGTGACCTCAAGTCATTAAAGTCACGAATCAAATAATAACATGATGCACTTTTTCGTCCTTTGATTTATTTGATAAAATACAGTACAATATTCTAACTTGATGATTTTCGAAAAGTTCAAGAATGATGTACACAGTTCAACAAACTTCCTGCATGTATAGTGGGATAGTATTTTAGAAAAAGGATATAATTCTAGCACAGTATACTTGATCATCATTTAAGATAAAACATTATTCTAGCTTTATGACGTTCAAGAAATTTAAGATAGTTGTATACAGTTCATGACAAAGTTCTAGTATGTGTAGTGAGATGGTCAGAAACATGCAAGCAGTATACGCTGCATGTATGGTTTAAAGGTGCACTGTCTGTCAAATTTGCACATTAAAATAATGATATAAATCAATACTGCCTTTTTGTCTCATGATATTTTTCACCATTACATACCCACTTTTGCACAACAATTCAGTTTTAATTTACAATAAATAATATAAATAGGAGTTTTTCATGCCATCAAAAACTCAATATGTAAACAAACTCAGTGATGACGTCACAATACTAAACAATGGTGATGATGTCATTTCCATTGTGTTTCCAATGTTTTGGTCTGGATTTTCTCACAATGTAAAATTTATTTTTAAGTAATTTAATGTCTTATAAAATCATTAATTCACACAAATTTAGTGTGCCTTGATTAATAAAGGTAATTTTCAACTGTTTGATAGCATATTAGAAAATTGCAAATTTGACAGACAGTGCAACTTTAAGAAAAGAATAGAACTCTAGTATTTAAACACATTCATAAAACAGAGTACGTTAATCAAACTTTCACAAAAGATTTACAGCATATTTTTATAATATCAGCTAGCAAAATTGAGGCAAGTGGCGATGACATCATGCCAGAACAATGGAAATATTGCTAGCTGAGTAATACCCTAGCGGGCATTCACACTGTCACGGATATGACGTATGTATGACCACGTATGAAATACTCTTGCTCATCCTTGTTCATACATAATTTACTCGCCTAGCATTTCAAGGATACCCTTGTAGTGCTAAATCATACGTGACCAAAAATGTTAACGTTCTACATACATTCTACGTACGTTCTATGTACATTCTACGTACATTCTACGTCCGTTCATTCTACGTACCCCATACATAGCCATATGCAGCCATATGTAGCCACTGTCCATCTGTATAAAATCGCCATCCACTCGTGTCCACTCAAAGAATGCTCATAAAATGCTCGGCGGATGTCCGTCGCCCGCCCATCGACTTCTGTGCCCATCTTTGTCCATCTTTTCCCCTCCTTGAACCACTCACATGGGCAATCTACATAAGCCTCACCTATGCCTCATGAATACTTGGCGACAGACGTCCAGCGAGCATTTCACGGACGTCCCCCGAGCGATCTACGACTGCCACACGTATGCCCATGGAAAGAATTTATACGTTATTAACAGAGCCATGAGTGAGCCCATTTGTGACATACCATGTCATATTCCCCAATACATTGCTTATCTACCATACCAAATTTATTAAAAGCTTCATATTCAAATTATCTCTACCTGGTTGTCCTGGGTCTACAAGCATGTTTTTATACTTTACAATAATAAAAATTGAGTCATTTCTGTATTTTCACCAACTCAACTGCATTTCAGAGTAATTTTTCACCTGAGTTAATAATATTATATATATACAAAACTTACTCATCCTTTAAGAAGAGGCCTTCAGGCTCAAACTTAGTTTTACTCAGATGATCAACATAATTTTGCTGGTCTTCACTGAAGTAATTCTTCCAATCTCCCACTCCACCTTTCCGCATGAAGGGAGAGACATCTACTTTTACACGAGGGTATGTTGAGTAATTCAGCATGGGATGTGATTTCATGTACTTGAAAGATGTGCGTTCCAAAATCATCTGTAGCAAATCATTTGATAAATTCTTATTCAAATGATATGCTACTTGAATAATTGCTTTTTCTGGATCGTTCAGCATGTCTTCATACTTCACAATAAGAAATCTTGGATCGTTTCTGTATTTCCACCAACTTAACTGCATGTCAAAGTAGCTGCCCCAGACAAGTTTGTTCTTCTTGAAATGCTCAAAAAACTCTTGCCATGTGCCATTTTCATCGAAGTCAAATTTACCTGCTTTGTAAAAGTTGTAGTAAGATGCTAACATGTCTTTTGGGTTTCGTAAAACTACAATAAATTTGGTTTTCTTTTCTTGTATGGTTTTCTGGAAGAATTTGGCAGGAAGATGAGTTTTAAGTAGCCTTGGAGGTGACTTTGCTAAACATGTCTCAATTTCAAGAACTTCATTCATCATTGCTTCCAGAAAGTTATACCTAGCAAAGACAGGAGTCTTGTCAGATCCTTCAAAGTCTCCTTCTGTGTGAACGAGGTAGAGTATCTCTTGCATCCATGTTGTACCTAAAATAATTGAAAAGTGGATGTCATGTTGTGAGTGGATGAGTGCGTGATTTTAATGTTTAAGGGAATAGTTAGATCAGTCACATCTGTGCTAGGTATTAGTTAGCTAGACAGGCTAAACTGGAGAAGGCATTGCCCAGAACCAATGGGGTTTGAGATTCTTGCTCACTTTTTTACCACCCTTGCCCCTAGGAGGGCCAGGACTTTCAAGGGCTATCCATTTACATTTACAGCAGATTTCATAGAACTAAACTCCAGAAGAGGTTAAGTGAATCCAGACCTCCCATTGGGTGAGGGATAGCCAATGGGAGTCCTGGATTCAAATGACGTCCTTTTGAGTGTAGTTGCCATGTGTACAAAATATTCTGAAAAGGATAAGATATGCAACATCACACACCAGCTGGAAGCAATGCAAATTTAAAAATTCAAGAGACTGAATAGACTTACATCATACAACAACGACAAAGGGCAGGCTAGCATAGGTTGCAAGTATTTTTTCATCTTCAAAAATAGTTTGTAAAAAAATCAGGGGAAAATTTGGAAATATACACATTTAAGTTAGCAGGGGTAAACAAATTTTGTCTATTTTCAGAGTATTTTTGGTTTGTAATTCGTACTTTAATAATGAGGAAGCAATGGTTGTATTTGCATGGTGCATGGGCAAGTCTCAAGAACTGGTTCACGGAAATTGGTTAATTGCACAGAAAGACATTTTATGTTATAATTTACGTGTCTCATGGCCTAAAGAGTTTCAGAATTATTAAAATTCTTTTTAGATCTCCTGTAGCATTTTATTTGTTCTGAATAATGATTGAATTACTTTTTTTTTCTCTGAAATGTCCACTTAAAGTTAGGATTGTATATAGAATTAATCAGTAATCAGTATTTATCAGACAGGTATTCAGATCAAATCACATGATACATTGCGAAAGTGTGAGAGTATTGGCAAAAACAAGTTAATACTAAACTACTGGCCAATTAAGATATCCATGAAGATCAATTAAGAATACCATGGCAACTTATCAGTTAATACCATATCCTTCAGTAAGTTACTAATGGATTAACATTTCTTGAATAAATGTGTACATAACTAGTGAGCACTAAATTTTCCAATTTAATTTTCTTAACCCCATAAATGCATAACATTTTGTGCCATAACGACTCTTATTCAGCTTATGTGCATATCACTTACCACATTTGGGATAAGTAGCAATAATAATGTCTTCATCGTCGAACACAGTGTCCTTGACTTTGTCCAAGCTACTCTTTGGAAAATATGGCCCCATCATAACCATGTCTTCATCATATTGGTAATGATAAGACTTTTCCTCATTTTCCATACTGGTCATTTTGGGAAACGTCTGTCGTGCAGTTGTTTGATTTCTGTTCTGTCATTTAAGAGTTCCACTCCATAACTTTACCTGGGTGAAGAGTTCATGTACTGGATTAAAAGCATATCACGTTTAGCTATAACTTCAGACTTAGTCACCTTGTATCAAAATTCAGCTGATAATGAGGCACAATTAAACCATAATTGTACAATGAAACCTGGTTATAACAGTCTTTATCCTTGAAGTTCACTCTTTCTAGAAAGCTATACATAGCAAAGATCCTTCTGTGTGACCTTTTGTGGACCCTGTGTCTAGTATGTCACTTAATTCATATATGTACTAAACTCGTCAAATGGTATCAGTATTATATTGCTTTAGTGAAATATTTCTTTATGTGTAGATTAAAATCGCTTTCATTTTTCACATGGATTTATGTGTGCACTGTGACAATTAACCTTTGTGGACCTTGTGTCTTGTAATATATGGACTAATCTTGTCAAAGGGTATCAGTTACTCTATTGCTTTAGTTAAATAATTATTCAAGTTTAGATTAAAGTTCTTTCAGTATTCACATTTGGACTAAAACTTTGGTGGACCTTCGGTCTTGAATTTAACTCCAATGATGTATGTAACATGATAACCGTGTTTAGATATGGACTAAAATATTTGGACCATGTGTCATGCTTGTCACGTAAGAAATCTGCCAACATATATGTTTAATATGTTATTATTATTTGCTTTTTTTTTTTAATTGTTTATTTTATTATGTTTTACTATGTTCTTTTAATATCTTCATACTTATAATTTCAGATTCATACCTTTTACTCATCATAAAATATAAGTGTCTTATTGGTACAAAAATTGCTCTAATCAGTGGTCTAGAAATTGCTCATCTACATGATCTCATCCATATGAATGGCTGAAGCAGTAAGTGCAGAAAATATGTTTGGGACAGTAGAAGCAACAGTACATATTCCTTATGCCACCTTATTGAGGGTAGATACCAAGAATTAATGGAGGAAAATAATGAACCTGTATTATTGGATATATCCCCATATTATGAAAATGACTCCTTTGTAAATTTAGCTAATTCTAATCAAGATAAATTTATAATCCTAAGTCTCAACTGTCAATCGCTGAATGCTAAGTTTAATGAATTAAGGCTCTATGTTGAATTATATGCAGAAAATCTTTGTTCACCAACTGTAATCTGTTTGCAAGAAACTTGGTTGCATGAGAACAGTGACATTTCATTATTACAGTTACCTGGTTACCAATTGGTTTGGAGGCCCAGGTCATGCAGTGCACATGGTGGGGTCGAATTTTATTTGCTAGATTATCTAAGTTACACAGTGGTCAATGTCTTTGAGAATACAACCTCCTGGGATGGTCTTTTTATTGAAGTAGACCTGGTTTTCCAAAAGAGAATCTTATCATTGGAAATATTTATAGGCCTCCTAATTCTAATATATATAGTATTACTTCATTTACTGATGATATACAACAGATCTTCAGAGATTTGGACAGAAAAACAAGGGTTATAATTGCAGGTGACTTTCATTTTGATCTTTTGAAATTCAGACAGAATATATATATTAATCAATATCTTAAATCTTGCTTCTCAAATTGCTATGTTCCTAAAATTTCCCACCCGGTTGACACAAAAACATTGCACATTATTAGACATTTTTTTGGTAAAATTAGGCAATGCCTCTACTAATTGCACATCTGGCATACTGTTGTTTATCTGATCATTACCCTTTTTTATGATCTTAGATCGTTTGAACCTTTGCCATAATTTGCAAAAAACTGTCATTGTTACCCCTGACTATGACAATGCCCTGATACAGTTTAAAGAAAAGTTGCATGAATTATGTATAATTGACAATTTTGATTTTGGAAATAATGCAAATCCAAATGAAAATTATAATAAATTTAGTGCTATTGTGAACGATACAATATCACTCTGCTTCCAACAAAAAAATGTAAAATTTAAGAAACATAAACACCGGAAATCAAAATGGATAACAAGTGGTATTAGACTTAAGACTCAAGACTCAAGAAATTTTATTCACTTATCATAACAAAATAGTTACAATAAGTGGGGTGGCACCATAAAGACAAATTTTGTCGCTTGCATGATGCCACCCCAGGATTAATAATGCAAGCTCCATATACAAGATACACTGATGATGATACATGATACGCACATGATTTCTTGATGATGATGCATGATATGTGTACATATATTTTGATGAGTGCGACCTTGATTTAGTAGGATGATGATGAAGAAGAAACTGTATAACAAAAAAAGCAATACATTTTATAAGGGATTTATGCCCCCCAACTTAGCTGCAGGGGCAAAGTACTATGGTATACTATTTATTTAGATTATTTTGGCAGATGTAGCAATTTTGTGTCTCGCAATCAGACTTATATGTGTCTAATAGAAAGTGTTTGATATATTTAGTTACGCCAGGAAGACTGTGTGTATCTATTTTTTCTTTTATGCAAAGTGGGATATTATTATTAATATATGGAATGCGGAACCTAATACTATTTTTTACGAAGGCATGTCTACTTACAGGTATTCTAAAGTCTCTCGCATGTCTTGTATCATAATTATGTACTTCACTTTTTCTGACAAACAATGAGGACATGGAATACTACATATATACTACATATATGTCACTTGACTTGAGGAGGGAGATATACTTGAAAAGAGGGTCAGTGTGTGCATTGTATTTAGCATTTGAGATGATTCTAATTAAGCCACTGTCACACTAGCCGGTTTTGCCGTAGTGAACCCGTAGTATTACGCAAAAGTTGCGGAAATCGCTACCCGGCTCCAAGCCGGCGGCCCCAAAATGGGCACCCGTGGATACCCGGGGATACCCGGCAGGCACCCGTGGGACCCTTGGCTAAGCCGGGAAACCCGGGCCTGGTAGCCGGTTGTGCCATGCTTGCAACCGTAGAAATCTCCCGGGTGTTCAAAAAAAAAAAAATACCCGTGGTAGCCGGCGGGTGACCCGTGGAAGCCAGCGGGTGACCCGTGGAAGCCGGCGGGTGACCCGTGGAAGCCGGCGGGTGACCCGTGGAAGCCGGCGGGTGACCCGTGGAAGACGGCAGGTGACCCGTGGAAGCCAGCGAATTATCCGTCCCTAATTTCACCCCGGCGGCTTGTGGAGGGGTTCTACGGGTAACCCGGCGGCTTCCACGGGTCACCCGCCGGCTTCCACGGGAAGCCCGGCGGCTTTTTGCTACCAGCGTCAGTGTAGGCAGGGAGTGGCGGTTGTATATATTCTATAAAAGGCTGCTGCTCCTCTAATTTACGTCCGATTTTCCTCAAATAAGATGGAATTGTAGCATAGGTCATACTGATTCCATACGTGTTTTCTGATTGAAAATAGACCAAATATTAAGCGAGATATTTGTCTGAGAATGCAGTTGTCTGGCGGCGGCTGCTTCTCCATTAATATTAATCCGATTTTCGTCAAATAAATATTGAATTATAGTAGAGTTCATACTTATTCCACACAGATTTTCAGATTGAAAATAGACCAAATATTAACGAGATATTCGTCTGAGAAGGCAGTTCTCTGGTGGCGGCAAGGTGCTCTGTGTATGGTCATGACTTGAATGGTGTGGTCAATATTTTTGACAATGATATATATACATTGTTTGGATGAGCTTTATTGCAATTCATTTCTACTCATTCTGCCAACTGCCATGACCGTTATGTCAATTGCTATTAGCATTTTGAATGATACAAAGAATGGGTGTAGAGAATACAGCAAATGCTCGATACATGTGTCAATTGCCTAATTGCCTAAATTGGGGTTCTTTGACCTGTCATTTCGTTCAAAGATGACACAGTAATATGACATTGTCTTGATTGTCATTCACAATTACAAAAAGATGTAATTGCTTTCATTAATTAAAAACAATGTATTTTATTGTAATTACCAGGCAATGATTATATTTGTATATTGGTATTTTTTTTATACATGTGAACATTCTTATCTTTTTGTGTTAATTTGAATCTTATTGTGATATTATGATCAGTATTTGTGTATATTTTTGTAAAATTTAAATCTAATATTGATATTGTAATTAGTATTTGTTATTTGATCTGTGATTTTATTTGCTATCTTTTTATGTACTTATATAGACCAAATATTAAGCTAGATATTCTATATTATATAATAAGCATATAAATCTATCTGTCTCTCTGAACTATCTGTCTATCTACATATCCGATTTTCGTCAAATAAAGACTGAATTATTCAGGGAAATGTGTAGAATTTATATAGTAGTTAAGGTGGGGAAAATTAATGGAGTATACTAGGCACAAACAAGAATATTCTTGTTAATAAAGTTAGTAATACCTCATAGAGTATAGATATGTAGATATGTAGATAGACAGATAGTTATAAGATCTTCACCTAATAATATGTTACTATCAATAATTCATTGAATCGTAATCAACAAAAAACGAAAATAAAACAATGTTTGTTGGCTTGTTGCCAATAAAATTCAGACTTGATAAAGATGTCTATGGAGTTATAACAACTATCTATAGATAGATATACTCTAGTTTAGAGTAATCATTTTAGATATTTATTTAATTTTATATAAATTATCAATATTTCGTTCTTGTTGTTGTTTCTGAAAATAATCCAACTGGAATTAAAATTGATATTGCATGTTCCATCCATGATCAAAACAATCTCCCTCTTTAATATGCATAATAAACAGGAATCAGTTGAAATTCAGAATTTCAATTAATGCTTGTGATCAATGATGAAAAAGCATGACTTACCCCATTCTTTGTATTATTCAAAATGTTAATAGCAATTGACATAACGGTCAATTCAGCATTTTAATTCATGCTTGTGATCAATGATTTCAATTCATGCTTGTGATCAATGATGAAAAAGCATGACTTTACCCCATTCTTTGTATTATTCAAAATGCTAATTTATTTATTTATTTATTTATTTTGGCCTTCAGTAGAAGAGTAGAAATATATACATATATGAATAACATAAAAGCAAGGTACATGTAGCATATACACACGTTGTAAAGTTAAAATGAGGATAAAAGATTTTTAACAGTAAAAACATCATGACTATTTATCAGACAATACCTGACACTGTCAGCAATACCACAAGGAGACCTGTATTTCATAACGTGTTTAAAAGCTGACAGGTTAGTGCTACATAGGTATTGTGCAAGATTAAATCATACTTATCACATATTTGCATAACAGCAGAGACTAAATTATTTTGACTAGGAAGAGCACCTTGTATATAACGTTTCTGAAGATATTTACATAAAACATGTGTTCGTGAAGATGATAGAAACATAGATTTGAACAACAACAGTTTCTGAATATCTAAAATAGTTAAAATACGCTCTATGTCTAGTGCTTGTAAAAATGGCGAGGTTTTGCAACGTGAGCTAAGACCGAGAGCAGCTTTCAAAAATTTGCTCTGTGTTTTATCTAGAACATTTAATACAGTCTTATTTTGATAAACACACTCAAGACCATAAAACAGAACAGGGCGGATTGCTGTGGTATACATGTGCGCTACAGTTCCCGGGTTACACCCTTTAACACATAGTCCTGCACCCTGTAGGGCGTAGAATGCTCTGCGAGCTGCTTGGACACGAGACTCAGCATGACTTCGGTTGTCATTTGCCAGGATGACACCAAGGTGTTTAACCTGAGATGACTCTTCGAGGAATGTATTCTGAAGACGCCAGCATCTATTGTGAAAGCGACTCTTCCCAAGAGTGACACATGTAGTTTTTGACGGATTAAAACGGAGACCATGCTGGTTTATGTAGCCATTAGCTGCATCAATAAGTTGTTGCAGGCCTGAGACTGTCAGGCTGCACAAGAGGATTTCATCTGCATAGCAACACAAATTATAGGTTGTATCGTCAATAGAAATACCACACTGCATATTTGAGAGTTCTTCCATCAGGTCTTGATACAACAAATTGAATATAAATGGTGAGGACAGTCCACCTTGACGAGTACCTTTCCTGATGAGAATTGGCTGGCTGATGCAATTTCCCCATCTGACATACACCACAAGGCGACTGTACCAGTAGATTAGCTAATAGCAATTGACATAACGGTCAAGGCAGATTGCTATTACATATATAGGTTAATTGACTTTACAAAACAAAAGGAAAAGTCCTTCCCATTGGCCAGTTGGCAGAATGAGTAGAAATTAATTGCAATAAAGCTCATCCAAACAATGTATATATAATGGTAAAAAATATTGACCACACCATTCAAGTCATGAACATACACAGAGCACCTTGCTGCCTTCTCAGACAAATATCACGCTTAATATTTGGTCTATTTTCAATCTGAAATTCTGTGTGGAATAAGTATGAACTCTTCTATAATTCAATATTTATGTGACGCAAATCGGATTAATATTAATGGAGCAGCAGCCGCCACCAGACAACCGCCTTCTCAGACGAATATCTCGCTTAATATTTGGTCTATTTTCAATCCGAAAACACCTATGGAGTCAGTATGAATTATACTACAGTCCTTTTTTATTTGACGAAAATCGGACTAATATTAGGGGAGCAGCAGCCTTTTAAAGAAGCGCTCAGCATTGATACAGTCCCATCGCGGACGTCTGCGAGAGCACCACTCCGCCAACCTAGCTACCTTCTCAGACGAATAACTCGCTTAATATTATGGAATCAGTATAAACTATACTACAATTTAGTTCTTATTTAACGAAAATCGGACTAATATTGGGGGAGCAGCAGCCTTTTAAAGTATACTCCTGGAAGCTGCGAGTTACTCCTACTACTCGCCAGCTTACTCCTACAACCCGCCGAGTATCCCGTAGAACCCGCCGAGTCACCCGTAGAACCCACCGAGTCACCCGTAGAACCCGCCGAGGCACCCGTAGAACCCGCCGAGGCACCCGTGGAAGCCGGCGGGTAAACCGTAGCACCCGGCGGGTAACCCGGTGGGTGCTGCCCCGCCCCTTTTTGCTGCCAGAACCCGTCGCCAAACCGGCGGAAAAAGCTGTTACATAACCGTTACGTCACTCTACGGGTTCACTACAGCAAAACCGGCTAGTGTGACAGTGGCTTTATAACAGAACGCTTTTGTAGTTTGAACAGTCGCTCGGACACAGAACCTCAGACTATTATCGCATAAGTAAGGTAGGGCAAAATCAGTGAACTATATATAGTTTTAAGTACCACATAAGGCAGGAAGTGTTTTAATCTAGATATTATTCCATTTGCCTTGGCTACTTTTTTGGATATTTGATTTAGATGAGGCTTCCACGTTAAGTGTTTATCTAAGATTATTCCAAGATACTTAAATTCATCAACAAATTCTATTTGTATCCACCCAATATTAAGATCAATTTCATTAACTCTTTTTTGTACTGGATGTAACAACATGGCTTTAGTTTTATTTTCGTTTAATGACAATTTGTTTGATTTAAACCATTTACATATTTTTTTCCAGTTCATAGTTTAAAGTAATATTAGGATTTTGGTCTGAGATAGTAGAGGTTTCTAGAGCAGTATATAGTGCCGTATCATCTGCATATATAACTGGCTTAAAAAGAGTACATGCTTGAATTAGATCATTTAGATAATAATAAAAAGTAGTGGACCTAACATGGAACCTTGGGGAACCCCTGTTTTAATAATTAATTTGTCTGAAACGAAATCATTGTATTGGACAACTTGACTTCTATTACTTAAATATGTTTCAAATAGTTCTAATGCAATATCCCTTACGCCATAATGTTTTAATTTATTAAGAAGAATTTGGTGGTTCAGTTTATCAAAAGCCTTTGAGAGATCTAAAAAAATGCTAAGAGAATTTTGTTTTCTGTCCATAGCACATGTTATTCTATCAACTAGTTCCAAAGCTGCCATTTCTGTTGAGTGTTAACTTCTAAATCCATACTGATTTTCATAGAAAATTTTATTTTCAGTTAAATTTGGTAAAGAGTTGTTTATGTATGATCCTCTCAAAGACTTTTGATATGCTGGGTAGAATTGAGATAGGACAGTAATTTTCTAGCAGATAATCTTCACCCTTTTTATAAATTGGGAGTACTTTGGCAGTTTTTAGTTTGTCTGGGAATGTTCCTGTGTTTAGTGTCTGATTTATTATTAAAGTTAGTGGTTTGATGATTTCAGATTTAATGTGTTTAAGCAATTTATTTGATATATTATCTACTCCATAACTGGTCTTTGCTTTCAATTCATCAATAGTCTTTAGTACATTATCCTCATTCACATTTTTAAAGGTTAGGTTGGAGATGGAAGGATTAGTTAAGTAATTATTAAATGACATATTAGGAGACTGAGTAATTTTACTGGCTAGTGTTGGTCCTATGTTTACAAAATACTTATTAAATTCATTTGAAATTTTCAGGGAATCATTGTATGGTATATCAATTATTAAGAAATAAGTAGGATATTCAGTATCATTTGCAGAAGATGCTATCACTTGCTTTATTGTGTCCCAAGTTTTCTTTATGTTGTTTTTATATTTATTGAAAGATGTTTGGAAATACTGTTGTTTGGCAGTTCTTATCATTTGTTTTAAGATTCTGATATATGTCTTTAGATTTATCTTGAGTGTTTCATAAATGCTATCTGTTGCCATTGTGTCTTTCAATCTTTTATACAATTTATCCCTAAATTTTATTGAATGAATTATACCTTTTGTGATCCAGTAAGACTTTTTGTGCTTATACTTATGATATTTAACTAATTTCACAGGAATATGATTGTTGATAGAGGTTACCAATAAGTTATCTAATATATTGTAATTTTGATTTGGGTCATTGTGATATCCTTGGTTAAACTTTCCTATTGTACAGGTATGTTTTAGCTCATTTTTCATGTTTGCAAGTGCAGCAGTTGTCTGTGTGTATGATTTTACAAGTTTAGGTCTATTTTTTGACATTAATAAGCAATCAAAACATACAAAGTAAAGCTGATGATCAGATATGTTTTGTAATAATATACCAGACATTGTGTCCGAGAGACTGTTCATGGATTTGACAAAACAATTATATATCAAAGTACTGCTATTTTGTGTCATTCTGGTTGGCAAGGTTATTTTGGGTAGAAGTCCTTTACCTAATAAAGTGTCAAAGAAAAAGTTAACATGTTCTTTCTCATTAAGTTTCATCAAATCAATATTAAAATCACCTAGAATTATTACTTTCGAAGAGTTTTGGAATGTTGAGACTGATCGGTCAATATCTAGTGTAAAACTGTTGTAATTGTCTACATTATCACGTGGAGGTCTATAAATATTTCCCAGAATAACCTTACCATTTCTATGAGCACCTGTTGATGCTAAACTAATTTCTATGAAAAAACTATCACATATATTATCATTAACTACAATAGGCAAAATCTTAAAGTCAAGTGTATCTTTAATGTAAAATGCTACACCCCCATGAAGACTAGATATTTTTGTTTTGTGAATAAACTTATATCCATTTAGTTGCTATAATGCTACCTCATGGTCAGCAGAAAGGGAAGTTTCTTGCAAACAGATTACTGAGAATGGACTCTCAGTGTTACTATAATAATCAATATAAACCTGTAGTTGGTCAAATTTTGCCAATAAAGATTGACCGTTTAAGCTTATTAAGTTAAATAAATTTTTCTTATCATTTAGTACCTTAATAGCATCTTCATTGCTGTAGTAGGGAGACTGTGCAAATAAATCTGGGATTCCTTCATCAAGGTCATCATCATCATACATTATGATAAAAGCAATCAGAAAAAAAATAAAAATAAGTAATGCAAATGTGATGCTCCCATGGACACCCTCAACATGAAACATACATTGTAATTGAAATAAAGCGGCTTAACAAAAAACCACCGCATTATGTAATGATAATCCTCATGCCGGCCCAAAACGAGCAACTAGCAAAAATGACATGCGAGTTATAAATAAAATGTTTAAACTTAAAGCTATGGTAGCGAGACAAGCTGAACCAGGCAAGCACAAAATAAGTAAATAAAAAAAATAATAAAATAAAAGAAAGAAAAAAAAAAAAAAACGACAATACAAAGGATCAAATCTAAGAATAACCTCATAAGGGGAGCGGGCGGGTGGGAAAGGAAATGAAGCGAATGATTGTGAACAAGCGTCCCCCCCTTTTATGGGGGCTGTAGATGGATTACGCGCATGAACGCTTAATGATATGATTGGACGCTAGAGCACGTCAATGGAAACGGAAGGTGACACTTATTTATTTTATTAATAAATTTTATTGCTCTAAGCAATAAATCACATTTAACGCAAATAAAGAGAATGTGGATTGTATAGGCTTGGACAAACTGCCATTTATTTGGCGTACATGACATGCAAGAATAAGTAATGCAAATGTGATGCTCCCATGGACACCCAGGACCTGCCGTAGGCAATCCAAAGAGCATCGTGTCTGTTAAAATTTGAGCAAAAGCTCACAGCCAGATGGGATGAGTGCTATTGCAGTGCAGTGGGAGCTTGTGTGCCTGATGCAAGCTTAACTGCTAGCGTGGCTGTTTGTTTGTCCGATGGCCTTATATATATCTTATAGGCCTAGCCGTTTAATAACTGATTCGGGCAGCTGAAGGGCTGCAGCATCCGTAGCCACCCCCCCCCCCCCCGCAACGAATGAGGCGTGATGGAAGACACATCCAAACCGGCTAATGCAAAGATATGCTTCATCGCCTTAGAAAGTAAAGCGTGAGTCAAAGGGGCACCATCGTGAAATATAAAAAGCGGTTTAGCAAGGGATGACCTCCTGGCCGCAAGATAGGCCCTTAGCGAGCAATATGCACAGACTGGCGTACCCGAACAGCCCACAACCGCAGATAAACCTTTAGCCGCTGTTTTGGATGTAGCGACACAAATTGTGAGAAACAGAATTTTATCTTTATGGAATACCACAGATGCGCATGAAAGTGGAGCCCCACTTGAACTCGAGAAACAATACTCCGAGGACCTTAGACATGCGAAATATGCAAGAGTCATAGCACTGAATACCATCAGCATATCATATGAGTTAGGCAGTACAGCCAGCACTCTTTCCAACATGCTATACGAAATAGGCCTGGCCTGAGATGGAGCGGCCCCCCGAAGCTTGACGGCTTTAAGAGCCCACTTAACCCGTTGTGAATAAATGTCGGGCGGCTGAACGCCCATCGTTATCAACCAAGCTCTGACTCCAGATAAATATACTCTAATGGTGCTGAGCGAGAGGGAATGATCAGATAGGTGCACAATAAACCTTAAAACAGTAAGCTCATCGAATAAGAAGGGATGAAATCCATAAAGCCGAGCGAACTCAATATACCTACTAAGGGCAACCGAGTAAGTTTTACGAGAATTGGCTGCTAGCCCAGCATACACCAATGACGTAACTCTGGTGTCCAGCTCTGGAAGGAAAGAAACTCAGATATTGACACCAAAATATTTAACATCAGCTGGCCAGACACGCACCAGACTGCGGCTACCCGCTCTAACCTGGAAATCCTCTAGACGGCCCCTACTGAGCATATCCGCTTCTACATTATCACCTGTGGCAATGTACACCACTGCAGATGAAATAGCATAGGCCTCAATTGCCAAACACCAAAAACGTACAAACTCCATAATGTCTGCTGCCGGAGTATAATATTTATTTAATATCCCACAGGCTGCAGCATTATCAATATGAAATATGACCCGAGCACCTCTAAGATCACCTGCCCAGGTGGCCATCGCCTTGGCTGCAACATGCATTTCCCTCCAGTTGATGGAATGGTCTCTAAGCAACCGGCCTTCACCTGCATACATCATGGCAAACCAACTTTCACCGAAAACAGCCCCATAACCATAGTCACTGGCATCAGTGTATATATGATGCACTGTGCCCACAGACCAGTCGTCTTCATACATTAAAGTACCATTGTGAGAAGCGATACATTCATCCCACCAATCGATATCTAACATGGCCTCGTGAGACAATCTAACTTTGTGATGGGAATATTTGGGCCTTTTAGATAAGCCAATCAATCTGCCTAAAAAGGCACGACCTGTGCGCACTACACGAGCTGCAAACGCTAATTTTCCTATGAGGCTCTGAATGTCTCTCTTGGAGCCGACTCGCTTGCCGCGCCACCTAGCAAGAATGCCTCTAATCTCCAGAACCCGGTCATAGGGGATACGCAATTCAGACCTCTCAGAATCAATTATTATACCAAGGAATTCAATACACCGGGCAGGATCAGTTACCTTACTGGATGCGGCGATAACGAGAAAATCATCAACATACCGGACTATCTCTGCGCATGCGCCCTCTAGCTGCATGAACTCGAGGAGCGCATCAGCAAAAATGTCAAAGAGAGCAGACGCAGACCTCAGACCGAAATTTAGGACCTTGGAAAAATACAGACAAGCAGGCCCCCCCCCCCCCCCCCCGGTGAGCTCCAGCGCATACCAAGCAAATGCCAGTCGGCTGGATGCACTCCTATATGCTTATAAGCATCACGCAAGTCCAGCTTAGCTAGAAATGGCGAAGCAAATCTTGAACAGAAAGGAACAGCATCATCGACCGATGCGTAGTGAAGCGAATAATCCTCAGGCCATGGCCCTGTTGACCGAGTACAACGCGGGGAATGACAGATCAGGAATTAATATTATCTTGGAGCCGTCTCGCTTCAAAAACGCACCCAGAGGAGACACAACAAAATGCTCATATGGAGCTGCACTAAAGGGACCATAAAGCCTACCAGCAGCCAGGTCAGCCTCAATCATTACTGCCCCAGCTTTGCTTACATCATAAACTGCAGGTAGCATGATCTTCCAATAATCACTATTAAGATACGCCACTGGGACTTGGCTTAACTCAAGAGCATTTAACACAGACGACAAACCCATCTGACCCCCACAACTGATACACTTGTGGACCCGTTTAAATTTTTGAAACATTGTAAGTATGAATGAGCGATAAGAAACCATTTCCCTGAAAACATTAAACCCATGGTGGCCACAGAGCAACAATTCATAAGTGCCCCAGGCCTCGAGCCATTTAAATGAATTAGCTATTGCCTTTCTATTACGTTGATATTTGAAATTTAAAACACCTTTATCATCTATAAAGCTCTCAATATCCTCGTTTTCATGCAAACAAGTATTAACCAGATCAACAAGATCGACAAACTCACCACTAATTGCGGATTCTCTGACCTTGAGCGGAACATGGTCAGTCCCTGGAAGGTGATGGTTCGTAAAATGTTCATGATGACTTGGGCTCGTGGCGTCAACCTGTCTCCAATTGCTGAATTGATCTCTCACGACTGCAGGATGACACGAGCGCCGTTGGGCAGGGTGGGGCCCGGCTACTGCCTCTCGAGGATAGGACGTGGGCAACGAACTGCCACCAATTCCTAACGATGCCGCTGGGCCGAATCTGTCGATCACCTCTTGTAGGGACCCGCGGCCTTAGAGGAAATGCTGGCCGGGCTCAGGGGCTGCTGTGTAGACGGCCTCCGTCTCTGAATGCAAATATGGAGCTGCACTAAAGGGACCATAAAGCCTACCAGCAGCCAGGTCAGCCTCAATCATTACTGCCCCAGCTTTGCTTATATCATAAACTGCAGGTAGCATGATCTTCCAATAATCACTATTAAGATACGCCACTGGGACTTGGCTTAACTCAAGAGCATTTAACACAGACGACAAACCCATCTGACCCCCACAACTGATACACTTGTGGACCCGTTTAAATTTTTGAAACATTGTAAGTATGAATGAGCGATAAGAAACCATTTCCCTGAAAACATTAAACCCATGGTGGCCACAGAGCAACAATTCATAAGTGCCCCAGGCCTCGAGCCATTTAAATGAATTAGCTATTGCCTTTCTATTACGTTGATATTTGAAATTTAAAACACCTTTATCATCTATAAAGCTCTCAATATCCTCGTTTTCATGCAAACAAGTATTAACCAGATCAACAAGATCGACAAACTCACCACTAATTGCGGATTCTCTGACCTTGAGCGGAACATGGTCAGTCCCTGGAAGGTGATGGTTCGTAAAATGTTCATGATGACTTGGGCTCGTGGCGTCAACCTGTCTCCAATTGCTGAATTGATCTCTCACGACTGCAGGATGACACGAGCGCCGTTGGGCAGGGTGGGGCCCAGCTACTGCCTCTCGAGGATAGGACGTGGGCAACAAACTGCCACCAATTCCTAACGATGCCGCTGGGCCGAATCTGTCGATCACCTCTTGTAGGGACCCGCGGCCTTAGAGGAAATGCTGGCCGGGCTCAGGGGCTGCTGTGTAGACGGCCTCCGTCTCTGAATGCAAACCGGGACACATTGGACCTGCAGGCTTCGGAATGCTGGCTGAAACTCCCTCGTCTGTAAATTGCACCGTCTTAGCGCCTGACCTTGTCGCCTCCGGGTACTATCACCTGCCCCGTACTGGGGGGCGTACCTATGCCCTGAACTATCGACCAACCCGCAGGGAGCGGTATCATGCTTTGGTTCACCGTTCGCCCACTCACAGGCCCAACCTGCCCTGCCAATCGGTCTATATCCTACTGGGCGCTCTCATTACATCTGCCTCATAACTATCTAATACAGCCCACTGGTTGTCAGACCAGCTAGGTATTTGGCTCCTGAAATTACCGATGTCGCTTCCTAACCCGTAATTGGGACGAGGCACACCCACATGGTCACATTGATATTGGTCACATTGATATTGGTCACTTTCTCCAGCCCCATGCTGACTGACATGGGCTCCTACCAACGGGACAGGCAAACTATCGAGGGGGGCCGAACCCACCTCGCTGCCTAGGGCAGAAACTGACAAATCATGGCTGGGGAGTCTATGCCCGTTACTGGACTCTGGCCTGCCAGAAACCACCAAATATTCGCTTCTTTTCTCACCCACTTCGCTACTATTATACACCACGGAACTATTGTGTCCATCCTGGGACACCGTTGCAGCACCAGCCTGAATAACCTGATGGCAATTACCGACCCCTGTAGGACCTACATGACCTTTGGTTGGCCTATTGCAGGCTCTGCAATTACGACTGCTCCTCTTTGATTTGTATCTCGTCATTACATCAGCCTACTGGATATGATGGTAGTCTTGCTGATATATAGTTGCATACGAAGTAATTATGGAGCAGATGAAGAACCGGACACAACTGCAGAGGTTGTGAAGGCACCTTGACGACTTCAAAGGTCCCAACACAGCTCAGCTAACAGCTGCTAACATCAAAGGCCTAGGCACACAAGCCACCAGGTGCAAGTGCGTGCACGGTGCAGATGAGCGATATGAAGTTCTCACGAAGTGAAGTCAACAAAGGAAATGAAGCGAATGATCTTGAACGAGCATCCCCCCCTTTTATGAGAGCTGTAGATGGATTACGCGCATGAACGCTTAATGATACGATGGGATGCTAGAGCACGTCAACAGAAACGGAAGGTGAAACTTATTTATTTTATTAATTAATTCTAAGCAATAAATCACATATAATATATAATACATATTAACATGTTTCGACAAAATACATTCCTTATATAATGTGTACGATATAACTATTTACAGAATGATTTTACTTCAAAATAGAGCTAAATATATATTAATTAATAGGAAGTATATATGTATATATTTACAGAGATTATCTGACTTCACTTCTAGAAAACAAAATCACAAAGAATTTCATCATGGCAGTTCATGTAGGCAGTTTTAAAGTTCAAGATATATATGACTGCGCAATTTTTGGATCGGATGAAGGCATTGTTTAAACATCAGCTTGTGAAAGAAATTTTCCTAGGTTTATGAGCACCTCACCATGGATGTCATTATGGCTTTAAATTTTTCCATGTTGTTAAGTGTATTATAGTTACCAATATATTTCCTTGCTATCGTATTTAGATTTTCTCGAAATAAAGAGTAGCTTGGACAGGTCACAAGACAGTGTATTTCATCTTCAACTTCATTCAGATTACATTTTAAACAGGTTCTATCCTCAGATGGTATTTTAGGCTTTTCATGTCTTCCTGTTTCTATACAGAGGTTATGTGTACTGATTCTAAATCTAGCTATCTTACTGCATGTTTTCCTATTCATGTTAAGAAGTAGATAAGGTTCTAATCTATAGTCAGTTTTAATGTGTTTGTAAGTTCTTAGCTTAGGTTGCTGTGTCGTATTGTTTTTTTTCTGCAAATATTTGTTCTTGCTGTTTTTGGTAAAGAGTGAGTTTAATGGTTCTGCAGATATTGTGAAGATTGTTGTGACTATTTTCATCGAAGACTATACCACACGTATTTAATATATTGATCACTCTGCTAAACCAGCTACTTCTACTACGTGTATGAAGATCTTTTTGAATATTAAGGCATCTCTTCAGTAATTTATCATCTGGCAATTTCTCCAATTTTGTCCAATAATTTATCATTCTTACTTTTTGTCTAACATGTAGTGGAAATCTACCTGTCTCACTATATACAGCCAGAGTTGATGTTTGTTTTCTTACCCCTAACATATTCTTAAGATATCCCAGTTGTAACTTTTCTAAATCATTTATGGGTTTCTCGCCAGCCCACATTTCATTATTGTATTCTAAAATTGGTAGTATATGGGTGTCAAACATTTTTAAAGATTGTTTGGAAGTTATACATCCTAATGACTGCTTAGTGTCACCTTGTAGCGCAAATATTGCTTTTTTGGCCTGAGTCACAAGGTATTTGGTTATTTTACTGTGCAAGTTTCGCTTATTAGTCAACATATGTCCCAAATATTTGAAACAGCCAACTTCCTCAAGTTGTTCTGTATTGTAATAAAATCCACAGGGTGATTTATCATTGAATTTCATTATTTTGGTTTTCTTTACATTAACTATTAGGTGCCACTTCTTGCAAAACCCGAGAAGAGCATTCAAATTATTTTGTAAGTCTTTTGCTGAGTCTGCTAAGAGCACTATATCATCTGCACACAGTATATGAGTTAAAATAAGGTTGTTTATAGATATACCATTAGATTTGTCTAGATACTTTGGTAGATCAAACAGAAATTCATTGAATAGTTTAGGACTAAGAATTCCACCTTGTAAGATGCCACATCTGCTGTCAATTGAGTTGCCAGTACACTACCCATATGGTTAACCCTAGCTCTAGCATTATCATACATACTTATTATTACCTTTAACATTTTATCACCAATATTTTGTTGTATTAGTTTGTAGTATAGGGCATTTCTGTTTATGTAATCAAAAGCTTTGGTGAAGTCTACAAAACATAGGTACACTAGTTTGCGTTTATGTTGGTAGTACCTAATCACATTGTCAAGCACAAAAACACAGTCATTTGTATTTGCTCCAGGAGGAAACCCAAACTGGCAGGGGTCGTCAAGGATCAAAGCTTCATTTTTATAGTAAAGTCTACCAAAAGCAGGGAGTCAAAGATTTTTCCCATTACAACGTTTATGGTTATTTTCCTGTAGTTGTCCGGATTGGTGAGGTCCCCTTTTTTATGTAAGGCATTTATCAGTCCCTCAGACCATTGTGTAGGGTATTCACCTTTATCAAATATGTAATTAAATATGGCACAAAATGGTGTTATGAGTTTTTCACCAGCGTATTTATAGAACTCAGCAGAAATACCATCAATCCCTGCAGCTTTATTATTCTTTAGTTTTCTAAAGTGTAAGGCCACTTCCTCCTCTGTTATCACTGAGTCGCAAATTTGTGATGCTATGCCATTATTGCACTCGTATGGAGTGGATTGCCATGAGGTAATAATAGTTTCCATATTATCTTTATCAAAGTAGTCACAAGAGGGAGGGTTGGACTGTTGCTTAAAGTATTCATGAAAAGTTATTAGGTCTGGTCTATTCGATTTGTTATTCCCTAGCCTCTTTAATTTATTCCAATGTTTCCAGCAATCTGCTTGATTTCTACCAAGTAAATTTTCCATATTTTTCACGGTTTAGCTGCTGATATTGCCTTTTCTTTCTTTGTATTTGCTGCTTGTAGATTTTAACTAGATTACTGTATTCATTTTTATTTGATATTGGAGAGATCATGTTGTTTAGCATAATCATTCACACATTTCTTTAAGTGCTTACAATCTTCATCAAACCATCTATTAGTAGGAAATGTATTTTTAGTTGATTTAGGTCTCTTCTTCAAGAAGGTTGGTTGAATGGAATCTGTGATGTACTTGTACATAGTGTCTATTACTGCATCGGTTTCCGCATTATTTGCTATATTGCAACTTAATTTGTAAAGCGTGCATTGTGCATCTTCTAGATCATAGTTAGACAGGTACTCATTTATCTTGTCTTTGTCAAAGACATACTTAAATGTTACACTTCCTGAATTGTCGCAAACTACATGCTTGCTCTTAATCACTTTTGAAGCTGTGGTTAATTTAAACCAAAAGAGCAGAGGCATATGGTCTGACTCTACAAGTTTATCAGCTATTTCAAAGTTTTGTAGAATACTGAACATATTTTCACACAGGTGAACTTATCAGTTTCTTGTGCATTATAAAAGCCATTCATTATTCTAAGATTGCTAGCTCTACATAAGTCAATGAGATCTTTTCCATAGGAATTAACTGTTTTGTCTTTACACTTTCTCTGCTCTAGGTACCATATTTGATTCATTGCTGATATATGAGATACAGCACTGTTTAGTTTTACAACCAAATTTGAATTTTGACCATTGACATGCATTACAACTTCACTCAGAAGACCTGTTCTACTATTAAAATCACCACAAAGTGATACATAGGGGGATTTATCAAGGTAACATGCCAGATCGTCTCTAATCTGAGTATAAACATCTTGACAATTTTTGCTGCATGTGTTAACTCTACTCCCTTGCGGAGGTATGTACAGACCACCTAAAAACATATCATGATCAGATCCCCTGATTTTCAACCATATTATATGTTCGTTTGCTTTTGCTATGGATACTATTTTAGATTTATATAAGTCTTGTTTAATAAGTGCTGCTATGCCACCAGAAGGCCTCCTAGCTTTCAAAATAATGGTACCCAGCTATCTGAGGATCATAGCTATCTAGTTTCATGGTTTCATAAAGGAACACTATATCATATTCAAGAATGGATTGTCTAGTTTCTTCAATTTCAAATTTTTGACCAATGTCCTGGATATTCCATGACATAACTTTTAGGGTGATAACACTATCTGTACAGGTTACACTGTTATTTGCTGAGTTATTGTTAGAGCTAGTCTCATTAAGCGAGTTGGAACCTGAGAGCATAATGTTACAGCAGGGTAGTTTGTTCAGATTACTATCACTATCACATACGTTGGTATTGGTATACATCAGACCGTCTCCGAGAATTGCAGTCACTTGATTTTCAGTAACAGGTGATTCAAGCATAATATTAACAGTTATAACTAATTGACAATGGTGATAGTTCAGTCGAATGTACATTACAATTTCTACTCATATATGATGACAATATTTCTGATTCAATTACATTCAACTTATTACTCTCAGATGGTGATGGCAATTGTTTTACATTTACGTTGATACATTGTGACTGGAACCTGTTTACATAAAAATCTTCTTCACACTGGAGGACACATCAAAGCATAGTCTGTTTTTTGATGCATGTGACAAGTAAATGTTGTCTCTGAGTTTGGCTCTCTTGTTGCAGACGTACTCTACTAGCCTCTCATCTTGCGCAACTGCCTCAAGGTAGCAGTTTACCTTTTGGATAATGTTCTGGCGGAAGTTGCTTCCAGAGAGCACAATCCGAGCCCAGGGGAAGTGTGACGAACTTCTTTTAGCAGGTGCTCATAGGGTCATTATGTATCAATGGGTTGAATAGATATTATCCTGTGACATTGATAAACAAACAGATTTATAAAGTTGATCATTGGATGAATTGTAAATGATTGGGCAACACTTAATGAAATATTCAACAGAATTAAACAAACTAAGATGGTGTGATTTGCTGTTAATTGAATCAGGAAACATATATATACACAAGGGATTTTTGATATCGAGATGCTTGAGAATGATTGTAAATTAAATCAGCAATAAGATATACATAAACTTCAAGCTGAAATGAGTGATATGAGAATGAATGAAAGGCATTTGGATAAGGTTTATGAAATGTGCATTGGAGATTTGTGAGTCTTGCATGGATCTCTCTTGAACAAAAAGCAAACAAAGAATAAAAAGTCTTTGATATAAATTATCAATGATGTGCCTTATGAACATTTTTACCAACAGAGAGTTTGTGATATTTTTCTGGATCTTTCTAGTAATGTCAGAACTCCCTGGATAAATATAGTAGTGTCCTTGTGACAGACCTACAATTTAAAGTTTATATTAATATAGCAGAATCCACACATATTTATCAGTCTATGCAGAGATAATATTCTCTAGAGTCAAGATGATATGCAAACGGTGCATGTTATGGTCATATAAATACGTATCTCAGGCAATTAGAGTTAACATTCCATATTTCAGTGACTGCAAGTTAATATATTTCAATCAATGAGAGTCAGTATGTTCCAATATAATATGGAATTTAGTAGCAGTTTCAATTTGGAAAAGCATGAATATATAGAAATTTACAGTTAATGAGACTTAATGTTCCCAACATAACACAGATTGCAGCATTAATTGTTTCAGTTCATATTTATCATTCATTGTTCATTTCTACTCGTATTTCAGTCAGTATTTGTGCCATCCAATTCTTTCCAATCCACTTGGATGTATCAGTTACAGTTAGGGAGGAAATTATGATACCAGTCCCATATAAGTGGTCAGGTGATGCTTCCCCAATTCGGTGTGTGCCTGTGTTAAGTAGAGCTTGTTTGGCATCATGGTTTACTGTGTCTTTCTCTTTATTTACACGTTTCAGGATATTGTAGGCCTTCTGTTCCCAGATTGGTTTTCGATACCCATTGACCTTTTTGCCAAGCGAGTTAATTTTTTAGGGGTCAGTTTCCTTTAAGATGTTTAAGGCAGTACTATTGTCACCAAAAAGGAGGGCCTTAGCATACTGGAAGTACTGCTCATTGCAACAGTAAGTTTGTCCATCTGTTGTGACATTAGATGCATGGAAATTGCTGAAAACACTGTTTAGAGAATAAAACACAACAGTGTCATTGTTGCATTTCACAGCTCTCTTCTCAGGTTGAAGTGAGGGAGGGAGTTCATTCAGGTTTTGTGTTGTAAACTGTTTACCATTGATAAACAGTTTATCAAGTCTGAGGGAGACATTGGTGAAATCCTTTAATCCTTTTGCATACTTAAATATTGGCCACAATTTTTGATGGTTGGCCCGCACCTCAGGGGGATAATCTTCAAAAATCCTTATTGATTTGTCCACTAGTGACATTCTTTTTCCCCATACAGCTTGCTTGTCTTTAAAATTCAAGAATTTCACCACAATTAGTCGATTATTTTGGTTCCCTCTGTTAGTTAGTCTGTGTGCTCTCTCAATTATCATCTGTCTAGCATTGTTAACTTGCATTGTGGTCTCTAACAGTTGATAGATTTTTTTCTTCAGTTTGCTCCCATGTTTCACGCTGGGGTTCATCACTTCCAATAAAAACTAAATTGTTTCGTCTGCTTTGGCTTTCAAGATAAAGCATCCTATCCTTTGTCTCGGCTAATTCTTTCTTCAGTTTCATATTTTCACCTTCTACTGCATTTACATTTTCTTCAAGTTTCTGCATTTTTTCGGAGTCTTCCTTTCTATAAGCAGCCATGTCATCAAGTCTTTGATGCAGATTGTTGATTTTTCTACTGCAGAGAATGAAGTTTTTTGAATAGCTGCAACTGACCTTTCAATGCCATCTAGTCTTTGTGTGAGTTTTTTTCAACCATGCTGGCTCTTAATCAGGTATATCATGGGAGTTTTAAGCCATGTCTGATTGAATTGAATTTCCACTTCTAAGACGCATTCACATGGGCTGTTCTAATCCACTTTTATCCAGGATTACATGAAAATGTTCAGTGAAACATCCAGTCAGAGTGTAGTACTTCACTAAGGTCAGAAATAGATTAATATCCATGGAAAGATCTAGGAAATCACAGAGCTCAGAAAAGCTGCCTGCTCAGTTCGGCCATCTTTTATTATCAGGTCCATAGCCTATAGAGACAAGCTTTATATCAAATTTAAATCTTTGAATGTTCAGGATCCTCAACATAGTAATATAAAAACAAATTTAAAGACTTATAATTGCATACTAAGGAAAAGCATTCGCCATGCCAAAAAACTTTATTATGAGAAATAGTTTGCTAAATATAAGAGTGATATCAAAAAGACATGGGGCATGATTAACTCAATCATTGGTCAAAATAAGAAAAATGAATTTCCAAAATGTTTTGTGGTGGACAATAATTATACATCTGACAAACAGAAAATTGCTGATGCATTTAATGAATATTATGCTGAAGCAGGAACTAAATTAGCACAGACAATTAGAACCCCTGATGGAATAAATTTCCAAAACTATATCAATCTTCCAGTTGCCCCAGATTTTGAGTTTCATACTACAAATATAAATACTGTAATAAAAGTTAGTGAAATAGTCTCTAAAAATTAAAAACAGTTGTGGGTTTGACATGATGTCAACCAAGTTACTTCAAAACGTAAAAATTGAAATTTGTGACATAATTATAGTCATGATAAATCAGTCTTTTGTTTCACGTATTTTCCCTGATAAATTGAATAGTGCCAAGGTGGTTCCATTGTACAAAAAAATTAAAAGAATAAAATTGAAAACTGTAGATCTTTGTCTCTGCTTCCCAGTGTATCAAAGGTCTTTGAGCGCATTATTCATGATCAACTTAATGAGTACTTTAGTTCTCTGAAATTATTTTACAAAAGTCAATATGGATTTAGACATTCTCACTCAACAGAATTGGCCGCGTTAGAATTGGTAGAATTAATCATCACTGAAATGGACGTCAAAAAAGTACCCATAAATATTTATCTTGATTTATCAAAGGCCTTTGATACACTGGACCATGAAATACTTCTGTTTAAATTAAAACACTATGGCGTGATAGATCTTTCAGTGAAATTACTTCGTAGCTATTTAACTAACAGAGTGCAATATGTTGTTGTAGACAATATCAAGTCCAATCATGTTCCACTACAGCTTGATGTTCCACATGGATCCATTCTTGGTGTAGAAATGACTTCGACTCTCTGTTTATGTTGCACATTTATTCACTCAGCAGAATGGTAGCAGCAGGTAAATCTGTGAAGTACACAAATAACCCAAAATTTAGAAACCCAAAAAATGTCCATCAATTAGTGTCATAAATTAATAAGGTAAATTATTACCATAATTATAATACATAGGCATTACAAATATCATTTGGATACAATATCAAAATGTTAGTTAACATGGAAATATCAAAGTATGTAAAACATCAATATTATCATCATGAAAATATACTAAAAGACATGTATTATGTAATATATTACATGGAGGTTATAGTTATCAATATATTCAATATTAAACATGATATTGCTTAAGAGACAACAATAACTGAATATTACTTACAACAAGTGTGCAACTCTGTGGTGGTGGTTGTTTGTCTGCTTACTATCAGTGTCTGTTACAATCTGAGTTTTGAATGGCTGCAGTTTCCTTTTGATTACTGCTTGAATGATTTTTACCCATAATTCACAATGAGCTTGGCTTTTACAATGGAAAGTTCCAGGTGTGACCTGATTTGCATGGTAGACTGAACATGTTAACAGTTACATGAACTTGACACTTGAGGATTACAGCTACCATACCATGTTAACTGAGAAGCTTAACAATATCTTGAGTTTATATCAGATAATTAGTCATTACTCATTAGATCATTTTGTAAATAATAACAAACACAAAGTAAATAAAAAAAAATGGTAATTTAGAAGCATACAAAATTACATAATATAGAAATTATCTGCATGAAGCAAATAACACTTGGTCCTCTTTTATTTATCATTTATGTCAACGATCTTGTCAACACTACTTCTGTCTTTCATCAAATTGTTTATGCTGATGATACTACTCTTGTTGCTTCCCTGAATACTTTACAGGGTGAAAGAAATCTAAATGATGAGTTGGTCAGCGTGAGCAATTGGATGAAGGCAAATAAGCTATCTATCAACAAAAGCAAAACGAAAGTCATGATTTTCCATGCACCCCAAAGAAGAGTTCAAATTCCTACTATTAAAATAGAAGACTCTGTTATCGAATTTGTCAATGAATTTAACTTCCTTGGCATTATGTTAGATAGACATCTAAATTGGAAAGCTCACCGTGATATGATTACAAAGAAATTGTCAAAAACAGTAGGCATTATGCACAGATTAAAAATAAGTTGCCTCCCTGTGCCTTATACAATTCCCTTGTGTTATCACACTTAAACTATGGAGCTCTTCTTTGGGGTTGGCAATGTCAAAATATATTCATTTTACAAAAAAAAAGCTGTCAGAGCTCTTACTAACAGTAAATATAATTGTCATACAAGTGGTTTATTTAAAAAACTAAATCTTTTTAAAATTCCATGATATATGTGCACTGTGTGACCTGAAATTCTGCCATAAACAATTCAACAATGCCTTGCCACAGTATTTTCTTGATTTACTACTGCTATTTAGAGATGATCCTCATTACTATGAAACTCGAATAGCTGGTCAACTACGACTTCCCTTAATTAAACATGAATTTGCAAAACAGAGTATTAATTATAGATTTATCAAAACCCTTAATAATATGTCCATAACTTACAGAGAAAAACTAGAAACACATAGTTTAGATGGATTTAAGAAATATGTGAAAAATAGCACTGTAGCATCTTATTCCGCAGACTGCAGTATTGAAAATTGCTATATATGTATAAAATGTTCATCCTACTGCTTCTTCATAATACTTTTCAACAATATATTCTTTAACTTGAGATGAGTAACGTAGATGAGACTACTACTGATGAGAGTAATTTCCATATTGTGTTTGATTTAATGTTCACTATGTAATATTAATAGATCTCTCCAGGTTGTAAATTCACTCAGCTTGTTGACTTACTCCTAATTCCATTCCTGTCTGCTCAAGCTCATCTCTTCTGTTTTGGTTTAAATAATATGAACAACACAATAGTTTGGTATCCAACTGCCTAGCTTCAGTCTCTCCTCCTTCTGATCCCTTGCTTTGGCATTTTATTTCTTATATAGCCCCTCCCAACACAAAGCCCATCCCTCAGTCAGGGATCACATTCATCAGGCTTACAAAGCCCTTTATTCATCAATTCATTCATATTCATTTGTTCACAATGCTGGATCATTCATCTCACTCTCCCCTTGGATCATGGATCCTCTGATCAAGGCCAGACAATTGACCAAGCCAGAGAGATGCCTCCCACTCTCCCCAGTTAATCACCTGGCATCTGGGCTCCCTTCTGCTGGTCAAGCATCCCCCCTCCTTTGTCCCAGTTGCTCCCCCCCCCCCTACTTGGCATCCTCCCTAATGACCCAGTGCAATCAAGCACACACTTAACTGTTATTAATCTCAACTCCCCTAGCCCATATCTCACTATCATGAAAGAGCACAAACTTTATGGCCAACAGTTCCAGGGTTCAAGGAAAGGTCAGCACAGCCCATGCCACGCAGCCTATCTGGTCTCCATTGTTCTTAAGTGCTTGCATTCTGAGCTGAGCCCCTGCCTTATCACCCAAATGACCATTGGTCAACCCTGATGACCATTTGCCTGCCTCCCATGATCAATCATAATGATCCCCACACAATGGGCATCGTAGGCCCCTTCAACCTGGCTCTTTCCACCCTCCAGTCAGCCACCTGCTAAGCCCTCTACTTTTGTTTGCTCCTGAACTTTGCAAACAATCCAATATCAATCCTTTAATTCTAAATACTTAAACGATAATCAATCCTTCAATTTTAAATACTTAAATGATACAGAATCTCTATACAACACTTCTACTCTAACCATATACATGTTAACACCACATATTCTTACAACCATTCTATTCCATTCTATCTATGATTCATACCCTAAATGACCTAATGACCTTCATGATTTCAATGCAGGAAGCAAAAGGCCCCTGCCTTACTCTGCGGCGTAGTGAAGATAGTTGTCATGTTATTATAAACCACTTGGTCCTTCTGGAAGACGGATCGTTGTGACAGCATCCCCTGGCATGTAATGTACAGCATCGTGAGATATTTTCGGTCCGAAACAGTTCAGACGTCCCGTCACCTGAGTGCACCAACCGCGTTTTCTGGCAACCCAATACGAAATCCCCAGGGCCAGCAGGGTCAACACAGCGAAGGACAGCACCAATGATGCCACTGGAGCACATTTCTTGATATTCAGTCAGTGTCCCTGACTCAATTCGATGGCGCTTAGGAGCATTCCTTCACTGATATCTTGTACCTTGGCTGCTGTGGCTCCCTGCAGTTGGGGAAAGGACTCCAAAATAGCACCAGGATCCAATTGACTGGTGAAATTAAACTGGCCATCCATGAATAATGCATGTAGCCCCGAGCCTATAAAATCGAGGGCCCCGTGCTTGTGGCGTCCCACAGCGGGAGCGGGTTTCGATCTACTCTGGCCCGAGTAGCTGCCATCCAATGGTGTCAATAGTCTCAATCGCCACCCCCATGTTGTCTGTACGTAGCCCTTCACCTTCACATCCTTCCTGCTGTCTCTCACCTGATTGATGAGCCGAGTGAGCTGCTCGGGATACTCAGGAGTCTCCAATGTGACAAGGACCACCCATGAAGCTTCCATAGTTCTCAAAGTGGCTCCTCCACGGGCCAATACCCCATCGTCTAGTTTGTGAGGAGGGATTAGGTGATCTACCACTATTTCTAGCTTTGTCTTCTTGGGGCGTGGAGGTTCTCCCATCACCACTACTGCCGCCATCATGATGAACATGACCCATGAGTCCATCTTACTGACTCCCTTCTGTGTCAGGAGGCTGATTGTCCTCCACCGATAGTCTTGGTACTTGAATTGGTCGCACGATGGGGTCCCCTTCACTCGAGCTGTGCTTACGTTTGATCTCGCTGAAGTCCTTACGGAGATTTTTCGCGTCTCTGCAGTGATCCCCAGATCCCGAGGATTCACCTCGTGTCCTGCGCTTGCGTTGGCTGGAGTCTATGTGAGACACCTTCCCTCGACCCTCTTGAGGAGATGTCGTTTTGCGCTTCCTGGCCGAGCAGTCCAAGTGTGCAGTCTTGCTATCCTTGTCTGGATGGCCCAAGTTCCCTTTTCGTTTTCTCGAAATGGTTGGAGTACCTTGGTGGTCAGAAGAATCTGTGTCCTCAGTGTAGTGCTGCCTTCTCTTGGCAGTTCTTGGTGGGTAGGCCCGCTGTCTCGAAGTGGAATGACGCTCCTCTGTCCCGTGGTCACTGTTATCCTGTTCCTCCGATTCGCTGTCCCGCCCACGCCTCTTAGTGGACGGCTCTCCAGTCGATACGCTCCACTCATCATCAGGCTGGGTGTGTTCCCCTTCCAGGCCATCGAGGCCCCCAGCTGCCCCCTCCTGTGCAGACTCCTCCCCTTCTAGGGGTGGAACTCCCACCGCAGGCCTCATATCTTTGGCCTTCTGCAAGTCTTTGTTTTTCAGCCCCCCATCTCTCCCCTTAAATGATATTGGCATGGATGGCTGGCGCTGCCAATGGCGGGGCGCCTCTGGCCCTTTGATCTTGCGCCTTGGTCTGTCTCTTACCTCATCCCAAATTACTTCTGGATCCACCACCTTCACCTTCTCCCTATTTAGAACTTTGTGCTTCCCCGTGTGCTGGTGAGTTAGCCACACCACCTTGTCTCTAACTTGAGTGACCAACCACTGAGGATCCCATTTACTAGTCAGCGTCAATGGCTCCTCCGCCTTGATCACCACTGTGTCGCCCACCTCTATATCTTCAGCATTTGCTTTCTTGGCCAGCCTCTCTCGATTGTACTTTCGAGAATCCATAGTTAGTTGCTGAGCCAATCTGATTGACTCATAAAGATCATGCAGTCTCCCATGTATGGGCTCTTCCCTAATCATGGCTCGATGCATTGGTAAACGTGGGCGCCTGCCAAAATGCAGGAAAAATGGAGTGTGCTGGGTCACATCCGAGACTGCACTGTTGTAACATAGAACTGCTGGACCAAGCTGGTCTTGCCACAGGGATGTATCATTGTTCACCAGTTTTCCAACTATCTCCTTCAGTGTTCTATTAAATCGCTTAATTCTTCCATTAGACTGTGGATGGTATGGAGTGGTGCGTTTGTGTTTAATTCCCACAGCCCTCAGATAGTCAGTCAGGGCAGCCGCATTAAATTCCTTGCCCTGATCTGTAATAGCTGTTTCTACATATCCATGTCTGGGGAAGTATTCCTGATGCAACTTGAGCCATACCCGCTCACTTGTCTTCCTAGGAATGGGATGACATTCAGCATATCCGGAAGCATGATCAATTATAGTCAATATATAATTGTTTCCTTGAGGCGACGTTACGAGCGGCCCCACCAGATCGAGAGATATTAGCTGCCCCACACTTTCTGCCAAGGGCATTTCTCCCATGGCAGCATGCTGTCGACGCTTGCTATTCACCAGACATACAGCGCACTTGCTCACCCAAGATTTAATGTCTGACCTCATCCCAGGCCATACATACGCCTCTTGGATCCTCCGCATGGTCTTTACGTGCGACATGTGACCCACTTTCTGGTCAGCCTGTCGTATCACCTTGTCTCTGTACTCTGTGGGTAATACGAGACGGTGGTACTCTGCAGCATACTGGTAGGGTTTTTGTATGGAGTAAAGCAACCCCCTTATGACCTCATAGGAGCCTTCATGGTCATGACTCTCTCCCCACTGGACTATTTCTTTCTGAGCCTTCTGTACGTCATCAAAGACCAGACCATGGTACAGGATAGGCGGCGTTATGTCCTCGGGCAGGTCTAGTGGTAGCTCGTCTCCTGCCCTCCATTTGTCGATGTCAAATGTGTCTATATGTCCTGGCTTGATCCTGGACAACATATCTGCCCTGACATTAAGTTTACCCTTTCGGTATTGCACCTTACACCCATACTGAGCCAGCAGAACTGCCCACCGTTGTATCTGCATCTCACTTGTGAATAGACACGTGAGAGGCTTGTGGTCAGTGTAGGCTTTGAACTGAGCCCCCATAGATACGGCCTGAACACCTTTAGTGCAGTGATCAATGCATAGGCTTCCCTCTCTATTGCTGCCCATCTTCTTTGAGTCGGAGACAATAGCCTGGACAAATAGCTGATGGGTCGCTCCACACCTGTGACTGGATCCTCCTGGCATAATATTGCTCCTATGGCAATGTCACTCGCATCCGTAAACAGTAGATATGAGTCCTTTGTTCTTGGGTGGGACATTACGTGCTCGCTTATAAGCAGCCCTTTCAAGCTATCAAAGTTCTGCTGTTCAGCGCCTCTCCACAGAAAGCGTGTGTATTTCCTCGTGAGGGCCACCAATGGCTCAGATATAGCCGCATAACCAGGCATACATGTCCTATAATATCCAGTCATGCCTAAAAATGTTCATACTTCCTTCACAGACTGTGGGGCTGTCATGCTGGATATTGCAGATATTTTGTCTGGATCCGCTTTTAGTCTCTGTCCACTTACGACATATCCCAATAGCTTCACTTCCTGCTGTCCAAAAGTACATTTCTTGGGATTCAGAGTCAGGTTGTATGCCTTGAATCTATCAATCACCATTAGTAGGTGATGCCGATGGCTCACCACATCCGCACTGTTCACCACTATGTCATCAACGTAACTCATGCAGCATACTCCGATGAGGTCTTAAAGGACCTCGTTCATGGCCCTTTGAAAAGACGCGGTCGCGTTACATAATCCCATTGGCATCGTAGTGAACTCGTACTGCCCTGGGAAGCAGGTGAACGCTGTTTTTTCCATGCTGCTCTCTTCCAGAGGAAGCTGATAAAATCCAGACTTCAAATCCAGTGTGGTGTATAGGGCCGACCCATGCAATTGGTCAAAGACATCTTGAATCAGTGGTACTGGATAACAATCCCTTTTTGTCACATTGTTGACCTTCGTGAAGTCTATGCAGAACCTAGGGCCATCAGTGGGATCTTTTTTCTCGACCAAGACCACTGAAGAGGCCCAGGGTGACCTGGAGGGCACTATGATACCCTGCTCTAGCAGCTCATCAAGCTTTTGCCCCAGTGCCTCTCTTTTCATAAAGGGCACCTTGTATGCGCGCTGCTTTATTGGTGGTCCTGTAGTTTCAATTTTAACTTGAATGTTGGGATGTCTACCTATAGGTTGCCCTGTAGCACTGAACGCAGTGGGATTCCTCTGCAAGCACTCAGCTATCTCTTTGACTGCCTCAGACTCCTCAGCCAGCATCCTCTCCTCTCAACACATTCATAGCTCCTTCCCTCTTGCATTCTCTTGGCGCCGGTCTCAAGGTGAATTGTTTGTCTCGCCAGCATAATATGCCTCTTTTATAGTCAATTCTCACCTCATCACAGCTCATCAGATCCCTCCCCAATATTGCAGCATGAGGTATCTCATCCACTACCACCATTGTCATCGTACCCACTGAATCCTCAGCCAGTTGTGTGGTCCCCCACACTTTTAATTCATGTCCAGTAACTCCTAATAAGCCCCTGGCTGCCCTTAAAATGGGCTGCCTACCTATCTTTTCACATATATCCAAAAAACCCCTGTGCCGCAGCACCGTGCGCGCTGCACCGGTGTCTACCAAGGCCCTTACGAAGTATCCATGGAGCTCCAACTCCACGTAGGCCCGGCATTCCGCTGTGGCGCCTAGCGCCGCCCCCCCCCCCCCGGGAAGTAGCATTCAATCCTCTTTGAGGTCCCTGTGGACCATTTCAGCACTCCCTTCGAATATGTCCCATTCCGCCACAAGACGCACATATTGGCCTGCTCTCCTTCGTAAATCGAAGTGGTCTTCGCTCTTGGCCCTCCGTCGGCGCCCCTCTCCCTTTCCCAGAGTTGGGAGGGCCATAGGTTCTTATCTCTCTGACTCCACCTTCCAGGCCATTCCCTGGAGACCGCTTCAAAGAAGCCACTAACTTGGTAAATTCTTTGGACAGACCATTCACCCATCGAGTTAATTCATCGACCTCTCCCTTAGCTTCCCTTTGTTTTGGCTCCCTCTCTTTGTCCCCCAGGGCGCCAATCTCCATGGGCTCCTCCTGCATCTCTTCCGGAGCTGTTCCATTCAAGGCGCCAAACAATTTGTATTCGTCTCCCTCGTATTGTGCAATATACTTGATCGCATCAATATAGTCAGTAGGCCTTCCCTCTCTCACCAACCTCTCTACTAATTTCTGATCCCGCAGCCCTCGCAGATATGCACCCAGCATTGTTCTCTGCTGATCCACGTTTCTGCCATCTCGGGGATAACCTAAGTCAGCAGCTTCTCTGAACCTCCTTCCATAAAAGGCCGTCGTTTCATAAGAGCCTTGACTCACCTTTTCCACCTCATCTCTCAGCCGATCAACTTCGTGCTTTGAGAGAAATGTTTCTGTCAAGTGCTTCCTTAAATCATCCCATGTCACGTTATTCCTATTATCCTGAGCTGCTAGATGTCTTTCTAGCTCCACTCGGAGTGGTCCTGCCGCTGTCTGAGCAGCCACATACACGGTCCTCTCTGTATAAGGCAAGGAGAACTCCACATCCCTGAACCATTGTCTCAGTCTTCAGGTTGATGATCCATCACAGCTGGTGATGCGTTTTGACTGAGACTGTTCCTTATCTCTCTCCGAATTTTCTTTCAACTGTCGGTTCTGAGTGTCCAGCATCCTGGCGGTGGCTCCATGACTGTCCACTTGGATCTTCAGAATCTGCTGGAACTGCTCGGCGTTTATCATGATTGCTGCTTTTTAGGTCACCTCCTTGAGCTGGTTATAGGGTCATTCCTGAGTAAGGCACATTATCTCCCATTTTCCAATCCTCAGGATCCTTCTTGGTTTTCCAAATTCCTTTCCTTTCTAGTCTGATCCAATCAGATCACGTCGGGGTCACCAATGTAAATTCACTCAGGTTGTTGTCTTACTCCTAATTCCATTCCTGTCTGCTCAAGCTCATCTCTTCTGTTTTGGTTTAAATAATATAAACAACACAATAGTTTGGTATCCAACTGCCTAGCTTCAGTCTCTCCTCCTTCTGATCCCTTGTTTTGGCATTTTATTTCTTATATAGCCCCTCCCAACACAAAGCCCATCCCTCAGTCAGGGATCACATTCATCAGGCTTACAAAGCCCTTTATTCATCAATTCATTCATATTCATTTATTCACAATGCTGGATCATTCATCTTACTCTCCCCTTGGATCATGGATCCTCTGATCAAGGCCAGACAATTGACCAAACCAGAGAGATGCCTCCCACTCTCCCCAGTTAATCACCTGGCATCTGGGCTCCCTTCTGCTGGTCAAGCATCCCCCCTCCTTTGTCCCAGTTGCTCCCCCCCCCTACTTGGCATCCTACCTTAATGACCCAGTGCAATCAAGCACACACTTAACTGTTATTAATCTCAACTCCCCCAGCCCATATCTCACTATCATGAAAGAGCACAAACTTTATGGCCAACAGTTCCAGGGTTCAAGGAAAGGTCAGCACAGCCCGTGCCACGCAGCCTATCTGGTCTCCATTGTTCTTAAGTGTTTGCATTCTGAGCTGAGCCCCTGCCTTATCACCCAAATGACCATTGGTCAACCCTGATGACCATTTGCCTGCCTCCCATGATCAATCTTAATGATCCCCACACAATGGGCATTGTAAGCCCCTTCAACCTGGCTCTTGCCCTCTACTTTTGTTTGCTCCTGAACTTTGTGCTTGTGATAGCATCATAAAGAGCAAACAATCCAATATCAATCCTTCAATTCTAAATACTTAAATGATAATCAATCCTTCAATTTTAAATACTTAAATGATACATAATCTCTATACAACACTTCTACTCTAACCATATACATGTTAACACCACATATTCTTACAACCATTCTATTCTATTCTATCTATGATTCATACCCTAAATGACCTAATGACCTTCATGATTTCAATGCAGGAAGCAAAAGGCCTCTGCCTTTTACAAGGTGGCCTCACGCTAGCGATAAAATATATTTATCTTTGTGAGGTCTCCTTGCGAAACAAGTGTTTATAAATGAAAATATGAAAATAAATTGTAAATATCTGAAATCTGAATCTGTGTGAATAAGGTAAAGTATCTCTTGCATCCAAGTTGTGCCTGAAAAAAAAAAGAAAAAACTAACTGTGTGAAGGATGTTTTTTTTTGTTGTTTTTGTTTATTATAAAGCATGAAACAGCATATAAATCTCACCCAAACATAAAATTCCAAATAAAAACATCTGTCTGTAGTAATAAATTTGGCCATCTCAGAGAAAGCCATGCAGAGGCCATATTTAGCAAAAACATGGCTCATCTCAGATAATATCTAGTCTTTATACTAACTCTTCAAATACATTAAACAAATGGAGCAAAGTTATTTTTGCAGTATGTTTTTTATTGGGATAAAATAGCAAATTTAAAAATCAGTGATAAAAAATGCAGAAAATCACTCCTGATGGATTAAGTTATTGTATTTTGAGCTTCTAGTTTTCACAGTGAGGCACTTATTCGAAGATTTGATCATAAATATCAGTCATGATTAGCATGGAACACTTCTAGTCAGAAATTAAGGTATTAGCTATATACATATTTCATCATTATCACTCACTTTGCATGTATTTAACTACACAATATAAATGCACCCTACATATGAACAATTCAACACAGTCTCATAATCATCCGAGACTAGCTAAGGGATAGTTTAAAAAATCTTATATGTATATGGTCATAAAGTCTGTAATGGCACAACATTTAAGATACATTGACCGGTAATGACAAAAATTTAACACTAACATTTTCCAAAACAAATTTTTTTTTTTATCAAACTCTTTCTAATGCAACATTGCAAATCTACCAGTGCAGTGTAGTGTCTTATACTTTTGGCTCGAAGTATAGATTTACCGCATTTTGGATAAGTAGCAATAATGATGTTATTGTCGTCAAATGCAGTCTCCTTAATTTTATCCAAACTGCTCCTTGGAAATTCTGGCATCAGCATAACCATGTCTTCATCATATTGGTAATCATACACTCTTCGCTTGTGTTCTGTGCTAGCCATGTTTAACCAAGCCAGTCTTGCAGCTGCTTGATTTCTCTTTAAAAATCATGTAGTTGCTCTTATTCCTAATTAATAAATCTTAACCATTTGAGAGAGTGTCATAACGCTTTTTTTTACTGATAAGCAATATCAGCCAAGTTATTTTAACCTATCAGTAACATACAGTGACCTAAGGCATTGATAATTATCATGTTCCAATAATGCCATGATCCAATAATGCTACATCATCGATGTTCCCTTTGTTACATCTGATAAAACACAGCACAATATCCCAGCTTTGTAACTCAAACATTATGATGCACAAAGTTTATAACACAAATAGCTTAATGCATTTTGCATGACATTATTGCAGCACATTGTTTGATTGTAACCTGCCACAGAACATTAGATGATGACTGGGTTTTTACCACCTCATTGGTTAAAATCAGTCATATGACCTCTTTTAAAAATGTTATGTAATAACTTATTTTGTGCTGTGATATATTGCATTGTGACACTGCAATTTATTGTGCTGTACATTGGTCTTGGATGACATCTTACCTATTTTGGCACCTAATATTATAATTTCAAGAGTCGTACAAAGTTGATGGCAAAGTTCAAATAGATTTCATATTCCCAGAAATGTATGCCATATGTTTATAATACCAGGAACAAAGATTAAAATGTATATGCATATGAAAACTCAGATAACTTGCCATATGGGGTCAGTGGTGACGACACCAAGTCACGCACATTAGTAGGACATTAAAAATATACGCCCGAACCTGTTTAGATTTGTAATGAGAGGCACAAGTTAAATGAAAACAAACACAGTTTTTAAGAAACATGAACATTTTAATATTTTAAACTTTAGGCAACTTTTCTGCGTGAAAACAGATGCAACATTACATTCAGAAATATATTGTAATCAAAACTTTATTCAATGACATTTCTGAAATCGCACATACATAGACAAACCAACAAGGCTTAGCCTGCTGCAGCAAGAAAATAAAATAGTCCACAAGATAGATGGAAACTAAATAATGTGGAAATAGGAGGGTTGGAACTATCACATTAACTGATAGAAACTAAATAATGTGGAAATAGGAGGGTTGGAACTATCACATTAACTGATAGAAACTAAATAATGTGGAAATAGGAGGGTTGGAACTATCACATTAACTGATAGAAACTAAATAATGTGGAAATAGGAGGGTTGGAACTATCACATTAACTGATAGAAACTAAATAATGTGGAAATAGGAGGGTTGGAACTATCACATAGAGACCACCTTTGGCAGTTTATCTATATTTCAAATTTTTTTTATAACTACTCAAGTTCTCTGGGTTTTCTACACTACATAATATGAAAATGTCTGTGTTTCCACCAACTCGACTATAGGTCATAGCAGCTTTTCACCATGTTGATATATACAAAACTCACTCTTCCTTTAAGAAGAGGCCTTCAGGCTCAAACTTAGTTTTACTTAAGTGATCAACATAATTCTGCTGGTCTTCACTGAAGTAGTTCTTCCAATCTCCCACTCCACCTTTCCTCATGAATGAAGAAACTTCATTTTTTACGCCAGGGAAAGTTGAGTAATTCAGCATGGGATGTGATTTCATGAACTTGAAAGATGTGCGTTCCATAATCATCTGTAGCAAATCATTTGATAAATTCTTATTCAAATGATCTGCTACTTGAAGAATGGCTTTTTCTGGATCTATAAGCATGTCTTCATAATTCACGATAAGAAATCTTGGATCATTTCTGTATTTCCACCAACTCAATTGCATGTCAAAGTAGCTGCCCCAGACAAGTTTGTTATTCTTGAACTGCTCAAAAAACTCTTGCCATGGACCATTTTCATCGAAGTCAAATTTACCTGCTCTGTAAAAGTTGTAGTAAGATGCTAACATGTCTTTTGGGTTGCGAAAAACCACAACAAATTTGGTCTTCTTTTCCTGTAGGGTTTTCTGGAAGAATTTGGCGGGAAGATGGGTCTTCAGTAGCCTTGGAGGTGACTTCGCTAAACATGTCTCAATTTCAGGAACTTCATTCATCGCTGCTTCCAGAAAGTTATACCTAGCAAAAACTGGAGTCTTGTCAGATCCTTCAAAGTCTCCTTCTGTGTGAATGAGGTAGAGTATCTCTTGCATCCATGTTGTACCTGAAATTTAGTGAGCAATATCATTTTTAATGACGTCTTAACCAGTTATAGGTCATTCATGTCTACAGACAGGTGCTAGTTACAGCGCTTATTGCCACAGCATCAACAATTGAAACTTTCGAGAGGTTTGGGGTCTGAAACCAGATGTGAAAATGACAATGGTAAATATATTAACCCACCTTTCTGCTTATATTTTACCCTGGCATATCATATAATCTTCCTGTCTTTCATATGCTAACTTTGGCCAAATAGGATGTGAAAAATGTTGGTCACATAATTACAAACCATTTAACCTAATATACCTGAATGACTTAACCACAAGGCTTTTCACTCGTAGGTGGTGTGGCAATAACTGCTGAAAATAAGACAGGCAAAATTGGAACATGCTTCACTGCAAACTCTGCAAAAATTAATATTATAATATGAATTATGATTTATATAAGTTATTAAATGTTTTATGGCCTAAAGAATGAATAAGGAAGTTTCAGAATTTTCAGGAGTTAACAAAAGACTTATTTTTTGTGCACTCATTACCTTGGAGCTGTACATTGTGCAGGTAAGCTACTAAATTTCTAGATTGTATACTGTGATTGTAAGCCACTAAAGCATTAGCATGTCTGAAGTTTTATACTCTTCAGAGTATATAATTGCAAATGCACTGAAAAACTGCCATTAATCTCGCAATTTTTCTGTGTTTTTTTTTCCGCAATTTCTTTCTAGTTTTGGCTTTTATTGCAAATTCTGAGATTTGGGAATCAAACTCCCTTACTTTTTCTAATTTATGTTTTAGCCTACAGTAGCCCTTGCCTTTACAATGACTGAAATACTTTTGTTAATTATTTTGTTCAGTATTGTCAACTAAAACTTCCAAGGGTTTGTAACAATATGATATAGAATCCATTAGACATGCATTCAGATCATACATTGTAGAGGTTGTAAACATTATTTATGAATATCACCTAAATACAGTAGCATGGTGATTTATTGATTAACACCCTATCTTTCAATTTGTTTATAATTCATATTATGCATTTCTAAAATAAACTTGTACTGTAACATTGGTAGTTGACATAAAAATATGACATGCTTTCTAACCTCTGAAAACATTCCATAATATTTTGCGCCATAACATTTCTTCAGCATATACATATCACTTACCACATTTGGGATAAGTAGCAATAATGATGTCACTATCATCAAACACAGTGTCCTTGACTTTGTCCAAGCTACTCCTTGGAAAATATGGCCTCATCATAACCATGTCTTCATCATATTGGTAATGATAAGACTTTTCCTCATTTTTCATACAGGTCATTTTGGTAGTAAAGTTACAACCTCACGTTTGGCAATAACTAGTGCAACAGCATAGAGTTGGACCCACTTATAAAGCGCACATCTGTACTAAATATCTAAACTAGATCATCGTCCCACATCCTTTTCAATTACAATGTAACCCAGTTTAACAAACACTTTTTTTTACTTTTCAAGTGGGTCCCATTGAAATTATAATCTTATCATCAACTTAAGTTTTTCCACACTTAAAGTTACTAATAAATAAATGGGTGTTTGTGCACAGCTAAGCCTGGATTCATACCCCTTTCTAAAAATAGCTCAAGACAAAGGTTTTCGTGACTGGTCACATTCTTGCCAGTCTTCAGTTTGTGTTTGGCCTGTATGGACGTTTCGTTTTTTGCTGAGTTTTAAAACTGTTATTTAATTAGATATTTTATTGCTTATAGTAGCAAACATTACATATAGAAAAATCCCAGCCCTCTGGTGAGCATTGTGCCACTCCATATCCAAATATATTACAATCATGAACTGCCAGAAAAAAACCAGAATAACACTAATAAAGCCCTGTTCACACTATCACAAGTAAGCGAGACGAGTGACCACGAATGTCAAAAAGTGGACGGCCATCGGCCACTCGGCAAAAGAAAAACAGGTGTGTCACGGAGAAGCCAGAAGTGACTTTCATGGTCCACCAGTGAAGGAGGAGAGGGACGGTCAATGGAAGACCACGGGCGAGCCACGTAGGTTCGCAGAGTTCCACGAGCTGTACAAGAGACAAGCAAGGATGGCGAGTATGTATATATACACGAATGAACAGCCTCTCCTGCGTACCCCCAAGTGAGCATGAGAAGTAGTAGAAGTAGAGTGATTTGAGACTAAAAATCATACAAATCTGACAAGCAGATCAGACAGAGTACAGCTGTTTCTAATTCATGAGTGATTCATTGGAGGGGATTTGATTGTTGGCCATTGTATTGTGTATGTTTGAACTATATGTGAGCTCAGGACAGGGATGTCCATGTTTTATTGCTATATTTAAGCAATGATCAATGATTGGTAATTATTAATGTGTGTGTGTGTGTGCGATCAGCAGTTAAATTGAATGTACTGAGAATAGTGACCTGATCAGTCAAACTAACGAGGTATCAATTAGTGCTGGTTTGATTACCAATATTAATAAGTGTATGTACTATTTATCAATAGAAACTTCGTGAAGATTAAATAAGACAATTTGACTTGACCTGAGAGCAGTAATTAGAGGACAAGTACTAGGTAGATGTGGTGCTTTTTGTGTGGGCAGTGTGTGTGTCCAATTTGATATATATTTGTGTGTATTCAACAGAAGTAGAAGTCAGGTATAGCCAAGTCAGGGACCATAATTGAGAAAGGCTGAGAGTGTACTGTGTAAATGACAGCCAGCCTGTGCTTTCAGAAGTAGAATGGTTAATTAGCCATTATTTAGAAAGTATAAAGAGTTCCTTGAGACCTGTATAATTGTGTGAATTAATGTGAGTTGTGTGCGAATTAAGCATTCAATATTATTATTCGTTGTAAATTCTCTCAGAATATATTTCCAAAATCTTACACCAATTCTTAGTTATCCTTGCATTGAAGTATACTGAAAGGCCACTGAGTATTAACCAGTGGGCCAGAAGATAAGATTGGGAAGTACATCCCTCTAAGATATTCAAAGAACCCAAAAAGTGGAATAGTAAACATAATTCCATTTTTGGTCAGTATTGTGAAGTACTGAGCAGCTGCTGAGTGCACATCAGCAAGCTTGTGAATATTAAGGGGAAGTATATCCTTCATAAGAGTATATAGAAATAATAAGAGGAGGAACAGTAAATATAGTTCCACTAATTTTGGTTAGAGATAATAAATGAGAGATGAGTTCGACAGCTAATGTTGCATGGCAATTAGGCTGTTAACCTAATAATAAAAATACCAATAACCTAGCAGTAAAGTGAGCTAGTTATAGTGGTCAATCATCTCTCCACAGATATCCACAAGTGATCTGGAGGACAAGCGTTCTAGGGAATAGCACGAGTATCCGTACATTGCTCGCCAATTATATGACGTATGGACAAGGATGAGGAGTAAAACAATTTCATCATCCGAGCCCACTCACCATCCCCACTCTTGACAGTGTGAATACCCTTACCATATTGCAAATAATGTGAATAGCTTTTATACTATACAATAATATGAACAGGTGCCTTGCGACTGACTAATGATGAAAATTTATCAAATGAAGTAGGATGGGAACCTCTTAGCACTAGGAGTCAAAATCACCAACTGTTAGCTTTTTTCAAAAATAAAAATAGTCTGTGTCCATCATATTTACTTGAGCTGGTGCCTCAGCCTGTCAATACAATATTATTTAAGAAATACAGGAAACCGTAGAATTCCTTAGCCTGGAACCTAAAGGTTAAAAAAATATTTCCTTATCTGTCTTTTAGGCTGTTTAATGATTCAGTGTAAAAGTTATTTTGATCTGTACTGCTACAAAAAATTCCTGTCTTCAGACATGCAATAAATGATATCTTATCTTATCTTATTAGCCTGTGGAATAATTTCCAAGAATATGCCATAAATTTCATCGGTCAATTTGTTAGCAGCACAATTGTTAAATAGTTGAAGTTAACGACGTTTTATCATTTGAGGTCATTGACGTCTGATTATCCCAACCTGTTCATACTGCAACATGGCACCTGAAACTGATCTGCATTATTTTCTAGGGCCCATTTATTTTATTTTCATAGGGTTAATTTATTGTGTTGTATAGCAAGTACAATTGTATAAAATAGTCTTAAGCAGAAAGTCCTTTGAAAAAGGACCATATACTCTCATAATCAAAATGAAAATGGCTTATTTTTCTTGTGACTCCAAAAAAATAAATTCAAACCCATGGACCAAGTATCTAAGGTATACTATCACTGTTCTATCACTACAAATCCAAGTACCCTTCTAACAAACTGCATATTGTTTTATATGAGCAAAGAACTATACCAAACTTCCACATCACCCTTGTTTTGAAAATTTCAACGTTTATTAGAACCATATAACTTACATCCATAGATTCATCTCCTTTCTTTGACAGATCGAGAAAAAACAACTTTAGTTTTATATTTTTCAAAACAAGCTCAGGATTTGGGGATTATCTTCATTTCTACTCTGTTAAGCGACATTCTGTCGATAGTCTGCCAGGTGACGCATCTGTCTTTGTAAGCACAACACCTGGCGTCCCCTGTTGGTTGGCGGTAGACTCCATTCAGGTTGCTACGAAAACATGAACTGAACCACCAGCCTGACTGGAACAACTGCAAAGAAGTAAAAGTGAGTTGGGAAGTGCCTTATACATTTTGTGGAAACTTTGCAACACTTAAGAATCACAGAAATGCTCATGAATTTCAGTGTCTCATTTTGGAACTTTTGTGCATTACAATCAGTTTAATATACATGAAGGGAGGTCTTGATAGTTGTGTTCCACTTGATGTCTGAAGACTTTTACAGAGGAATCTGAATTAGCCACTTGGTCGCAAACAGACCCTTCACAATTAATTGTAAGGGTGGAAAATGATGCTTGAAATCTTTTTCAATATCTCGAAAATTAGAATTAATAAAAAAAACCTCATGATCAACCTTACTATGTTCCATTTCTACTAACATGCAACTCAAACTTCTTAGTCATTATGTTCAGTTGTGCTATCACTTACATACATTAAATTGGGAACTAAACTCTAGTATCACTTATATCATCACATATCAGCTTAGCCAAAGGTAGGGACTGCCACAGCCAATCAAGCCACCAGGGAGAGACTTTCGCGGATTCACATGTTCCTTCGTCTATTTGCGATGGTCCCTACCTGTCCTAATTGGCATCAGGTGCAGAAATACAGGACGTAAAGCCCTAATCCACCACCACGGATTCACATGATATCCTATGGATTTGAGAAGTCTATGAAATCTCCTGTAATATGAGTACCAACTGTCCCTCACCTCTGCACAATTATGATTGGCTGATGTATCCTTATCATGGTCATATGTGCTAAATGCCATCCCATTGTGGTATCTGCTGTTTTCATTGTCTTCCTTCTGCCTTCCCAAAGCATCTCCTACAAACGATTTTCATGTTTGTGTTTGTGTTAAAATAAGCCATTAAGAACTCTTCATTATCTGTCATAATAAGTACAATCCATTCACAAGTTGTTTTGGTAAAATAACACCAAGAATAAAAATAACCAGCTGATTAGAAGGGTTACATATCATCAGCAATACTGTGGATTGTAAGACCAAATTTTGGAGAGGGTTTTGGAAATTATAACCAGGCGTCATGTGACATTGTGGGTATTCTACAATGTAAGAAATTGTCAGTTGTTCACTGTGTTTAGCCAGAATTTAAATAATTATGAACTTTGGCCTGGAATGAATTCTTCAGTTAAAGCCATAACTGACCACAACTATTGGTGTAAAAGAGATTGGTGTAAAGAAAAAATGTCATGAGAACATTCAAATACCTGCATCACCGGAGTAGTCCTTAACATGAAGCGCATAATCTTTATTTTCTCCATCAATGTAGAAAGTGCCATAATCCGCATACTTCATATCTCCATAATAATCCAGGATGTCTATCCTAAGGCGGTATCTGAAATTTAGCGCAATTAATTATAATGAAGAAGTTAACATGATGTCATAAGGCTATAATACATGCTCCTCTAGAAGATGCTCACTTCATTAATGCTTCCCGAATCCTTTATAAAAATTATTACATAAAAGTATAACAATCCTAGGAAATTTCCTTAAGCATCTTTGAGCATGCCCATCTGCAGCTGCTCCTGCCACAGGCCAGCCTGGCCACTTTAGGCCAAGTATTTAAACTGCACTGGGCCCTCCTCTGCAGAGAGAGAGAGAGAGAGAGGCACAGACAGGCAGGACATCTGCAGGACAGCAGCAGAGAGTTCTGGCTATTTAGTCATGTATTCTTGAGTGAAGGCTGATCTCACATAGAACATTTCAATATGTAATTCTTTTGACTTTGTGCGGAACACACAGGTTGATATGACTATACAATAAACCATTCAACTTTACTTTGGACTCTATATTCATTTAACTTTAACTGGATTGTACTAAGGCTTCAGATCCTGGACCCTCACTGCTAAGCAAATAACCACTTCATTAAACACTGTAAGCTTTAGTGCGACAATGATGTCTTGTTGTCAAAACGGTGTTCAAATAATCAGCACATCCTCACTGTTTGGATGATACTAAACGACGAATCCTTTCCAATCCAAGCCAATATTCTCCTTCATCATCTTCAAAATTACCGAAGCCATCTTTGTAATCGTCCCAACCTCGAAAGAAGTCCTCACTCCCATCATTTTTGCGCTGCAACATAAAAGGAAAACAGAGGTTCAGTGATTAGACCTAGTACAGTACTTTACATTACGTACTTGAGACAGTTGTGCAGGATTCTATTTAGGCAGTTTTTACCAGACGAAAACACGAAGTGATAATTTATTTTTTATAAGTTGGTGAAGAATGAGCTGACGATAACAGCTGGCACTAAATGGAACCAATAGAAGTTGGTATCAGGCTTACACTACAGTTACATCTGACATGCTACCAAGGTTCATGATAACTCCAAAAGCCAATAAAGCAACGAGTTCTTTGGACAGTAGTCACTACCGAATCGAGGAATATTTAGAGATATTCCTCGATCGAACCATGCAGTGGTTCTGGGAATCTGGTTCCCAAAACTTCAACTGCTGTACGATGGTGCAAAATTTTCTGCTATGCACGAGTATACAGTGCTCACAATAAGATTACCAAATATTTAAACCACTTCTGTAGGCCCAGGAACTGTGATTGCAATGTTTAAAGAAGTTTCAGAATTATGACCACCTTCATCTAGATTATGTTGTCCCTAAACTATGTGATTTTCATCATTTTTTTACTAACTTGAATTATGGTCCATCCTTCAGCGGATGACGTCATATCACAGAACACCTTAAAAGCGTCGCCACCTGGTGGGTGGATCTCATAAATACCACTTCCTTTTTGTCTAGCGGATGGTCCATGGTTCGGGTCTTTAATTATTGTGTCACAGTCATTGTTCCCTGTCATGAAAAAAAAAGGTCTAAATTATTAATTTATTTATCATTCCATCAGGAATACAGTAAAGTATACTCAGGTTTAGCCTTTGTTGGGCAAATATTACCATCAGTCGTGAGGGATGAAAGGACTTAATATGTGGCCATGTATTCATGTGGTATATCACTTTAATTTGATTTATTAAGTACTTTAATTTCAATACTAATTAAGTACTTTACTTTTAAGGACTAATTAAGTACTTAAGAGATAAATTTTAGAGATATCTTACAGAGATGGGGTGCTGCAGTTGCGTTTATATTTTCTGGTCGAGCACACCGTTGTTCTGCAATTAAGAAATAAAACATGACAAATTTAACTCCCCCCAACTAACCTGCATATATGGTTACAAGTCTCAGGCAGATAACCAGTTCATATTTCAAATCGCAGGTAGTTCATTAATTCAAATGTACAGTAAAATTTAAAGTCTTACCGAAAACAAATGTGCCATTATCTGCAGCACACTGGCAAATGTATTTCACATCTGGTTTGTTAAGTAATATACAGGAACCTGGTTTACAGATGTTTTCACACTTGTGAGTTTCACATGTTGGTCCTGTTCATAAAAAAATAAGGGACAAGTTTAACGATTTTCTTCTGATGAATATGAGTATAGCATTTCAAATAAAATTTCAAAAGACCCACCAGTGTAGTCTTGTGTACATACACACAGAGGGCGCCCATGTGCAGTCACGTGACAGGTCCCATTGTTTGAACATTCGAAATTTTCACATGGAGCTTCAGTGCAGTCCTCGCCCACCCAACCTACAAAATCATGATTGGTTAAAAACGAGACAAATACGATTTTTTTTTGTAATCTCTTACATCATATGTTTATATGCTACTAGTAACAACCTTATATATCCAGCAGACAGGCAAGTGTAATGATGGGATGATAAGACTAAATCCACACCACGATTGCTGGGGAGTCTTTTGCCATGCAGGTCTATTATTGTCATAAAAGGTAATTATTCAGCCTTCAATTATAGTTATTTAGTGAATATATTTAGAGACACTTCATACCTTGATGACAAATTTTTTTACCAGTGATGACGTCACAGGCATAATGGCCACGCCCAGCTGGAGCTGGACAATGGGTTTCACATAGGTTGCCATAGAAATCCCTGGAACAGTTGACCCACATCTGAACTTCCAACCTGACACAAAAGTAACAGGACGTCAGAAAGTTTTCTATTGGACATTATATTCTCAAATATTAAAGCCTATCAGGACAAGTCTAAAGCATTTGTGATATGGTGCATAGATACCAGATTAAACTATTGATACAGGATCACATTTTATAACAATTAGATGGATGATCCACTTGAATTGAAAATAGGCCGTATTCATGGCTCATCAGTCATTTAAAATGCACAATTGCATATTTTTGCTGTCAAATTGCTGATACTCGAACTGGTCCAGCATGTCACAACTGCCCAATGACCATGGTCAATGTGATTTTGTTTACTTAGGTCATATGTGCAAATGATTGTTGCGTGATTAGTGCAAATGATTGATGCATGAATAGTGCAATGATTGATACATGAATAGTGCAAATGATTGATGCATGAACAGTGAATATGATTGATGCATGAAAAGTGCGAATGACTGATGCACGAATATGGTCTTTAGTGATTTAGACGCGGGTTATTAACAATCCAGTTGAGTTCAATGACATATTCACATAGATCTATATCCATTCCAACTCACCATGTCTTTGTCTCCAAAATCAGGTTGGTGTTCAGCCTTTTACTGACAACAACTTCCCTCCTCAAAAAATCGACAAAATCATCCTCTGAATACTGATCTTTGTCAGCGACTCGCACTTTGAGCGCAAGGGCCCCCTGGAATTCAGACAAAACAGTCATAAAATATATATGCACCCATTACTTCGTTTGATAATTATGTTTAAGTCAGTAAATAAGTTTTTACTTGGTTGCTTGGTTAGAACTTGCTGGAGGAATTTGAGGGACACTGGTCACAATTGTATATTCCATAAAGGGCCTAGTATTACCATATACGAGCTTAAAGACTCTGAATCTGGTAATTGGCAAGATGAGATAAACTTGCCAAAATTATATTATTTCAATACCACGCTACATTTTTATGTATCTGAATAACTTCATAACCCAAGTGCGTAACATTCATTACTTTTTTTAACTCTACATTGATTTGCAATCCACATCCTGACTGGAATAAATGGTGTGACAAACTGACAAACACAATCAGGTAAAAAGGGTGTGAAAAACACAATCAGTGACCAAGGTGCCCTTCTTTGCTTTAACATACTTCATACATCCTTGCAGGTCATTATGGAAAAATTGTGAAGTGAATAACTTTAAAAAAAGTCAGTATTCAGGGCATGGGGAGAAAGGAGTGCGTTTTCAACACACAAACGTAAAGCAAAGCATAAACAATATTAACCATTAACACTCAAATAATATGCAGTGTAGAGAGGAGGGGTTCTTATACATGTAGTTGGCTGACCACTGCTTTAACACGATTCATTTTGATTTAAATTGTGGAGCATTTTGCAAATATCTACTGTGTAATATCCAATTAAATAGTCAAATTCCGCTTCAACTTACTGGTAGGGGTCCAGGAATAAAGAATTCGACAGGGTTAGCTGTGGTTTTTATTAAAGACCCAAATTGGATGATATTCTTGTTCTTTACAGCACCAGTGGTGACATCTCCATGTAAGCAAGACATTAGACTGTTACCACTGAAATATAAAAGTACAATGTGAACAGTAAATGAGTATTAGTATTGGTTTATTCAGTTATTCAATCTTGTAAGAGCCAATACAATGGTTGCATGCATCTTTCTCATATCATACTAAACCAGGTATAAAATTCAACGTATTTAAGAGTTACAGATAGTTTTTCATCACATCGTGGTAGTCTGTGTTATCGTGCCTTTAATGTTATTGTCTGATGTGATAAAGTGTTCCAGTGTCCATACACTAGTTTCCTACAGAATTAGACCTGCAATAAACAGAGCTTGAAAATAATGTGGCTGCTGTACTGAGCTCATATCAGTTTAATCAATAGTTTTGTTTTAAACCAGTCAAAAACAACTTTCCAAAATCCATTGAATGTGCCCAACCAGCCAAGAGATTTGACCAACAGAGGGATTATCCCAATAAGTTAAAAAGTGTGTTTTATAAATATTAAGGGTTGGTTGGAGGTATTCAATGGCCTGTCACAGCTTAAATCTACAACAATAATAACCAGCATGACGTTGCAGACACACTTTGGAAGACTGAAAAAAAAATTCTCTGTTTCAGTGTTTGCCAATGTAACCACTTTTTTGTTAGGCACTATAATAAGTGTTATACTTCACCACGTGGCCTTTTTTTATTGTTCTCAGGAGGGATATAACCAACGAAATTGATAGTTAACTCCCTCCTGAGTGCAAACTGAACTTGTTTTGCGTAATAAAGGCCATTAAAACAAAACAAACAATCAAAGAAATTAGTAAATATGTTTAACGGAGTAGAAGTTAGTTATATCCCTCATAGTCGGGAATTAACTAACATTTGTTTTGCTTATATCCCTCCGTATAACCAACAAAAATGTTAGTTCACCCCCTCCTATTCGGGATATAACTAATACTTACCTATTGATGTTGTCCAGACAGATAGCGAAGTAGTGGTCACAGCCATTTTGTTGGCATATTCCCCATTTCCCATCACAGCACGATCCAGAGTCTGTTTTGCCATTTTTATTCTCATAACGAACAAATTTAACTGACACTGTGGAGTCTCCATGGCAACTCTCCAATGTTACCTAAAGGGGTAAAATATCACAATCAGTACTTCATTACCAGTGCTTGATTGACAAACTATGAATAGTATTGAATACTGCCCTTTTGCCTAGGAATTTGTACTTCTCTCAATTTGTTTTGGCAAGATTAAACTGCATGTAAAATCACTAAACAGTAGTCACCAAATATGACAATAATCATAATTCCTACCAGAACATTGCCGTTCCAAACTTAAATTTGCAGAAGATCATACATCACGAAACACATTACTCCAGTTTTATCCCACAATTTTATACCCTGATCAATTTAAAGGTTCCATATGCAATATTTTTGGATGTGGAAATCTATGATCTATCCACAAAATCTTGTATTCACAAGCAGACAGCTTATAGCCAATGTATTGATACAATTAGTAACATTGGTATTTCTTATCACAAACTAATTCAAGAACAATATACGTGTGTCTGGCCAGACTGCCTTCCTTGGCTGGATTGTACTCATTGAATGACTATCTTTGTAATCTACACATTGAGAGAACAGATACAATTTGTGGCCGGAAAAAAAGTTATTCTATTGGCATTAAATTTCTAATGCACCTCAGAAATACGTATAAATGATGTATGGACACACTATTAAAGTTACAGGCAATGGGATCTATAAAATCAGGAAGATTCAAGGGTACTTACCAAAAGCAGTGTTATCATTATACCACTGGAAATAGATAAAAAGTCCATTGTCTAGCTTGAAAAATACTCATATATAAATAACACTGTATGACACTATTTATATCCTGTGCAAATAACAGTCATATTTTTATGTGTCACATGTGTGTCATATAATGCAATTTCCAGCAAATTAATGGAGAAATGTGTTATGGCAACTTATTATCCATCACAATGTTACAATATCCATCCCGTAGTTTTTAAAATCGGTTAACAAAACTTCCTTATAACATCCATGTATATATAGTCCCAGGATATATAGTCATGTAAATATGATAAACTACAACTGGATCACCAAATTACAGTATAGTCAGTGACCCATTTCCCAAGAGTTTTGAGGTTACTTCCCAACTGCTGTTCAATAGCAGCTACATTTTGAGCTCCAGAGTGTGTTCTTGGCACCACATGTGGATGGTGCATCCTTCACAGGAAACACAAACAAACTGCTACAGGAACCAAAACAAAAACAAAGATGTTCCTGAATAAAACCTGCATGGAGATGATGTGTACACAAAAAACAAAATGGAATTAACAGGCGATGTGTACATCATTTACTTATTTTACAATTGTTTATGAATTATCATATCAAAATGCTTATTAACAGATATTCACTTGGGATAAAACAACATTACATTACAGTTTAGTCTGCAATAATTTTTCAGTTTTATTACACACCTAATTCAAAATATATTAGTACGCCTCACCAACTAATGATTCCTCTATGTTTCCAACATGAATATGTCATTCAGGAGGCAATGTAAAAGTTTGAATCCAGAGAATGACATTAATTTTCATATATCTTGCAACTATATCAAAATTCAACTGAAGGTTCAATAAACTTGGCTCCCTTGTGAAAACGACTCTGATCAAAGTTTGCCACATTACAGACTGCCCACATTGATTGTTTGCACAATTAGTAACATTGGAGACCACCCGAGTTCATTGAATGTATAATGAGTATCATTTGAGACTGCCCATGTTCATTGTTTTCACAATAAGTACATTAGAGACTGCCCATGCATGCACAATAAGTACATCAGAGACTGCCCATATTCACTGTATGCACAATTAGTAATATTAAAGACTGCCCACATTCATTGGAAACTGCTCATATTCAATTTATACAAACTTAGTATGGGATACTACCCATATTCTTTCTTTGCACAGTTAGTCATATTAGACACTGCCCAAATGTATTGCTTGCACAATTAGTAACATTGGAGACCACCATTATTCACTGAAAACGTAAAACTAGTATCATTGGAGACTGTCCATATTTATTGTTTGCACAATTAGTACATTAGAGGCACCCCATATTTGTTTGCAAAATTAGTGCAATGTAGACTGCCCATATTCATTGTTTGCACAATTAGTGGTATTACAGACTGGCCATATTCATTGTATGACACAATCAGTAATATCAAAGACTGCTCATATTTATTGTATGGACAACTAGTCAAATGGAGACTGCCCATATTCTGCATAGTTAATCATATTGGACACAGCCCATATTCATTGATTGGCCAATTAGAACTATAGAGACTGCCCATATTCATTGTTTGCACAATAAGTACATTAGAGACTGCCCATATTCAGTGTATTCTCTAGCAACGGCAAATGTTGACTAATTCGAGTTTTAAAAATGAGTAGCGCAGTTGGATGGCCGTTTCATGGCAATGAGACGAAGGATGAAACAGCCATCCAACTTAGGCTCGACCGGGAATCGAACCCAGGACCCAGCGGTTGGAAGCCCAGACCGACTTAGGTGTGAGGAAGGAGATGATTCTTATGTCCCATTGGGAAATGAGATTTCTCAGTTGTGATTCATTAGCAGTGAATGCACCCACTCAGTATGAATTTTATTAGACTTTCGTGGGCATTGGCATTGCTGTTGAAAATACACTTGTTATAAAGGGATGACCGCAGTATAAAATCTGACCACAGGACTTCGTGTAAGGTGTGTTTGGATGTTAGTTTGAGTTGAAAAAATATGTATATGTCCCTCTAAGGATGAAATTCTACTGCTATACTGTACCTCATGGATGAAAACGAAAATTTCTAAATAATTGAAAAAAAAATGTGTATGATGTTGGTTTTACACATTTACCAATAAATACAGAGATTTTAATAGTCACAAGTTAGTTTTAGTCAAGAAGAGGAGAAATGATATACAAGAACACCAAAACTCTTGCCATGTATATGGAAATTCACATGCTAGCAGAGATCAGCATTTTAGTTTATGGAATTTACATGCTCCAGTGATCTGCATTCCCAAGAATCCAAGCACTAAGGACAGATTATCGTAATAATTACATAAGTATGTGATACGCATCACTCAAGAGTCACAGCTACAGAAGCCAATTGAACCACTTGGTTACCCAGCCTGCCTCAGCCACTACTGTAACGTGTGTAATGATCCTGAGAAGTATAGTGGTTGCCTATTTCACCAAATAACTTACTGACTCAGGTACGTGTACTGAACCCTTACTTCTTGGTTTTGATGCCAAAGCCATGAAAGCTAATTATCCTCCCAATGGCAGGAGTGACAAGATGTCACCACAAATTCAAAACAATTGAAGGTAAACAAGCAAATAGTGCATTAAAGTTCCTGAATTTTATCGTCTCTCATGACATTCACATGCTATCAAAGCTCAGCATTTTCTTTTGGGAATCAAAGCAGCAGAAAAATGACACCACAAGAATTACAGGTTAATTAATAATTTCGAGGAGCTCTGAGTCAGAGATTCAAATGCTGTCAAGTTTTGATGAAATCTTAACCACAACCTGGGATGAAATTCACTTGCCGTTAAGACGTAGCATTTTCCAATAAGCATAGCTGAGTGCCAAAACACCCAAATAAGGACAGAAAACCGGTTCAATCAAGTAATTCAGTCTTTATTTCACTTCACTTATATGACTTATTCATATACAAATTATACAGGTAGATAGATTGATATTTTTATTCAAGTTTCACACTGTGCAAAAATAAAAAAACCTAAATCATATGTAAGTGGCATGGTAAAAACAGACCTCTCTAAAAAGAGATATGGGAGACTTGTAGAAGTACTCAAACAATTAAGTTTATCATTATCACAGCACACACACTTAAAAGCTCTGAGATACTTATTACTGTAAATGTTAATATAATACAAATCAATTATAGTGGAACATAACCATTAATACCATCAAATGTGATCACAATTACTAGTTATACTAGGGAAGCGTTCTTAATAACATGAAACACAATGGCTTTAATAGTAAAATATCTAGTGGTCTTCATTTTAAGGTTGGGTTCAACTGTATAAATATTTCATAATTACAATACAATTTTAATAATGTTTCAATGTCGTTGTTTATTTTTTAAATTTTAAATTAAGATGTAACAAACATTCATTAATGCATTACACAAGTTCTTGGACTCATAATAGGATAAATTAAGTAAATGTTTTGAAATATGAAATATAATTTTTAAAATACAAGACGATCTGTTGCATCTAAAGTGGATATCACAGTTCATGTCATTGGTTATCAATCACAATTGCTGCCATTAGAACATGAAAAATAGCAATAAATATCAACCAAGATTATATCCATGAGCTTACAAATTCATTGTAAAACCATTACATCAAAATTTATCAACCCAATTAGAAATTTTATTCATATTATTGCCTGTAATTCATAAATATAGATATGTGATATTAAAACTAGAGCGCATTCAAATGCGCAAATGGTGCATAGAGCAGAACAGCAGACATCTCGCTAAGATTTAAACACGAGAGGGCAACACTGTATACTTCAGCAGAAAATGATGATTTTGAGAAATATACTGGATAGAATAGCCCAGGAATCAGTTCCAAAGACACTGAAGTTCTACACAACTGTTTGGTAATGCCGACAGGTCCGTACTTTGAGTGCATATGTGCTTTATACACGCATGAGCCTTCCGCCGAACTGGCCCCATTGGATTAACATGTAAGTGCAAATTTACCGCCAGGGAAATGGCAAACCGGAAGCATTACGCAAAACGCTTCCAAACACAAATCTTATATGGTGCGTCAGCTATAAATTGTAGATACAATTAGATAATCTTCAAGATTTCACTAAGTTACATGATTCATGAAAGCAAGGTGCTCTGGTTGTTTTGAAAGTCTAAAATTTGTTCATTAGCCAGGTTTTCACAATATTTATATGGCATAACATTCCTTATTTAGCAAACTAACAACAGATTTACCAGATGTCGAGAAAACACAACTGACTTTAATCATTTTCGGCTCAACATAGAAGAACCAGTCAACTTTTTCATTGAAGGTGCCCTTTATGGTCACGCGAAGGTCATCAGAGTCAAATTCTATCGAAGCAATTCTTCTGGAAGAAAATGGAACCTTCTTGTCCAACTCTCCCAAAATTCCAACTTTCAGTCCCCTGTAAACAGACACCACAAGCAAACTTGTTTATTCAATGGAAAAAAATAAAAATACAACAAAATAAGACAAGTAATAACTGTTTGACCTAAAAAAAATGTCTAAAATATCAAGAGCAGGTGTAGATAAACATGTGTGTTGGTCTGTAGATTTAATGTTTATCATATGTGACAGTCACAGGCAACAAATATGGCAAGTATACATAAAATATTGAAAAAACTCCGTGCAATGAGATAATTATGACAGTACGTGTCAGCGATTTGAGAACCAGCTATGATTAAATTTATATAAAATGCAACTTCTAGGTATGAATCTACTTTGGAAGATAATACACAAGATTGGTAAAAATCGGATTTTTTAAATTATTTAAATCATATTATGTTTAAATTGAAATCTTTTTTTTTTTTTTTAATGATGCAATTAGGGCTGAAGCACTGTCTAGCATGACCTTGCAGAACTGTGTTCTAAAAATTAACAAAACTTGATTTATTTAGCAATTTTGGTTTTTGATTAAAAAAATCAATAAAAAAAAAATCGCATTGTATTTAAATAAATCATGTTTTGAATCGTAAATCTATTTTTCAACTGAATAAACTTGTTAAATTTTAAAAATATTCAAGAAAAATCTTTTTTTTGCCTTATTATGTACAGAAGACACAACTGACTTTACAACTTTAATATACTGCCCATGTAAGTCTTATTAGGTTGGTTAATAACTTAATTAAATCGCTTGATTCAAACATGAATTAATACATATATGATGTTCCACATAAAAAAAATGCTAAGTTCCCCTGAACCTTCTTTCCTGGAATCTATTCAGTCATAAATTAGCCACATAAAATGTTACACTACTAACTTGTAATCTAACACAGGGGTGCTATAATACAAGCAGAAATCTTGATGACTGCAATCCATCAACTTCAAAGGTTCTGAGTTTGAAAATCGATCCAGCTTTTTCCCAGGAGTACTGCCATCTTTGTAGCTGTACACAAAGCTCTCCTGAAATAAACAAAAAACAGCAAATTGTTATTGTCATTTAATTGTCATTTTTCTGATCGAAAGTTGTTTTACTTCACATTTTTATTTTCATTCATTACAGAACAACATCGGACCTGAAGAAATGAGTTCAGCTTTTTAAAACAAAATTAATAGAATGTATTAAATTAACTGAGATCCTGGTTATATCATGATAATTTCTTGTATAAAAATTTTTAACCAAAACTACCAAGACCTACAGCTTTTTTTTATCCAAACATTGAGTTAAATAAGGTATTCATTTTATTAACTTGAAGCAAACCAGAAATTATGCAATTACAAATCTGGGGCCCTCACGATAGCGTTGGTGATAGCTGACTCAGTGAGTCTCCCTAGCCACCAACATTTATATGTAGTTATGTTTTTTAATACCAATTGTAAATGCTACTTGCTTAAATAAAAATCGTCTGTCTGTCTGTCTGTCTGTCTATAATTACCAACCAATAACAGCTAATATTTTTACATTATCTCAAGCAACATGGAGACTATTTCAAATTATCTTAATTTTTCAACCACAGAACAAGTTTAACAGTGCTTGGAATAAAAGTATTAATCTGTTTGACATATTCACAGACCTGGTCAACAAATCCAGCTTTAGCAGGAGTGATGGAATAGCCATCATTGAGATCAGCAGAGAATATAATGCCAAAGAACAGACCCGATACTTCAGAGTATGTTGTCATGACGGGACCATTCGGACCTGAGCCATCTGGAAACACTTGCTGAAAAAATATACTGGATTTATGAGAAAATTTGGCAATGGAGCAGCAATAAAAATTTTTAACTGAATTACCAATATGGCAGAAATTTGATGGTTATTGCAGTATTTGGGTTTATATTAGTGCAGTATGGCGGATCCACATTTATGCCCATTTTTGGCGTCCTTGAAATTGAAAAATATTCAGAACTTTTTACAAAATTTCGTTCTGGCACACAATAAGAATAACATTTGTGTAGAGTAGCAGGAGTTTTGGGCGTGGCAGCCCCCAAGAAAAATAAAAATTAACCAATAATAAGCTGCGTTCTTGCCTTGAAAATGATCACCGCTGCCATTTGTTTGTGACGTCACACATTGAATTCAAGCATTTGACGTCACAAGCCTGACAAAGGGCCTGCTAAATATGGTCATTAATTTGGGTCGCCATACTGCACTTTTTCCCAGTATTTCAACAACACATACTTTCATTTGATTTGGCAAAGAGATAATTTACATTGTATATTATAGTAAATAAGTTTGCAACTTCGAGTTAACTGAAAAATCAATGAATTTGTTATAGTGTTACCTGAATAAGTTGATCATCAATGCTTGTGGCTGGTTTGTCAGGTTTCAGAAGCAGACCATCAGCTGTGCATAAGCTGAAAATAAACAACTTCACTCAAACCTAATTTACCAGTAAACTAGAGCACATAAGATGTGCAACAAAGGCGGCTGGAGGACTATTGTATACATGTTGACTGGCGGATTAGTAATTAGAGGTGTATTTCAGTCTTCCCGAAGATCCAGTTAATACTCGCCGGACCGAAAGAGTTTTTGTCAGCTGACATTATCAAAGCGAACGCTCGCTAACCACGACAACCGGAGGGCATAACTTCCTCAAAAGTTGATCAAATTTCACCAAGTATACATTTAATAAAAGCCAGAACATCATAGAATACCTTTCTGAACAAAAACTGTATCCACTCCCTGTCGAAACTGCAAAATTCGCTGTGTTATGTGGCAATTTCATCGGATATTTCATTTGACAGCTGACATTATGAAAGCGAACGTTCGCTAACCACGACGACCGGACGCATAACTTTGTCAAAAGTTGATCAAATTTCACAAAGTATACATTAAATAAGAGTCAGAACGTCATAGAATACCTTTGTGAACAAAAAGGGTATCCACTCTGTCGAAACTGCAAAATTAGCCGTGTTAATCAGAAATTTAGTTGTGTTGTAGCGTTGAACTACATAACTGTCTAGACACGTCACTGAGCATGCGCGAATACATTAAAATATGGTAAGAGGCCCCCGATGGGTTTCAAAATTGAACGACCAATCAACGCTAAGACACTGCAAGAATTCCCCATCGGGGGCCTCTTGCCCGAACATGCACGAAGCCATACATCGAACTTCGGTCATTTCTGTTGGAGTTCGCCATCTTGTTCATCGGAAATGCTACCAAAAAGTATACAGCTCTGAAGCAAGTCGTCGACTGCCTGCTAACGAAACGCTAAAAATGTAGAGTCATTTTTTTGGCGTGAATCGCGGCACACAGACACTATTGTTTCGTGCCCATTTACTTTACATACGTTTTCAAATTTGCTGCCGACCTAGTTGTAAAAGCAGATATGTCTCATTGCACTGGCTTCCGAAGACCGATGCATACAAAGTCGGCAGCTAGTGCTGCCGCCTTTGAAAAATTGCTGTCACATAAACATTCACAGTCTTCGGCACATGCTTGTCATAATGGGAGCTGTGGTCTTTAATTGCATGATATATTACAAGAGACAATACTGTTGGGTAAAAGTAATATTCCAGGTATTTCAAACTAAATTACAATTTATCAAGAACAACACATTAAGCAGAGTGTTCAGTATACAAAGGACGTTTTTCAAAATAAATCCAAACTCATTTCAGCTTAATAATACCTTTTCAGCAATTTAGCATTGGTGTAATTCAGTCTATCACCAGGACCAACAGGTCCAGTGCTCAGCAGAGAAACCAGTCCCTCAAGTTCAGGGTTTCTTTCAGTCCAGTCTGAAAATAATGCATCAAATTAATTAAGAAATTTACTTGGGAATGGTAAATGCATAATATATCATACACAGAATGGTTCAACAGCGTGGAATGGGCTACTTTTTGTCAACAGAGGGAGCTATCAGTAACTGCACCAAAACAATTGGTGATGTAGGCATACAATGAAGTCATTGAGTGCAGTTGATGACGGCACATTTACATGACGTCATTAAATATATAAATAATATTTTGGCGCAGCTTCTGATAGCTCCCTCTATTGGTGCAATAGTTCCCCACCTTCATGTTGCATATCAATATATACAGGAACGTTTCTGGTGTGAGAGTCACTGGCGTGCAAGTCCTCCTTTGCCAGAGCATTGAGCACAGGAACACATAATTACTGTCAGCTACATAGGTACACAAGACTCCAGTGGTGCTATTAACTATATCCACTAGGGAACTCTACGACATTGGCTATGATGACATCACAATCAAACACAATCGTGACACCATTATAATCATTGAAATATGTTGCATCATGTAAACTCCCACATATACACTATACAAGTTCAATTGATTTGTAGTGACAAATAAGCTCACTTGAGCCGGGTCCATATATTGTGATTTTCTTCTTTGTTTTTTTTAGTTATATATATTGGACTTGTCATAAAAGATTTTCATATTGTATTGTACATAACACTATACCTGAACCAGGCTCCTTAGATGAAGTCCAGAAAGTATCCTTGAATGGCGCGAGACCAACAGCGTCAGCTAACATGGACGACACCCCAATCATCCATTGGTTAGGTTTCAAAAGATAGTCGACGCTAGATCGCACCTGCATACATTAACAATATTAGTTCAATATTGCAGCAAAATGCTTAAGAATTGACACAATCTGTTTATATATATGTATCCATTAAAGAACCGTTATTTCTTTTGTTGTAAAAATGATCAAGTCCAATGGAAAGATTGTCTATTACTATATTTGGTATGATTGTCTTGGCTGGAAAGGGGGGGGGGGGGGGGGGGGGGATGTGCAAAATTGGACCATGCATGATTAAGGTGACTCCAACATAAATGGCATTTTGATAATTTTGTCCTAATTAAACTGAGCATAGCTTCAGCGGAAAGTTGAAGTCTACCCACATAGTCTGTTTATGAATCTACAGAACCAAATCTCTTGCCCACTCTTTACCTGAGTCACAGCAGGTATTTCCACACTTTGAAGCACGTGTCGAGGAAGAGCCATGCAATATTGAAGACGTAGTCCAAAGCGAGATGCCGCCTCTCCCATCTGCATCAGCCAATCGCGCCCCACATCAACATTGTTATGTAGAATGGACAACTTTTCTGATTGAGAAACTAACCAGTCCTGTAGTAAAATAATGAAATATGTTCGGTTAATTTCTGAGAAAACATAACTGGGGGTGTAGCTAAAACTGCAGAAAAGGGTTATACTAATAACTTACTTTTTCAACCAAAAATAATTATATTTCACTCACAAATAAGTGCACCCATAAAAATATAAAGACTATGGACATTGTAATGCTACACGCAGTAAGTTCAATAAGTCACACAGTCACACTCATACTGCACAAAGTCAGAATACAACAAAAGTATATATCAAACATCGCAATATACATTAAAAAAATAGGACACTAATTTTACAAAATAGGACCCTCCAATATAAACCATATTATTTGGAACCTGTATTCACCTGTTCATATACAGATAAGCCCCATTGGACAGCCTCTGAGAACAAATCATCCCAGAACTCCTGCATTAAAAAAAAAACACAAAATCATTCAATAAATCATCCCCACTTACATCAGGCAAATCAATGTATGAAGTCAAATTCTCAAAAGTGCTTTACAATATAATCCTTGGCAGTTACAAGCACTCGTAGAGAATGTTAAAGCCTAAAGGTACGTCTTTCAAAGAATTAAAAATATGCAGAACAAAATGCTCATATTTAAATTCATATCCGTTGAAAAAACTTGCATTCCCCGAGTTATTTAACTCTTATTTTTTAATCACTTTGCACGGGAAAGTTGGATATATCATCATGACATCAATCTGTGTTTTAATAGGTTTTTTTTAAATATGTAAAGTACTAACACGTCATTGATGATTTTAAAGTTTGCAAAACACCAACCTGCTCAAGCGGCAGAGAATAAGTCCCATCAACAGCAAACCTATACTTCCCACCATTTTGCCTGGCATATACTGTTTTGTTAGACCTGCAAAGGAATAACCATATTAAAAAACTTGCATATACATGTATGAGAATACCTTGACATGAAATAACTCAGTATAAAACTTTGGGTGATTATGGGATAAATTTCAAAATTCTGAAAAAAACCCCATTTTGAGCCATTTCAGCTGATCTCACCAATATCGATTGTGGGCAATCACAGTCCTCCGAGTAATATTGAAGATGTACCTAAAGTTTATTAAGAAAAAACACATATTAGATCTATACTTGTTAACGGCACACACACAATTTGATAATTCCACAAAGAAATACTTTAATATTGTCTATATAACAATTATAAGATTGTCTTCATGCTATATGCTCACTGTAAACCATGAGGAAACACATTTGACATTGCTTCCCATGAAATGGCGCCACCATAGCCCACCCCATCATTCGGATACCACCAATCATCATATTGCAAGTATCTGAAAAGATAATATTTTATTAATATCAAATCAAATTATCTAATGGCTGAAAAGTCTCACTGGTACAATTTACAGTCGGTTAAGTTGTTTTCAATATTTCAAGAATACTTTGTAAATATGGTAAATTACCTGTATGGAATGTTCTGTTTGAGAGCATCTTTATAAACAGCCAATAAAGTTTCTTCATAATTCATGCCTGGCTCAGTTTTGTGATAGTAGTATGCGCCTGAAAAACATTTAGCAATTCAATTGAAGCAGGGTAAAAATCTATGATAAGAAAACAGTCTTTAAAAACATTTTACCATCCAATTAAGATATTATGATTATTTGAAGGTGTTACAAGCATCAAAAATTACTAAAACATACCGGACTAGGCAACATCAATTAGCTAGGAGTACTCAATACCAGTGCAATGAGTAGAGCTAGGAATCGGTTAAATTTTTTTAAATCGATTAATCGGGGCTACTGGCAACCGATTATAGATTAATAATAATAATGATTATTAACCCACATTTAGTGTTAATGCTGTGCTACATCAATGAAATAGGTCTTTTTTATACCAAAATCTATAAGTTTTTATATAAATTATTAGTACTTGCAGTTCAATCCAGGTGGCAGCACATGACAACCGTGGCCACCTGGCAGATTTTCACAGCAAAATGGGGGGAATAATATAGCGTGCAAGCTTATGGAGGTTACAAATCAATAATCGAGAATCAAATTTTTCAGATTTTCGATTCAATTAACCGATAATCATCGATAATCGCCAAGAGTGCATACTCACCATTGTCAGTGTAATAACCTAGGTATTTCACTGTTGGATCTTCATAACGACTCATGTCATCCTTTTTGTAGTATTTTCTAAGTATCTTTCCCCAGCCTTGCATTGCCTGAAAAGTAAACGTTGTTTCCTGGGCTATTCATTGAATTAAATAAGTATGCTGAACATATATAAAATGCAACATCGACAGGTAAAAACATTTGTTATGGACTGATAAATAACGGTATTTTATACCTTATTGATTCCTTTGTCAGTGAAATATACAATGGTTTTGTATGAAAATCCAGCAGGAATTTGTTGGACGGTGCCTGCCAGACCCCAACCAAGTTGATTAGAACTAGCATCATAATTCGACGACGCAATCATAAATTGGTCAAATGGTGATAAAACAGCCACTTTTCCATTCTTGTCAAACAATATCAGAGGTCCACCTTGCATGCCGTCCGCATAACTTTTCATCCCAGCATGGAAACTGTACAAAAAAGTACACTTGTGCAAAAACATGAATATACATAAAAAACGTAACAGACATCTGTGCAATATAATCATACAGACCATGAGAGCAAATTTCACTCAGAGTGATAAGCGCATGTAACCTTGTTGTTTGTTTTCTTGTCCAAAACCAGTTTAGTTCATTTAAACACTCAAAGACAACAAAAATTTGCATGTTCCAAGTATTAATGAACAAAAAAATAACATACATTTATTGAAAAAAAAATAAAGCACTAAATAAGCAACAAATACGTACGGCTGAACAATGTCATTCAGGCAAAAGAATGTCCCGGCATATGCAAGCATACCCAGCTGGGTGGAGGGATTGGACAGCGAAAGATTAAATGAGGGGAATGATGTTGAGATGTTGTTCATATTACCAACTGATGTGTCCGGGAGGTAATCTGGAAAATTCTGAAAGGAAACAACAGCTTTTGACGTTTCCCAATGATACAGCCTAGAACAACATATTTCTTATGTTTGACTGAACATTATTTAAACAGTTCTGATGTCCAATTACTCAAAATGCTAATTCAACGTGTATTAAAAAATAAATTAGTTAATAGAGTACTTCTTTGATTAAGCCCGATCCCCAGGGCTAATGTTACCTTGAAAATGTGAAGAGTAATTTTCGGGGAAAAAACGTCAGTCACATTTACACATACCAAGTAAAGGTCCCCCTCTGTTATTCTCAGAGAGCCCTGGCTTGTATTCAAGGAAATACAGTATATATACCTGTTCAAACAAATGAAAACTGGCGTCAGGGTAAGTCTTGATCGAGACCTGGACAGTCTCCGTATGGCCTTGCAGGACATAAGAATAAGTCGACTTGTTCCATGATCCAAACTCATCCTTTCCATGACTGTTCTTTGTGCTGAGCAATTTGAGGGTCCCATCAGCAGTGCTGTAAGTAGCACCATATGCCTGAACCCGAGTGGGCCCACTCATCAACCAAGGATGTTGGTCAACATGCAGCTGGTACACTCCATTTCGGAATAGGTGCACCCCTGACTCGAATGCCAGACAACCTTGTAGGGACACTGAAACAGATATATACTTGTTAAATAGGCTAATGCAGCATTATAAAATACAGACAAATAAGCTAATATCATATTAATATTGTCAAGTACAAAGCATTTGTTATTGTGTTTTTTTTGCATGGGCCAAAATCAACCTCATCTCTCAGTTCAAAACATTGCATTTGGAGTTGGTATTCTTTGTACTTCAATTATTATACAACCACCTTAGTAATGAATAACTCACAAAAAGCTTTCAAAATGAGCAACAAGAAAGGATTCACCATGATGGTGCATGTTAAGTAGAAATGTATATACTATAGAGGGGGGATATTCCTGGAATTTTGGAAATTCCACTGAGGTTGAAATTTGCAAATTAATAAGTTATAATAACAAAAGTTCAAAATTTACAGATAAATTACAGAAGCATTTTTCTCAGATTTACTAAGGAGAATCAGGTAGTCACATAGAAAAGCCATGTGGTATAGCCTATGTGGTATACATATCTATACCACATGGTTTACCTTACAAGGATGGGAAATGTATACTACACACTTCTATGTATGGCAGGCCAATCACAGAACAAGGGCGATGTCATAGTAGTGTCATCGCTTCGGTAAAACAAATGAACTAAACTGCACAATAAATCATTTTATTACCTAATAAGGGGAAATATTCAACAACTGGTTAGTAAACATCAGTCGTAAATTGCTTTGTTAATCTTAAAATGACTGGGGAAGTTTTGAAGTGAGACGTTGTATTGCAGTTTTGTAACGTCATTAATATTCATGACTTTTTTCATACCACATGAAAATGGATTGAACATAAGAAATGTCAAAGTGAAAATTGTGGGTATAAATAAGACCCAAGTGGATATGTGGTATATTTTGATATTCCCTCACTCGCGGACAAATTGGCTTCAGAATTCACTCGATCGTGGCTATCGCCACTCGTGAATCCTGGCCAATCTGTTCACTCGTGGGAAATATCAAAATATACCACATAACCATTGGGTCTTATTATAATTTTATTTCCAAATTTAATCTTGGTCATTAAACCCATCATTAAAAATCATTACCAATTTTTGCATTATTTTCATCACTGATGTGATCAGTAACCTTTGACTAGAAGGTTTATTCCAGATGAGGGGCACTTTTCTGAGCCACACAATGAAGGTTTCCAATGCATTTTCCTTAGAAAAATATTAGCCTCTTCCACTAGTGTTTCTTGCATGACTTAGAGTCTGCAATTTTGACGTCACAATGGTCAATTGTTATGTCACAATCAAGCAGCAATTGTGACGTCACCAAATCAGCCTCAGAAAGAGGCACTGAATTATCATTAGAAATATTCGTTTGAAAGGACTGCACAAAAAATATGCATCAATTGGTATTTAGTGGTCTTTGTATGTTATGAGGCATGTCCAATATCAACATGTGAATATTCAGTTCATTTAAGCATGTGTTCATAACTCCCTAGTACACATCCCCAAAAAATACACTGCAGCCATTGTTCATTAATCAATAAAAGGATGTTTAACAAGCTAACAGACAACAAAAGCCATCATTCAAAACAATCCTAGTGTCTTATTGTAATTAGTGCAATCATTGATGAAGAATGACAGCGTTTAAATACTCACAAATCAACAAAGCAAAGCTGGAAAGAGACATTCGCATTGCTCCCATTTTGGCTAGTCACATGATCAGTTAAATAAATTGGCACCAGATGGCGCATATTGGCTGATTTGAGAACCACCTGGTGGAGAGTAAAGAATTTGTATTTTACAGATATTACAAATTTAATTACTATGCTACTAATAAGCTCATTCCTACACTAGGCCTATATAGAATTTGCTGTGTTTCCCAAATAAAGCAGGCAGCTGCAGGAGAAAATGACTCCATGTTGGTTATAGATTCTGAACAGAAATCCTCAAGTAGGAGAGAGTGGGGGCACCTAAATTGAGCAGATTTTGCTTAATAGAGCCTCGGGGTTAGAACTTAGAGCCTATAATAGAGGGGTTAGGCCTTCTCCATTGTGACTTTTTGAAATAAGTAATAGTCCTATAGAGTTGAAAATTAAATAAATGAATGAAATAGTCTGAGTAGAATTAAAATAAATAGACTCTGATAAGATGAAAGATAAGATAATAAGATAATATAAGAAGAAAAAATTATAAAATAAATAGATAAAATAAAAAAGTTGTGAATAGGACTAGCTATTCATTTTATTTTTTTTAACTAATTATAAAATTTGGAAAAAGGTGCTTTAGGATAAAATGAGACTGAACTTTTGTGTGAAATAGGCCTTTTTTGAGTGGGGGAAAAATTTATAAAAAAGATAAGAAAGCACACAAATAAAAGAAAAACCAAACAAGGATTTACAGAACCATCCACCATGCCAAGCCTCTAAATAGGTGAATGGTTTTGAACAATGGCCCAGCCCCTGGTTAGGGATTGGCCCCCGATCTGAGGCTTACACCAATGAGACCTCGAAGGTCCAAACTGACAATGAAGCAACTTTATTATGTAAAATATACGTCATTAAATTTAAGGAAAAATTTTTTTTTTTTTTTTTAATTTTTTTATTATTATTATTTTTTTTTTTTGGCAGTCAATTATGTTCTTTTGTGACATATCTTCATGATCTTTTCTACAAAAGAAACATTAAGAGTGAACATTCAATTCAGCCTAGGACACCATGCACTGCACTGACATACATGTACTGTGAGTTACCAACAATGTACCCCACTCTCCTCGGCCCACTCTCCTCGGCCCACTCTCCTCGGCCCACTCTCCTGCAGCCCTACGTTTCGTTAATCACTAACAATTAATGTGTCATTTGATCTGCCTAGGACAGCACATTATCAAAAATAATTGTTAAATGGTTGCAATGGAAACTGTCACTGATAATCCGTGAATTGCCAGTGTTCAAGCTAGGTTCTCCTAAGTTATCTAAATTATATGATAAGCTAACTATTTTAAAAATAAACTTAATTTGGAGAGCATGTGTCTTAAGGTGTCCCACTCGCCCCCCCCCCCCCCCCCCACTTATGACTTCCTATTTCTGTAATGAATTACAATGACTTCTATAGTGCTAATGGGTCCTTAATCTTTCACTCAATTTAGCATATATATAGAAACAGGCGTTAGGAGATAATGATGTCACTTTATTTTTCAGGCTGATTTTTTACCATAAAAACAAATTCCTACTTTTCGCTTTTCACTCTATAGGCTATTTCTGGCATAAACGTTGACAGAAAAAGAACCTTGTGGTACTCCCACACACAAGACAGCACCTGTGCAGAATGACTGACGTCTGTTCACTGATTGGTGGCTGAGGACTACAGCGTAATCACACGTCCTCTGATTGGCTGAGAGGCGACCAATGAGATTGCAGCATTAATTAACTGAACGCAACAGCTGCACAGTGGCGCCACCACGAACCGCAAGAACTTTATAGGGACATGGGATCCAAGTGAAATTACAGTAGAATCCATGCATTAATTGTTATCATACTAAAAAGGAAGGACGAAGGAAAAACAGCGCAACGAGAGAAGCAGTACAGGGATAAGCACCCGAGCAGCAATTTTATATTGGAACTGTCTGAAAAGAAAGAAATTTTGCAACTATCACTCAAAATAACCTGACAAAGGGATGAATTTTACATCATAGTCCACACATATCACCAGGATTCTCTTTAGGCAACAAGTGCTTCTGAAGTTTGGAAACAACAAATTTGAATACTTACATAATAATTTCCTTGTCATCACTTCAAAAAGACTGACGACCTGATTCTGCACCATATTAAAAACAAGACAGTACTCAAACTTCACAAGTATCATAAGCTTAAATAAATTACTTCACAATCCAGCGGAAAGACCAGATTGTGAGACTTCTTAAAAGTCACTGTCACTTCCAGTTTTCTAGAGACAAATTATCTAACACCAAAACACCGTGATGTGCAAGTTATTGTATACGTTGCTACTTGGCTTGGCAGTCTATGTTGTCTGCACCGTTGCGATGAGAAAATCAGCTCTGAAGGATTATTTTAAATGTCCCCCTTGTGACGAAGCAGCCTGCCCCATTCCAGAGGGGTGCATAGCAGTTGCCAAGGAACCAGGGGTTTGTGGATGTTGCCTGACATGTGCAAGGGGTGAGGGTGAACCCTGTGGGGTTTTTACAGAGAGATGCGCCCCTGGACTTAAATGCCAACCATTGCAAGTGGACAGACGATCGACCTCCGCATGGGAAGCCCTCTTTAAAGGAAAAGGAATGTGTGCCCCGGCTTATGGTAAGTCCTAATCTCTTTTTATCTTTCTTTTTTCTGAGTGTTAATAATCCATTTATTGATACAAATAAACAAAAAAAACATTGTTTGACAATAATGATGTCTCTAAACTAAATTCAAATTTATTTTGAGACCACCAGTTACATGAAAATTATGAGGATGAGATGAGTGAGATGAAGATCAGAAAATATTATATTAAGCAAGAAAGATTACCATAGTAATAAGTCTATTGTTTGAGTCCATTTCAAAATAAATTTCATAGCATTACTATATATTTTCTTCCTCTTAAGTTTAATTAGTTTTTGTGGAGGTTGTTTCTGCCATTTGGGATATTGCCTGTTAAATTTGGTTTAGAAGGAGTCATTACAACTATTATAAAATACTCATATGTTTGAAGACAATAGGCCTAAGGTTGTGAGATGAAAATGTGCATGTGTGCGCAAAAATAAAATTTATTTTCTTTTTATAAGCATCAAGATGTAAGCACTGGCGAGGACCTACTTTAATCTAACTAAAACCTTTATTGCTATAAGTGTAAGATATTGCCTTTATTGTCATTCGATCTGCTTTTCACAGTTAGTTTCATTAAAAACGGCCTGTCAAATTGAGCCTAGCCAAAGCTGTCACTGCTGGCTACTCAAAACCGGATACTTATTAATGATATACTACATTAATCTTACATTTGCCAATGTTTACACTTTTCTTGTGATAAATGTAAGCCGATTGTTAGCTATAGAAGGGGACAGAAGCAGTTGGCTTTAGCTTGTTTAGATCACAGTCAGGTATAGGTCGCTACAGCCATATAGAGTCAACTGTTTTTTATGAAACTAACTGTACGGTAGTTCCTCCAGTTCAGTCTGGCTGCCTTAGGCTTCAATTACATGCTGAACACAAGAAACTTGCGCCCAATTTTGCAGCTTATTAAAGTCACCCTACGGCCGAGAACTACGTTAGTTGTGCAGGCATTCTGTCGACTTGACATTTAACACCAGGCCAATTTAGGTCTTTCTCAATTCCCTTAGGAGTAATCAGCTTTGGGTCAACTACAGGGGCTTGAGAGCTCACACCAGTACCATCATTTGTGGTCGCCTGTTGCTAAGTATAAAGTACACTAGTGGTTCAGGTGATTCTGTCCAACGTCTGCATGCAATGGTCTGTGTGGGGGCCTAGCTTCCAACCACTGGGTCCTGGGTTCATAGATGCAGGGCCTAACCTCAATGATTGTCTGACTTTCCAGGGCAAGTGAAGCATGCCTTGGGTAAAACTACACACAAAATACACTATTTATTTGCTTGAAAATTACCAAGCCGAAATGAAATAATGTCAAGCCATGAAATTTGCAAACATGCCTACATTTGCTATGTTAAATGTATCTATATTAAGGCTTGTTTTGTAATTAAAGTTCAATAATTTGAATGTCCAAGGCAAGTAAAGAATGTTCTGGGTTAAAGTGATAATCAGAGGAAAATTAAAAATTTATAAAATACATTATATATGGCGTGTTAAATTTACAATATGTAATAGTATGTTTTTAATTAATTGCTGTTGTTTCATGGTCAGGCTCCAGGTGCCCGCGTAAGCTGGCTCAAGGTGCCCCACTTGCAAATTCCTTATAAAACACATATGTGATGCAGGTAAATCTCGACTTATCTGCAATGAGGTCAATCTGTGGTATATATTGCCTAGTTCACACAGAAAAATTAGCAGTAGTAATGAAAATATCTAACCTTCACCTAACAGTTTCTTTAGATGCACAGCTTGTACATTATATAGTGTACAGCCAAACAAAGGTGGCGTAGCTGTTGGTCTCTTTATTTCTCCCAAAGCATCTCACCGGAAGTGCCACCACCCTTGAATCCATTTGCAAAGTGCAAAGTGGGTCTCCTTCCTGTTTGGCACCATCAGCATACATGATTTTAGATCTCAAAAATCATTCTCATATTGCACTATCATAGATGAGGCTTACAAATGTCACAGGAAAAAAGTATAGTTCACATTCTTTTCTCCTTTCCTTTCTTTGTCTTTTTCTGCCTGTCTTAGTGTATTGCTCCCTGTGATTATGTTCATTTTCTTTTCTTTTTTGTTTTTTTTTCTGTCCTCCTTACTGTATGTCTGTGCATCTTTTATGTTCATATCATGTCTTCTTTCTATCTTTGTGTTTCTTTCTTTCTTTCTTTGTTCTTTATTTTTCATTTCTTTTCTTCTTTTGAAGTGAGAAAGACAAGACATAATTATTTCCTTCGTGTCCATTTTTTTTTCTTTTCCTTTGTGTCCAATTTTTCCCCACTTCCTGGCTTTCTTTTCCATTTCCTTTCCCGTTCTTCCTATCATGTGGCTGACCTGTATTTATTCAGACCCGGTATAACGATATCAAAAAGGTGAGGTCACTAATTGTTATTATGCAGGTGAGAAAAAAATGAATAAAACAACAACACATAAATGGCGTCATTATCATCGCATCACGACAGCCTGGCTACTTTTGTCAATTCATTAACGCTGCATGCCCATTAGTGAATTTATACTATGTCATAAAGGCTTGAGAAGGAAAGTGATGCTCTTCACAGCAGTAGCAGCAGCAGCAGCATCACCAACAGCCATTTCTTCCTGTTATTATTATGTCTGGCCGACAAAGAAAAAATTTCTTCAATTATCAGTCACAATTTCTTGATTGAATCTGGTCCTTTAATCTTGTACAATAAAATGCAATCAAGGCCAGCCGAGATAAAAGGTAAAAAAAAAGAGATAAGGTGGTGATTAGGAATGAAGGGTTCTTGTCGCAGTTTGACTTCGTCACAGCCTCGGAATAAGTGATTGAAACCCGGATGCTCATTGGACTAGAATATAAAAGTCTTCTTATCAGAAGTTAAGGGAAAGTAATATGCCATAGGCATGATATGATACAAGGAAGTGAAATTATTCAAATGGTTATCAAATGACAAATTCCAGTCAGAAATAATCTATAAAAAAAGGATTAAACAAAAAACAGTATATTGTGACAATTTATAAATTTTATTCAATTGAAAATTGAACTTGAACGAAAGAATCCCTGCTTAAACTCATCAATATTATTTTCAGAACAGTTGACCTATGTTTCACCCATGAAACCACTTAGAGAGTATTGGAATACGAAACTGATGTAATATATGATATGCTTTGATAATTTCCTCATAAAATCAGGCTGAATTTGTGACTTATATCTACCACAATCCAAACCTAATAATATTCTGGGCAATAAGACCTTAAAATACAGCCACTAAAAACAGGGCATGTCACATATAGGTTTTTTCTGTGAAGAGTGGATGTGGTATGGTCACCTGCACACAGGAAGCAGAGCAGATGCCCTCTAGCTCAGGTCAACCAAACTAATAAGAAGGTTCCATGGTGGAATAAATTAGTGCTGATAAGTATCTTATCATTGTCAATTATTCAGTGCTCCTATCTCCTCAGATAAGTGCTCGCCTCTCCAAAGAGATAATCACCAGCATAGGCTATTCTTACAAAACAAAACCTTTTTTAGTAATATATGGGAAGGCTTTCAAATTATGAAATTAGCCGAGCTTATAGAATGGAAATAATCAATTAGTGAAGGGGGCCAACTAATTAATAAGCACTAGGAACTTATTACTATATCCGAGTAATGGGAAATATTTATCCAAGTAATGGGAAATATTAATGGAATAAATTAATGAATATTACTAGTTGATATGACTTCTACGCATATCAAATCATTTTCTTATATTCAGAACTCAGAACATATTTATTTCATATTACACATATCAATCATTGATACAATTTAACATATAAGAAACATAAGAATGAAGTAAAAGATAATACATGTAATATGAGGGGACATCTCTAAGATATTTGATATATCGCTACTGAGATACCCCCATGGTTTCCTGAGGACTCCCACCAATTCCATCACACCTAGATCCTACTATCTAATATCCTTTGTCAATGCGCTTGTGTTCGACAGACACAGATGATGTAGATGTCTTCATGAAAACGATCTTCAGTTAAATGAAATTCACATACTTCGCAGTATTTTCTGATTGGTAAAATGAAATTCACATATTATATTGCAAAATATTTTCAGTTGATATAGTGGAATAGATGGTATGAATCCCTTGAGTAAATGTTCATGGACTGCTGGATCAAATTTAATTGGTTTGAATAGTATTCAACAGCATGCCATGACCTTGAGGGGTCAATTTGAGTGGTCCTTTCATCAATTGTTGCTAGTATGTAAGATGGTTTGGACTTTCCCTGCATAGTGTATCTTCAAATTAGCCCTTGCTATTGCAACTTCCTGCCCTCCAGGACTGGTTTCATTTATTCTTAATCCTTACACATACGTTGTACTGTCAACAGCAGTATTTGGGGCAGAAACACCGTATAGTGGCTTCCTGAGGCTCAATTCTGCACCAAGAAGGTAGTCATCTAAGTGACACTACATATACAACCATCACTTCTATTTCTAAATGTTAGTTTATTTAATTCTTATTCCATGATGTGGCTGCATGAACTTTTGAAAACTACAATAAATGGCAAGTGTCATGCAAAGACAAACATTCTTTCAGGTTTTAACCCATGCTGACAAAACAAAGCATTACTATTAATGTCACTATCTGGCCATATTAGTCATAGGAGCACACAGAAAGAGTTTCACAGAATCCTTTGAGAATAATTCAGTCATTCAGTCAGAGGAACTAGAACCTTCGTATTTATATTCTTCAGCAAGTGTCACTCATTGTGATGTGGCTCCGAGATGCTCATAAACACTGGACATAGCATGACATTGAAACCATTTTAGAATATTATGCTCTTCTGATGAAAAAATACTTCATTTTCGGTTCACCGTGCTATAGTGTTGTGTTTTTTTCGATTTAACAGAGGTAACCTTCATCCTACATGGGCATATTATATATTAATATTTGCCCCATTTACTTTGCTATCCAGTAATATATCACATGAGCCTATTGAATAATATGTAAGACCACAGTAAGGCAATATACTTCCCCTTACCCTTAAATTTTTTAATTTCGGAAAATCGGCAAGTATGCAACAAACAACTGAGATAACATTAATAGAACGGGCAAAATTACCTCAAAACAATGTAAAACTACATAAGTATACATTAGACTCATCTAGTGAAAACTTCTTAATACATTACCCACACAGGATGTTCATTGTGATCATGACCAATGTATCGGCAGGGATTTGTATTGGCAATGGTAAAATCACAATTTTTGTGCTAAATAGCCTTACAATACAATACAATACATGATTCATTGGCATTTTGTGATGTATGGTCCATATTAGAATAAAATGCAGAATAACTACTTATCTTCCCATTAGTAAATTTGCCATGGATATAGTAAAAAATACGTTGTAGTATCTGCTCTATTGGAGATGTTACAGTAATGAGATGAGTTATGTTACTGAGCTGTTGAGGAGCCTTGTTATAGATATACTAGGGTACTATTACTAGGATGCCAGTTTTGGATTATAATCACTAAATCAAGGTCATCTGGATTACTATATGATACTCATTACAAGTGTTGTGCCACATTTGAGTATGTCCATATCTATTATGTATGTTTGCAATGTCATTATGAACTATGTGCAACATATGCATTCTTTGTTATCTAAAAAATTTACTTTACTTCTGATACTTCATCTACTGCTTACATGCACAAAAGTAACTAAAATCATCTATTTCATGGGTTATATTGTAATTGCAATGATTCAACTTGTAGAAATAACCATCATAAGAAAACGTCTCAGCCATTCCATTGACATGAGCCTTGCTGCATGGTTAAGACAAAATTTAGTAAGTCTAAACAAGGCATTCATTTGACAGAAAAGGTTTCAGGTAGCTGGAAATAAGACCCTTCAGAAGCAACTCTACATAAATTGTACAAATTGGGCTGATGGGGTGAAGTATAGTGGGTCTACGAATGCTAGACATTTCTATTTTCTCAGTGGTTAGCTATTAGCATGAGGTCAGTAACAAACATATTTTCATTTGCAGTTGATTTTTTAAAGAAATGTAATAAAAACAACCAAATCAAGGAAATCAAGAATTGTGCCACTCTGTATTATGGCAATAGTGCCTTAGAACAAGGATTGTCATGACTCAACAAACTGGCCAATGATTTGTTTCATTACAAAAGGGCTATAGAATATAGACAAGACTACCTACTGAAAATGACCCCATGGCGAACACTCCATGCACTGTTTTTTTGTATTAGCTTATGGTGCACAATTTAATAAAACAATGATGCAGATATTGGTACTAAATTAAGTAACAGGACTACATCTGCATCAATAGAGGTCAATATAATAAGTTATATCTTGTATGTGGTTGTGGCGATGCTTGAGGTGAGCTTATTATTGCCATAGCCTAATAGGTAGAGATTCACATTTTTCCTTTAAATAGAAGTGTTCATGCATACATTAGAAGTTATTCATTAGACACTGAAACAGTGAAATTTGACTGTGTTGTCACAGTGACTAATGTAAAAGAAAACACAAAGACACATACATTTCACCGAGTTGCCATGACCCAGTGGTTCAAGTGTTCGCCGTCAGACCATGAGGCTGGGTGTTCAGCCTTCACCATGGAATAGTGGACCTGAGCAGATCCTCTGCAACTCTTTGCACCACTTAACCCACTTAACCCAGGTGCAAATGGGGAGCTGGCTATGGACAGGTATGGCATTGTAGAGTGCTTAGCCCCCTGCAGGTAATTCTGTTGACTATGTTTTAGGATATGAAGAATTAATTTATTAATGCAGAATGCAGTCATAATCAGTGGTATAATTGTTTAGTATTTCATCTTCCTATATATATATATACATATATTTATGAGTATTTCATGGATTTTTTTAAATTTCTTTTTATTTCTATTCATAATTTTATTGCACATTTCAACCTGTGGTTGGGCATAAACTATTAATATATGTATAATTTTTAGGCATCCCAGTAAGTCTGTACAAGTAAGTTTAACAAGAATCCTGTGTAATACAAGGAAGCTCTCCCATAGCAGTATCTTGTGTTAAAGGGGTCTAGCTACAACATAGCATCTCCTCTTTCGAGATAGCTCTAGGTTACTCAAATGCTTATGAGGTCTTTTAAAGTTTTGCCACATTTAGTCAGGGGTATTGTGATATTTTTGATCTTATAATGTCAGACAATATCAATGTCTGAATTATTTAGAGGGTGCATGCTGCAGGGCTTGTTCTGAGTGACACATATCACAGAAGTCAATTTTCTGTCTGCTTGCATGGTATCTCTAGTTGCAGAAAAGTTTACAAATTAGAGATTTCCTAGTTACTACACCTCTGAGGCACAGAAAATATAATATGTGCACAGAATCCTCCTTCAATGTTTTTTTATATGTGCATAGTAAAATATATTGTGGTATTAGATGAGAAGAAGGTTTGTTCTACTTTTGATCCAGGAAGGTCATAAAATTAAAACAGAGATATATAATGGCATTCCAGAGGGAATATTTGGATCTTGAATTAATCTAGAAATATAAACATGATATTCAGGGGGATTGGGCCAGTTAATTAGACAGAAAAGACAGAAAATTGACCTGAACCCGAAATGGCACTTTCTGCCTCAAGGTGTCAATGCTCTACCTTCTTATTAAAAATGAATCTCTTTGCCTTATTTTTGGTGGCAAATCTTCTCGATCAGGCATGAGTGAAAAAAAATTGTATATTTTATACATTAAGCTCGTGTTTATTTCAAAGGCATTTGTCCCCATTATCGAAGTTTCAAGGTCAATAGTTTCAAGGTCAATAGAGAATTTGTTGTTAGTGTTTCCTTGTCACAATTTGTGTCTGTAGATGTTTTCACATGAAACTTCATTTTTGTGGACATTTTCCTTTTAGTGAGATTGGAGCAGTCTTTACAGAAGTAAGATATAAGGAGTTGGGGGAATCCTCTTCTTAAATAGCCATTGCGGCATCACGTGGGTAGACTTCGAAAAGACCAGTTTTGATTTTTCTTCCAAAACAGTTGCGTTCTGGGGATGTGGTTTCTTCTACTATTAGATTGCAAATTGCAAGTCTATTTGCCATTAATTTGCCAATCACAAGGTCGTGTGTCCTGAGGGAGAGCTTTGTTTAGCCAAGATGACTAATTAACTTCCTCGCCTAATTGTTTAGATAGTGATTCGTCAGGCGTTTTTTTTTTTTTTTTTTTTTTTTGGTGGGGGGGGGGGGGGGGGGGTTCTTTTTTTAACGTGGCAATGCTATTTTAGTCTATTTGGTTTAGATATGGTTGGTTAATGTTCAATGGTAAATTGGCAATACAGCTTGTTTGACTGGTACATCCTTTTTGCCTTACCAGACTTACTACATTTGTAGCTTTTATTGTCGTTTTCTTGTATACTCGAACATGTTTGTCAGCCTTAATTGTTGAATGAGGCAATATGTGTTCAACTAAAGATTAGTAACTTAGATATAGATTAGTGACTATACCTGTTGAAAAATATCTATATAAACCACATCCAAATTGTTAAAAAAAGTTCGTCCAAAAAAATATAATAATAAGTCAATATTTTTTTTAATTATTCAAAATATCTTAAATATATTCCGATTTCAGACGTAAAACGTTTTTCAATGTCTTAAATGTTAGTCAAAATGTCTGAAATGTTTGTGAAATGTCCCAATAGGCAGTTCCTTCTACCACACAGATTTTCAGCGTAGGGCCGTAGGCTCTAAAACATAGTACAGTGAATGCACTATACTATAGGGTTTGGTAAGCTGGTGACCATGGATATTTCTTTGACCTTTGTATTTAATGCATCTTCACATACACTCGTATGAGCAGGTAACTCAATAGGTGCCCATGTTAAGGCAAATTAATAAGACATTGTTCATATAGCTGGTCCATCCAACATGTCTTTGTGGACAAAGAAGTTTCCTATTGGTTGGGGGCCATGTGTACTATCTCTCACTGGTATCATGTGGACCTCAGACAAAGCCATGCAAAATGACATAAGGCGCAGTTTGGTGCATCCATAATCCTAGGTTTATTATTCACAGAGTTCCAAAAGAAATCTGATAAAAGTATGGAGTGAGTCAGTAGTACTATGAAAGAACATATGGTCATATTTTTTGCATACAAAGCATCGGAGCAGAATGAATGACTGATATTTAACGCGCACCTGCTCCTCTGAAGGACCCGGGTCCAGCTGGATGTCGTTTGGATGAGACAAGTGGCGGTCCCTTGTACTCAGTTTCTATCATGAGGCAAATAAAAAGATCCCACCCATGAAGTACATGTGTAACATGGGTGGACTCCTCCTCTCTCTCACCACATCAATCAACCCTCGATAGCGGCAAGAACTTGCCTTAGAGGGCTGCACTTTCCACATCTATCTATCTATCTATAATCATATTCAACGATGTGACAAAATGAAAGGTCAATCATTCGCCTCGTTGCCTTGGCACCACCTGCTTGTCCTGATCAGCCCTATCTGGCGCAACATTATGGGACATAAAACCCGTCTCACTCACCCACCAGCAAAAGGTCATCCATGTATGTGCCGGGTATACCATGGAGTCATGGAGTCTCTAGTGACTCCATGAGGAGGCCCAGAAGTTGCTGGGGCTTAAATAAATCAAATACCTCCCAACTTTCTAATTGATGATGACATCTATCAATTGAAAATAACTTCCTGTTTGCTATTTCCCCCCACTGTAATTTCTGGAGTTTGTCACGCAGCTTGACAATTGTCATAATGACTAGGAGGGTAGACATGAAATTAACATTGGAAAAATACCTTACTGTAATTTTATCAAAGGGTTAGAGTTGTTTATTGCTCATAAAATGTTAAGCAACTGGTTAATGAAAGGAACACTGTGACTATGGACTGATTGAAGCCCAAAACTGGTCTATAAATTATTATTACCCATGGAGTACATGTTTCAAATGGTGTGGACTCCAAAGCTTTAACATCTCATCATTACGTCTCCCTCTGGCAGCTGGTCATGTAAGCTGATTAAGCTTCAGACCCAGTAGCATTGAGACATGGAACATTATTTTACAAAGTCTGTACATTGACATGGAAGAGGTTCTTATATAAGTGGTGTGGAAGTTGCGGGCTTCACCCACCCAAAGTGTTACCATCCTTGCAACAAGGGGGCACAGGGCTTCAATTTAAAATTTACTAATGCACAATTAGTCCTTATTTTGTTCAGTTCCAATGAACTCAACTGGTGTATATTATGGTAAATTATGGTATTTTATGTTATATTTTGGTATATTATGGTATATTATGGTATTAAGGGCCAAAGCAAGTATCCTATAATAAAGAAGAAAATGGTCTATGATTTAGCTTAAAATATAATTAATAACCTTTTGATTCAACATCATAACTACTCTGACAGACATGGGTTTAGAACTTCAGATCCATGGCCAGATATTGTTTATGTTTATATTTTTGACGATGTCATTCAGATAAGTTGTTAATGATGAGAATAGTAACCGCTGCCAACCTAATAATGCAATAAACATATGAAAAAATTAATTCATGCACATGATATATGGCATAGATATATGGGTACACTTTAAAAACTATTGTCCGTTGATAGACAATAATTGTCTGATTTTAGACAATCCTACTGTTTAATATCTGTCCACCCAATCAATTGTGTAAACCAGACAATTGAAGTTGTTCAGAATTTCCACCTTATCATAATTAGGCAAAAACCATGCATCTTCAATGTGTTTATCCTTCGCATGGAAACCCCACGTACACATTTGGCCATGTAATTGTCCAGAAAATGTGTATCAGACAATTTTATCGTTTGTCCTAGTCAATGATATTGTTCTGTGCTTGTGTTTTTGAACACTCCAATTTTTCAATTACATACATGCTTATTGTCCAGGGAATTTGCATCAGACAATTAAATTGTATATCCTGATTAATCATACTGTTCAGTAAATATGTTTTGAACGTTCTAATTGTTCAATTTCATACATGATAATTGTCTGGAAAATTTGTGTTAGACAATTTAGTTGTTCAGTGTGGTCAATTTATTGTTCCATAAATATTGTTTGGTCTCATCAAATCGATTATCAATTGTCAGGAAGATTTGTAAAACAACAGGTAAATAATTAAATCATTATTTATTGAAGAACCATGTAACAAAATATTACACTAATAACTAACAGTTTATGATACATGAGCATTCAAACGCATAGGTGTAACTAGCAAACTGATTGATAATTACGTAAATTAACAAAAGTATACTGAAATGAATTACTACAGAATTACGAAGGATAATACCATTCATTGTACTGAAACAACATCTTCCTATACCACCCAATAAGGTATCAGAAGCTATCAAGTATAAACTATGAACAAGTGAATGCAGAACTAGCAGCCATGAACCTAGAATTGACTGCAATGCTAGATGATGTAAATAGCGCCTTCAGCAAGTTACAAGCTGTACTGATAACCATTTTAGACACGCATGCACCTAAAAGGCAAAAAGTCATTCAATGTATGACTAAAGAACTCAAAAAGGCTATTCTGAAGTGCAATCAATACAGGAATAAATTCTTTAAGCATAGAAATATAACCAATCTTGCCCAATACAGAAAACAGAAACATAGTAACATTAATAAAAAGAAAAGAGATAAAAAAATATTTTGAAGAGAAATGTCAAATGGGTACAAAAAACAAGGATTTCTGGAAAACAATAAAACCTATCTTCTCAAAAACCAGGACTTAATCTGATAACATACCCCTCAGGGAAGGTAATCAGATTATAACATTGTATGGAAGTTAGTAATATTTTTAAAACATTCTTTGGGGAAATAGGATCAGAAATTGGAAGTATAGAGGATAACACTAGAGACACTGAACAAATAATCATTGACTACGCTAATCATTCCAGCGTAAAAACAATTCTTGAAAATATAAATCATAAAAGAAGAAATTTTGACTTCCGACACATTACGGAACATGAAGTCCGCAAAGCTATTAAATCCTTATGTGCGAAGAAAGCAGGAGGTTGCGATGAAATCCCAATAAAATTCATTAAACAGACTAGTGAGAATCTTATCAAACCAGTAACTTTAATCGCTAACAAATTTATGGAACAACAAAAGTTTCTGGATAACATGAAAAAGGCTAACATAGCACCCCTATATAAAAAAAGGAAAAACTAAATAAAGATAACTATAGATCAGTAAATTGAATACGTACAACCATTACTACACAAATACTTATCTGGATTTAGAAAGGGTTATGGTTGTCAAGACATATTAGTAAGAATGACAGAGGAATGGAGAAACGCATTAGATAATGACAAAACAATAGGGATAGTAGCAATTGATCTATCAAAAGCATTTGACTGTATGTCTCATGGCCTATTAATTACCAAACTTCATGTATATGGCTTCAGCATGAATGCATGTAAAATGATCAAGTTCTTACCTAATAGAAGATTGCAATGCGTCAAAATAGGTGATACTTTCTAAGAATGGGTAACAAACATTAAGGGCATCCCACAAGGGTCTATACTCAGCCCCTTGTTATTCAACATCTTTATAAATGATTTCTTGTACTTGAATATAGGATCAAATATCTATAACTATGCCGATGACAATACATTTTCTTATATTAGCTCTTATTTAAGTGAAGTCACGAAAACCCTTGAAGATGATTGTGAAATTGCCATGGCATGGTTCCAAGCAAACTACATGGAAGCCAATGCAGAGAAATTTCAACTAATGTTTCTGAAGCAAACAGGACACAACTAACAACCAAACCTTAAGAATAAACGATAAATGTATTAAGTCATCCTCATCCATAAATGTATTAGGCATAGAGATTTACAGCAAACTAAACTTCAAGATTCATATAGATGATATCTGTAATCAGACAAGTAAGCAAATCAATGCCTTAAAATGAATAAAACACTATTTGGATAAACAATGTAAAAACACTTTATAGAATAGTTATATAGGTAGCAAGGTTAACTATTGTCCTCTAGTCTGGATGTTCACTGGCAAATTAAACACGGATAAACTCAAAAAGATGATCAAAAGAGCGCTACGATTTGTTGAAAATCAAAATATAATGCCGTACGAAGAACTATGTCGAGAAGCTGAGACATTAACAATCACTCAAAGGTGCATAAAGTCAGTGGCTATACAAATGTACAAAATAAAGAGTAAAACGGCCCCTACTTACTTACAGGAACTTTTTTCAGATAGGGAAGATCTTTACAATCTGAGGACAAATGACACTTTTCATATCCCCCATTTCCAAATAATGACATATGGCAAAAAAAAAAGTTTTAAGGTATTATGGAAGTAAATTGTGGATGCATATACAAGTAACATCAGAAGCAAAGTATCACTCAGTAGCTTCAAATCCGCTGTGACTAACCCGCTGAATTCTCAAAATAATAAGAATATACATTTTTTATAACTGTAGATTTTACAGATTAGTCTGGTCAAATGTATGCATAGAAATATATAAGCATTACTTGTGCAATCTTTATTTCCTATAATGTGCTGAATCGTACGATAGAGTGCCTTATATGTGTGCTATTATTATTATTATTGTATATACTATATATTGAAGAATAGATTTGCTTTTGGTCTTACAGAAGCTTCGGCTTGGGTCATATGTTTTGTATTGTATATTGAATGAGACACCATGATTTAAAACGACTTTAAATAACATTTTACTACTTACTATTACTAAGTTACATTTATGTTTATAAAGTGAGGACCACTGAATATTTCTATACATGGCAGAATGTACTTAACAGGACAAAGAAACGAATATCTTGACCCTTGTGGCTGATTGATGCCTCTGCTATGCTAATTGCATGTAATGCATATGCTGGCACCCAAGTAATTTAATTTTTGAGGCTCTATAACCTTGGGAAAGGTCAAGGTCACTCTGCCCCTGTTATATGTGAGAGACTGATGTGATAAACAATCCCTGTAAATGTAAATGTATGCGCAATCTGTTCGAGTCATGTTTAATGCAAGGTCGGACAGAATGACGGAAAAAGGACGGACAAACCGACAATATAATGGCTCCCAGCCAATAACATGGAGGAGGCATAAAACTTAGAATATCCTGACTGTGTCACTCAAAAATGCAGCAAAAAAAAGCAGCCACTTCAGAAAGGGTGTTCAACATCGATCTACCTTAACCTTATATATATATATATAGAATTTTATTGACCTCAGAGCATCAAAGAGATACATGTGTCATAAAAAATAAAATACAAGGATAAAAAAATAAAAATATACAAATATATAATGATTAAGTAAAATTAAAGAACAATCTACATGAACATAATTTAGTTACATGTATATTAAAAGCATCTTTTGATAATTATGTACAACTATAAGCATATGAAAAAAAACAAGGCACCATCAGGGTAATTAGCAGAAATATATGCATCATAGAAGATTAATACTGAATACAAATAAGCAGCAGGAGTGGGTATTTACATATGTACAGATTTTATATTGTCTATTTAGGAACTTTTATAATAATAATAATAGTAAAAATAATTATATGTACAAATCCTTATTTGCAATATATACAAGAGATTTTCACTGATGCTCACTATCTCAAAACTCCTTTAATTTGACAAAATTTGTTAGATAGTTGCAGTAAACTGTATACAGCATCAGATAACACAAATTATGAATATATACAATTACATTCTCTACCTACACTGATCATACAGAATCATGTCGATGAGGAAGAAATTGCATTTGTCATATGGAGTGAGCAGTTCAAATAAATATTTTTTTATGAACAGCCAAGGTACTGGATATTGTGCATTGAGCACAAAGAAAATCGTTAAGCAAATATCCACGCATTTGATGATGTTGTCTACTTCATACAAGACATCATCAAGCATGACTAAAAACACTTGAGAACAGAATCCCCTAGCACAAGGATGTGTGGCTGTGAAGATAAATTTAACTCTGCATAGAGCTCTTTTGTATCCATCTGTAATCAATGTATACTGCTTGCACATGGTTAGCTTACTGTCAATGCTACAGTTTACTTGATACTCATTGTTATATGAGACTGTGCATATTTCCCTTTATGGCAAATTATAAATGTTTGTATAAAAATAAAAAAGATAACCTTTGATGTGTTCAATTACTCAAACATTATCTTAAATAAATAATTTAATCTCTTTAAAAGACCAAACCTCTTGGATGTCAATGAAAGCTTTCAAACTTTCTAAGAGAGATGGCAAAAGATAAAGAACAGCATTGGCCAGATTTCCTGCAAAAGTAACAACAAATTTTCCATAAACATGATAAAGTGCGCAACAGACTTACAGTTTAGCTGTTATTACATCAGTATGTCATAATATTGCTTTTTGTCTCCATAAAATAGCCATAAAAGATGAAGGGGTTGCCTTTTCAATGCTTTGTTACTCTTAACAGCACAGTACCATGTACTATGCCCAGAATTACTTTTTTCTATGTAATAAGGACACAAATATTAGACTCTGGTGTATCATTGTCTATAGACAGACAGACAGACAAATGACTTTATTTGGAATATAGCTAATTAGCATACATACCTGGGGGCCCCTCTAAGGTATTTCACCGCTTTCGAGGTGGTCCCCCAACAATATTACATTGATTTTATACAAAAAATTTTAGTAGCTAGCAGGTAGATGTTTAAGAAACAATAACATATTAAATAAGATAATAATAATAATAATAATGAAAAGATTACGTATATATAAATAGATAACAGAGTTGTGAACTGTGTGTGATGCAATGCAGGTAACTTCCATGGAAACCACTTATAATCTTAAGAAGTAAATAAATAAATTGATAGAAAAAAAAGGAGTATGTTAGTTAGCTTGAGTCTCTATTTCTGAAGTCTGCTCAGGTATTTGTCTGCAAACATAACAGCGTGGGTCCTGACAAGTATTATCATAATCATTTAGAATTGATATTTTAATATAGTCTGAGTACCCTTTTAAGCTATGTGTATGAACTTTACAAAGTATATTAGCAGTGCAGGTGTTGACAATACTGGGCAGTCGCTTCATTACTGAGCATTTGGAAAAATTGTATTTTAGTCTCGGTGTGACATATTCAGCGTTTCTTCTAGTATAATAGTCATGTTGGTTGGCAAAACGAATCAAGATTATGTTTGTGAAGTAATCAGGGAGATAACTTTGCATGTATTTAAAGTAGAATTTCAGCTCTTGTTGCTTGTATATATCATGTATTTTAAGTAAATTAAATTGCTTAAAAAGTGGTTCTGTATGGGCATTGTATCTGCTAAGGGCTAGAAGCCTAACAGCTTTTTTCTGTAATTTAAAAATTGACCCAGATTGATGTCCCCACAAAAGCAAACCATAATTAAGATGTGGCATGATTAGAGTGTTATACAGTATCTTGAGAATATTTTGTGGAATGAATTTTTTCAAGTGATTAATAATTCCTATTATTTTGGAGATTTTGCCATGTACTTTTTTTATGTGATATTTCCAGGACAGGTGTTCATCAAGGATCACTCCTAAGAAATTAAAGCTATTTACTTGTTCTATAGAAATATTGTCAATTTTTATATCTGGAGGTGAAACATTCCTATTTTGCGGGCGATATACAATGAATTTTGTTTTTGAAATATTTAAAGAAAGTCTGTTTAATTGAAGCCATTCAGTTAATTTTTGGAGTTCATTATTGAAAGTGGAAAATGTCATTGTTCTTGATTCGAGGGTAGCTACTAAGATGGTATCATCCGCATATATAATAAACTTAAAGAGGTCTGAAGATCTGGAAAAATCATTAATATATATTAAAAATAGTAATGGGCCTAATATGGATCCTTGAGGAACACCTGTGCTAATATTTAGCTGGTCTAAGCAGACATTTTTATATGCTACGTATTGTCTTCTATTTGAAAGGTAACTTTTGAATAGGTCAAGAGCTTTTCCTGTAATTCCATAGTACTCTAGCTTATGGATAAGTTTTTTATGGTCCAGCGTGTCGAACGCCTTAGAAAGATCAAGGAAAATGTTAATTGGAGTAGTTCCGTTTTCAAGATGATTTGTTATTCTGTCTATGTTTTCTAGTATCGCGAGTTCTGTAGAGTGACCAGATCTGAATCCGTATTGGCTAATATAATATAATTTGAGTTGAGACAAGTGATCAGGTAGTTGGATATGCATTACTTTTTCAAAAATCTTTGACATGGCGGGTAGGATCGAGATGTGGCGATAATTTGTTAGGCTATCCTTGTCATTACTTTTATAAATAGTAGTTATTTTAGCAATTTTTAATAATTTAGGGAAAGTACCACTTATGAGAGACTGATTTACAATTAAGGTTAGAGGTTTTATGATTATATTTTTAATTTCCTTTAGCAATTTAACTGAAATACCATCGATTCCAACACTAGTTTTAGGTTTCAATCTATCTATAATTTTATGTATTTCGACTTTAGTTACATTTTTAAATGAAAATTCAGGGTTTTGCGCCAGATCAAGATAATCTGTAAATGATTTATGTTGTGGAGCATTTATATTAGAGGCTAAGTGTGGCCCGATATTTTGAAAGAAGTGATTGAATTCGTTTGCAATTTGCAGAGGGTCTGTTACTATATTGTTGTTTATTTGCATTTTTTCTGGCAAAATATTATTATTTTCAGTTTTACTTATTATGCTGCTGATTGTTTTCCATGTGTTTTTTATGTATTTTTCAAAATGAGAAAACCTTTCCTGATAGTACATCATTTTTGCTTCTCTGATATTTTTCTTTAATATTTTATTGTATGTTCTGAGGTTTGTTTTCTAATTCTGATATTGAGCTGATGTAGGATGTGTCTTGCGCAATTTTAAATGCAGTTTATCTCTAAATCTTATTGAATTTAAAATTCCTCTTGTGATCCACTCTGCCTTCTTATGTTTATGTTTATCAAACTTAACTGTTTTTATTGGAAGGTGTTTATCTTTTAATATTATTATGGCTTGATGAAATATTTCGTAATTTGTATTTGGATTTGCATGTTCTGACTGATCTAACCTACTCATTAAGTCGAATTGTTGCAATTCATTTTTAAATTTTTCAATGGATGTTTTGTTGTATTTAACTGATTTTACATAGTGTGAGGATGACCTTGTACATGAAAGATAATCCAATGATATAAAATAGGGCTGATGGTCTGATATTCTGTTTGTTAAAATGCCTGTTCTTGCTTTTGAGAAATTATTTGAAACTCTGCATAAGATATTATCAATTAATGTAGCCCTACTTTCAGAGAACCTGGTGGGCAGAGTAATTTTGGGAATAAAGCTGCATGAAAGTAGGATGCCAAGGTAATCGGAAATTGCTGTGTTGTCCCCAACCCTCAGCAGATCCAAATTAAAGTCACCACATATTATCACTTCTTTGGAATTATTACTAAAGTTGGATAAAATATCTGTGAAACCATTTATGAATTCATCAATTTCTTCCCGTCTTTGTCTTGGCAGTCTGAATATGTTTCCTATAGTAATGCATTTATCTTTAAAACTTTCAGATTCAATTTGAATAAATTGATGTTCCCAGGTTGTATAAGCAGATTCAGTGATATTTAATACCCTGTAATTGAATCGACTGTCCAAGTATATTACGAGTCCATCATGAGAACTGCAGGTCCTACTTTGATTAATTAATTTATAGCCATCTATATTTAACAAAGATATATCCATATTTTCGGCAATCCAAGTTTCTTGTAGACAAATAACATTGAAAAAGATTCCCTTTTGTCTAAGACTGTTGACATAGATATTAATTTCCTCAAATTTGGCGAAAATACTTTGGCAATTTAAGCTTAAAACTGTGATTTTGTTACTATTTGTTGAAAAAATATGTGCCATACCATCCTCATCCATATAATGGCTATTTTCGAATAATTCAGGTTCTCCATTTTCAAGATCTGTATCATCTAGTTCCCCAACTATATGAGACAAAGAATTTTGCTGTATCCCCCCATAATTACAAAGTATTTCTATGTCATGTATCATTTTGAATTACAAAATCATAAGTTCTAAATATCCATGGGCTACATCTACATTGCATCACAGTGTTTATCAAGTGTATAGTAAAAGCAAAAAGTGAACATAATGTCATGCATTCCAACATGACAAAAGAAAATGTAATTATGAGAAAGAAAAAGGGAACATGTTCCATATGTACCAGCCTCGTCAACAATATCATACTTATATAGGAAAAAGGAGAGAGAAAGACAGGCATAATTTTAAAAGTTCAGTGATTAATCAGAGTAAACAAAAAGTAACTCGATTTATATAAGATACAGTCAAATTAACATGTTGACTGGGCACTCATTCAAATTTGATATATGTATACAGAAATACTACAATTAAGATATATATGTCACTTACATGATGTCATTTACATTATACCTTAGTTTTCTTTGTGTGTCCTCTGCACAGAACTGTGCACCAATAGTCCAACAGGAGAGCATTTGTACAGAGCTAGTTCATATGTTATATTTTGAGATTAGAAGAGGCTAATCAGGTTTACAGTAACTATCTACAACAATGCTGTGACAACCAAGAAACAACAGTGCAACAAAAACAGGCCTTTTCACTCCATTTGTGTTATCGTGATTTTAAAAGCATGATCCATGAATTTAGGTTTGCAATTATTCAAATTGAATAAAACTTAAAACTACATTTTTTGGATGATTTACAAAATACCAATTGACATTTCAAATATTTTGCAAAGTTTCTCGTCGAATTTGCATAAGAATTTGGCCAAGAACATTTTTGCCATTCCATTGTTCTTGATTAAACGCATCTGGGTCAGTCATCTTTCGGCCAATGCCCCAAATTTTGTCAGGACCAGCTTCAGCCAATGTAGTGTCCATGGTGCGTAAGAGGAAATCCCGACAACGCTTATTTTGTAGAAACTTAGCTCTACAAGCTTTGGTTACGACATCTTGGGCAATAGGAAGCCACTTCTCACTGACAACCTTGCAGCTGTCGCCTAGTCTTTTGTGTTCTCTTGGATGGGAAGCAGCTTGTATGGCATTTATCACGTCATGGTTACCAGCAAAATCAGCTTTGCTAAGCTGCAGGACCTTTTCCACACAGCTGTAGGTCTTGCCTTCCAGCTCAAAATTTGCAAGATGGAAGTTGGAGAGGGGAGATGCCTCAGTGAAAAAACATGTAATTGCACCCTGTGTTTTCGTCGCAATAACAGCAGGATCCAGATTTGGCGGTAAAGTGTGGAGAGTCTTTATGGTATAAGTCTTTCCCTCTATCAGAAGCCTGTCATCTCTCATTGATGCTTTCTTGCCAGAATTAATGGCAGTCATCATGATAGGGGCCAGTACATTTCTTCGCTTGACTATTTCTGGAGGAAAGTGTTCACTCATGCGCTGTCCTTTGCCTTTTTCCTTCAGTTTATTTTTCAAGGCCCAGACAGACTCACGATCACCATATTCTACGAATCTACAGATTATAGGAGTAGGTTTGTTTTTCCCTGGGAGTCTGTGGCACCGATGGAAGCGCATACTATCTACAACATCAGCATTCATCTTTAAAGTGTCTTTTAAGAGGTTCTTAACTTTCTTTCTGCAGTCTTCGTTGTCATCTTGATTAACACCATGGAATAGCAAATTTTCCTTGTGGCTATAGGTCTCGAGTTGCAGGAGCTTCTCTTGTAGGGTTTCATGTTTTACATCAGCTTCAAACGCCTGCCTTTTTAGATTTTCTATTGTTGTGTTTTGAACATCAACAGTTTTTTGCAGTACTGCAGTTTTATTGAGAGCCTCCTGGGATTTCTCCATTTCTATATAAGCTGTCCAATTCTAGGAATGAGGTCCTTCAGTATATCATCAGTTAAATGAAGAAGAGCATATGCATCAATCACTTCCTCTGAAAAATAAAATAAAAATCTGTCAGTTTTTGTAGGAAACGGCAATCAATCAATCAATCAATCAAATCTTTTGTCCTATATAAATATGGTCCTATCAAGCTTCCCTTTATAATGATTTCAGAGGCATTGATAATTGTGTCACTGCTTTTTGAACTTAAGATTACACTGCAATAGTCGAAAATTCTATAGAATTTACTCCAGTACTTTTTGATGTAATCAATATGATTATGAGAACTTTGCAAAAGTACTTTAGTACAAATACAAGTACCTCACACATACTTGCAATGGTGTACGTGAGTACATGGAGTACACATAATACTACATTCATCCTTGAGTACATTGAAACATGCCCCTTACATACCTAAAACAAAAACAAAACCAGCTTGTGCCTGTCTCACCCAGAGAGGCACATCTGTTGTTCAAAATTGTGTCCACATTGCCATGCTTTGCTGAGGGTATGCTGCATGAGGCAGCCTGTGCTTACACCTTTTGTGGACTCCTAACAACAATAAATGTGTACGTAATGGTCTAGGTGATGATAGCCAGAACCAACCTACATTGCATAAGGATAACCACACAAATCTTATAGTCTATTCAAGAAGTCAAACTACATTTTTGTGCAGACGCTGTTTATGTAGAAATGTTCCAGCCTTCAGATTGTCCAGTAATATACTTCATTACACAGTCATTTTACCACAGGTGGTTATTAAGAATTAATTACTTTTAGAACGTGGCATGAATTCAGCCCAACCAATTTGATTTGATATCTAAAAAAAGCAATACAACTGCAGCTGATATCTAAATTATAATTAGTGATCGGCAGCCATACTGGACACCATCTTGAATTCTGGGTACCCCATCAATTTTCCAAGGTGGGTCTATATCTCATTTTGAAGATTATGGTCCAATGTCCAATTGTGCCAAGTTCCTTGCACACAAGCCAGATAGTGAATTAAAAAATACATCAATGCGTCCTGCTGAGCTCAGTGAAATCCACAGAAGAATTGTCCTTAAGTCAGCTGATAGCACTGCGCGCCTTAACAGCTTTAAAGTTGTTTACTCATTAAGAGCGTCTGGTGCATGGTTGGTTAATCAGGACAAGTCTATCCAAATTACTGTGCAATTTAACTAATCAGATTGTTTAAAAACTTGGACAATATAAATGTCTCGGGCTTAATCATTAGCATTGTCTGAATCATTCAACGGATTGACTGAGATGAGCTATATATTGTCTACACCAGGCAACTGTATCGGCAGACAACCAAATTGTCAAAAAAAAAAAACAATAATTTTTCAGAGTGTATTTACATGAAAAGGTATAGCGAAAAAGTCTGAAATAAAGATCAAAATAGAATAGAATAAAATAGAATAGAAATTGAATTGATTTGACCATGAATTTGATCTCCGCATCATTTTCATCAATAGTAGAGCAAAAAATTCCTTTGTTCACATAATCTGAAGAAACATGCCTTGTAACTTGACACTAATGACACATATGGACGTTTATAGAACAATCGGCAAACATATGACGTCACCTATGACGTATGAACGTAAACATTATTCATACCTCACCAAGAGACACATTAATTTTGTCCTCGTTAGTTAGGAGCTTTTAGAAACTTTGCTGCTGTGAACACCCACCTTCCTGTGGTATGCCTCAAACCAGTAGCACTGCGCACGTCATATTTGTGGTTATTTTTCTGGTGTGCCCGAGTGATTATAATTTACCTGTGTAGGTCCCCTGCGGGGGTGGATGTAATTTACTATCGCCCTGTTAACATCTGTCACTCTACAGGCCTTCAATGGGTTGCTGACTTTGCCTTGCTATATACAAAGGCCGTGTTCCCTATAGATCTATGTGATCTTCTGAACGTTCATTGTTTTCTTTGTTTCTGAATCCCATACAACAAAAAATTATACAATAAAAAAGCAGTTGTATCCCCTATAGTTTATTAAAGGGCATCCATACTGCAGTGCATTCTCAGAATGTGCTGCATGTACATCTATGGCAATCACCAATTCAGTAATGGAATGACCAGTTTTTTTGGTGATAAATCACAAAGCAGCCCTTTCTCACTAAAGAAAAATACACAATAACAAGTTTACCTGGGTTTGACCTCCCACCATAAGCAGATCCTCTGTAATTTATAATAAATTCTGCCCTAAGCCAATTGATTTGATAAAATGCACCATATATGGATCTCGAATCTTTCGAATGTAATTACTGGTTCTTCTTTTGTCTTCTTCTGAATGGTGACAGCGGACTTTTGAATGTCACGACTGACCAAAATATATTTACTGACTAAAAATAAAATTATGAATGTGAAAGACTTTCTCTACTTGTACTGGGGTAGCCTACTGGGCATCTAAATAGGAACCAGCTTGCTTCAGAATTACATCTCAGTACAGGAGGAGATTAACATTCAAATTACAATAGTTGACCAAGCTCTTACTTCGAATTGGTGGCTAATATATTTTCCTGTAGTATCCTGACACTCTGTGCAGTTCATTGCATACAATAATGTCAGGGAAATTCGTGGTATATGGAAGATAATGAACACAGAGAGGAAGTTGATACATGATTGATGTTATGATTGAGCAGGTAGGGCGGGGGCCTAGCTCATAGGTAGCGCTCTGGGCTTCCAACTGCTGGGTCCCGGGTTCGATTCCCGGTTGAGCCTAAGTTGGATGGCTGTTTCATCCTTCGTCTCATTGCCATGGTCTCTGCCTGTCCTAATTAGCCGAACTGGTGCAGAAATACAGGACGTAAAGCCCTAATCACCCACCCACCCATGATTGAGCAGGTCCTGTCATCTCATACAATTTCTTGCATTCACAAGAGTGACAGATTAGGGAGGCCCAACATACTAATTTGATGTAACAACATTACGTTTTAGACTAAAACTACAATAGGATACATTTCCATTTAATTGTGGTCCACATTTTATCAGAAAAGCACCACAAAATAAACAGGAATGTAACTAATACTATTAAAGCAAACCCCAAGTTCCTTGCCCATAAAAACCCCTCAGCTGTAGATTATTTTGTTGGATTTATGGACGAAACGAAGATGAATTGTGGAGAGGTTTATTCACTCACTATAAGTTGACATGAAAATATTGACGTAAGCGTAGCATAAAGTGGTGATCTAAGAAATAGATAAAATAAATAAAACCCTTTGAGTATAGAACATAAATTACATATAAACAATACATATAAAGATATCTATCAGTCAACTTATAGTGAGTGAATAAACCTCTCCAAAATGTACTTGTACTGAGTGCCGTATAGTGCCACACAAAATGGATCTGTCTTCGTACCAACCTTGTCATTTTGACAACTCTCTGTCTCGTCTTTTGTCAATGTGAAATCCAATACAATAGACATCCAATGTGACTAGCTTACAAATAGTTAGTTTCATAAAATATGGTCGACGCTAGACAGCTTTAGCGACCTATTCCAAGCTGTATGTAGCTATAACTGGCTGAAGCCAGCTGCTTCTGTCTACTCCTAGCTTATTGTTGGCTTACATCTACCACCACTCAAAAATGTGAACCTTGGTGAATATAAGGAAGTTATCTAATATATCATGAATGTATTTGCAATAGGCATGCATATTTTCAACAAGAAATGACAAATATGAGTAACTCTTAAATGGTGCTGCATGTAATTTTAGCTCCGGATTTGAGTAGCCAGCTATAGCCAGACAGTTCTTTTTATTGACAGGTGGCATCGTATAGCAGAAGTTGTTTAGCTTTGTCTATGTTCGATTTGAAAGGGCGTTTTGAAACTAACTGTAGGCATATACATTTACCTAGTTAGGGATTTGAAATGGGAGCACTAAATAAAGTTGCAAGAAAGTGTCAGGTTTTGTCACATGACATGTACAGATTCAATAGTAAGTCGTGTTTACGGGATGTTAATTTATTCCTCACTTTTCCAACTGAGAAACTTGTAAATCAATTAAATGCATGCAATGTTGCCAACGGAAAAAACAAGGGATTCCTCTTCAACTAGTGCAGAAATTTATGTCCCTACTACATTTTATGTGTTCATACACTCCACCTGTCCCATCTGTTTGGGTACTGTAGGTGATGTTTTACCTTTTTTGGCCCAACCGGAAGTATTGTCCACTTTTGGAGATAAAGAACCACTATCACTTCCGCAGCCATTAGGCCCTCTGTCGTTAATCACGATAATCAGACAACTAGAGCCGTCGACCTGATTTATTATTTGGAGGTCATGCCAAAAATAGCACAGATGACAGAGCCACAGAGACTACAGTTTCTAATACAACTGCACTTTGTTTTCATGTCAATTATATGGACTTACATTGTAACGATGCAATTATGAATTTTGATAATATGTTCTATAAAACGTCGTGGTCTCACTGCATAATTTGTAGGACGTGGCTGATAATCATACAAGATTAGGCAGTTATTAAGTCAATCAATGAATTAACATTATACGCAATGTTTAATATTGTTTATCACACGATTTGGAATTTATAATTGTTTATCACAGATTCAGATTCATTAATTTTATTTCACATTCATAAAACATTTATTATAAATTTAATTTTCGAAACATTTTGTACATAATATGAGGAGATCCCACTAAGAAGGTATCCCTTCGCTATCGTGGGGCCACCTACAGGGATTAAAGATTAATAAAATATTTTTTATACTATTTCAAATTAACAAAACAAAAACATTAACAGTGCTCTTCATCACACGTGATGTTCACAATTCACAAGAGAATGACAAAGGCATGAGGTAGTTTTCCACACACTGCACAGTGAGCTGTTTTGTAACCACTCTAATGAGATTACTGACAGATGTTCAGGTGTTCAGAGCTTACTCTGCAGGTTTTGGGGTTGCAGTAAGTAGGAAGGTGGTAGCTTCAGAAAACCAAAGGACAAATGACAACAAAGAGGTATAGAAGGAGAATGAAATGATGACATAAGCCTGGGTTAAAACACTTCAATTAATCAATGGTATGGTTGTAGTACTAGTATACCTTGCATGTGCATAATAAACATTGTGGATGTTCGTGATGTAGATTATATAATAGTAAGGGGCTTAAGGGCAGTTTTGAATCGATCATGAGCTGACTGAATAACATGACTGACAGAATTGGGGGAGCAACAGGCAAAGTGAGGGAGCAAGCATCATAAATGACTTTCAATCAACCACCATAATACATAGGTTCCCCCTATCCAACGATACAAATTCAAGGAATGGATTACAGAAAGTGCAGCCCTCTAAGGCAAATTCTTGCCACTTTTGAGGGTTGATTAAGAGGTGAGAGAGAGGAGTCCACCAATGTTACACATATACCCCATGAGTGGGATCTTTTACTTGCCTCAGCATAGACACTGAGAAAAAGGGACTGCCTATTCAATGTCTCATTTGTACGACATGCAGCTTATATGTTGCTCATGAAGGGTGCTCGATTGAACCCGGGTCCCTTGGAGGAGCAGGCGAGCGTCAAGGAAGTATTTTCCTTACTGCTACCTTGCAATGGAGTCTTTTCACTGAGCAGCCCTGAGTTCAGCAAGACACAAGTCCTTCCTCTCCTCTTATTACTCATTTTACTTTTCAGACATTCAAGATAGTCACTGACTTATTCAACAAATATAGCTTTTTGAGAAAAATAACAAAAATCTATGAATGATAAGGTGTCAAATTTACATTAAAATGCACTAAAAAAACTGCTGCTAGGATGCACTTTGCGTCAGCCAATCACAGTCAATGGCAGGAACTTTTTCAGCCAATGGAATTGCAGTATTCTGTCATAGCCACCTGGTGGAAATATAGAGAACCTTCTATGAAAATCCCCTATTAACTAATAATGAATACCTATGTTTGCGCTTGTAGATCTACGTTGTATGTCAGCGAAATCAGTCTGTCGTTACAGGAAGTCTTGCGGTGTTCGTCTTCGTTGGAAAAATATAAATATTTCAAAACTTCACAACAGCAGGTAACAGGGACTGTAGAATACAATAAAACCTTAATTGAATTTGGTGTGAATGGAAGTTGAGTATTGCGCAAGTGCAAATAACTTTCATGGAATGAAGTTATTTTGTTCTCGAAGTTTCTCACGCAATTTGCAAACAATGGAAACAACAGGGATATGCAAAAAGAGTCCACAGGAATTGCATGCTATTGAGAAGATTCTTTGTCGTCCTCATGTCTCAGTTTTGTAAGGTCAATGGAACTAATACGGTTTCCGTGGTGGGCGATAATGAAGAAACCTCAATGGTATTCTGAAAAAAGTAGTAAACTAAGTATGTGGTCTTGCTTTACCCACACTAACACGCAAATAAGTTGTTAGGGTTGTATTAAACACTCATAAAGGAAAATCGTAGAATATGGCACATTCATGCTGGAGTGTTGCGCTTAACAACAATTCAATTCTATGACCATGATGACAGCGCCAATTAGGGCATCTCTGAATATATACTTCTGCAGTACTTCTCTAAGTCATTGTGGGACTCAATGCAATTTAGTTCTTTTGATAGAAGTTTTATTATAAATATAAACAAAATGCATTTCAACTTCCGTCAATTCCATTTAATTACTTGAAGGGTTTTCTCGAATGCTAACAAAACAATTTCCAAATAAAATAAAGAAAGTATCAAATGATGAAAAGTTTGGCCATCCTCACATGCATTCTGAAAATCTTTATGACTAAGGTCTTTGCCTTACCATCAAGTCAGGGAAATGACATATCCCATAACCTTTTTTGGTGATAGTCAACTTGAGATAAAGTTGACTTACATATTACTCAAAATTGGCAAAGAGAGACGAAAATTCTAGACACAGCCAAAATGTATATCTGTAGTTTAATCAAAATTTCAGCAGGTGATTAACCGTGAGAGATTTTCAGTGTCTACTTTCTTTATTTACACAGGTACCCCTTGTCTAGAACTGTCGCCTCGAACAAATAGACTTTTGGGGATCGTAATGCATTTGCTGGGGAGAAACAAGAAATGATAGACTTGCTCCTCACATGCAGGTAAATCCATTAGGTAGTCTCTAAGTGTTTAGAAAACTGTGAAGTCTAGGTGATGCTACACCGGAGCATGGAAGCAATAGTTGTTTTCGAGATGCTGCTTTTCTCCTTTTCATTCGTAACTTGAAGTAGTTTTATGTCACGCGTTTACCTCTCAAACACCAACATTACACTCTCAGAATTAAAAGAAACTGGTAATCCTACAAGTGGAGTGGAGCCCTATGTCAAAAATTACTCCCCAAAAATATGGAGAACACATCTTCCCCAATTGAGAATAAAATATGAGTAACCTTACTATGGAGGGTATATTTAACTCACAAAAGGGGTAGTTTACTCATTTGTTGCAGTAATTGTTGACAATTGTTGACATAGGGCTCTACTACTGTTTTATTTCTGAGAGGGTAGCCCTGCATTAAAAAACACACACCAATGACCTAGGTTTAGATTGAAAATGTTTCTCACTGCTGATGGCTGTAGTATTTGCACCTTTTTTTTTCGGTTCATTTTCAATCACATAATGGAATGATCTGTCACACTCACATCATCACTGCTCTTGACTGTATTTCACACACAGAGCTATCCTTTTCCTGCCAGTATTTTACACAGAAAACTTACAGAGATTGTGGTGTAAACCGGACTGATTGCAAAGATTAGTGTAAAGATTGACACACGATCTCCGAAGTTATTTATTTTACTAATGCCATGAAAGTTAACGTTTCAGGGTGTGCCTTGTACATGAAATGAAAAATGGCAAAATATTTATGCAATGGACTTAAAACACTCACATTCATTGCGCAGTCTTACCTGAGCCTCGTTTAGACATTTATCTTCTTCGGACCCTTATTCTTTGGTTATACTGTATCGTGTATATCATTCTAATACAAAATCACAACCCTCCCCCAACTTCCAAAAACTTCTGCAAACATAAGAACTTCCAAATAAGTTTCACTAACTTCCTAGCTTGGTTGTTAATAGCAACACATTAAAAGCGGTGTTGTGATGAAGTCGATAAAAGACAATGTTGAGCAGAAAGCTAAAAATAGATCACAGGGAGCTCTCCTCACTGGGAGGTGTGCATTGATTGCCCACCGGAAGCAGTTAAAGAGGTGATTACATTTTAGTTGCAGGGAGATGTCGGAGATGAGGTTTGTGTATTTTTATTTTTTTTATGTTCCAAAGATTAATAGCTGTTCAATATGCCAACTTACATAAAGGCAATAAATGTTACTTCATTTCTGGAGTACATTGGTTATATTATGATTTGCAATGAAGTCCTCTTTTTCTTAAAATGGCACCTAAAGGCAATCCAGCAATCTAGACAATGAATTTTAAATTCATGCACACCTCTTGACAATATAAATATTTTTGAAGATATTTTATATTTGAATAAACCACGTTATTAAATATAGCTGGTGTGGATTAGTGGTTTCAGGACCCTTGTGCGTACCAGTCCAAAACCTCATCCGCTGTACCACGGAACCAGATAATTGCCAATCATCGTATAAAATCCGAAAAATGTCTTCTCTTTGTGACTGAGGAGAGCATGGAATGATAGGCATCCCCATAGTATTTCACATAAGCATTAAGCTTCCATGATTCATCGGGAAGGTGACATTTCATGCAGTTATGTGGTCAACTTTTATTGAAGCCTTTTTCATCAGCATATGACCCTTTGCCAAGTCATGTGAAATAATGCTAGTCATGTATTATTCCATTTCTCTATGGTTGAGGATGGCGGCCAGGTGGTCAGCAAGACAGTCCCTTTTTGCAATTTTTATTTTTCAGTAAAAAAGAACAACCTACACTCTGAAAAAAATCATGCCCAAAAATCAACCTTTGGTTTTTTTACTTGTCTCCTATACCATACCAGTTTTGACTTCTTACAAAACCAATATATTGGAAATAATCATTTTGGTAATTTGAAAAACCTAAATTTCCGTTGTTTCACAAAACTGTCGGTCAAATGGAGTTTCACAAGTGGCTTATCTAACATTAGCTGCAAAGATAAACATTGATTACATCACTGTGTGGATAATCCTGATATACATAGTGTAAAAACTGAAAATTTTCCAACGGATTTTTGTAAAATCACTTTGAAAGTGTACAACTGTGGCTTTTAAAAATCCATTTGTTTTTTAAATAACCAAATTTGTCCCCAAATTTTTAGAGTGTGTGCTGTCTGATATACCTCGTGCCATTAATTCCATGACATGAATTGCAATCCTATACTATATAGCCATGTCAGTGAATATATATTTAAAAAAAACCTTTGCCAAAACATGAGATTCTTCATAAAGAAAGTTTATACCTATTTGGCTGTAGGGCTAGTACTAGCATAGCATCAAACAAGGTTTGGAAATGGGACAGAAATAAGCTGAAAATAGATTGCAGTAAGCTCTTGTTTCATGGAGGTGTGAACTGACTGCCAACCTTAAAGAGGTGATTACATTGCCGTTCTCTTGGGATATCAAAGACGTAGTGTGCGTTATTGTATCCTCTATGTTACCTGCACAAGGCACTGGGAGGTTTAAACTGTTCACTTTGTGAAGTTTTAAATACACAATTTTTATTTAAAACTTCACAAAGTGAACAATTATTCGATAGTGATTACCAGCACCTTCAGCTCTATATAAACTACAATAATAACTGCATGGATAGAGAAGGTCAATGACAGTTTCATGCAGGCCCAACATTGGTGAAATCAAATTGCATGAAATAATGTTTTTAATATCATTATATAAATGTTGTCACATGAATTCTACATGAACATTGAACATGTCATTGTCATTTTGTCCAAGAGACCTTATTCCAATGACTGTGGACAATGTCACATGGTACTACAATCAACCGTCCGTTACGTTTCCGTACAGATTCTGTGGCTGAATATTTCCTTGAATTGAGCATGCTGACAATTTGGTCTGTTTGACTCAAAGGTACCTGCATGTTGATGGTCAACCCCAGAGCAAGTGGGATGTGAATGTAAATCATAGAAGCTGCATTGTGTGCATAGCAATAATTTGGCACCATGTCATTAATCATTGGAACACTTGTGTTAAATAAAAGCATGCTCCACAGGAACGTTATTCCGCCAAATTGGCTCCTTCACGATGTCATTAGCTATTTCTTTTTCATTCTACTCAAGGTCATTTCAATGACATTCTCCTGGTCAGCTGACAGTGTTATTGTACATGTTTGTAAATATTTATACATATTTTTCACTCAGCTGCAATGAGCCAATCAGAAAGCGTCATTGTTATGCTGTACAGCTGCAGAGATGTTGGATGACTGCAGTGTATGTCTGCAATGTATGTTGTACAGTACGGAGAATATAGGCAATGGTGTGTCATCCAATATAGAGTTTCATAGGATTTGGAAAAATAATATTAAGCTCAGCTTTCTCATCCCACAAAACTCAGTGTTGTATTCCTCACCGTGCACTATTGGTATAATGTCGTGGGGTCAAATGGGAGAATTCCCAAAACGGCGACATTCCATATATTGTCGATTATTTGCATTTACATCTTGAGCTTAAGAAAGAATCTAATCAACTAATTCCAAAATAGAAAAAGCTTTTCAGTTGATATTGGCAATAAAAAAAGTTATATCTTATTGACTTGTTTAGTACGTGACCACATTATATCTTTGAAAAATAAAGATTAATGTCTCCTTTCAGGTCGTCTCCTTCCTGGTGTCTCCTTTTTGGTAATCTCCTTTTTGGTTTTCTCCTATCTGACAGTCTCCGATTTGGTTGTCTCCTTTTTGGTTGTCTCCTTTTTGTTTGTCACCTTTTTGGTACTCCCCATGTGCCATAGCCTGAAAATGACCTGTCGACATTTTGGTACCAAAAGTATCTCTTTGGTTGTCGACCTTCTGGTTGTCACCTTTATGGCTTTCTCCCTTTTGGAAATTCCCCCTTTTGACTTACAGCCATGTCGTGAAATAATTACATACAATGTGATTTCGGTCATCATCTCCCTGGCTTGGTAGTCACTCAGCATGCTTTCAATGTATCCAATTCAGCTGAGTCAAATTTCTGATTAACAAGGCTAGAAGGTCATGGGCCTCATGGGCCTCATGGCCATGCTTCGGGTTGATTATGCATGCTCACTGCTCAGGTGTATACATGCATACTCAGGTGATATCAAGATAGGACAGGACAAGACAAAAACACACACGCAATAAGATACGACAAGACAACACAACACAACACAAGACAAGACAAGATACGATAAGATAAAGGTGGAAAATTGTCACGACAGCAAATCGAAAACATGACCCAAATAAACAAAAACTTGAATGTAAAGTGATTAATTCATGTGAAATGTGCACACGTTTTAATTATGTATTGGGTGTCAAATAGGCTTCAGTAGTGTCAGTTTTCAGCTCAATGTAACAATTCATTTCGTGCTTAATAAGTATTTTGATCCATTAATACAAGTATTTTGATCCAAGTTGCCTGTTTTATTCGCATGTCAGGCATCAATTTCATGCAATCCCTTTATTTCTAAAAGTATTTCTGTAAGTATTCCTTTTATGTAATGAGCTAGTATTTTTTCTACGTTGTACTATTTATTCTTTCTTGCAAAGAAATTTTAAATCCAAATACGTCATCTACCCAGACACCCACACTTACCAAAAATAAAACCACACCAAAAACCACAACAATATAGCACTTCTTGATTTTTATGTGTAAACCCGCACCTGGTCTCTTTATGACATTAACTTGCCTCTTAAAAAATAACCTCAAGTAAATTGTACGTATCAAGCTAATCAAAAATAAAGCAATGCGTTAAGCAGTCAACTGAGGAAAACGCCAAGTATTGCACGTACAATGTAAGCAAGGTGGCTGCTGAATTCAGGTTCAGATATATCCGTCCGAACGTACAAATGTATGCATTCTACAGATCAATAAAACCAGTAGCCTTACAATGCCACTGGGTCTTGGATTGAATACCCTGTCGAGCCCAAGTTGGATGGCTGTTTCATCCATCATCTCATTGCTATGCTCCCTGCCTGTCCTAATTAGCCCATCAGGTGGGCAGAAGTACATGACGTAAAAACCTTAATCCAACCATCCACCACCCATGTTTATAATATTTAAGGCAAAACAAAGGCTTTTTAGGTCTGTTAAACATCTATAAATCAGAATGAGTTGGTAATATTGTAATTAATATCTAAAAAGGTTATTCATATTCGTCTTAGGTATGACAGAGCCAGACAGGCATTACTGGTGTGCATTGCACAGAGCTGTATGTGTTGCCACTATAGGCTTTGAGATCTTTACCAACAGTGTTACCATCCTTGCCATGAGAGGCCCAGGATTTAGCCAATTTTTTTTTGCTAAAATCGATTAAAGGGGTACTAAAGGACATTTGTATGTTGATTTTAAAAGTTTAATTACATGTAAAAGAGTATATTGCTGTGAAAGGAAATGTCTTAAAGTCTGGTTTGGTATGGTTTTAAGACAATTTAAAGTACAATTTGCGCCACCCGCCACAACGCTGGGGGCCGCCATTATTGCACACGGCATGCAATCTGGTGACGTCACTTATGTCCTAAGTACTGAATGCAATCCTTCAAAGGTTGCAATTCATTTCACTCTTCATTGAACATTTAATGACAAGAACAAATAGCACAACATAAAAGATGTTAATTGTACTTAATTGCAACCCAGCATGCACGTTGATTGCAATGAGCAATTTGTAATATTCACATCAATGTGGATCTATGAATACCTATTTGCACCTGCATTGGAAAATAACCCTGCTTATATTATCTGATGCCTCTTTATAAATAATTAATGTCCATGTTTTACATTTTATTATGTAAGACGTTTATGCCCAAGCATGGGAGTTTAAATAAAAAGTTATTTAGAAAAAGACAAGCATTTTAGGCATAATATGCAAGATGTTATCACTTAAAGATTAAATTAAGCTTATATCTGGTATAACTATGGGCCTATTTCTGAACATATTTGCTGAGAACAGAATTGGAATACTGTTTTACTTTGTAAATAAAATGTTGCATAAGCTTCAGGGGCAGTGTGCAATTAAACAAAAAGCAAGTTCAAATGTCGGGAAACAATGAATCCATTTATTTATCTACAAAGTACATAAACTAGCTGCTTAACATTAGTAAATATTCATTTAATTACTACTCGGTTGTCGGAATGTTTAGTAGTTGAATTATATAGCTGATTGATACCCTAAATAACTATCTCTGATAATTGCATTGTCTCAAATTATTCAATGACAATTAACTGACACTTGTGTGACATCAATGACATGCCTTTAACAAAAGCTCAAGTGCAATCTCATCAGTTGCAATGCCAAGCCTCTAGAGTACTTGGCTCTCATTGGCTGAGACATAAAGTACAACAGAGACATATTTCCAGCAAGTGCAAAACACAGGGAAAGTAAAAAATGGCGGCCTCCATAGTTCACAACATAAAGCTAATAAATCCAGGATATTACATTATATTATTATATTATTACCAGTGCATTTATACAAGTTATGAATAGCGTGTATGTGTTTCAATGGACCCAAGCTAACTTCTGAGAGGTGATGTGCTGAAGGTGTTAGTTCCCCTTTAACATAGTAACTATATGGAACTATAGACATAAAAAATTGGAATCCCTTGATAATTAAAATCATATATATTCCCTTAATTCCTAAGATTTGCATTATTGGAGGACTTTTACTGCACTACAATGGTTGGTTTGTCTCATCAGCCATTTATCACATACTGCAAAAACTATTGGCTGGTTTGCCACATCAGCAAGTTATCACAGAAACCTTATCATAATTTATTACATTTCAGCAGTATTCACAATCAGGTAGCTGACATTCATGGCAAATGCAGTATGATTTCAAAGTGGCTTTTTCTGTCACCTTTGGGGAACAAGCTCTAATTGACATGATTGGAATTACTGAAATAAATTATACTTCAATACCCTTCATATGAAATGTAGATAAAGTTAAGTCATCCAAACCAAAAGATTTGCCTTGCACTTGTAATATCAGTAGCTTTCTTTATAAATAATCTGAGTAAAATAATTTACAACGTCATTCGTTCCTTTCGTCATGATAAACTCCATATAATGTCATTTAATAATAATAATAATACTATAATCTTGTATAGGTAAATACAATGAAATGAATATCAAAGTGCTTTACAAAAAGAAAAAGAGTATCAGATTAAACAAATTTTGACAGTAACATATATAAATGATAAAATAATTTAACATTTCAATAAGGAAAAAATTAAATTATTAATGAAAGCTTCTCTAAATAAAAATGTCTTTAATCTGTTTTGTCAAGTATGGTGAATTAACAGTTGAACTTGAACTTAGTCACTGATAAGCTCAATACATTTGTAATATGACACAGAGAACCTTGAACTATTCCAAAAATTGCATGTCGTATTACACAAATTAATATATATATAATTTCAGTTGTTTTACACTGATTCAATACATTGAAGCTCCCTTAATAAGTTTGCCATTTTCTTGTTGACTAAATTTAGCAGTTCAATTACCAAAGAAAAATAGCCAACAACTTCTGTAATAAGCAAAACTTTCAGAACAATGGTTCCAATAATCTCCTGACTTTAGAGCAATTAATAGCAAACTGCAAATGATGCAATTATAGGACTGATAAAAGAATAAAATAGCTGGATTAACAGACGACTAAAATGGCTGAAGATCACAGGGAGCTGGCTCTCCTCTCCGGGAGGTGAGCATTGACTGCAGTTTTGTAGGTTATGGAAATATTTTTTCTCTGAGTTTTTTTTACTGAACCTCGCAACGTGGCCATTCTAGATATACACAAAATTGCCCTCATGCATTTTCTATTTGTTTTGAACCCATGAGATTTTCGCAAACTTAGCTAAGTAATGGAGAGTCAATATATATTCAAAATTGTCCACGTGTAAATATTACAAAGTGCATTTTTGCACATCTTTGTGCGCAGACCCTCTACTGAAAACAAACATCATTATAACAGACGTTGGTGAAGAGAAATGAAGTTATCAATGACTCACATTATTAATAGGCAATTGCTTGGAAGCTTATAGAATGAATGAGTGTCGCACATGTTTCAATCTTATTGAAATTCTAATCTAAAGGAAACCTAACAATGTTAATCCATCATAAAGTTGCACTTTCTGAACTATAGTTCCAATAAATCTAAATAAAACTTAAATCTTTTCTAGTTTAATTAAACGGCTGACGCCATAACATGTTGCATTTTATTTTATTTAGGTCTTTTTCAGTAAAAATAACTGATCAATTGCTTCATTCCTCCCTTTCTTTCAAACGTAGGCTGATTCTTATTTACATAGATATTAAAATGTTAAAATTTTATCATGTGGGTGTTCACATTTGGCCACTAGCATTGATGGTCACATGCCCTTATTCGCTCTGGTAAGTAAGTAGTTAGTTAGTAAATATTATTTGGTAAACCGCATTGTAATTTTGATAGTGATAGAGAAATTATAGGTTGACAAGAATCAATATACACTATCATTAATGCCCATTCAAAAATGGCTATGGACTTCGAAACTTTCCAGCTACATGGTACACGTTTTGCATGATTATGGTGGCTCTGTGCTGTACATCAGAGTGTTCAGCATCCATAACCATCATTCGGATTCATTCCATTGTATAAAACTTTGGCACAATGCGCATTGCTGTACAATGGAGTCAGAAAGAATGGGAGTATCAGTTTATGGCTCACAGAACAAACTTGGAAAGTTTCCTCACCAAATGGCAAAGCTTTGATGTTGTTAACTGTGTCACACATTTACCATCAAGTTCAATGCTTATTCATATGAATGGCATCCAGCAGCATTTAGATGGTATAGAATATTTGAATAAGGCTTGAACCCTGATAGATAGATAGATAGATAGATAGATAGATAGATAGATATAGGAAGTGCAGCCCTCTAAGTTCTTGCTGCTATCGAAGGTTGATTGATGAGGTGAGAGAGAGGAGGAGCCACCCACGTTACACATTTACCCCATGGGTGGGGTCTTTTACTCTAGCATAGACACTAAGTAAAGGGGACTACCAATTTAACGTCTCATCCGAACAACATCCAGCTGGGATGATGCTCATGAAAGGTTGTCCGGGCCCGGGATTGAACCTGGGTCCTTCAGAGGAGGAGACGAGCATCTTACCACTAGATCACTCAGCTGCCTGATCCTCATGGCTGACTTGTGGCATGCATGACTGAGGTTCTTTCCGAAAATGGAATTTTCCTATGAGTGGGAGGAAGAAGCAGTAATCCGGTCAATTATGCAGTCAGTCTTTGCTGTTTTACATGTAAAAACATCATCACAACATGTGATGATAATACCACCCAAACATGTTTGGTTTATGCAGTGTCACTCAACACCCCACAAGTGCTTACCATTTTATAAATAGCTACATGTTTGACAGCTGACTTTGTAGCTAAGGTATCATGTTTGGGTGAAAAATTCAAACTCGATATTCACAGTGGCAAATCTAACTTCATTAGAATGAAACCTAATCTCATATTTCAAGCGCTGCTGTGGCTAATGTCTTCAGCAAGTCCTGTTTGTTTCAAATTTAAGATAATGACGTTATTAATGCCTTTAGGGTGTGTCCCACACTGGGATTCCTCGACTTAAAGTTGTTTACTCAGCTGGAATTGTGTAATGTCCTTTATCAATCACATCTTTAGTTGAAGCATTCCAGTCTCTTGCGTGCACAATAATTGTTTGTCCTCGTCAGCATTGGCTGCCACTTAAGCCTCCTTAACGTATTCCTACCTCACTGCTTAATACTTAATTACAACCATTCCCAACTCCCTGAATATGGGACAAATGCAGGGGCTTAAGGGGCAAGGCTAGGAGCTCACACTAGTGTCTTCGCTCACTGCAGGTACAGCTGCCAGTTTGAATTTCATCCAAGCTAAGATCTAGCCCACAAAAACCAACTAACTACGAATCGAACCCAGGATAACAAGAACTGAATCCTAAACCTTAACCATTTCGCCATCTAAAACGTAAGGAAATTATTTACCAAATTACTAACCCTGACTTAAGGAAATTATTTACCAAATGGAGCAAGGGGAAAGCAGCAAAAATTTCTTCTGCAAAGGGGATAAACACTGACATGGATGAAAACTTACCTTATTTTGTTGTTGCTGTTTTTTGTTGTTGTTCCATGGGACACATCTTTTAACAGTGAAAACTGCCTCCCGGATGGTGATAAAGTCACATCAGGCTGGCAGACATATAAATATATGATGTACTCACGTTCAATATTGCATGCCTAGATTTACTGCTTATGTAAGATATTTCCATGGTAACAAAGTTGCAAACACAAGAATTCTCATAAAACAGTCCAGTGCTTGGTTCGACTTCTTATAATTCTCTTCTGATTCAGCGAATCTACCAAAATGGTCTAATTGTAAAGTTTTACTGTACGTTTTTACCATCACTACAATATCCTCAGTCACGATTATAGGACTAAATAAAGCAGGACATGACCTTTTGTGACATTTGATAAAAAAAATCCTCCTGCAGCTCTCCGTATCTTGAATGCGAACCTCCACGAAAAGTGAGACGGTGTACAAGATACTTTTTGCCAAAATTCTTGGTGAATTATTTGAAATTAGGATAATTTACGATACATGGTCAACGTTGAATGATGATACCGTGTGAATGCCTGATTGAACAATATGCTGCTAATAGATATTGCAAGTGTAATGTCTCTCTGAAATTCTGTGTAAAAGGAATCCAGGAGCTCATGGTGTTAACAGCATGTACAAACATACTACAGTTTGCACCCACGCTACTCAGCTACAATATGTACCAGTAGTAAGTAGTAAAATTGTATTTAAAGTCGTTTTAAATCACGGTGTCACCAAAACTGGCAATGCTTACCACTTGGACACTTGACTTAATCTGATAAATTAACTTTCCTAGCTCAGATTGTGGAGCAAGTGTGGTTAACCCGTAATTCCATTGCTGGATAAAACAAGCTTACTTTTTAACTCAACTACCTGAGGCACACCTAACTGTGACACACAATATTTGAGATGACTCAATGTCCAGTGAAACCTTAAAATGGCTGTAGAATGAGAGAGGCACTCCAAGCTTTACTTGTTCCTTGTAAATATGAACAAGAAATTGCTGTGGTTAAAAAATGCATATATCTTATCTAGGTGTGATCAATTTCAACTATAGGGGATAGTATATTACTTTGTTTTACGGCCAAATTCATGGAGTTGGAAACCAATCTCATAGACTCGGAAACTAAACTCCAGATGATGTCATGTGAACCCAGGACTCTCATTGGCCAAGGCAGTCCCTCAACCAATGAGAGTCCTGGATTCACATGACGTAATCTGGAATTTAGCATCTAAGTCTCTGAGAATGGCCAATGGATTTGGCTGTAATATCTCTAATTAACGTTATACCATTCAAAGAGATTGACGACACCAATTACGTTAATAAATAAATATCACTCTTGAAATAGTACATAACAGTTAGCCGTTGCTTGGACCACAACAATGATTGCCAACAAAGATTCCAGTTTTAGGCATAAATGACATCTGAATCCAGCACGACTCACATGTATATTAAATAAATTGATCTCTTAAAATAACTATATGAAGTTAGCTTTAACTATTGTAGGCGTTATGACAAAGCAATTTGTGATTAAACTGACAGATGTAATCAAGTTTAAATGCAATTAGGTTCACTTGGTAACTACTTCAACTAATGTCTGCTAAGGACATTACGCAAAAAAGAAATTGTGATAACATCTTATCAGCTAAATAGGAGCTTTATCAATTGTAGTAAATCTGGAAGGTGAAAAAGAAATGCAAAGAACTGGGAGACAAGAGAGAAATACAAAAGAATCTTGGGTTCTTTTTGGGAGTTGAAGTTGATGAATTGGCTTTAACGCTTGAAAGGGATTTAATTTCCTGCACTTTGACCCAAAAACTCAACCTTTAACTCAATTGTCAACCTACAGAGGAAGGATTGATGTTCAGTTGTCAAGGTAACGTCAAGAAAAAGCTAGAAACCAATTTGTTACCTGTAGCCAGGGCCAGACAACTAATGTTGCTACCCAGGAGAGCAATAAGAGACATTGGTGACTGACAGCGATAGAGATTTGTGCTGCTCTCCGCAAGCTGCTGTAGTTAGTGAATGCATTGTCACTGTTCATGCCCAAGTAGGCAATAGGCTCCTGACTGATGAAGCTCTGGAACTGATTGTTCACACTCTTGCCTGTTTGCACCAGCAACACCTGTCCTGGCAGTGGGGAAATTAAAGCAGTATAACAACAGAGTATTCGTAAACATAATGTATTCCATTTTATATATTGTCTCAATGTTATTGGTCTGAAGCTTCTTTAAGTTAGATTACCAACTGTCTGAGGCAGATGTAATGATGAGACGATTAGACTTAGAGTGCACACCATATGTTAAACAGTTACCTCATGAGTGGGTTCTTTTTCTTGACTTACATGGGTACTGTACAGCGTACACGGCAATGCGGTTACACAGTCGCAAACTAATATATAAATAGAAAACATATACATTTGAATTTTATGTTTGTATCTTTTTTAGCAACCTCTGGCCCACACTAGTGACCGCTTTCACAGAAGTAATGGAAGGGCACTCTTACAAATACAATGCAAAGTAATTGCAACAAAAAGAAAATGATAGAAGATTATAAATATAAATATTTGGTTAGTAAAAATCAGTAGTGTTGGATAATAGAATGTTGGAATCGGCTTTAAAAATAACTGCAAATCTCTGTTAAAGCTTAAAAAACCCATTGTAATATTTATGCTGTAGCATACTCTAGAATCGGATAATGCAATTTAAGTCATTCCTATTTTTATTTTAATAAAACGTAGGCTTAAACAGAAATCTTGTAGGTCAAAGTCCGGGTTTATTGAATTGCCCACAACCCTGAATAAAGTATAAGTTGGTCACCTTCACCTTTGATTAATTTTGTTGCAAAAAAGTGGGTTACGGTGACTAAAAGCTCCAGGAAACCACAATTCCCAAAAAAGAATCCAGGTAATGGAAGGCCTAGTAAAGCTACCTGAAATCTAAAAATTAGGATTAATTTGAGTGAGAGGGATCATTAAATCACTCACTTGTCTGGTATTGTAGACACGCACTGACCGCGTGAACTGCGATGCCTTTTACAGCAACATTTCTAAGATTCTAGTTCACGCATGCGTCCTGTACTGAGACACATTTCCTGTTGGACAAATAAGGCTTCGGGTATTACGAGAAGCCAATTCGATGCAGATAAAGTGATGCCGCCACAGAACTATGAAAGGAAACCAACTTAGTCGCTGACAGGGTTCATTCGGTTCTTTTTGTCAGGCCACCAGACTACTTGAATGTCTTCTTTAAAACTTTATCAACACTTCACTGAGCTTCACAGCTTCATGCTGATCGGAAATCTTCACGAAAAGGTCTTCAACAAAGTTCTCCAGGTGGTATCTGAGAGATAATCAAAATTTAATTATAATTGTCTTAAAATAGCTCCTATTGCCTTTTGTCATTACAAGCTTAAATTTTTCTGAGAACAAGATCTTCTACTTTCGTTTGAGTTTGTACGATAAGTAATTTTACTGAACAAGACCACTGATTGGTTTTTTTCAGCCCGTAAGATAATGCCAAAAGAAGTTACACTCTCAGAAAAGACACAGTAGGTTAATCCTACAAGTAGAGTGGAGCCCTACGTCAAAAATTACTCCCAAAAAAGAAGTAAACCTCGGCCCCAATTGAGAGTAAAATGTACTCACAGCATGGAGTATAGTTACTCTGCAATAGGCAGTATACTGTGTAGAGTCTGAATGCGTGTGTGTGTGTGATTAGGGCTTTACGTCCTGTATTTCTGCACCAGTTGGGCTAATTAGGACAGGCAGAGACCATGGCAATGAAACGAAGGATAAAACAGCCATCCAACTTAGGCTCTACTGGGAATCGAACCCGGGACCCAGCAGTTGGAGGCCCAGAGCGCTACCTCTGAGCTAGGCCCCCGCCCTTAGGGGAGAGTTCTGTAGGAATGTCAGGCTCAGATTAAGACTACACCAATTTTGGCTTAAGCAGTCAGATCCCAATTAGGGTTGGTATTATGAGAGCGTATTATCATGTTTGTCCTGAGTTGATTGACTTGCACGCTCTTCCTAGAAATTGGTGCATGTTATGTCTACGATTATCTGGTATTATGAGAAGACTGCCATCACATCACATTATGGTAGGCCCTGTTCTCTCTGGAATTTTCTTATTAGCGTGGACAGTTGTAGACATAGTAAAAACAAATAATTACGTGTTAGGTAATTTGCCATTACACTGGTGGATAACTACTCACTTTTATGACTAACTAATGACACTACCTAAAGATTGGAGTAAAAGTCATTCACAGAGCATATGTTAATTGGCTTTAGCAACCTTTGCCTGTGATTGGAGACTTTTGCTCTTAACAAACAGCTATCATGCCAACACAAAAGTTGGGACTAGCATTTAGACGTGTAAAATTTGGCACTATATGCTCTTGACTTTAATGGCGGAATAAGTCGTGTAAGCCTACAAAATTCAAAAATTTCTTGGAAACATTTTCTTAGCTATATTTATAACAATAAGACATTTCAGTCTTGAAAAAATCAATTTGTAGTTCTCATGAAACCTGTGATGTTCATATTTCATTGACGTTCCACAACAATAGCAGGATTGTTTTCTTAAAAAGCTATGTGACAAACTGCGTGTCAAAATGTAAATACTGTATCCTTGCTTGACTCGAATTTGAAATTCCAAGAGGCACAACAGATGTGTCTCAAGATAGAAACTGTATAATATTACACAGCAAAAGATATTTGGTTTGTTATGATCTTTAGATAATTACTTGAATCAAATGACAATCCCGAGTGCCATGCGTGTCATTCTTCATGATATGGTTAATATGCAACAGTATATATCATGCATGTTAAGCCCTTTGCTTCTTTGCCACATGTCGTAGATCAAATTACCGTGACAAGACCTATAGTTAGTTTCATAAAATACGGTTGACTCTAGCTGTCTGTAGTGACCTGTACCTGGCTGTGGTCTAAACATTCTAAAGCCAGCTGCTTCTGTCCCCTTCTATAGCTAATAATCAGCTTACATCTATCACCAGATAAATATAAATAAACCTTGGTAAATGTAAGATATTAATAATATATCATAAATATGTACTTTTAGATCCGGTTTTGAGTAGCCAGCTATGACAGCTTTGTCTAGTTTCTATTTGACGGGCCGTTTTTAATGAAACTAACTGTATCAGCTTATTGACATAGCATATTGTAATTCTGATGATATATTGTAACTGGAGTTTCAGGAGTTACAGTTAGGGTCAGAAATTTGCATATGTCGTAAATGAAATTTTCAATAAAATCATACAGATGAAGTTGCTAAGAAGCATTTGATAGAAATAAAGGAAAATGATTACATTTTTTTTGAAATTTAGATCATATAAATCACGGTGGTTATTTATTTAAGAGAAAAGATATAGATGTCGTGAAAGTACTACTGAACTTGTTTCAGACACAAAGAAGCACAAACATATATAGATCTGGCAACATAATGAACACCCAATATCATTATGCACACGGCTATTGTTGACGCAATATGGACACATCCGGAATATCCGCAAATATATTCATCCCTTAAGGAAGATTGTCTCAGCTATCAATCTAGAGGTTCTGTGTGCGATTCATTTATCTGGTCATACAGGAACACTGAGATGGTGCAATATAGATGAGAGATGACACTTCTCATGTCATATGTTATTTTAAAGAGAATAATTTGGCCTGTTTCACACAAATAATAACATTGGCTTTTAGCAGGTTTATAAATAAGCATTTCCAAAATTGTCCTTCTGTAGTGTATCTGCTAGGCAATGTACATTTGTAGTTCCCATTACAAAGCACTATTGCTTTTCTGGTCAGCAGAGCCATAATCAGACCAGGCAGTATAAAGGGAAATGTGAAACCGACACCACAGAGTGATCTACTTCAAGGAATAACAACCTACAAATGGAATATATAATTTGCAGCTTGACCATCTAGAAACACGCTTACACCAGTCTTAAAAGTACGCGAGCGTAAATAGATTTAGCGACGCGTTAACCTGTAAGGTCATTCACGTTTTTGCTAGGTTTGGGATAGCTAGACTGGTGTGCATTGCGCAGAGCCCTGTGTTGGCCACTGAGGTTTGAGGTCCACCTACAGTGTTACCATCCTTGCCACAAGGAGACCCAAGACTTTCAAAGGCCGAGTTTTATAGAAACACACACACCAATCCTATGTTTAATACAAAGGTTAGTTAGGTTAGGTGACTTTCACAAGAGGTGGATAGTACAGGTGTATGCCAATATACTTGACATATTGCATCCTGATAAGACTTGGAGTCAACTCCGTGTTAAATATTTACCCTATATTTTAGTAGCCCCAGCATAGATGCTGAGTTCAAGGTACTGTCAGTTTAATGTCTAATGTGAACAACTGCCGGCTGAGATGAATCTCATGAATAAACTCTCAGCAGGCTAAAACCACTCAGCTGCTATACTGTAGACTGATACATTCTAAAAAGATTTTGAAGTTGTACTGATTATGGTTTACTATTTTATTGGCTTACTGCCATTAGGTTGAAACATACTTAGCCATGTGATGAGATGGTAAGGCTGGGAGTTCCAAGCTATGTCAGGCTTACAAATGTATATCAACACTTTTTACTGAACTCAGTACGGACTCAGAATGATGTCAATAATTTTGTTCACTACAAGTTTTGTTCTTCTTTTTTCAGATGAGAATATGGTTGGCGGACCTGTGGATATGTTTAGAAGAAACTGGTCATAGGATGCATTATTTGGAATTGAAGGATTTTTAGCACAAACAACGTCTCATCCAGCCTCGTTTTGGACAAATAAGACGCCAAGGCCACAACTGAACTGACATCTTCATACTCTTCAAAAGCAACTTCATCAGGTAGAATGACAGGTATAAACTGTAAGGATAACCCAAATTTCAAGAAGCATCAGGAAAACTAAGAACTTGGAAACGTGACCTTGACATTTGACCTAGAAACTGTGACCCTGACCTACTTTAAAAGTTTGCATGGCTGGATCTAAAACCTAAAGACTTCGACCTTTTATCCATCCAAAATGTTTTAACTTTATCCATTACAGAAAACCAATCGAAGTAGTGAAGATTTATTAAAGATCATAATATTTGTTTGCTAACATCTTGATTTTTTCAATTTAATTATACCCAGTATTAGCCAAAACTATTGTAATTGTCACGAACACTGAATAGAACCTGTGCTGAAGATCAATCAATTACAAACTCTTGGTTCATAGATATTTAATTTATAATTTGTCAATTCCATGCAATGTATTCTGTGAACCAAACACAATTGTTATCTTTAATGACTGTATGTATTACGTAATATGACCGTTATGTTGAAACTGGGGGAACTAGTGTAAAATACCTAATGCAATCTTGTACAACCTTGTACAAATGGTGTCCGCTTACTTCTGATCTCCCCAGTTTTAAGATAAATAATATATTGTATTGATTCCATATATGTTATGGACTGGTAATATCAAATAAGTTGAAAGATCCATGTCTCATCTGTAGGATATGTCATATCCATTGCAAATAGTAATCCATTAAACCTGCTAGTATACTGCAAATGTCTCTATAATATCCAGTGTGCTGTTTTCAAGCTGTACTATTTTCTTACTTGTAAAAATATGTTGTCGCCTTAATTATTCTGGAATAGTATTATTATTTTCTATACATGACGTTTGTTTTGCTTCATCATAGGTGACTCTGTGTTCAGTCTAATTGTCGCCAACATCAGCCTTCAATACAAAATGCAAAAAAGATCATGACATACAGTTTTCATTTGTTAGAGAAGGTGAAATTCTACTGCAAGAACAAGACCTAAATTAACCATGGTTAGTTAGTTAGTTAGTGTTATTGTTTAACGCCTCATCAGCACCTGAGTGGGCTATGTAGAGGCTCTCTAGGGTAAGATTGATTATCTATAGTTGGTAGTTGAAACCAGAAGCATGTAAAAAATCAATAATTGTCTGCGTTGGAGAGCTGGAGCAGCTTGTGCAATGCGCACTGTCCTGTTTTAGCCACTGGGGATAGAGGACTTCACCCCAAGTGTTTCCACCCTCGCCGCTTGGAGGCCCAAGACCTTCGAGGGCAAAAAAAAAAATTGACCCTGGAAGACAGACGTTTATCAGACGTCTTTTGAAATTGTTTTGTGCCATCCCCACAACTGGGAAAAAAACTACAATGACGAAAACTGCTGGTGTCATAAACATCGCTGTCTTCCAGACTTGAGATTTTTTATTATTTTCCAGTACATTTGGGACATTGTTTTACAAGTATATTTATACTTTTTCGTAGTGCATTGGGAGGGGCACATCTAATTAAGTAAATGCCATTACCCAAGGTTGGGCGTACTCCCTATACGATTAATCAATAATATGAAAACAATAAGACATAAAGAAAGTTAAAAAACAAAGCATAGAAATCACAAAATTTATCATAAATTAAATTTTGAAAGCATAAAAATTACATCAATCACCTGTTCACACTATTCCTAATTGAGATTGTAGATATGTCAATGTAATCCCACACAGTGCCTGTTTTTACCATTGGAAACCACTAGAGCATGGCAATTATTCTCCACCAGGGTCAAAAGTAATATTATGATGGGTACAGGGAGCACTCCGATTCACTGCTAAAAAAACTTCCATGGAAAAGAAAAGATAACTTTATCCTTCACACACAAGAAGTACACGAATACAACATGTTAACTTGGTAATAAATATTGAGCTGATGTTCAGAGGCATATTTGCTCATGAAATCTAGAATCTAGGTACATTATTTTGAAAAATTTACTTACAATAATACTTCTTATTACAGTCGAACTCATAGACTTGGAAACTCAACTCCAGATGATGTCCTGTGAATCCACAACTTGTCCAATGGGAGGTATGGATTCACCTCTGGAGATGGGTTTCCAAGTCAAGGGAATCTACTGTATTCCATGACCTGAATTCATTGCTACACAACTTCGTTTGACTAAAAACATTATCAGAATTTGTATCATATTATTTATTACACAAGGTCATGAACAGAGGCTGAGAGGGCGACATTGCACATTACAGTATAACATTCTAACTTGGTCAAAATACCAGTGCACACAAAAGCAGTCTGCCTAACAGCCATCTTAGTCCACCCTATTCAATGCAAAAACCGAAATGGAGTGAGAAACTGGTCTCCTTATCTTGGTCATGGCTTGAAGACCCACTCACGAACGTTCAAGGTGAGGTGAAGGTCATGTACTCCGGATTTAGTAGAATACACGAGTCTCTCATTACCAAACCATCCTTTCTGCAGCCACTTTATCTGAAACCCATTGCTTTTGTTGAGATGACTTGAAAGATATACTCGCTGTTTCATAATACTACTAATACACATGGACCGTGAGACACGCAACAAACACAAAGGCACTGAACTTTAAGAGAAATCTTCAGGGACGTTGTTAAGTAAGGAAAATATCTGAGATGATGATGAAATGGATGTTATACAAAAACGTACAGTTCTGTTTCTAGGCTTCACTACTTTGACAAGATAAGGCTGGAGATGGCTTATTGTCACACATACTTGACATAAACAATTGATACTTTGGATGGGTATCAATTTTGTACATAAACGATTTTTTTTTTATTTCCCAATTGCAGCTTTATCTTGAAATTCCGGGTGGTACGGGCTGGGTTCTCGGCATTTCATACCACACATAATGAGGTTCATGTAATGCCCAAATAATGAAACTAAAGATGTTGCTATTTCCAAATAAGGATGAAACGCGTACCGCCGAAATACCGCCCGTGCTAACACAGTTTGTCTGACGATTCAATATTATTTACTGTCAGTTATAACTTCAGCTACACAACAAAGTTTACATTTTTAAAATCGGGCAAGAATTGACTAAGTTATTACCGAAAATGTATCACGAATCGAGGACTTTTATGTCACGAGTGACGCTGCATTCAGTCTTGTTCCCATTAGGAATAGTAATAATTGTCTGCTCTCGTGTACTTTTTATTCCATAACTCCGTCAATTTTCATCCGAATTAACAAATTTAAAGTTCCACAAGGCCTTAAATTAATTGGGGAATAAAATGAAAAAACACTTGTCCAAGATCTGTAAAAACAGATCAGACCCGTGTGGTTTTCCTATAAGACCGTCCACAGCACTAAAATCAATATTCACACCATCCATAGTTCCCATCACAACATTATCGATGACAAACAACGATTGTGAAGTGTCAACGTCAACAAAGTGTTCATGAACTTTACAATCTTCTTTCATTCTTTAATTTTGTAGCTTTCATTAGCATTATATAAAATTAATGTTAGCTCTGTTCAAAAACAAACTGAAAGATTAATATTACTGAAATCAGATATTTGGAATGATATACAAAAACTTCTGGATCTCAAAACTTCCGGATCTCTCGCTGACATTATCTTTATGTTTATACACTGTAAAATTGGCATGTTACTGGCTAATTGAGCCTACCAATATGTTTCACTCCATGCTGCTGCATCACAGGGCAAGGATCAGATTGTCCCGAATCCATCCGATGCCATGGGACAAGTTGATAGGTTTGAACCATCATACAATTTTCTGGCCTGTGTTGATAATTCCAGTTGTAACTTTAAATTCTATTCTATTCTACTCTATACTTCTCGGGAACAAACCTGTGAAAGCTACACAATGTAAAGGGGGAAAAAACTTATTACAATAATTTAAGCATGATGCTAGATATATAATACCACAGAAATGCTGACTAAACCCAAATGAGACAGCAAGTTCATGCAGGAGAACTACAGAATCCCCAACAGGAACACACAGTAAATGGAATGTTTATGTTGGTGCGGTCTCAAGTAAGAACAAATATTAGCCACAGATGCTGAGAGTGTGCCACGCGATACTCCACTGCTTATACACAAACATTCGTCCTTCTATCCTTCTACAACACACGTGAACGTACTAAGGCTTAAAATGGCTCACACCTGAACAACTGCTAAGCCCAGGACACACAGAAGCACCCAGGCAAATACCATCACATATCAAGGTCACAAAGGCTAACTCTAACATCTAGGCCTCATCTTACTCTTGCGATGACATGTTGCTGTTACATCTAGCATTTCTTGTTAATTTTGAGGATAAATTTAACCATTAAATAAGTAAATATGGCGAATTGTTATATATCGGGTCAAACTGAAACCAAATACTCAAATAATCAGGTACAAGCAATGTCATACTTTCCGGGTATTTAAATCAACATTTTATACAAATGTGGTGAAAATGGCATTTAAATCAGTTTCATTGTGAAGATTTTCAAAATTACCAAAAATAGAATAATATATATTGGTATAAAATAAACAATACCTTAAAATTGATATTTCACCACTACGAGAACTAGGATTTGTTCATTGTATGTCATTTAACAGCTGCATATGATATTTTGATGTAACCTATGAGACTGTGGTTAGTTTGAACTCTATTTCTGGGAAGTAAACACTAAACTATGTTAATAAAAAAAAACGGAAGGCTGTGTCCGACTATTAAATGAAACCCACAATGTAAGATAATAAAACAAAGAGATCTATATAAAAGATATATAGAAATCAACAATAGTTACTTGTCAATATATTTTATTCGCATTTTAAACAAAAAAGATTTCTAGTTTAAAACAGTTTGCAAAGGAAATTGATAATAACAAAATGAAAATAAGACACAATAACGTTAAAACAGAAAATTATGTATTAAAAAAAGATATATTTAAAAAGATAACTAATAAACTTCGGTTATCATTAGCTTAGCAGAAGTTAAAACCAACAGTTATAGAAATTAAAGACTTTTTACTTCCGTTGGAACCTTGATTGTTTCCTAATTAGATTCCGGATCAGACCTGATTACCAACATCTTGGTTGATCTAATAATCATTCACTTTTAATAATTCTTCGATCATTTTCGAAAACCAATAAGTAGACAATAATTATTTCAAATGTCAGCAGATGAACAGCAAAAGTTGTAGCAATCAAATAAAATGATTTATATTAGGAAAAAGTTGATCAGGTTGACATTTTCCTTGATTATCTAAAATCAAGCACATTGGTTTTCAAACAGATTTGTCCATTAATTGGTAAAATGACAAAAATCTGCGAGTTGCAAAACGGTTAAGATTTTTTTAAACCAAGTTTAAAAAAAAAAAAAAAAAAGAATGTCATGTTCAATTTTCAAAATATAAAAACCAATGACGTGCTGTCCTGAAACCTCAGTGCAATTCTAATGAGCACATTGTCAATTATGAAGGTTTATTTTCACTGGATTTCATGCTATTGTACATGGCCAATTGTGCCACGTGCATTTTCCATGCGTTTGGATAAACACATGGAAAACGCTTGGTTTTGGCCTCATTAAAATTAGCTAAAAACCATGCGTTTACCATGCGTTTATCCTTCTTATGGAAAACGCACGTGGCACATTTGGCCATGTATCTCTATCCATGAATACCAAAATAACTTCTCCAAAAAAACTTTGCCGAATTAACTTAGTTGTTGAGTTCACCAGAAGACAGAGAACCTTGAAGGATAAATAGTCTTCTTTTGCATGAGAAGACCTTAAGAATTAGTGAGAAGTATTGCATGTTTGGGACGCTCAGTTTCCTTGGCCTCAACATGGAGAAGGCGGTACTATCGCTTTCCGAATGCTTTGTACTGCAACTCTTGAAGTAGTAGAAGCACTTTATATTGTCACGTGGCACAGGGATCAAGCACGTTTCAATGGTATCAAGTGAGATGAATTGGGCAATCGAACTGCCAGAAGTAATATTTTTCATTAACGGCACGCTTAACTGCCCGGTCTGCGAATATGATCACTAAAGCTGATTAATGTCCCCACGACATGGAAGCTCTCTGAGTGAACACTCAATTAGCTTTGACAAGGCATAGCCTTCACAAGGCACATCCAACAATCCTCCAGCTTTGATCTTGAAACTGTTGTTGAGACCTGAAACGTTGCTATTATTCTGCCCAATATCCACTTCATTGACTACACCTACGCAAAAGGCTTTACAACATTCATTTCAAGGAGGTTCCAAGTCTATTTCAGACCCTTATGAACCTTTACCAGCTTTATGAGTTCCATAAAGCAGCTATTCCTGCTCTGTGTTCGAGGTGCGGGTAAGTGGCTGGGCAATTGTCCTACAGCAATAGGATATTTTGTTGGTATTGCTCAACCAAAGGCCATAAAGGTGGAGATTGAACAAACACTGGGTCAGTATCTGTGACCAAAAGAGTCATTTTAGAAGCACATATATCATCCAGTGATATTTTCAGTATATTCTAAGAGCATGATAGTTATTTTATGTAGGTTTTTTATGAGCTGTCAATATGTTAATTTTTCTGAGTCAATAATACATAATAATATACACGTAATATCCAATATATATATACAAAGATATAATATAAATTATCAACACCATGGATAAAAAGCAAGTGACTAGAGTACCAAAACAAAACTACATGTACATAAAAATTTAAAAAAAGCTAATTGTAACGAACTGACTTGAGGGCAATTTTAACAAGCCACTTATAACAGTAAATCAACGTACCAAGGTGATTTATCAAAAAATCAGATCTACACCAAAGTATAATTGTCCATCAAATAATGTCGTTTGAAGCCACAAAGGGTACTTTTCGTCAAGTGCTGACATTTCGGATTATGTTTTTACTCCAGGTGCTCAATGGTTCGTAATTGTCTTAATGGGAGAAGAGCATCTCCATTTTGATGAAATTATGTCTCACTTAGGGGGGCAAAAGCTTTATCGGAGGCAGAAAGGTCAATCAATTACCTAAATGAAATTAGTTTAATATTTTCCACAGATTAATTTTGGCCAAGAGGCAATTTTCATTGACTTATTCATTAAGCCAATTTAACTAAAAAATTATTCACACATCAGGTCACATGAAAAACCGTTAAGCAAAGGAACATGTCGTTCAATCCGGATCAATGAGGATCAATTTGATCGCTCAGTTTATTTCAAGATTGTACATGTGAACCTCTGCAATGCTTTCTCACTATGTAGTGTCATTTTGGTGTTTTTGGGAACATGCTTTTATAGCTGTTATTGTATTCACACCATCCTAATTTCATCTCAATCACATGTGATATTGAATCTACAGTATTTTATATCTATGGAGTAAATAAATAATGTTGTCGATATGTCACAGAACGCTGCTGTATACAACAATAAAAGATAGGGTAGCGCCAGTCTGAATGCAGACCCTTAGGCCGAGTCTGCAAGACAATGGTCTGACGGATATGAATACACACAGCCATACACGATTAAAGTAGGTCAATCACTAGGTCCATTAATTTCAACTTGGGGTCAAACGATGTGGTTTTAGAATATGGCAAAATACGTCTTGCAGTTTCTAGACAAATTTTATTCTTAAAGTTCACTAAGTAGTCACATTCCCCTTAATTCAATCATACCCTCTCCTATGGAAAGACCTGATAAGATGACTTTATATTTTTCTAAATCAAGAGTTTGACTGGGGTAGCGTACTCCACTTAAAACCGACAAAATGATCTGCCGCCCAGAATGACCAGCCCTCTACCTTCATGAGAAAGCAAGTGTCATGTATATGCTTGACATATTATATGGACGCACCCAGTTTGAAAAGGTTTACGTGCTGATGTTACATTTAGAATCACAGTGCGTTTAATATTCGAACACCTCGAATGATATGTGCTATCAAGTGTGCACTTCTGCCTAAAAAATGTCTAAAATTTACTTGTAGTCATCAAAAGATGAATACCAGTGTTTTAATGTATTAAGAAACACATTTGAGATTTTCTATGAGTATACCTATTATTGTTCATTTTCTCATCATAACTGGGGAGTTATGGGCCTTCTTGCAGCAAGGGCAATAACCTTTAAAAAGTAGACCACTTAGTCTTCCTATATAGCAAAGAACAGGCAATAATGCTTTCGCTGGTTAATATGACATAGAGTATATATTGTTGAGATCGACGCACAGCCCTTCTAATATATAATTACTGTTGTGAAATAAGGTCATATAACCCTGGTGCCAAAAAGTAATTTGACTACAAAATGATGTTAAAACCAGATCATTTGCAAGTTAATAACATCGAAAGACAAGGGAAAAAATAGCTTTTCGCTGTCTGTGAAACACTAGGCAGGCAGGGCAAGAAAATAGACATTAAGTAATTTACTGCCTCGGGAAGTACAACATCTTAGGGGAACGTTCTTTTTATCTGGAAACCCCTAAGAACGGACAGACTCGCTTCAGGCAGCCAAACCTTCAGAAACAACAGGTAAACAGCCATTATTAAATGAAAAATAGGGCAATGACGTAGTTTAAATAATAGAAATGACGTCATAAATTCTTTATTTTTTTAATGTATTTATTTTGGTGGTTCTAAAGCACCTGATCATTTCCTCATGATCCAAGGATATCCTTTATTAAAGATTTTTATTTTTATTTAACAACTAAAAGATAATTAAAATTAAGTGTAAATAGAGAAAAAAAAAGTCAGATAATTCAGCACGAGTTCTTAATTAAAGAATAGATTGCCAAGGCACTCACGGTACAATTAATTCAGGAAGTCTTAAATTTAATCACAGCCTCCAAATAAATTTATTTAAATTAAATGATGACGTTTCAATTTTAATTCAGGCTCCAATTAAATACCTTATGCGAAATGGAACAGTAACTAAATGTGCTAAAATATGGTAGAAAAGGAAAAAGTTCTAGTGCTACAATATTAAACTACATTTATGTACTTCATTGTTGACATAATGTAGTCCTAAATAAATAGACTAGATCAATTTTCGTTTTCAGAAAGTGGGGTGGAAGCCTAGCTTAGCGGTAGGATTGCTGGGCTCCCAACCACTGGGTGTGGGGTTCAATTCCCGGTCAGGCCTAAGTTGGATGGCTATTCCATCCATCATCGCATTGCCATGGTTCTGCCTGTCCTAATAAGCCCATCATGTGCAGAAATACAGGACGTAAAGCCACCCACAAACCCACCGGTTTTCAGAAATATAGTTCCAATGTTAAACTATCCCACTTTCAACATTTCACAGTACTATAGATTAAATGGCAATTATTTTCCATTTTATCATTCAAATATTATATAAATAGTGGATGGTGAGGAGACCAATATGCAGTTTTGCCATCACTAGCTGAGCGCATATTGGTCAACTCTCCATCCACCATTTGTTATATTCTGCACCTAAATTACAATTTAATCTAATTCTTAATTAATCACTTTTTTAAATATTATAATTACTTTTTTTTGCTACTTTCACTTTCCCATACCAATATACCTTTTTTTAATATTATTATTACTTTTTTTTGCTAGTTTCACTTTCACAGACCAATATTGCCTACCAATTTCACGATTTATTGGTCAATTTCACTTTCACATGAGCAATATTTCCTACCTATTTCACGATTTATTGGTCAATTTCACTTTCACATGAGCAATATTTCCTACCTATTTCACGATTTATTGGTCAATTTCACTTTCACATGAGCAATATTTCCTACCAATTTCACGATTTATTGGTCAATTTCACTTTCACATGAGCAATATTTCCTACCAATTTCACGATTTATTGGTCAATTTCACTTTCACATGACCAATATTGCCTACCAATATCATGATTTATGGTCAATTTCACTTTCACATGAGCAATATTGCCTACCAATTTCATGATTTATTGGTCAATTTCACTTTCACATGAGCAATATTGCCTATCAATTTCATGATTTATTGGTAAATTTCACTTTCACATGAGCAATATTGCCTATCAATTTCATGATTTATTGGTCAATTTCATTTTCACATGACCAATATTGCCTATCAATTTCATGATTTATTGGTCAATTTCATTTTCACATGACCAATATTGCCTATCAATTTCATGATTTATTGGTCAATTTCATTTTCACATGACCAATATTGCCTATCAATTTCATGATTTATTGGTCAATTTCACTTTCACATGACCAATATTTCCTGCCAATTTCACGATTTATTGGTCAATTTCACTTTCACATGAGCAATATTGCCTACCAATTTCATGATTTATGGTCAATTTCATTTTCACATGACCAATATTGCCTATCAATTTCATGATTTATTGGTCAATTTCATTTTCACATGACCAATATTGCCTATCAATTTCATGATTTATTGGTCAATTTCACTTTCACATGAGCAATATTTCCTGCCAATTTCACGATTTATTGGTCAATTTCACTTTCACATGAGCAATATTGCCTCCCAATTTCATGATTTATGGTCAATTTCATTTTCACATGACCAATATTGCATATCAATTTCATGATTTATTGGTCAATTTCATTTTCACATGACCAATATTGCCTATCAATTTCATGATTTATTGGTCAATTTCATTTTCACATGACCAATATTGCCTATCAATTTCATGATTTATTGGTCAATTTCATTTTCACATGACCAATATTGCCTATCAATTTCATGATTTATTGGTCAATTTCACTTTCACATGAGCAATATTGCCTACCAATTTCATGATTTATGGTCAATTTCATTTTCACATGACCAATATTGCCTATCAATTTCATGATTTATTGGTCAATTTCATTTTCACATGACCAATATTGCCTATCAATTTCATGATTTATTGGTCAATTTCATTTTCACATGACCAATATTGCCTATCAATTTCATGATTTATTGGTCAATTTCATTTTCACATGAGCAATATTGCCTATCAATTTCATGATTTATTGGTCAATTTCATTTTCACATGACCAATATTGCCTATCAATTTCATGATTTATTAGTCAATTTCATTTTCACATGACCAATATTGCCTATCAATTTCATGATTTATTGGTCAATTTCATTTTCACATGACCAATATTGCCTATCAATTTCATGATTTATTGGTCAATTTCATTTTCACATGACCAATATTGCCTATCAATTTCATGATTTATTGGTCAATTTCATTTTCACATGACCAATATTGCCTATCAATTTCATGATTTATTGGTCAATTTCATTTTCACATGACCAATATTGCCTATCAATTTCATGTTTATTGGTCAATTTCACTTTCACATGAGCAATATTGCCTACCAATTTCATGATTTATGGTCAATTTCATTTTCACATGACCAATATTGCCTATCAATTTCATGATTTATTGGTCAATTTCATTTTCACATGACCAATATTGCCTATCAATTTCATGATTTATTGGTCAATTTCATTTTCACATGACCAATATTGCCTATCAATTTCATGATTTATTGGTCAATTTCATTTTCACATGACCAATATTGCCTATCAATTTCATAATTTATTGGTCAATTTCATTTTCACATGAGCAATATTGCCTATCAATTTCATGATTTATTGGTCAATTTCATTTTCACATGAGCAATATTGCCTATCAATTTCATGATTTATTGGTCAATTTCATTTTCACATGAGCAATATTGCCTATCAATTTCATGATTTATTGGTCAATTTCATTTTCACATGAGCAATATTGCCTATCAATTTCATGATTTATTGGTCAATTTCATTTTCACATGAGCAATATTGCCTATCAATTTCATGATTTATTGGTCAATTTCATTTTCACATGACCAATATTGCCTATCAATTTCATGATTTATTGGTCAATTTCATTTTCACATGAGCAATATTGCCTATCAATTTCATGATTTATTGGTCAATTTCATTTTCACATGAGCAATATTGCCTATCAATTTCATGATTTATTGGTCAATTTCACTTTCACATGACCAATATTGCCTACCAGTATCAGGAAATTTTGGTACTTTCCTGTGATGTCTTCTGTGCATGTTACATTTTTGGTGTAGAGTATATGTAAACAGCATGTAATTGTCCAATATCCCTGGCTATACTGTCTCACATACATCATGATAATAGACATTATGAAGGGCACAAGTCTGAAGAGAATGGAAATTTGCAATGTTGATTGTCATAATGCATGTCAGTTTTATGCCAGGTAAAATAACATGTACAAAAAACTGTTCGTTCTTTGCAAATTTATTTGCATTTAGAAAAACATGAATTCCAGGAGAAACATTACCCAATAGAAAAACATTAACTGCAAAAAAATACCGTTTTCCTGGTATTTTTTTTGATATAAGACACATGTGCAATTAAAAATCAATATTTTTGTGGACAAATTGCATTTCTTTTTATGATTTTCTGCGGAGCTAACATGCTGATGTCATACAGAAAGTAGTTTTCTCCAAAACAGACGCTTTTTTTGTGGTAAGTATCTTGTGGAAATCTTGCTCTATCAAAGTCATAATTTTGTGAAATATATAGCATACCATACATTAAAAGATTCCTTGAGTGTTTCTGAAAATAATTAGAGCGTTATTTGTTGTGTGAAATGGCAGAATATAGCAATTGTTGGTCTTTTAAAGTTGGGTGTTTTTTGTCATTTTGAAACCGAAATTGAGATGATTCCGTCACAAATTTTCAGTCTAGTTTCCCAAACTTGCTTTGAAATCGATTGTATGACCAAATATTCAAATTTTTCTTGCATGAAGCACTTATGGTAAATTTCAAACTCTAATTTTTGTTGTAGGTACTTTGCTTATCCTGATAAATGGCTGTGACGGAATCACAATTTTGGTCTGTGACGGAATCACTTGTCCGTGACAGAATCACTACTGATGACACTAACACATATATATATAATGCATCACAGAACAGTGGGAAAGGGAGTATTCTTACTTAGGCATTGTATTTATTCTAAAGTATGGTGAAATATATTTTATTACTTTTTAGCCCCTGCCGAGATGGGGAAAACTCCAACAGAACGGCAACGTGAAAGGCGAGCTAGAATACGCTCAAATAAATTGCAATATGAGGACTGCCTTAAACAAGATAGGGAAAGGAAAAAAGCTAACCGTGAATCAATGTCCAAAAAAGAGATTAATCGGCTGAGAAAATTAACAAAATTAACAAAACACCAGATTGTGGAGAATGAGAAAAGCAGAAAAGAAGAAAGCGACTGAGCCTGAAGCTGTTGCTGATCTACCAGAGCCCTACAAGTCACCAGCTACACTGGGAAAGGCCTCAAGAAAGGCAGAAAAGGCTTTACCCTTGAGTCCCAGAAGAAACAGGTGGTTTTGATGAACCTAGTTTCCAAGCACCTTGGGAAATCTGCCTTAGCAACAAAATCTGGGCCTATACAGCGATCACAAGACACATTGGATGCAGAAGAGAAGTTCTATCTTCGAGATGATGTTTCAAGAGTGAGCCCTTGAAAGGCTGATACCATTATGTCAAAGAAAATGACAGACGTGAATTGAAACAAAAACGCCACCTGACAATGACCCTGAAGGAAGCATTTGCCTTGTTTCAGATTGACCACCCATCCTGCAATGTTGGGAGATCCTCGTTTTGCAATTTGCGCCCCAAGCATGTGCTTCTTACGCAAGATATGCCTCACAATGTGTGCTTGTGTATGATGCATGACAATACCATTTCACTTCTGGAAAGTCTCCATCGCCATACAAGAGGGACCATACCGTTGTATTCACAGGATTTCCTTGAATTCTATGTTAGTGATCTAACCCAAGTGGAATGTATGTCGAACCAATGCCAGAATTGTGTTGATGGTACTTTCTTCAAACGTAACTTGGAAAATGACAACAGTTATGGAACTGAAAGTATTCAATGGCACAAATGGGTGAAGAATACAAATGGCTGGTTGGAAAAGCAGGTGAGAGAGGCACAGTACAAGAGGCACTTGACAACTTAGTGGCCAGTATGCCAAAATTCTTGTGGCATGTCTTTGTGAAAAGGAAGCAGAGCCAGGCATATGAACAAGACAAAGCGATGGCACTTGCAGAGGATATCAAAACCTGCGTTGTCCAAATGGACTTTAGTGAGAATTATACCTGTAGTTATCAAGATGAATGTCAATCCGCCCACTGGCACCAATCACAGGTATCAATTTACACCACAGTCATATGGGGCAAATCTGGTAAGAAGTCAGTCGTGATTGTGTCAGACAACCGAAATCACGAGAAAATGGCTATGGCAGTGTACCTCAAAAAGATCATAGATATTGTTAAACAAGAAACACCGGATGTCAACAAAATCATATTTTGGACAGATGGTCCTTCTTCACAATTCAAGAACAAGTACATTTTTGGCCTTCTCTTCAGAATGCAGGAATATTATAGCACTGACATGATCTGGAAATATTCAGCCTCTGGCCATGGAAAAAGGTCCTGTCGATGCCATTGGTGGTACAAGCAAGCTCGTTGTCAACAGACTTGTCATGTCCCGCAAGTGGATAGTTAAAAATGTTAAGTCATTCTGTGAAGCCCTGCAATATGCCAATACATCAATATCTGTGTACAACATACCCGAGTCTGAAGCCTGTGCTTGATCAACTAGGAGTTAAGGCACTGTGGAGTTACTTGGACTTAATTGCAATACCAGGCACTTTCAATACTCATGTGGTGGAAATTTCAAGACCTCTAGACAGAAGCATTATCAGGAAGTTCTACGCCACATCACCAGAAGAATTCAGGAATTTTGTCTGCCCCACTCATCTCACAGTGTCCACCCAAGGTAATTCAAGCAATACAAACAATAGAAATTATTCAAAAACCAATACGATATTTTGTTGGAGCACATGTGAACGTTTTCAAAGTTATTTTTGTTTATTTGCAGTTCCTGCTCTTGTCCAAGGCCTGGATAACCCTGTTCCCAGTACTTCTTCCGATGATCCCGAGCCTGTTCCTAGTTCCACTTTCGATGAACCTGAGCCCATTTGTGTGCCCTGTGCTTCCGAAGACCCTGAGCCTCTTTCAAGCCTCCCTGCTGAAGAATCACTGCCTGCTGAAAGATCCTCCTTAAAAGGTATATTCAACTATATTGTAACTGAAGCTTAATTATGCAACAGAAATGACATACTTTAGGCCTAATATTTAACTCTTTGAAAGGTATGACCAAAGTTAGTGAAGCAATCATTTCTAACTTTCCACAAATAAAATTTGTAATGCAAACTTATGCACCTCCTACAACAATTGCATACACTTCTGTCTTTCAGGCAAAGTCACACGAAAGAGGCGTTGTGGTGGGCCGAAAACCAGGAAGGACAAGGTCCCATGCTATTTATGCAAAATTTGTTATGAAGATCCTCAGGATCCCCACAAGACAGAGGACTGGGTGTGCTGTGCCAAATGTCGAAAATGGTGCCACCTTTCATGTGGGGAAAAAGATGGCATCATTGATGACGATGAAAGTTTCACCTGCCGCAATTGTTATATTGATTAAATTTTGTTAGGATTTTGGAGTTAGCTGGATTTTTTCTTGTTGCAGCACATTATTTGAATACAGGGTTTTTCGACGTAAGGTTTACAGCATGACTTTGTGTTGTTTTAATAATGGGTTGCCTATAGTGGTTAAAGCCCCGTTCCCACATAGCCGAGTTTGCCGTAGTCAACTCGTAGTATTACGTAACATCCGAAATTCGAGGGATTGGCGACGGATTCTGGCCGAAAAAGTCGCTGGGCATGACCCGGTGGGTGACTCGGCGGGTTACTCAGCGGGTTCGGCGAGTGACTCACCGAGTTCGGCGGGTGACTTGCCGGATTACGGCCAATTAGTGAACGATTTCGAGGAGAGAGTCGGCGGGTTGTAGGAGTAACTCGCAGGCTTCTACGAGTAACTCGGCAGGTAGTAGGAGTAATCCGCCGAATAATCCGCCGAGTTCCACGGGTAACACGCCGGCTTTTTGCTACCAGCGTCAGCGTAGGCAGGGAGGGGGGGGGGGGTTGTATATACTTTAAAAGGCTGTTGCTCCTCTAATACTAGTCCAATTTTCGTCAAATAAAGACTGGATTGTAGTATAGTTCATACTGATTCTATACGTGTTTTCGGATCGAAAATAGACCAAATATTAAGCGAGATATCCTATATTATATAATAAGCATATAAATCTATCTGTCTCTCTAAACTATCTATCTACATATCTACATATCTACATATTTACATATTTACATATCTACATATCTACATATTTACATATTCTACATATCTATCTATCTATCTACATATCTATCTATCTACATATCTATCTATTTACATATCTATGTATCTAACTATCTACATTAAAGAACAGCGATTAATGTTGGGGCGTTAGACTATTATATACATTCTACACATTTCCCTGAACAATTCAGTCTTTATTTGACGAAAATCGGATTAATATTCGGGAAGCAGCAGCCTTTTAAATAGTATATACAACCCCCAGCAGTATATTTTTATATAAGAAGAATATGAAGAATAAGAATAAACTATCATCTATCTATCTATCTGCATATTCTTTCGAGAATTTTGCAAAGTGTATCACCTTCTTTATACTGCCATTCATTTATAATATATATATATAGCTTTTATTGACACTTTTTCATATCAGAAAAGATACATATGTCACATATGTACTCACTACGTCTATCTAAAACTACATCTACAGAATTATGATATACAAGTTCTCATTATTTTATACATAATATACAGCTTAACGTTCAAGGTCCCAGTTGCCACAATTTGATGTTTTCTGGACAGTATTAAGGCGAAATAATATATATAAGTACATTAAAGATAGCAAATAAAATCACAGATCAAATCACAAATACTAATTACGATATCAATATTAGATTTAAATTTTACAAATTGTGAATGACAATCAAGACAATGCCATATTACTGTGTCATCTTTGAACAATCCATGAAAAAAATTGTTGGAACTGTGATTCTGTCATGCTGGAATTCATGAAAAGTGGATGGAGCTCCAAAATTTCTCGTCAAGAACAGTAGTAGGCCTAATTGACGTACTTGCCGATTTTAAAGGATAAATGAGGAAATGTTTTAAACTCACTACCAACCCAACATAAAATTGTCCATGTGTTTTTACTTCTATGTTGGGAAAATATTTTCAAAATAATCACAAACATATTGTAGAAATGTTATGTTCTGGAAGTCATCACCTTGTGACAATAACATTCTCGCAATAATATTCCTGAATACTGTCACAACCAGGTTTTTTAAGGGAAACGGATAAATGTAATGCCTTTTAAACAACTAAATATATTTCCATATAAATAAAGATATTCTTATGACTGATAATGAATAATTTTGTTTAGTAAATTTAAATAATAATATTCATGACTTTCAGTCAGTTGGTGGAGGCTATTAATTTTTTCCTTTATATCGTGCATATTCTCTGCACGGATCCCCAATACATGTCCAATAAATACACTGAATATATCTATAACTTTCGGAAATCACCACGTAAAACGCCAACAAATCAGTGTGATTATCTACATTATAATTTTAAAATGTGTCTAACGGGGAAATTCATTGACTTGGAAACCAACCTCAGAGACTCGGGGCCTAAACTCCCAAGTGATGTCATGTGAACCCAGAACTCCCATTGGCCAAAACAGTCCCTCAACCAATGAGAGTCCTGGATTCACATGACATCACCTGGAGTTTAGCCCCCAAGTCCCTGAGAGGGTTTCCAAGTCGATGAATTTCGCTGTAAAAGTTTTAAGGATAATATTGATAATGTCAACATGGGATTAGGGCTTTATGTCCTGTATTTCTGCACCAGTTGGGCTAATTAGGACCGGCAGAGACCATGGCAATGAGACGAAGGATGAAACAGCCATCCAATTTAGGCTCGACCGGGAATCGAACCCGGGACCCAGCGATTGGAAGTCCAGAGCGCTACCTCTGAGCTAGGCCCCTGCCAGTATCGACAACTGACTTGACCTTTTACATTTCGACATTATGTAAAATACCTATTTAATCACTTTCATTTACCCGATTAAATCCCTGGGTCATGCAGTTTTACATAACTATTTTTAATTAGACTTCTGCAATGCAATATGGACATACCTGTCTGGAATCTATCCCAAAAGATATTCTGTAACTAAATAACAGGCCACTTACCGTATATTGCTGAGTATGTAACTTTCACGGGGCGCCTACACTAAAAGTGTAATCCATCTCTCACTGACATTTTTCCAAGTTGAATAAGCTATATTTGGCGGTCCTTTGTGCAAGATGCCAAAGAAAGGAAATTGCAACAGTGATTCATGACTTAAAATGTAGGCACAGGAAAGGCTAGCTATGAATCAAAACGATAAATGAAAAGCACTGTTGAAAAAGCTAAGGACACACTTTAACCAGGCAATATCTCAATCACATGGATTTATGCACAATGCTATATTGTGTGCAGGATCCAAGCCATGCTCAAAATCAGAAAGGTAATTAAATTGACCTTTTCAGTGTCTATGACAACCCCTTCCTTTTGTAAGGCAAGCACCCCTTATTTAGTAATAATCCACTAACTATGGCTAGATCAAAAGGGGTCAAACATTATGGATATTGTCAAACAGCTAAGGTCTTAAAAATAGCATATATATCTGCCCATTTATTCATATTTCAGGAGTGTGTAATGTCACTATGTATTAAAGGTTGTGTACGCCTATGATTGTCACGTGGAATGTTTTGTGAAGTCGAACATATGGATATTATGTAAGTTATAGCGAAAGTAGGATTGAATAAATTGATTTGAAAGAGCACATTTTATCACACCTCTATAAAAAATTTAACAGTCGTGAATGTGGGAGGTTGGGTGGGTCGATTAGGGCTTTATATATGTCCAGTATTTGTGCACATGATGGGCTAATTAGCACAGGCAGGGACCAGGGCAATTAGATGATAGATGAAACAGCCATTGAACTTAGGCTCGACCGAGAATTGAACCCGGGACCCAGTGATTGGAAGCCCAGTGTGATTGACATTACACATTCTCTTGCTAAAATCCCAAAGACTCAAGACTAAAGCCATAGGCCTAATAAGCTCCTTCAAATTATTCCCATGTAAAGCTTTAAAATAATTCATACAAGACCCTCCAGCAGATATATTTTAATTTAGAAAAGCTTCTACTTCAGAATATGTGTGTGTGTGTGTGTGTGCGTCCTGTATTTCTGCACCAGTTGGGCTAATTAGGACAGGCAGAGACCATGGCAATGAGACGAAGGAGAAAACAGCCATCCAACTTAGGCTCGAACCGGGAATCGAACCCGGGACCCAGCGGTTGGAACTACGTCAGAATATAAAAAATGCACATGCTATTATCTCTGTATACATAGTTTATTATTGGATATTGTATTGTATTGAGCTTTCTACAGTTTATTACCAGAAGTATGTCCAATGGGTGAGCAAAATATTGTTTTTGGATTTTAAAGGTTACATGCAGTACATTAAACTAAAATTTAAGTTGCATACGATTTTCAAACAACTCTTAAAGGACATGTTATACAGTGATCGTCTGTACAACACAGCGTTTAGTCCATCATTTTATCCTTAACCTGTACGAAAGCAGTTCTTTGTAATTCAACGATTAAATCGCCGACTGACCACTGTGGTGAATTTAAAAAATGAATGGTTGAGGTAATTGGCCAGATGGATGAAAAAAAACCAGAACTGTCTAGAGGATAATGCAATATAGAGTAAATGAAAGAAAAATATTAACCCGTCATATGCATAGCAATCTCAAAATGCAAAAAGAACTACTATAATGTGGATTTTCCTATAAATAACTTTCCTATTGTGTTGTTCAACCATTGTTGACCTTTTGGTTAATCAAAGATGAAATTAACCTGTATCATATTCAGTTGCAAGAATAGGATTTAATCTTTCATTTTATGTGTACATTTCATATATTGTTTTGTTACTGTTAACCACTTTTTGGTTTTCTTACTGCATATTCCATGAAAAATTTAAGTAAATGCAGATTAAATGTGAGACATAGAATTTAAATCAGTGGGAAATAAAGGCCTGACCAACTCAGTTTCTTGGTACTGATTGCAAAAAGTGTGAAAAAACACAAATGCACTGTCTGTTTTCTGTTGATGTTGTGGCATGACAAAAATTGACGCCCATGTAGAAATTTGAATGTTGTACCACGCTCTTTTTTGAATTTGTGCAACAGACGTACTGGCATGCCGAAGAATGTAGTCACGCAGGTAGGAAGTGGGGTTGGTGAGGAGTTTTGGAAGTTCTTTGCAAAAGCCGAAAATTGTTGACTGCACAACAATGAAAATGATTGATATCAACAAATTCTCAATGCAAAGAATATTTAATTTATGTTGATACCAGAAAGCCCACTACAATACATCTATGCACTGGAATTAATCAAAACCGCCCCCCCCCCTCCCCCAGCTGGGTCAGAAAATTTTGTATTTTTTTCATTCATCATGGCCTGCATTGATTGAATTCAAAATTTTTGGCTAAAATTAAATTAAAAAGATCAATAAATAAGTCAAATGTTGTCACTGCCCCTCAGGGCCGGATTACCCATTAGGCAAGGTAGGCACGTGCCTATGGCCCCCACCTGGATGGGGGCCCCCAAAATACAAAAAAAATAAAAAGAATAAAAAATAAAATGGTGATACATATGGAATACTGGTTTTATGCTATCATTGGTATGAAATTATATAAAAAGTGATTTGAAGTAAAAGTTTACAAACTGAAGGTACCGTTAATTAATATGAAGTCGGGGCCTCCTTATGTACAATTTATAAGGGGGCCCCAAGTTTATTTTCAAAATTCATATTATATATAGAATGGGAAAAGTCCTTTAATATGGAAGTAACTAACAGAGCTGCATTTTTGTGTAATAATTATGTATAAAAATAATTGGGGGCCCTTTATGCACAGTACATAGAGAAATGTGAGAGAGCCTCAGGGCCCCAACTCAATCATATCTTAAATAAAAAGTAATAATGCTGGAAGAACGGTCAAGAGTATGCTTTTTTTTTTAAATGAAAGATAGTTGACACACTGTTTGAAGGTATCTTAAATATTATGTAAAAAAAAAAGAAGAAGTTTGGTGGGGTCCCATGAATGGGCCAATGGCCCATCAAGTAATTAAGGGAGCCCGCAACTTCATATATGAATATATATAGTTGACAAAAAGAAAGGATTGCTAAAACTTCTCTCCAAGCTCTCAGAACTTTGAGAGACTCAGTCCCTTCATCACCTTTGCTGACTTGCTGAACAGTGTATATCACAGTGTATGGTGTATAGAGGTGGGGACTGGTGGAGTGCATGTATATACACGTATGTGTAGCACAACTACCCTTGGCAAACACCTGCATTCTCAGACAAGCATCACAGTTTATTCACAACATAATATCGTGCAATCACTGCAATGTCAGAAAAGCAAAGACACAGAGTTTATCTCAGTGGTGCTGAAAAACGCAGAAAACAAAAGAAAGTTCAAGAATCTTTAAAGTCAGTCCCAAAATTGACTGCATTCTATAAAAAGGCAGGGCCTTCTAAACCAAATACAGAGAAACCTGAAACTATCAATGATGGTAAGCTTTTTTTCTATATAATATTAATCAATTTTCAATTATACATGAGTTATGATAATTTCTAATGAAAAAGTCTACTTAAATTTCTATTTTAAAATTGTAGTCTATAATATAAGCCACATTTGCTTTCAGTCTCAGAAGAACCAGTATTCCAGATGGAAGTTGATGATTCTGCAGAGCCTGATCCTGTTCCACCACCAGATGATGTTGATGTCCCCCGATCAGATGACTCAGATCCTGCCTTATGGAAAGTTGACAAGAACTTCCAGGAAGTAATTGTGACAAAACCAATAGAACAAAACATTTCCAGTGAGGACTTTTCTGAATCTGAAAGGGAGCACAATGGGCACAAGCGCTTTCTAAGCAAATCACTGTTCGAAAGATCTATGGTAAATGGTGAGAAGGTAAATAGGGAATGGCTAGTATATTCCAAATCAACTGGAAGTGTGTACTGTGCACCCTGTAAAGTATTTTGTCAAAGAAATGAAGACAAAGCATTCATTAATGGCTTCAGTGATTGGAAAAATTCCCATAGTAGGGTTAGGGCCCATGAAACCAGTACTGAGCACAAAAACTGTATTAGAATTTGGCATGCAAGAGCATCAAATGAACAAAGGATAGACCAAGATCTTGTTAGGGAGTTAGAGGAGGAAAGTAAGTACTGGCAAGCTGTGTTGAGACGTGTAGTTGAAGTAATCAAGTTCCTAGCAGCAAGAAATGATGAAAGATTTGGATCAGACAAAAACGGAAATTATTTGGGAATACTAGAGTTGCTGGCCAAGTTTGACCCCTTTCTGGCTCAGCATATCCAGAAATATGCAGGAGGTGGCAAAGGTTCTACATCTTACCTGTCAAAGACTATATGTGAGGAACTCATTGAAATGATGGCTCAAAAGGTCTTGAGGGAAATTGTTTCTGAGGTGAAGCAAGCTAAGTACTTTGCTATTAGTGTAGATTCAACCCCTGACATTAGTCATGTTGATCAGCTGACTTTTATATTGAGGTATGTAGGATCACACGGGAGACCAATTGAGAGATATATCAAATTTGTTGAAGTGTATTCGCACAAGGCAGAAAATTTAACAAATGTGGTAAAAGATTTCATAACTGAAGACCTGGGCCTTGATATTAGCAACTTTTGTGGTCAGAGCTATGACAATGCCTCTAATATGGCTGGTGCCTATTCAGGCTTACAGGCAAGAATTAAAGAATTAAATAAACAAGCTCATTTTGTGCCTTGCGCCGCTCACTCTCTTAATCTTGTTGGATCTTCTTCAGCAGAAAGCTGTCTTGATGCAGTAAGTTTTTTTAACTTTGTACAAAATCTGTACAAGTTCTTTTCCTCCTCCACACACAGGTGGGACTGTTTAGTTCAAGCTCTAGGAAAGGGAAGTATTGTAGTTAAGTCATTGTCCAACACTCGTTTGAGTGCCAGAGCTGATGCAGTCAAGGCTGTCAGAAACCATTATAGTCAAATAATGAATTCTCTCCTTAAAATTAGCAAAGATACAACCCAAACAATGACTACAAGGACTGAAGCTGGAGGCATTATCAAACAAATGGAGTCTTTTGAAACTGCTCTCATGACAGTTATATGGAGCACTGTATTGGAACGATTCAATGCTACTAGTATGGCTTTGCAAAGTTCCACAATTGACCTATTAACTGTCACTGGTCTGTATAAGTCCCTCATAGAATTTGTTCAAAAACTAAGAAGCAGTTATGATGACATTGAACACACAGCAACCAATTTTGTCAAGGAGCCCTCTTACAAAACTGCCCAGAAACGTGTTAAACGCCAAAAACGCTTTTTTGATGAAAACCCAACAACCACAATACAATTGTCCCCAAAAGACCAATTTAGAATTGGAACTTTCTATTGTGTGTGTGACAGTCTTCTTACTGAATTAAACAAAAGGCTTGAAGCCTATTCTGTATTGCAGGACCTGTTTGGTTTTCTCACAGCATTTCCATCTATGAATTCAGACCAGTTGCAGAAGCAGATCTTGAAACTTGTAGACACATATCCCAAAGAATTAGAGCCTGTTTTAGTTGAAGAATGTTGCCAATTTACTGAACTGCTTGGGGATGATAAATCAATACAGCACATGAGTGATTTGCTGAAACCAAACAGTTTACTCCTTCCAACATTTCCAAATGTAGCAACAGCAGTTAGAATTTACCTAACCATACCAGTGAATAGGTCATTTTCGACACTGAGTAGAGTGAAAAACTATCTCAGATCAACAATGGCCCAAGATAGGCTAGGTGCCCTTTCACTGATGTGTATTGAGTGTGACATGCTCAAAAAGTTGGACTTCAGTGACCTTGTTATGACTTTTGCAGCAGGGAAAAGCAGAAAAAAGGACTTCTAAAGCTGCTAGAATTTGCTGTATCTGATAACTGCCTATCCACTAACTAGTAACTAAGCCACACATTTAATTGAGTAGGCATTAGGTTATGTTGACTAACAGTGTTTCTTGTAAATGAATTGTATTGTAAATTGAATTTCTTGATTGTAAAGAAGTTAAGATATCAGATGTGTAGTTGTGTAGCTTTTTGATAATAATTGTCTTTTCATAGCATTCTTCTTTTTGCAGAATAAGTATTAATATTAAATATTGTGCTTCATGTGTAAATGCTCATAATAAGTGTTATGTTGAACTTGAATATAATTTATGGACATTTTGACACTATATTGTATAACTTAAGAACATAGTTTTGTTGAAGATAATGTATGGTTACTTGGTCAATGGTCAGTATGGCACTTGGGCAGTATTTATAAGTTTTATAACTTAAGAACATAATGTTATGCTGAATATAGTATGGACAATATAACTAAAGAACATATTAATGGTTTATATGTTTATGATTGATATATGTAATGATGTATTGTATTGACAGTATTGTGGATGATGTATATCTACTGCCATAATTTCTGGATCTTATTTAAATAAAAGTTTAATGTCTAGTCAATCTGTTCTGTTCCTTTTTATTATATTAATTCTATAGAAATTAGATATCAGTGGAAGAGCTGTGACTGTCAACAGTGTGGACTGTGTTGAAGTAGTAAAATAATGAAAGCTCACACAAATTACCATCATAGCGGCATATTTATAAATGATACAGGACTCTTTAGAACAAGAGTGAATAATTATAAATGTCACAAACTTTAAAATATAATATTGGAGAATGGAGATGAACTCTGAAGGCCAGTGAAGGGCCCCATTTTCATACCTTGCCTAGGGCCCCCAATCTAGCAAATCTGGCCCTGCTGCCCCTGCATTTTGTCTCCCTGTTCAGAGTTCAAAAAGGTCACTTGCTCTGTGAGATCATGTGACCTCCAATTCAGCCTCGTTCTCAGTTTCATTCAACATTGTTCAAGGGCCCTGGCAACAATGGTCTGAATGGTTGCTAAGGAGCTGAATCTTGCAAGCATGGTCGTTGTGGGGGAAAGGGGGGGGGGGGGGGGGTCATGTGGCAATAGAGTGCAAAGAAAGAGTTGTACCATTAATTAGAACTGGAGAAGATAGAAAGAATGAGGTAGGCCTTGGCACAATCGAGACCCAAACGGCGGCGTCCCTTGACGCACAAATTCGAGGTTACTCAGATTGAGATATCACAATGGACGCGCAAATGTCTAACTGGTTACTGTACACTTTCACCTTAAATGAGGAATAGCAGCGTAAATAACATTAAAACACATAAAAGGAGTATAAGCCGAGCTAAGTTAGTACCTAAACTATGCCCTGGTGAAATTATACTGGCCCAAGATCCAGCCAGATCGGAATGCTTACCTCCGCTAAAACCGCCAACCCTTAGCACAATATCAGCCCGGGGAAATTTTTTGTGGGGGGGGGGGGGGGGGGGGTCTGATTCCTCAGAATCAATCCGGTTGCTAGGCCTATATGTACAGTGTTTTTTATTTCCTTTTTTTTACTGCTATTTTTTTGCATCCCCACACCCCCCCCCCCTCCTGGATGCATCCCTGCACAATATAGAAGTAGATAAGATTATAAAAGAACTACATGACGTCATAGACAGGATCTCACACAAATTTGTATTAATTTCATTTCCTTCATCTGATGTTATTAGTTGTTTCTCATATCTTATCTGGCCTCTGCCTTATTGATATATTTTTCCGGGTGCACAACCGCCAGAGGCATTATGTGTACACCTGTCTTTGGATTATTACATGATAAGCAGGTAATTAATAAGTATACAGGTTATTATGGTGTTAATCTACGTAATGCTTGGTCCATTAGATCATATGATACGTCAGATGTATGTCATTGTCAGCATTTGGTAAACAAGTCCGAAACAATGAAGTCATCAAGTTCTGGGCTCATATTATATCCACCTAGGCCTAATCGAAAAGTAATCCAATAATAGGCAATCTAACAGAATCAATGACATGTGAAATCTACTGCATCACATGACAATTTCCGTGATGTATGTATGCTGAAATCCTCCACACAATGCACTGGAACTCTGCCTTAATACCTCTCTACTGAGACCACCTTGCCATTAAGACCACTGAATGCTTACCTATTTCATCATTGCCATTGTAATACATCACAATTGAGTTAGTTAGTTAGTTAGTGTTATTGTTTAATGCCTCATCAGCACCTGCGTGGGCTATGTAGAGGCTCTCTAGGGTAAGATTGATTATCTATAGTTGGTAGTAGAAACCAGAAGCATGTAAAAAATCAATAATTGTCTGCGTTGGATAGCTGGAGCAGCTTGTGCAATGCGCACTGTCCTGTTTTAGCCACTGGGGATAGAGGACTTCACCCCAAGCGTTTCCACCCTCGCCGCATGGAGGCCCAGGACCTTCAAGGGCTCATCACAATTGAGATCACATCTTTATTAAAACAGTGTATTTGCACCAACTCCCTATCAACAACATTACATTTGCAGCCTGTCACTTTTAAAAGCTACACGACCACTCTGAACCCCCTCCCCTTGCCACTGTAGCCATTCACGTGTGAGTCTTTTTCAAATCCTTGAGAATTACCCAGACTGTTATACACGATCTAATCTGACAGTTACTGTTTTATTACCTGAATTCAAACGAAGAGATGTATTCAGCATGACAGGAGCAATGCAAGGAGCCGAACTTATTCCACAGATTTTCGCAACGAGCACAATACCAAACAACCACATTGTCCCAATCACCATGCCACCAATTGTTTCTTAGCAACAGTATAGTCGTCATGGCAACCAACAATATCTTTGAGGAATGTTAGATGTGGTCACCTGTTCCATTGTTGAAAAAGGACAATAGTCATTGTTCTAAAGCACTGAAGCATAGTGGACCTATTATTTTGTTATTTCTTTGGTTCTACCACAAGATAACGTATTGGTTCTGGAGACTTTAAACGTATATGCCTTAATATTCAAGGTAATAATAAATATGAAACTTCTTTTACAATAACTCTATTTCGTTAAAACTGTGCCATGACCATGTGATTTTCTTTTAAAATAACAAAGACACTCTTTACCAAACTTTGGTCAGCCTCAAGTAGATCGATAGATACTTTATTTTGATGGAAATAGGTAAACAGATTATTATAAAGTAAGACATGATATTAACTATGCAATGTAAGCTATTGTAAATATGAGCCCATCAGGACACCACCTGAGCATTTGCTGTAATGGCGGCACCTACCATAAAAAGAAAGAAAATTAATTTAAGATTAAACAAAAATAATTATGAGTTATAACAAGAATAAAAATAATAATAAATTTAATAATGATAACGTAATGACATGAAAGTGATGGGATGAGTGGAGTTCTAAGACTGACAAATATAGCAGTTTCTATGTTCACAATTAGCTGGATATTGTTAACTAGTTGATCATATCTATTGCAAAAGTGTGAATTGAATTTACAAGGTACGGTTTAAGAGAGTGAGGAAAATGATTCCAAACTTTAGCTACTTTGACGCTGATGAGTTGATTTTGTAGATTGAGAGATATAGTTGGAGGTCTCCAGTTGTCTTGCTGCCTTGTAGGGTGTTATTTCCTTTTCTAAATGTTCGCTAAAATTGACAGGTAATGTGTGCTTAAGGCTTTTCAGATACAGTTTACAACATTGCATGTTAAATAAATCATCAACTTAAGTATTCTTAAGGAACGGAATTTTGGCTTACTGTGGGTGTCGTATCTCGTTTCGGAAAATGAATCTTACAGCTCTTTTTTTGTAAAGTTTTTAATGTGAAATCTCTTTTGTTGCCCCAAGCCAAAGCTGAGGTGTGGATTAGCCCATAGTATAGTGTTTTTCTAGTACGTAATGGGATAAAGTTTTTGATGCAATGTATCATGGCAAGATTCTTTGATACATGTTTATTTTTATTACTGATGAAATTTCCAGTTGAGAAGCTCATCAATGAAGACACCAAGGATCAAGTGATAATAAGGTTAAACATTTCATATAATCTATATCTGTCCAGTGTCCAGCTAGCCATAAGGTAGGCTAGAATGGCCTGATCCATGCACACACACACAAAAGCTGGCTAAATTCAATCGAATTTCCATCAATTGAAAGTTTCTTGAATTTTTTAATTTCTTGGCTTCCCAATCACTGACATAGAACCCCAATAATGAGATCTTTCTTTTGCTGGCTTTGGTAATGGTCTGACAACTTACAAAAAGTTGCCGAAACGCGCTTGAACGAAGAAAAGCCCAATTTGAACAGCCACTACTACAGCCTCTCAAATTACAAAGAAATAAGGAAGTGTCATTTCTGTTAATCCTAAATAACCGTGTGATGATAACTGAGCAAGAATAAACACGAACAAGAAGTGTAAACTAATCTTGATCAAAGGCATCAATTAAGAGGGCCATGTGAAAGATAAGCCCATACTCAAACCCTCAGTAAATAAAAATTTTCTGGAGGCTAAAACGCTCACTTCACTGCCTATTGATAGGCTTTCAGAAAAACCTATCTTCACTGATTTCACAAAATTATTTGTTTTAGTCACCCTTTTATTATTCCATTATTCAGCCATTTCAAAGAGTAATAATTCTTTGTAAATTTCAGTAATATGCACCTTAATTATTGTAGCATTTTCTAAGAAAAATCATAGTGCTTTGTTTTTTATTACTTTTGGTAGAATAAGGATTTTTATATAACCCAACATGTTATGCATTTGTTTTACCTCTACCAAGACCACTTCACCATTAAAGCCAGTAAATTTGTGCACCAAGGTCAGTCTTACATTAACAGCAAGACACCACCACAGGTATCTTTGTCTTGGCAGGAATACCTTGTTGGTCTTCTCATACCTTTCTGAGTTCCCGGAAAGTCTGCTATTTTTCTATTTTGAACAAGACGAGTACAATGCTTTTAAGGAATGGACATCTTGAGTCCAAAACATCAACAGGTCGTGGGCGTTATAAGAAAAGTGCCTCCAAGTCTACTATGGCCAAAATTGTAGATGAAGTACAGTCCATCAAATCATGATAAGGAGCAACATCATATGTCATGAACGTAATATAGAAAGACATCCTTATGAGGTGCACTAAGAAAAACTTGTGGGTCTAAAAAGGCTGTTGCAACGCCTTCGCGCCATTCAGCAGGCGCTTCTTTTTGATGTATTGCCATGTCTGGGTATAACTCTGATTGGCTAAACGGCCCTTAAATTAATTGTTTTTTTTTTCATTCCGTGCCTTGACCACTTTCATAGTTTAGTAAAAGTCATTATAAAAAATTAAAATTAAATTATTGGACATAGTGTGGAAGTGGTCAAGGCCCGGATGCGATTTCAGGTAAAGTTTTCTTAGTGAGGTGCCTTTCCAAGTAATATTAACAGTAAACGTACGTTTCACCCAAGCATCAAACTACATTATAATTACAATAAGCTATTAGTTCAGTGAACATACTTTTTAATAGCAGTCACTCAGATTGAGCCAGAATTGTGTGATCTTCACTGTTGTGGTACTTTATGAGTTACTCAAGATGAACAAAAAACATTATTTAAAAAAAAAGCATTGTAAATGTGGTTGTCACGTGAATGTGGCAGGCTATTAGATTTTCTCATCACATTGCCAGAAAGAACACTTCACACTAACAGAAGTAGGTAGCCTAAGGTATTATAATAAGACCCAATGGTTTGTGGTATATTTTTATATTCCCCACGAATGGACAGATTGGCCAGGATTCACGAGTGGTGTTAGCCAAGAGTGAATTCTGAAGCCAATCTGTCCACGAGTGAGGGAATATAAAAATATACCACATACCCACTTGGGTCTTATTTATATCCCACAATTTTCACTTTTATTTGAGCTGCCTGGCTATGCATAGAAATGTTTTATTATTTGTTTTTGATCAATTGTTTTACCGAAGCGATGACGCTACTTTGAAATGTTTTAGTATTTGGTTTCGATCAATTGTTTTACTGAAGCGATGACGCTACTTTGACGTTGCGCTTTGCAACCCACATATACAATGGCTTGTATCTGTGGACTGAGCAGACCATTGACTTTCTGTTACGTTTTTTGGTCCTAGAATCGTTAATTCTGATCCGATTTCAAAAATTCAAACTTTCTTAGAGAGCTGACAATTTTATCTGTTAAATCGTGGTAAAATCGTGACTCCGATATTATGATATATCCCACAATAACCTGTATACCACATAGAAAAGCCATGTGGTATACATATCTATACTACATGGTTTACCTTACAAGGATGGGAAATGTATACCACATACTTCTATGTATGGCTTCGCCATTTAAACTAGCGCTGCCGCTTCAAATTTATATTCTTGGTCACCATTTAAATTATCATTTCTCTAAGAAAGTTTGAATTTTTGAAATCGGACCTGGATTAAGGATTCTAGAGCCAAAAAACATAACAGAAAGTCAATGGTCTGTTCAGTCCACAGATACAAGCTATTGTTTATATGTGTTGCTATGGGCAACGTCATAGGAGCGTCATCACTTTGGTAATACAATCCAATAATACTGAACAATAAACCATTTTCTTGTAAAATCTACTATAAAAACAAAACCTGACAAGAAACAACTGGTTTGTAAATATCATTCGTAAATTCCTTTATTAATCTGAAAATGTCCCAGAAAGTTTTGAGGTGGTGACGTTGTTGACAGTTATGCTCTGATTATTTAATAGAAATTAACTGAACTAAAAGTGAAAATTGTGGGATATATATAAGACCCAAGTGGACGCCACTCGTGAATCTTGGCCAATCTGTCCACTCGTTGGGAATATAAAATATACCACATAACCATAGGGTCTTATTATACAACTTTATATTATGTATAACAATGTGTTAACCATTGAAGGTGTTGATATATGTACATAGTGGTGTATGGGAGAACCACAATAGTATTTTTTGTACTCACATAAATATCAAATGGGACAAAGACTCTGAAAACCTGTATTTGACATTTGAAACCCTGTGCTTTTGAACATTTATAGCCTTATTAGAAACAACCACCTCACCATTAAGATCACAATATAAATTCACCCCCAATACATTTTACTTTATTGTCATTTCATTAACCACGTACACAGAGCTTTCTTTGCTAAATTTCACTCATATTCAGGTTTTTACGTAAGAAAAAGAGCCTGGTTGAGACCACTTGAGTAGATCAGGTAAACCACTTTGCTTGTGTGCATCTCAAATTAGCCCAACGTCGTTTCTACATCGTTTTGACGTCGCCGACATCGCGATGATACGATTTGGAATGCTATCTTGCATTTACCTGTTTGATAAGGCTCATCAACATTAAGTAGCTCACTTAAGTGGAACCGACATCTAATCAGTGAGAGCTTGACGTTTTAACTGTTAATGGGATTTAGCAAAAGCCTGCCAGTTAGACTTAAATGAAATTAACCTGTTTGTGCGTGGAAAATTAATTCTTAACAGCAAATGTTAATGTTATTGCCAAATAGCAAATGTGAAAATGTGCCATATGCATTGCAATAATGTTTTAGCAATTGTTTGAAATATATGGTTAGTGTGTGTGTGTGTGATTAGGGCTTTACGTCCTGTATTTCTGCACCAGTTGGGCTAATCAGGACAGGCAGAGACCATGGCAATGAGACCAAGGAGGAAACAGCCATCCAACTTAGACTCGACCGGGAATCGAACCATATAGGAAGCCCAGAGCGCTACCTCTGAGCTAGGCCCTATATGGTTAGTGAAATGGCAGTATAGATGGTCTCATAGGCAGGTTTCTGCTGTATCTGTTTTTACATTCTCACGAAGTTTGGCTTGCATGCAGAGTATGTTACAAGAGGCATCAGTAAAACTCTTAAAAGCCCCAAGTAGACTGTCTTGGGAGCAGAACAAGTGGCCACTAATTGTCCCTGGGAGCACTGACCCGAACTCTTAATTAAGATTAGAGGACTAAGGCTTCTTTGAGATCAAAGGCCATCGCATGCATCCCAAGGAACACATGTTGAATCCTTTGTAGAAATGTTGTGTTACACTGATATATGCCAAGCAACTGCAGTGCAAGTGAGCCTTTAGAGAAGGAGAAAAGCTTCCAGCTTCATTTGCTTGCATTTGCATTGGCCAGTGGAGCAGACTGCAATTGCTACACTGTTTTGAAATAGTTTGTTGTATTAATTCATCACAAGTTATTTTTGGTGATCATAAGACTTTCATGAATTAACCCAATCGGATTTAGTTTCAATGGCTGACTGATTCTTTATCAGAAACACACACAAGAAAAAAAAAACAAAAAAAAAACTGTTTTGGCATATATAATGATGACTTGAAGACAGGCAACACACTTACAATAACGATTGGTCTCTCTCTTACTCAAATTGCTCATATTTCCCATAAATTATATTGTCTTTTTTTACTTGACAGAGTTAAATACTGTTTTAGAAATAAGAGAGCCACAGAAGATTAGCAGAGTATTGTGTGTCTCAAATTTCCAAATTAACACATATCAACTCTACCTGGTGGCCTAATGGTTACAGCACTTGACTGTGAACCCACTGGCACTTCAGGACGCAGGTTCAAATCCAGCTCCGGTGCTCAACTCTTGACTGAACATTCATATCAGGTTAATGCCTAATATGAATGACTAGCAGGAATGAATAGACGAAATAGAACACATGTGCAGCTCCTCTGGCTACTTTCAGTACAGAAATCTAGTCGGAGTAAAGCCAACCCGCGAACCAGGGTATATCAGCACACCTAAAATGTATGTAATTTATGTACAGTTGGGATCATATGTTTACATACAGCTGAGTATTATACACATGAAGTGGTAGATTTCCATTCAACAGTGGTTTTAATATGAAGGATATCATGAGAATTATCTAACTTAAATCTAACTTTCACAAGGCATTATGTATCATTTCATTTCATGACGTCTAAAACTGATGTGTCATAAAAGTACATACACTAACCTCAATGGCTTATGGTTTGTCCAATAAAATGTTTTATGGCATTGAAAGAGCTTTGGTATTTCCCACTCATATTTAGCCGACATCTGGCAATTTTTTAATTATCTAATTGTTGTGGTTTTTTTTATATAAGATTTGAACACAATGGTGATGGTCACTATTTTTCAACTCTATGTATAATCATGCCACACATTTTCCATTGGATATTAATTATGATCTCTTTCAGCCACACCAGGATGTTTTACCATGCCAAGTGTGACTTATGTTTTGTATAATCGCCATTTTGCAAAAGACAAGTATACCCAAACTTTCAGTTTTAAGCTAATTGCCCAGCATTAATTGATAGTACAAGATTCCATCAACTCTGGGAAGGTCTAAACAAAACCTAGGTTGACTAAGATTAAGTATTCTAGGAATTTAAAAACCAGGAAATGCAAGTGTTAGCTGGTACAGTTTGATGGACATATCACCACCATGGCTGGCGAGGTAAATTAAGAACACAAGTACCACTGCATATAGAATCTCGAAAATTGAATGTGCACTTGGAAATCAGCAAATCAAAAACAGAAAAAATTAAAGCCTGGGTGAGACTGGGTCTTGAAAAATGACAATGATATGAAATATAAGTCATGCTTGGCATCAGCATGTTTAAAGTCAAATGTTTAAGACCTCTTAGAATGGTTAAAAACAGCCAAATTTAAATATTGAATGGAAAGTTATAGGCTGGAGTTAAAAAATAGTGACCATCACTATCATCTTTAATATTGGGGCACTGACAACATTTGAATTAGAAAGAATTTAAGAAAAATCACCAGAATTTGACTTAATATTTGTGAAACATTACCAAAGCTTTTTTATTGCAGTAAAAGATTTTATTGGACAAACCATTCGCCATTGAGGTAGTTGTATGTACTTTTATGACCCTCAAGTTTTGGACTTCACGAATAAAATGTTACATAATGCCTAGTGAAAATGGTTATGCCTCAAATATGCATTTTATTTAGATAATTCTTTTGATATTCCTCATATTAAAACCACTGTTGATTGGAAATTTACCCCATAATTGTTGTCACAATAAATTGTGTAATACTCAGCTGTATGTAAACATATGACCCCAACTGCATCTATGTAACACTGCTTTTATAAATCATGTACTGCTTTCAATGTGAGACTGGTGCAGTAGACATATTTCATTTCATTGAATTGTGTGGCAAACAGGAAATTAAACATATTTCAGATTATAGTGGTCTACTTGAAATTCTTCTTTGTAACATGATTTATATAATTATTTTCTCCTTTTCAACCTGCATCACGGACTGGTAGAACTTTCTATCCTATTCAGGCATAGTGCATTTCCTTGCTCAGTCATTCAAGTCTTATGCATCGTAGGGGAGAGTGGGGCACCTTGATCCATTGGCTCTGCAGGCCAGTTGGTGTGTCATAAACCTTGTACATGGCAATGATTTTGTCCCCCTAGTGATAAAGAATCATGCACTTATTATTTTTGAGTTTCCTCATCAGGATATTGTGTCAATTCAGATTTTACAGTAATAAAAACAGGCAAGATTGTTCTTTTTCTGATATCTTTATTACTTGTAGAATCCACCAATTTGTCAGTGTGAACTAGGCAATATATACCACAGATTGACATCATCGCAGATAAGTTGAGAGTTACCTGCATCACACCACATGAGTTTTTATATGGAATTTGCTTGTGGGGCACCTTGAGCCAGCTTACGTGGGGCACCTTGAGCCTGACCAGTGAACAACAATAACTAGTTAAAAGCATACTATCACATGTTATAAACCTTTAATTATATTACAAGTCTTATAGATGGCATAAAGTGTATTTCATAAATAGGTCATTTTCCTTCAACTACCACTTACCCAAGACACACTTTACTTGCCTTGGACATTAAAATTATTACCCTTAAATTACAAAATAAGCCTTAATATAAATACTTTTAACATAGCAAATGTAAGCATCTTTGTACATTTCGGCATGGTAATTTTCAACCAAACAAAAATAGTGTATTTTATATCATCAATATATGTAATTTTACCAAAGGCATACTTCACTTGCCATGGACAGTCAGACAATCATTGAAGTTGGGACCTGCATTTATGTAGTTTTATGTATGGACTTTATCAGTATTTCTTCATATAACTGTCAAGAAACATAAACCTAGAGATAAATGATATGTTTTTTTCACATATTATTCCCTGAATGGGATTTTTATGGTTCCTAGGTAATTGCAATTTGTGTTTGTGCCACTATTTGAAGCAAACTAAAGCCTTTTTTTAGCAAATTCTAAGCTTTTGATAGGTTGGGGCACCATAAGCTACTGGACCACATTTTTTTAAATACGGCATGTCTCTCTCTTACAAATGATACGTAAAATTCAACATTTTACATAAGATACTCAGGATGTTAAACTATAGCACAATGTTTAAAGTAAGACTGTACGACTGTCCATTCATGCTCCAAGGTGGAAAAAGTAAAAAAACGGCTCATGGCGTCCCACTCTCCCTGATAGTCATCTTATTTGGCTATTTTAAATGTTGTCTACCACTGTAGCCCTACCGGTCCCCCCACCTCCTACGCCTATGCCAGATATAACTTGGCAGAAGATGTCATATTTCACCTGCCATTAATACCATAAATGTGATTCATATGATCTTCGTTATTGTAATAGATCTGGCAACCATAATCCCTCTGTCATGACAACTATATATGGTATAGTAGAAGGTACTATTTTAAGGAGACTATTAGGAGGTACTATTTTATGGAGACTGTTAGTAGGTAATATTTTATGCAGACTGTTTTGTCTTTCTTTTACTAGGAGCAATGCACTTTATTATTGTCAGAATTTCTGATTGTTTAAAGGGGAACTAACACCTTCAGCACATCACCTCTCAGAAGTTAGCTTGGGTCCATTGAAACACATACACGCTATTCATAACTTGTATAAATGCACTGGTAATGTAATATCCTGGATTTATTAGCTTTATGTTGTGAACTATGGAGGCCGCCATTTTTTACTTTCCCTGTGTTTTGCACTTGCCGGAAATACGTCACTGTTGTACTTTATGTCTCAGCCAATGAAAGCCAAGTACTCTAGAGGCTTGGCATTGCAACTGATGAGATTGCACTTGAGCTTTTGTTAAAGGCATGTCATTGATGTCACACAAGTGTCAGTTAATTGCCATTGAATAATTTGAGACAATGCAATTATCAGAGATAGTTATTTAGGGTATCAATCAGCTATATAATTCAACTACTAAACATTCCGACAACTGAGTAGTAATTAAATGAATATTTACTAATGTTAAGCAGCTAGTTTATGTACTTTGTAGATAAATAAATGGATTCATTGTTTCCCGACATTTGGACTTGCTTTCTGTTCAAATTGCACACTGCCCCTGAAGCTTATGTAACATTTTATTTACAAAGTAAAACAGTATTCCAATTCTGTTCTCAGCAAATATGTTCTGAAATAGGCCCATAGTTATACCAGATATAAGCTTAATTTAATCTTTAAGTGATAACATCTTGCATATTATGCCTAAAATGCTTATCTTTTTCTAAATAACTTTTTATTTAAACTCCCATGCTTGGGCATAAACGTCTTACATAATAAAATGTAAAACATGGACATTAATTATATATAAAGAGGCATCAGATAATATAAGCAGGGTTATTTTCCAATGCAGGTGCAAATAGGTATTCATAGATCCACATTGATGTGAATATTACAAATTGCTCATTGCAATCAACGTGCAATCATGCTGGGTTGCAATTAAGTACAATTAACATCTTTTATGTTGTGCTATTTGTTCTTGTCATTAAATGTTCAATGAAGAGTGAAACGCATTGCAACCTTTGAAGGATTGCATTCAGTACTTAGGACATAAGTGACGTCACCAGATTGCATGCCGTGTGCAATAATGGCGGCCCCCAGCGTTGTGGCGGGTGGTGCAAATTGTACTTTAAATTGTCTTAAAACCATACCAAACCAGACTTTAAGACATTTCCTTTCACAGCAATATACTCTTTTACATGTAATTAAACTTTTAAAATCAACATACAAATGTCCTTTAGTACCCCTTTAACGTGTTAGCTTACAGAGCAAATTAAATGAAAGTCAAATACAATATATGAACATAGTCAGCTCATATTTTTTCTTCAAAAACAAAAGAACATCTGGGCAGACAACCCAAAGAACATGGCAGCAACGTCTGTGGTAACCATGTTGAAGATCATGATCATAAGCTCTAAATTTTAGTATCAAGTGGTAATTAACAGGATGAGTTCTTTTTTAAATTACGAGAATGACACTTCACTGATGAGGATGCCATGCCTTGATAAGTGTTCTCTTTCACTTGCAAGTCATCTAAAGTAAGCATATGGTTTAAAAAATTAATGAGGCATCCTCATTATGATCATCAATCTGAAATCCATACCAGCCTCCCGATGTAGTTGATGTTAACTGCGCAGGAATTCTCAATTGAAATTGAACCATTTTGGAACATTGGATTGAAAAATAAAACTAGCACAGCACTAGCATAGAGAGTATTATTTGTCAAACCATAATTAAAATATTGACTAGCCTCCAAATGCAGGTGATGTTCACCCTGCAGCGATACAATTAAAATCTAACCAGAGCAGCAGCTCGCACATTTCAAAGTCATTATAGATGGCGCCAGCGGTCGACCTGTATCCAGAGTGTTCTAATTGCCCTTTTTTTTGCAAACTCTTTTTAATTATGATCCCCACTAGATCATTTCAAATTTCAAAATGAAATTCTTCTTAAATCAACTACAAGACCCCATTGAGACTCTCTAGTTGAGCAAATAAACTACCAAATGTGTCCCTTTTTTTCCAGTGTGTAATAGCGACATTCAGAGACAGACCCAAAACATTCTGTCCGAAAAGGCTGACAGATATTGTATATATGTCATAACTGCCATCTCCCAATCCATCAGCAATTATTATTTATTAGCCATTAGCTTTTAATGTATCAGATGTTAATACAATACTACTCAGCTTAAGATAAAGTAAATGGAAAACATTTGTAATAGCCAACCATTAAAATCATCAAATTTAAATAACATCTTCTGAATAAGAGACATTACATCTCCTGAAGAATACTTATATTACATAAGCCGCAATAAACAGAAAATTAACAATAACAATTTTTTTCTTGTATTAAGGCTTTATTAATATCACAAGTAGGCTTATAATAATTTCTGTTCCTGCAAAATCAATTTTACCTTTTAATCAAGTAAGATATAGTTGATAAATACATGTATCTTACAGCACAGATTGTCTACTCCATTCACTAGTTAAATTATCTGTTTTGTGCTGCATGCTCTTGTCCTTGCATGAAAATAGATTTTGTCAATTGTAATGACTTCTGGATATTAAAGTAAAGACATTCTTGACAAAAGTCCGTTCTAATCGTAATATTTGGAGGAATGAAAGATTCCTATGGATTGTAAAATTACCTAATCTTTAAGTATAACGAAATTTGCATTATCAGACTGTTACATTTGCAATATCTAAAATGTAGGTGCACAATTCAATACATGTGACCCATTCAATATAAAAACAGGAAAAGGAAACCAAATTCACTATTTTTGATCGAACCATTATAATTTAATATTATACACAAGGAGGCTCAATAATAGCGACCCGAAGTCTTTTTGAGCCTCTTCACTCTATGTGATGAGAGTGAAAAAATATAGTTCAGTTCATTTCAGTTCAGTTCAGAGTATGTCGGTTGCTTAAGGGGGTTTCACACATAGCCGGATCAGACGCAGGAGCGTCCCGGAATGAAATTTCGTCAAATCCGGGGCGGTCCGGGCGAAAAAGTTAGAAATGTAAACAAAAACAAATAATTGGGCGGTGTGGACACAAAAGGCATGACGGAGGCAACAAGGAGCAACACAGTCATGACACGGATGTGTACGGGTGCTACAAGGATATGTAAGGAGGAGCACGGTTAAACAAGGAATGAGCCACGGTTGTAGCCGGAGGTAACACGACTGTGCCGGAGGCGGGCGGAGTGAACCGGATGTTACACGGGGCCTTCACGGATATACCCGATCGTTACACGACCTTACTACGATATCACTATGAAGTTAAGCGGTTTTCACCCGGATCGCTCTGAAATTGGTATTTAAACTGCCTGCGTTCCACTGTCCATCATTCCACTTCGGACTACCATACTGCAAAGTTGTTGCTGCTACTACAGAAAAATTGGATATGTCTTTATCACACTACGACAGGGTGGAATTGGATTTGAAGTGCATGGACATGCAAGTCCAGCTATTGACTGCTGCTAATGATATAATTCTGCAAGAAGAACACAAACTGCAAGATGATGCAGTGAGGGCCACAACATCAACTGATGAAGATGACCTATTAGAAAATGCTGCTGCTGCACCAAGACGAAGAAGAAGAAGGCAAATGTGGGTGCGACCTTGGCTGCTATGAAGACCTCTTTATGGGCAGTATGAAAAACTGATGGCTGAATTGACTGCAGAAGATGTGGGTGGCTTCAAGAATTTCATGAGGATGGAGCCTGACTTATTCCATGAAGTTCTTGCCAGAGTGGGACCTAGGATTACAAAGCAGGATACCTTTTGGAGGAGGGCCCTTGAACCTGGATTGAAACTGGCTATTACCTTGCGCTACCTGGGTACGGGCAACAGCTACAAGTCTCTGCAGTATGGATTTAGGGTAGCCTTCAATACCATTTCTATCCTTGTCATCGAAGTCTGCCAGGCCATCATAGACGAGTACTCAGCAGAAGTCATGCAGTGTCCTGTAACCCCAGAAGCCTGGAAAGAAGTTGCCAATGGATTCTACAACAGATGGAACTTCCCCCACTGTGTCGGCGCCATTGATGGGAAGCACGTTGCCATCAGATGTCCTGCCAAGTCTGGATCCCTGTTCTACAACTACAAGGGATTTTTCTCTATTGTCCTACTGGCTGTAGTTGATGCTGAATACAAGTTCCTCTACGTTGACATTGGTGCCAGTGGATCAGGCTCAGATGCTGGAGTGTTTAGCCAGACAGAATTGAAGGAAGCGCTAGAAAGTGGGAACATTGGATTACCTGAACCAGATAACCTGCCTAATGATGACCAACCAGTGCCTTACTTCATAGTTGGGGATGATGCCTTTGGACTGCAGACTTGGATGATGAAGCCTCTGCCTCACAGGAACATGACCATGGAAGACAGAATCTTCAACTACAGACTTTCTAGAGCTAGACGGGTGGTAGAGAATGCATTTGGACTTTTGGCTGCCAGGTTCAGGTGTCTCCTCACAACAATGCCTCAAAGTCCTGACAGAGTGTGTACCATAACTCTTGCTTGCTGTGTGTTGCACAACCTACTGAGGGTGAGGTATCCAACTGCTCAAGTGAATGCTGTGGACCAGGAAAATGCCGACATCCATGAGATCATCCCAGGTGCATGGAGGGAGAATGCTGCCAATCTACCAGACATGGGACATGTGTTCAGAGGCAACACCAACAGAGCAGCCAAGGAAATGCGGCAATACTTGGTCAGCTACGTGAACTCAGCAGCTGGGAGTGTACCATGGCAGCAAGACAAGATTTGAAAACAACACGAATGATGTAAGTTTCAACATTTAATTAATAGCAAACTTCAGACTTCTGCAGCACACAAGTGCAAAAAATACACATCATTTAATTATTGTCATGTAATACAGTTTACATTGTTCATTACATTTAACTTCATCGGTATACAGTTCACATGCAAACATAAGTAATAACAGTTCATTGTTCATTTCAATAAAGTTCATTGTTCATTTTCAGCTCAACATTACTCGGTTGTGGTAGTTGGAGGCGTGGGCACCGAAAAGGAGGAGTTATGGTCATCACCACCAACCATTCCCCCCACACTAGTGTTCAACAAGTAGCTGGTGAGCGAAACATCCTGAGGCGTGCTGCAATCCTGTGGTGACATGGAAGGACGACCGTGAGAAGGACCTGAAGTCAACCAGGCCTGACTGATAATCGTAGAAGATGTCGCAGGAGGGGGGGTCGGTGCAGGCACAGACGAAGAAGAAGGGGCAGCCGACACGAGAGCCTGGGGCGAAGGGCCGGATGGAGTAGCGAACATCCGGGCAGCAGGGCTGGATGAATGCTGTGCGAACATCTGGGCAGCAGGGCTGGATGAATGCTGTGCGAACATCTGGGCAGCAGGGCTGGAAGAATGCTGATGATGAGGGAACATCTGCACAGGAGGACCGGATGAACTGGCTGTAGGAGCAGGGAGGACGAACTGCTGCTGATGCTGCTGAGGGACAGGAGGCAGAAACTGATGATACTGCTGTTGCTGTTGCAGTTGCTGTTGCTGCTGCTGTTGCTGTCGCTGCTGGCGCTTGCGACGATACGCCTGCTTAAACTGCATCAGGTTGTTTAAGGTTTGGGCCTGGTAATCCCACCAAGTGTCGGTGTCCATCTGCATCACCTCGTGGTAGATCATGTCCGTGAAAACCCTCTTGGACAAGCTGCCTGAGTCCGTCGGCTGACTCAACTTGCTGTGCATGTCCCTCTGCAGATCGGTGGCTTTTTCAATCAGCTGGAAATAGGAAAAAACACAACATTAGAGTAAGTCACATGGCAACTGCAATAGCATGTGCATTATTGACAATGTACTGAAAAGACACATCACCATACAGTGAACACTGGAAGTGCCAAGAAACAAAGCTACCACTTTCTACTATGGAAAAGCTACAACTTTAAAATGCAAGATTACAATTACAACTTTAAACTGCAAGATTACAATTACAACTTTAAAATGCAAGATTACAATTACAACTTTAAACTGCAAGATTACAATTACAACTTTAAACTGCAAGATTACAATTACAACTTTAAACTGCAACATTACAATACGATTATCTTGATTATCATGGCAACTGAAGCAGTATACTTACTTGAGTGACAGCTTGTGTAGCAATTCCATCTCCACTAGCTGCAAGGCTGGATGCATCACAGTCATGATGATGACGAGGCTGACGTCTGGACGTCTTCTTGCTTGGAGGAGGGGCCCCCATCTTCCTCGTGCTGCTGCTGCTGTCGCCCTTGTAAGGCCCACCCTTGGACCTGCTTGTATCGGAATCCCTGCCACCATCATCCGAACTATCGACAATGACCTCCTCAGCTTCAGACGTGTCATCCTCAGTGGTAGGTCTGTTGCTGCTGGTTGGAGTTTTGGCTGATAAGCTCTGGGAAAGCTGCCCACCTTTCTTTCTTTTCCCAGCATCAACCCTCTTGATGTGGCGTTCGAGGTAGCCGAAATTCTCCATGATCCAGTTGTCCCGGTCTGTCAGGATTCTAGCGGCCCCACCAGAAGGCTTCTTGGTTGGATCCGTCAGCTTCCCAACTGCAGTGCGCATTGAGTCTATCCAAGTTTTCAGCTGCTGCGCAGTACAATCCAGCTCCTTCGCCTTCTGGTCTATCATTCGCGATTTTATGTCTATCCGCTTGTATTGAGCAAGCCGCCGGTTATACAACATCTCCTGGGAACGGTACCAGTCGGCCACATCTTGTTCCTGGTCTTCTGTGAGGTTCAGGGCTTCCTTTTTCTGCCTCTTCGCTCTTGCTGCAGGTGGGGGTGGAGCTGCAGTAGGAGGTACTGCAAGTGCAGCAGGTACAACTGGCCCAGGTAAATCTGGCATGCCTTGCGGACTTTGCGGTCTTGAAGAGGTATTACTGGCTACATCTTCTTCAACAGCAGCAGGTGGTGCAGGTTCCTCTTGGACAACAGTCTTCTTGCCAGGCCTCCCCTTTCCTCTCCTAGGTGGCATGGTGGTTAATTCAAGAAACGGCAGTAGCAGCAGCAGCAATCCAGAAGGTAATATCCAGAAGAAATGGTGGATGATAAATGAATTAATTCGATGATCAACGATGAACGGCGGGCGGTGGAATGATGCTTCTCCAAAGACGGCGGTTGTATATATACTCAGGCATCCGTACTCACTCCGTGTCAGTTTAATTAACTCCGTCTTGACACCCAGTTCACTCCTGTATGTCCGCATTGATCTCGTGTGACACCGTGTACATAACGGAGTTAACCGGGTCAAGCAAATGACATGTAAACCCGCTCTCCCTGTTCACTCCGTTTAGACTCCGTGTTGGTCCTAGTTCACTCGTGTGGAACCGAGTTGCTCCTTGTGCTCTCCGGAGCGTACTTTTCACGCCCGGTTGACGCCGGACTTAGCCGGAGATCACACGAAGTCTTTCGGTGCCAATACGGAGGTCCCCGGAGATCGACGGAGTCTACTGGGAGTCTACACGGATCTACACGGCCCAACACGGATTTCACTATTCCGGGATCTCCGGCATGAAAAATTAAACATGTTTAATTTTTTTGCCGGAGTCCCCGGAGATACCGGACCATGCCGGACAATGCCGGACACTCCCGGACATGAACAAGATGTCTATACGCCTTTCCCCGGAGTATGCGGGAGTATTACGGAGTTGACCTCCGGGACGCTCCTGCGTCTGATCCGGCTATGTGTGAAACCCCCTTTACTGCCATTTTATTATATAAACCAAACACGTGCTTTCTTCACTCATATTTAGATTTATCAGTAAGCAAAATAACTGGTCAGATAGGTCAATTTGCAAAATAGGCTGACCAACATTAAGCACTCAGCCACAACTAGGTCCAGTTTAGTAAGGACAGGTCTGTTGACAGCCAATCCAATTGAGTAAAAGCATGACGTCCCAAGTCCATCAGATGAGAACACATATGTTACACTTTCAGAATTTCTAGATATATCAGTCGTTAGCGCATAAGATTTTATATTTGAGCATAGTTCAACATCAACATAAATATTGTCGATTAAAGTGGCAGAACTATGTGTCACTCGTGTTGGCCTATGAATACCTTGTTGTTGGGATTAGATTATTTGTTGAATGTAGCTAAAAAAAAAAATTCATTGTATTGTTATGTATCTTGAGTTTCAAGTAATCTAGATTTTGGTCAGGACCAATAATTTTTTTACATTAATTTATCTTGCTTAAAATAGTTTCATACTTGTTCATCAGTCCCTGGAACCCTATACCCTTCCCCGATCACAATATTGGATTTAGACTGTCGAGATATCTCATCAAATATTTTCAGGTCCTCAATCACAGACAGACAGACTGACAGCTAGACAGACAGATAATCACATAATACTTTAAATGTTTTCTTAACATAATCGAGATGCCTCACATAGATTTATTTTTCCTGTGTGTGCCATGGTCCCTGCCTGTCTTTATCAGGTGCAGAAATACAGGACGTAAAGCCCCAATCTACTCACCCACCCAGTACTGTGTCAATAATGGGTAGCTTCTATTATCTGGACAGCACTGTATGATCTGCATGATTGGTTGGGTTAACAAGCAAGCCTCATTACCATACTACTGTTACGTTGATCAATGTGCTGAACCACAGGCCCAAATTACCGTTCGCCGACTTCAGGTGACACATACACGGCGGCCTGTACTATATATATCCTATAGATCACTTTAGTGCAGAACTGTGTGACGTCAGTGAAGAATTGATCCGGATAACTCTCTTTGAGCCATGAACGTTATTTACCTTGAGGTTATTATAATGGAGCAAGTGCCGAAGTCGGCGAACGGTAGTTTGGGCCTGTGGCTGAACAGTGCCCCTTATCATGTGGTCTGCAAAGATACCATGCCTTTCTTGTAAAAAAAAAAAAAAAAAGGATCAAAAACACCAGCCCAAACAGCAATTGTGGAGCTCAGCAACCTGAGCTCAAAATATCTTTCTTTAACAAATGCCAGTTTTGTTCATTTCTATGGCAACATGAGCAGCAAGTCCCTTCTGCAGTTTGTATTCATAAAGAAAATACTTACTTGCCAGTCCTATGTGAATAACATCAGTGAAAATACATGTTTATATGGCAAAAACACTGTCTCATTCCATTTAACTGTCTCAAGAGATTTCAGTTCTCCGGTTGCACGGTTACACAAACACAAGAGAGCATACTAATACCAAGATGATACTAAATTTGTATCCCATGCACAATACATTTTGTTCTGTAAATGACTGGAATGTTTCAACAGGTCCATAAAGCAGTGCAGAGACGCGATATTGATTAAAATACATTTGGTATAAATTACTCAATTGGCTCCTGATACATCATATACTGGCCAGTGACCATATATGGCACATCTCATCTTATGTTTCAAAGTCCAAAAAATATCTGACAACTTCAATATTATTATCCCAGTAATAATTACGAAGAATTCTAATTTAAATTTTGCACAGAGTCCACACATGGTCATCATCACTTCAGGTCTGGTTTGCTATTCCTTTTTTAATCCCTATTTTGCTGCCACAGTTTCCAATTTTATGAGAAACTTGGTTAACAATTCAAAGAGTAAAAAAGAATTAAAACAAAATCACAAAGGAATAACAAAGACAATCAAACAGAAAACAATTATATACAATAAAACAACCTAACAAAGCACATGATTGGTCAAACTGTTTTTGTCATGTTCAGTTCGTTGCATCCGAAAAGTTGAGTGTCCAATCACATTTCTTGAAATGTATGATGTCAGCTGTCAACGGAGAGCAAACAAATATATCTATTCCACGTAATAATTACGGGAATAATAACTTCAATTCTCACTACACTACATAAGCGGCATTTGACACCGTTAGTTACAATTCCCAGGTAGCCACTTTCACTCAGTGACACGATCTTGCTATATATGCGACATTGCCAAATTATGCCAATGTTATGGTCTCTTAATGTCAGGAGGAAGGCATATTTGTTGAAATAGCCATTCGCAGTAGGATTATATCGGTACACGTGCATCACTCAGCCAAGAAATATGCTTAAAATCTTCTGGCTATGACTGGAAATCAGCCACTATCTGGCTAAAATAATAGATCGCACTAAAGTGAGTGAGACAGGTGCTTTTTTTTTTTTTTTTAAATCATAAATCATTGAAGCAGTTCATAGATCTGCAATGGCTGTTTCAGTAGACCTGTTGAAAGATTTTTATTTATTTTTGGTTAATTTCCCACTTTGGTTACAGAATCTGTGGAGTGAAATAAACTTATACTACCAGCCTACTTTTTCAAAGCAATTCACAGTGGTAAAATTAATATGTGCCGCTTTGGATAGACCCAACAGTTCGATGAAATCATTGGTGGCTCAGGGTTTTTATTTTTTTTATTTTTTACTGTGGTGAAAAGCGGTAAGGCATACAAATTCCAGGACACCCTCCGAGAAGTTAGTGATGAATGTCAGGACTAACATTTTGTCATTCTAGACAAAATCTCTGACTAACATTTGTCATTCTACAAAGTCAAAATCTCTGACTAACATTTGTCATTCTAGACCCAGTCAAAATCTCTGACTAACATTTGTCATTCTAGACAACCAAATTATCTGCACCATGAATGAACTATTAAGACCAACTATAGTTTGTCCCACCATGCGAATGCAATAAATTGTGGGGGATGCCAATGGCTTTTAAATATGTACGTTACCTCCTATGTGTAAATTTTGTAAGAAAATCGAAGCATTTGACGATCAGGTTTTTCAAGCTTTAATAAAACTCAATTCACAGTATCAGTAAGAATCCATAATCAAGAAAGAGGGATTTATTTTTTGCACCAGTTCAATTGGCTGCACACAACTTTATAAGGCAGGAGCAACTTGTCACTTGATCTCAGTTGCTAATGAGTAATGACAGTCACCTGATGACAATTAGCTCAAATTTCATCGATCTAACTGGCATTATCAAAGTCATTACTTTTAAAGCAATTATCAGTAAACGTAGTAATTAGAAGGACAGGTTCTTTCAAAATTACGAGAATGACACTTTCCTAATGAGGGCGGACTTCCTTTATATTTAATAGTTAATCAAGTATTTTCAAATGAACTGCTCAGTTGAAAATACTGAGCGTTAAAGCCATAGTTGCATATCTTGCATCCATGTATTCTGAGGAATACCTTCGTGACACTTTCACTTGCAAGTCATATAAAGCAAGCTCATGTTTTACGTCAATTTAAAATCCTCATTGTCAATTTCTTGTTCGTCATTTTTACTACGTAGAAGGCTTCTCTGCAATTTTACATCATAAAAGAGGAATTCCGATTGCTGCTACTGAATAGTTACGAATCCGAACCAAAAACACGTCATCCAGCCAAAGGCAATTTGGATGAAATTCACATACTGTTAATCAAGTATTTTCAAATGAACAGCTCAGTAAAATACTGAGTGATAAAGCCATAATTGCATTGTTAAAGGTCATTAAAATAAGCCCTTCGAATCAAAACATTCTTGCAATACAGATTAACCAGTAAATTCAGAACTGAATGGAGAACATTCACCCTGTAATTGCCGACCATTCAAAACAAAATTAATTTCATACCTAAATTACATTCTCTAAATAACAGACATTCATTTTAAACTCCTTTAGGATGTTTAAACAAAATAAATTGCAATAACCAGAATATGGGCATCCTTCCGAACAATAAGATTATTTTCCTCTTGATTTTTAATACAGCTTAACCTTGCCAGTAGGCATATAATAATTTCTGACTGCACAATTTTAACTTTCAGTTAAGCGTGACATAGTTTCATGGAGACATGTATTGTTGCAGCCAGATTTTTACTCTTTTTAACGGCTAAATCGCCTAGTGTGACAGGGGCTTAACTTACAGCAATAACTGACCCCACAACATTCATGCAATATGTAGTGACAATATTTAAACCAAAAGGGGGCAGTGACGATAGCGTTACTTCTGGTAACTTAGTCACTGCCTCCTTGACCACATACCTCCTAATGCTGCATTATATACTTTATATATTCATAAATATGTATATTGGTTTTGGTCAAATAAAAGCATTTCTCTCTCTCTCTTTAAATATGAAGACCACAAAATTCATTGGAAATAGTTATTTTATTTAATGATACAGCTGATTCAGTCTTGAACCTGCATCAATATGTGTCACAATTACAATGATAAAAATTGTGACATTTACTTTCACAATAGTCAGACTACAACAAATTAACTCCTTTAGTTACCAAGCACAAACTAGAGATAGAAATTTTTTTTTTTATAACGTTGTTCAATTTCATGTAAAAATTGCAAATAAATGTATATGAATCCGAATCTGATACAGCTATGTTTTCGTTAATGGAAAATATTGTAACTTTAAAGTGTAAATAACAAACTTCACCACACCACAAGCAGACCGCATCAAGAATATGTCTACATTAACACAATCATATCTGGAGTACACCACTCTTAGGTCATAAGAAAATATATTAACATACATGTGTTACATATAAACATGGTGGTGATAGTGGTCACAAAATATAACTTTATTGTGTTCCATGAAATATTTTACTTACTAATGTTACGCGATAAAACTGAATACATTCCAATTTATTTATTCATTTTCTTTTTTACAAAAGGTATATGTTACTATTATTAACATCAACAACTTCAAAATAAACATGTAGATAGATGCCTGGATAGCTTCCTCACGATCAGAACAACCTGAAAAATAACATTATACACAGTTATCAATAAATTTGGGAACTTTTAGTTTCATAGAAATATGATACAATTCCCAAAATATTCCCAATGAAAATCAGTCACTCAATTCTTCCACATACATCTCAGATAACAAATGTGTGCAAGGTTGGTCCTAAATAGGCCCAACAATGGGCCAACATTAACCCAACATTGGCCCGATGTTGATTCAACATGGGCGATGCCAACCCTATGTCAAGCCAGTCTGGCATTATCTTGGATGCTAAATTAGTTGGCGAATCGGAATATTTTACAGTTGATCAAACATAGGCATATTATTTCCTCAATCTTTGCTTTTAAAATGACATTTATAGATACACTTAATGCAGAGGAAGAAACACCAAAGAAATAAAAGAGGGACACATACCTCTATCTTTTGAAAACACTTTAGCTGCTGTCATTGGGCATCTTGCAAAGACTCTGCAGCAAGATCATATGGATGGCCCCCCGGTCCAGCTTGACCACTCCTTCCTCTTCATCGATACTAAGCAATGTCCCTGTGAATTCTCGCTCTTCTCCGACAACCACTTTAACCTGCAAGAGAAAAAACGGTCTGTGTAAAAAAAATTGCAACAAAAATAAATAAATAAAATTATTATAGGCTGCCCAACAATAAGATATTATAAAAAAAAAAGAGAAGAAAAAAAGACCCATGAAAGTGTGCGAAAACTGTGACCAACTGGCAGTATCCTTCAGTAATCTTTATTTCATTCTACATTTCTTTTTCTTTTAAAAGGATGTCAACATTTTCAAGTCAGTGCCCTTAAATATTTCTATGTCAATCGAAAATCTATTTTGCAATTTGCATGGTCTCTAAATGATGAAGGTTTGCAACCCTGACTTGCTTGCATATTCATAATTTTTTTGTCTTTTCTAACTTCATTTTAAGAATGTTTGCACTCAAAGAAAAGTTCTCCTCTATTGCGCAGTAAATGTTTGAAATGTAGAAAAATCGGGCACCAGAGCTGGCAGAGGTGTTGATTATAATCTCTAACAGTTTTATTATATTTAGTCCTGGTGTACATTATATATGTATATATTTATGTGTATAACATTATATTATTTATGTTAAAATTGTACGCTCCATATCACTTTTGTGGTCTGAGAATAAAGAATCGAATCATCGCAAATTTCGGTAGCTAGACTGCAGCCTACATTTCATATTTTGGACGTCACCATTCGTGTCACTATGACGTCATATGTCAACAACGTCACTCGCACAATTTGCGGTCAGTCGTCTGCGGAAAGATTTTTTCGGAAAGATTTTTTCGGAAAAGTCTTTTAAATCGAGATTTCGACAGTCTGAGAACTAACAGGGTGGAACTAAATGAAAATGAAACTGCTCGTCATATTCTTTGCCACGGCAACTCTCTGTGAGACAGTTGTGGCTGGCTTGAAGGACAAGCCTGCAGACGAATTTGACTTGGATAAAATGCGTCTGTATACGGCCCTTGTACAAGGAAAGGCTGAATGCAAGAAGGTCACAAATGGCATTGTAGCGCCAAATTCTCCCGTCATGAACTTAATCAGGAAATCCTATGGAGAAGTAGAGGTCCAGCATGTGATGAAGATCGCAAATGACGTCCACAAAAAGACAGAAAACTTCACAATTAGCGTGTTCAGCTACCCAAAAGATTATGAAGATTTCATTATCAAGCAAGGCTGGAGCACAGCACAGGCACTGGAGAATGAGAAAGATTTGGAAAGTTCTTATGACCGCATCTTGACTGGTTTCTCCTGGGCCACCGTATTTTGGCGAAGGAACATCTCGAAAATCCCGAAGAAGATGGCAGAGGATGCCCTGGAACTTCTCAACCGCCCGTACACCAACTTCGCTTATGAACTTGTGAACGACAAAACCATTGATGACCGAGTCATGTCAGATGCAGCTAAACCAACAATCGAAAAGGGTCTTGAGATTTTGTGCTACCAAATGAAGAGATTCTGCGTCAATGTTTTTCTGAAACAGTACTTGATCGCAGTCGCTGAACAAAGATTAGGCCTTGGTAAAAATGTCTAAAGGATCCACCATCGGCTAAGCAATCCGGAAGCAAGGAAATTTGTAACTTACTCCCAATGACGAGGAGTCGTCTCAAAGAAAAAAAGCACTCTCTAACTTAAATAATATTGATAGGACAGCGACAACTTCAAGTGACAGTCCGGCAGTTTTATGTATACCAAAATAGTTTTTAAGCGACACAATTCATCAAGCTTTTGGTAGAATTACCATGAACTTTCTAACTCTGCATTCCCAAAGCATGCATGGATGGACATAAATAACATCGATTTTATTCAGTCATATTACCTGGTACAATGTAATACATATATAATGCATGTAATTACAAACTGCTACAAATTTCAGTCAAGATTGAATTTTAAACCTACTTGAATAATAAGTTTTTCATCTTTACACTTATTAAATATCATTTCATGTACGTATTGATAATTAGAAAAGTAACTCTTTATTTTCATCTTTTAATTTAATATTTAGTACTAATTTCAAATCTACACAATATATAAGGTCAATGAGTATGTAGAAATTAATGATTTAGTAGCATTCAACAGCATTTGTGTCACTAACTTGTACATTAAAATGTGTCAAATAAACAGTGGTAGGATCATGAGCTTATGATTTCTTTGAAATTGTGGGCAGAAAATGGTTTCCTAAGAATGAAGTGATTCTGTTTTGGCAGTATGTTACTGTGAAGTATAAGACTAAACTCTGACATGTATGTCAAATTAAGATTAGCAAAAATGGTTTCCTAAAAATGTGAAGAACTATTGTTTCATTGAACAATTCTGATGAAAAGAGCCTAATGTTTTTTTCTCCAATTTAACTCTTTGTTAAATATAATCATTGATAATTAGCTTATATTATATATGTTATACACAATATACTGAACAGTAAAGGGTCCACTCAGACTCCACTAATATAGGGAGACTAAAAGATCGGTCTATGTCCAGGCAATGCACAGATTCTCAGATTAGGCCTACGACACTCGACAGTTTAAACGCAGAGAGAAGTATGGACTGGAAAGAGCTGATTAAAATGCTGCATGCTTGCAAAGCGAGATGTGCAGAGAAAGCAATTGTTTGTTTGTGGGGGAGGATAATCACCATTAACACCCGATAATCGTGTGTCGTGTCATACCAAGTAGAGAGTGACACATCCTTTTGCGCAGTGAAATGGAGAACAGCAATGTGAAAATGGAGAAATTCACTTGTTCTGAAGACATCAGAGACTCAATTTATTTTAATAAGGACCATGAGGATATATCCTCTTACATAAATTTGTTCCTAAAACTTTAATACAACACGAATAAAGCAGAAGTTACTTTGACTGGTGGTTCTTTCACATTTTCCCCCACTAGCATAACTGATAGCCATATTCTCATAAGGAAGAGCAGTCACTGAATATTCCTTTTTGAATAAATTTCCCAATTCCTCGAATGCAAATCCTGTTCCAATGTAGATAGGTTCCTAATATCACAGCAGCGTTCATTCTAAATGCACATCTTACTAGTTGGTACAACATATTATGGCATGAAATATTTTGCTATTTTCCTTGATTAATTGTACAAATTCATGGTCATAATTTATGATGACATGATGAGAAAGTCACAGATTTCTCGTTGCGTTTGGATACACCAATTGCTTAACAATCAGAAACTCATTTCATCAGTTCCTTAAACTATCCAAATCACTCAAAAGACGCATTAATAAAGCCCCTGCGTCGTAGAAGCTCATGCGTCTCAATTGCTCATTTACTTGGTTTGACAACTCATATTACAACCACTAATCACTGATTTCAGGGGTAAGACCACCCACTATGACAAATGCATCATGTATGATATTACTGTGTCAATAAAAGCATATATATTATATATCATAGAATATTTGCTCTAACCAAAAAAATTCGCAAAAGAAAAAGTCAACGCCTAAAATCTAGCAAGTTAACATTACACAAACTTAACTTGGGCAGCTGCTTCTATTGCCTAGAACTTAATTAGTCTGCCATAACGAACACCAATTACGCACGTCATAAATCTGTAATTCTTGCGTCCATATTTGATGAACCTGACGAAAATTTTCATTTAGAACCTACACACTTTAATAAGGGGAAAACCGGGGATTGATTAAATCCAAAAATAAACATTTTACGAGTTTAACATCATCTTGTTTGCCACGAGTCAGTTAAGTCCTTGTTTAAACTTCGATAAACCTTGCGATTAACTTTCAATTCATTGAATGAATGATAAAGTCCAAACTTAGAAGCATAGCTTGGCTACCACAATGTGGCCCATCACAATGTTGCTTCTAGCAGAGTTACTGCTAAGTGCCTTCATCAAGCTAGTCGCCCGTGATTCACTAAAGTACTTTACATGCTCCTTCATATAAATTCACACCCACATCCATTCTCTGTAAAATGAAAGCATATGATGAAAGTGCCACAAAAAGGCAAGAGCATCAGGCCTCCTTAATGAGGACCTACAGTGTGTGTCCCACCTAGCATGGAACACAAATTAGTTGAGAGCTCACGATTGCAGTGGATACCATGAATTTATTTAATTATCTTTAAGTAACCTGCAATGATGCAATGCCACCAATTTAATGTTTGTTGAAAATCAAAGCATTTGGCAGAAACTCTGATAGTTACTCTCATGAGCAGAATGAGTAACCACTTATATTTACTCAGTAATTTGCTACAGCAGCTGACAGCATGTTGGAACAGTCACAGTATAAAGGACCCAGAGAAAGCTCCAACAGTAACAGTGCTTCATGAACATTCACCCTTGGCACACCTATAGGGGCATGCTCTCAACAAAGCTCAAGTGCAATTAAAACATTTATACAAGTTACTAGTAATTGCATTTCTGAAAAGGTGGGATCCAATTGGTGTTTCCCGCCAATATTGCCGCTTGAACCTAGTTCTTAAATTCGCCACCAGGGGCACTGAGGTGGGTTGCATACAAGGGCAAGAGCCACAAAAACAGAGAAATGCCGCGAAAATAGCGATAGCATTTTTTTTTAGCAAACTACTGATATCTTAAAAAAACGTGCCAAATATTTTTAATCTATATATTTTAAAATATATAGATTACTATGTGAACTGTCAGCTTGATATCCACTGAGGCTATTCATTTGAAAATTTTCCTGAATGTTCCACTCTCTGATCACATCACATCCTCTGACAATATCCTGAAGGCTTGCTATGCAACCTTCTGGATAATAAAACATAAGAATACTCCGTATAAAAAAAATCAATTCTCTAATTACAGGCACCCATGGTTAGTCAACAGAATTTTGCCGCTAGCTCCCAGAACTTTGTTGAAGATGTATACACTATACAAGGTCAGCAATACGCTTCGGTTTCTTTTTTGGAATCACATGAATACTCATGACATTACAATAATGATGTATGTCATCGAAACATCCACTGGCCAATCGGATACAAGGAAATTATTTTCCTGTGCACAATAGTATACGCCTCACGTTTTCGACACAAAGCAAATTACTACTAAGAGGAGCTTTAAAGGAGAACATTCACCTAAAAAGTGCTATATACTACCAGTGGTACCAGGCAGAGAGTTTGTGACATCATGAGCTTTTAAAGCAATCCTTAAAAATTTTAACATTGTTGACCTTATGGATATTTCATACGGAAAACACGACTACATATTATGAATGAATGACTAAAACCTAGATCTCACATAGCTGGAAACGTCGATGTAAAGAGCCGGAACGGCCACGGAAAGTGTTCGGTAGGTTTACGTAGGATTACGTGAGGTTTACGTGGCCTTTCCTTGCTTTCATGGCTGTTCCGTCACATGCCGGCTGTAGCGACGGAATTTTTAAACAGGCATGAAAATTCTGTGAAACCAAGCCGGAAAGATTATTACACAATGAACACTTGGTTAATACTTGGATCATATGCCGCAGTCGGCAGATCATGCACCGCAGTTGGCAGATTATCCGTCATCTTCCATCAGTTTCTGTTAGCTTCGTTCGGCTTCCGTCAGCTTTTACTTCGGCTTCCGTCGGCTTCCGTCAGTTATACATGCCTTACGGCGTCTTGGATCATCTGGCTATGTGAGATCCAACTTATGTGGTTTCCGTGGCAGGAGCTACGTAAGCACCCATGATTGACCACGGAAGTTCACAGAAGTTACGGCAGATTGTATGTAGACTTCTGTGGATTTCCGTGGATTATACCTAGACTTCCGTGGATCACATGTCATATACGTCGTTCTTCTGTACTTGTTCCATGTTTTTTGGGACATAAGCCACGTATAATCCGCCGGATATCTATCACATATGCCAACGCATACGTAGCCATACGTCAACGGATAGCTATGAACTTTTTTCAATTTTTTTTCAGCGTGAATCTTTGGCCAATACGTCAACTTAGGGTCTACGTATCAACCACGGATTTTCCGTCACTTTATGGCTATGCGAGATCTAGGCTTAAACATGGTAGCCTGTGCTCTAATATACTATTTCTTGTGTATATTGTATATTGTATTCAGTATGAAATAATGTGAAGTGACTCACCCTATCTCCCTTGTGAGGCATAACTGGCTCCAAATGTTGACACGCAACACTAACCACTTTTCCTTCGTCTGGGATGAACAAACTGCAAATTCCTCCCTGGAAAAGAAAATTGTAATGTGACACCTTGGAGGTCAATGACTTTCGGGTTAGGTTAATGGCTAACCTGATTTAATGAACCAGATTTAATGAGCATTTCTATGGCTTGCCTTGCTCAACTTCAAGGCACTAATTGTCTGTGCTTACGTGACAATTAACAGTTGCAGATATTTTTGTGACTTTTTAAGATTACCATATTAAATAATTTACACCACCATTACATCAGATATGAATGTCGGGAAGGGCACACTACAAGTGCAATAAGGATATATTCGAACTGAAACGTAATTATTGATGAGATCACAATGGGGACTATTTCTGACAACCATGAAATTAAATTGGTAACTAATCCTGATCAAATTACCTCAAACTTAAAGAGCAAATTCTAATTCTAAAGGTGACATGATAATGCCATTATCTAATTCCTTTACATGATGATTTAGCAGAAGGTCAAAGAACTAACCGAAATGTTCTTGACCACTCCGATCTGATGAATGAGATTAGGATCATCGTGGGTTTCTCTTATCCTTGTTTCAATGTCTGTTGTGATCCAGTCTACAGAACCATGCTCCATTCCTGCAGCGAAATAGATTAAAATCAACAATCTATTCAACAATGATCAAGTTGAATTAAAATAAAACTTTTAACGTGTGGGACTAACTGTTATTACAATGGGAACTTTAATTCATTGAACCTGCTAAAATGTCGATATGTAGTGAGTAAGATAACTATACTGAAACTCAGTTTATTGTACACTATGAATACAGGAAAAATATTCTGGCACAATTTAAGGAAACTGCACATAGTAGAGCCAGTAAAGGCTATTATAATTCACTGTCAAATCAACATTAATATTATCATTAGTGTGCACATATTACAATAAAAATTTTTTAACTCACCGAGGCCAGGAGTTTGTGGAGTGTAGGGGGCGCCAGGGGTCATTGGACTGTATCCAATCGGAGATGGGGTGCCAGCAAAACCAGGAGATGGAGTGCCTTGGTAACTGTGTGGACTGGGAGAATTGTAATCACCTGGGCTTGGGGTGGCTGAAACGAGCAACGCAAGATAATTGTAAGTAATATGTATCAATGCAGTTCAAATCAACATTTAGTATAGACCTGCAAAAAAGGTGAGCAAAAAAACAAAAAAAAAACGTTCTTCACTTATACACTTTAGTTTTATTTCATTTTGGGCAATCAGTGCTCAATTCTTCAGCATTGAGACGCAGACATAGACAAGGATTATTCGTACTATAGAGGGTTAACCCTACCTAAGTCAAATGTATTGCCCAACACACACCGAAGTTAACAGAACATCTCAATTCAAATGTATTTATTCCGTTTCTACATCTTTGCATAAGATGAAAGTTTGCCTAATCAAACCAAATCATGCGAGTTTTTTTTATGTTTGACTTCGGCAAGGTTCACTGTCTATAGAACTTACGAAAATAACTTTGGGGACTTCCCTTTGTTAGTGTCATGACAACATGTAATTTCATGTTCAGCTAATGCACTTTAAGTTTAATCATTGAAAGTTGATATAAGATATCAAATATTCCCCCTAAATCTATTGTGATGAATAAGAAAATATCCAGCACAAAAATTACAACAGGATGAGAAAATCTCAGGACAAAAACTTTCGGTAACGCACTGATTTAGTTCAGGGACATTGTTTCGCTTTTGCATCCTGACCTCAATTAGGTCATGCTGACCTTGGGGGCACTGTCACAGGCAGAGGTCATTACTAATCTCTGGAGGTCATGTGACCATACCAAGGTTAGTCACCCCGACCAAAATGTTTGGCAAAAAAAGCAAAAACACCGTAAACAATAGTTCTTCCAGTTAACATATTGTAATTGTTATCCCAAATCCTTATCTCTCAGTAAAGGTGATTTTTGTATTATCCATTGAGTGACTGCAGTATAAAGAACCATCACTTCAAAAAAGACAACATGTTTGCATTGAGGAAATATTTTAAGGTAATAAGGCCTTGCCATACAGTTTACTTTTTATCTTCTTTTTGAAAAATATTTTATGGATAAATGTGCACAATTGACTCGATGCTTGCACCATCTCATGGGGACTCCCTGGACTACAGGGAAGAGAAAGAAATAGAATCACTTAGTGTCACATATATACTGTTTTCAGTAAGGCCTGTTCACTGAAGCAATGAACAACCCTTGTAACCACGAGAAAATTCTATTTCTAGAAACGATCATGGAACAATCAGCAACTTTAAATAAACCTTTCATCTTATTCTTAATTAGTTCAAATGAAACTAACTGAAAAGAATGAAGTCATATATCTAGATTTCACCTTTGCAAAGAGATGATGGTTTTATTTGTCAAATGATAGAAGTGGTTTGTGTTTTGATTTCTACAGAAAATAAATATGATCTTCCTCCTCAAACAAATGCTCTTTTTATGCAAATTAATGCACATGAGCAAAATCACATCCAACCCCACCTCCTATAAGATTGGCTTCTTACTTCATTTTGTGCCTAAGCGCTAGCATACAGTTACATATTGGTTTCCATGGAATAAGCTTGTGACAGCGGCAGTACCTAGATAAATAATGTCAATGCGTTCAATGGCAGAGACAATGAATGCTGTTTGTGTAATGAGAGTATTTTATTTGGGTTATGTCGCAGTTGCAATTAACAACCCTTGTAAACAAGGGAAAATTCTATTTTTGGAAATGATCATGGAACAATCAGCATTTTGCCAGTCCGCGCAAATAACAGATATGACTTTACAAAAGATTCGTGCAGCATTGCCGCCATAGCCTTTTTATTCCTCTACTTCACGTTACAGAATGACATTACTCCTACGCTTCTGATCCTGTGCCTCTGACAGATATATTCATATTCCACTTTTCACTTAGTGTAGAAAACACTTCACGTGGAGTTGAGCAGGCGGAAATGTCACAACAAGCTGTCATACTCTGTGAAGAGGCTTTTGTTGACACTGTGTGAGCATGAAATACTTGTGTTGCTCAAGAGACATGAGTAACATGACAATATGACAAATTCAATTTACATCCAGCTGCTGTACATCTGTGATTCGGCAAAGAATATCTCACCAACGCTAAGAGATGCAAGCAAATGCAACGACAGCGGTAAACACGAGAGATGTTGATTATTGTCAACAACAGAAATTAACAGCACTAAGAACGCCGATGAATAATGCCCATAAACTAGGAATAGTAATGTTTGAGAAACAAACAGTAAGCAAAATGGTAATTCATGATGAATAATTAAATACAAATAGGGTGCCCATATTTCTTGCCAGACCAAAACATATTTTTCCACAACAGTTAATGTCACAACTGGTGTGATACCAAGTGGACACTTTTTACATTTGACTGATTTAGTATAAGCCTGGCATAAGATAAAGGCATTTTCAAAACATAATTTTCCAGACTACAGAATAATATAGACTTTTGCAGACCTTGAAAATGCACAAAGTTATACGGAGCCTGAGAAGTGAATCAAACACTATGAAGTTGTTCATGAATTAGTTTTAAGACCAAGTTAAGCAGAAGTAGGTTTACCATATCTTTTTTTCTTTCTTTGACAACACTTAACAAGTCCGAATCAACTTTGCACTATTACTGCCAATTTATGCTCTGCCCATACAAGTCAATCTGTCTATCATATTTCAAGTCATAAGTGGTAAAGACTTTTTTCCTGTCATGCACATCATTCTTAAATTGCACATGGTAATCATTGATTAGATTTGAAAGGGGTAAACCAAAGCATTAACTTACCATAATTGCTTCCGGGAGAAGCAGCCGGTTGAGTATACGGAGAATAGTTACTTCCGGGTGTCTGCGGCGTATACGGTCCAGTCGGGCTTGGGGTGTCTGCTTGGTATCCGGGAGTCGCAGGACTGGGGTTGTAGTCACCGGGAGAGGGGGAATCTTCGAAGTTCAGATTGTAGTCAAAATCATTAGACCTGAAGACAGAACAAAGCATTGTTTCAGCTATATTTCACAATATTACACATATATTCCACTGTAAGAGTATATGCCGAACATTAGTTTTAGCATTGTGCATTTAGTTTCTTCCAAATTACCAACCAATACAAGGAGTGCCATATTGTATGATAGGTAGGAAAGGAGGTTGGAGTTTTTCAATTATATCATGTCACCCACAAGTAATTCTAACTTTAAACTGAACTTTCAGTTCAAACACTATGTACCAACACACCTTTCTTCTGAGTAATTGATACAGTGCATGTTATTATTACCCAGCCAAACAGCTTTTCCTTGCTATTGTGATCAAGAATAATACAAGATGACTGACTCCCACATCACCCATTTGCATTTTATTCACCGATGCACATCTGTGCAACACCTTTTAAGCAGGTTTCAAATTAAATACAGGTTTTATATTCTCAATTGCACTAAGAATCTTTTCCTAATACATTTTAAGTTTTAAACTGTTATGACCTTGCTCGCTTTCAAATTTAGACACTATTTAAAGTTTTTAACTGATCATTACTGAGGGCTTCAATTTATGTATCAGTACTATAAAATCACTGAAACACACACATAACTTTTCTCTTGTAAAGGCCTTAATATAGCACAATTAAACACTTCTCAAACGCCGCACGGAAGCCAGCATAAGATTCATTTTTGCTCAAACCGAACCGTAACACATTTTGATAGCATTTCGTTTCATGGAGGGCTGCTATTATGTGAATACTAGTTCAAATCCGTAAAAACTCCATAAAAAGAAAAGGTTTCGAGACAGATACATGTCTCACACACTTGTATGTAGCATTTCCTTTTTTCCATGAGACACACTAACATTAGTAAGGCTTCAATGCAATCTTAAGACCTCACTAACAGGTTTCAGTATGTCAGAGAAAAATGAATTGGCAGACAACTAAGTGACAGTTTGCATATGAATCATGTTATATCTTTCTTTCAAGCTCTTACACTGAATTGTAGTCATACTGATTGACGTCACCTTGGAGAAAGCTTTAGCAAGAAATATATTACACTTAATGATTTGTTCCTTCACAAACGAGTGAAAAAGAATGCCTAGTCACTTAAGAGTGTCTTTAAATCTTCGTGAAAAAAGAAGAAAATCAAACGCATGTCTTTGTGACAGGATTGCACAATAAAGAAAATAGCTTATTGTGGTCCATAGATTCTAGCACCACTCAGTAAGGCTAGAGTAATTGCAGTGGCAACACAGTATGTTGAGCCCAATTTGCTGACTGAAAAAAAATTGTTTGTTTCTGATTTCTGACCGACCCGACTTCACAAGGCCTGACCTGAATTTTCTTTTAAGGCATCTAACAAAACTTTGACAATATTTTGCTTTTTCACCTTGATTCATTAGGGGGGGGGGGGGGGGGGGGGAACTTCCCGATCTACAGATCCAGCTTTTTTAAACAAAATAATCAGAAACTTTTTTTTTTTCAGTCGGCCTAATTGGTGTAACATTTAGAACTTTCAGACAAGTTCCATGAACTTAAGAGCTAAAAGCACTAGCCTATGCCGTGACATTGTGTTGGATAAAATAATTGGCTAATAGCATCGGAACACTGCTATTGAGCTGGCCACACAACAGCTGTATGCACCATGATTGCAATGCATTTTCCTTTTTATCCAGAAAGTTGATTCTTGATTCAATGAAGTACATCATTCTTCCAAAGGTCACATAAGTCACATATCACCTTTGCAAAAACCTGACAGTAGTAAAATTTAATTTTCTGTGACTGTAATGTCAGGGTTGTCGGATTTTTCTCATGAAATCCTATGTAAAAACTTACGCTAACTAAAATACTTCTTACAAAACGTTCCATAGAACTTCAAGACTTCTTACATACTACTTAGTTTGAATTTTGCTAATATTTGGGAAGAATACAATATGATTTTCCCTTTCTTTATGAATATATAGAACTTCATAAAGTTGTGCAAAATATTCTACAGAAGATAAGATAAAACTTTATTTAAAGTCGGTAAACAGAAGTTTACTGCAGCTTCCCAACAACACTTTTTAGTATGCACTGCCAGATTGGTTGATGTAGCCATTGGGGTCATAAAACAAACTGTTTAATTGTTAATTAATAACCCAACAAAGTTGTTTCATTTAGTTGGGTTATTAATTACTCAGTTAATTCAAAGAGAACATCTTACAAGGACAGCTGGCCAGCACAGCTGTTTCATTGGGCCGAAGGAAATCAGATTTCATCTATTTCAGGCTTCCAGAAGATTTCTAGATTTTGGTGGGGATCGCGATATTTTTTGGTGGGCGGTAGTACTTCGAAGACAAATGGCTTTCACAATTCTTTTATTTTTTTTTGGGAAGAGTGAGTATCTAAGTCTCCCCTATAGAACAGGTCACCATGGAACCCTGTATTTTAAAATGCTCAATCTTAATGGAAGTAGCATGACATAAAATGTTTTTCCAGACTCTTACCTTGAAGGTGTGTTAGCATTCGCAGGATCCCAAGCACTGGCTCGTCCAGGCGTCATGCTGCCTGGCTCGTGGCTAGGTGTCATGGAACCATAATGAGGCGTTCTAGAACCATCCTGGAGAGGTGTCTGTGAACCGTACATAGGAGTCCTCGATCCATACATCGGAGTCATGCCGGTTGTGCCTCTTTCGTACCTGGAAGATGCTCCACTGCTGATTCTGGAGCCACTGGATAAACAAATAAAAAGAGGTTTTGAAGTATATTTTATAGTATTCTGTTATAACTGTCATTACTTGCTAATGGTTGATTATGATAATATAATAATACATGGGCCTACATAAGTACTAAGTAGATTGAAACCTTTCCAAATCTGCACATTCCAAAACAACAAATGAAAACTAAGAAAGTGAGCTAAAGCAGCACAAGTCATTGACCTTTATCAATTTTCTTGAAATACAGATGAGGGCTATGCTATTCTATGAAGGAAGGTTTTGAATATCAAATTCAAATTCAAATGTGGGCATAACAAAATCGACCACTAATCTTGACGATTAAGTTACATTCCTTTCATCACAAAGAAAATTAGAATTTTAGAAGGGGCACATTTGGAACCTATGAAGAAATATGATGAAAAGGAAAGCAATTTCAACGTTTCAACAATGCATAGAAATATATCGAATTCTTGGTCGCAATAAGAATCACTATGACGCACTGATTACTTTTTTCTCCACCTGTTGCAAAATTGGGTTTCCTTTCCATTATGTGAACCGCAGAAGGCATTACAACTCACTTTGGAATCTAATAAATTCTAGAATCTCTAATTACACCATGACCTATCAGTGCGGCTTCATAGATTTTCTATTAAATAATCTTAAGTCATCTTTGATTGACCAAATACAACTACAATATGAATTGAAAAAAGGTGACCAACATTTGAAGCAGACAGCTTATGTAGCCCTAAAGATGCAAAATTATTATCAATATTGTAGTATGGCAGCACTTTCTACGTGATTCATTAAATTATAAACCCAACATTGATGCAAGAAAACGCATTAATTTGAAGTCTACTGGTAATACATAATGTTTTCTCTCACACAATCAGAAGCCAAACAACATCACAAATAAAATATGACATGTTGATGGCTCTACAGAGCTTTGATTTACAGGAAATTAAACAAATGAAAAAGATAAATATTAACAGCGGGACGCAGAAGCCTACACAAATCGTTGTGCAGCAATCATGACATACCACACAACTTCAATAAACACCCAGAAAGGTAATAATGAAAAAACGAGGCCCTGATATTAAATTCCCCTGAAATTTGTTGCATAACATGTACGATTTGTCATCTACAAGTATGCAAAGACAGTTTACGACAGCAATTGAATGCTAATTGGAATTTTAGTGAAAAAAGAGACAGCGTAAAATTAAGCCATCTGACACACTAGCGCCCAATGAAAGAGAAACTTCATCCAAAAAAAAAAAAAAGCCAAATATAATTGCACATGTTGGATACACCATGATTTTTAACACAAATTACTTTACACATCATTGACGATGTTCTAATACTGTGACAGGCAACCAATAACTGCTTGTTATTGTGAATTTCGAGGTCATGGCAAACTCAATGTCTTCTATTGCATAGATTCCACACAGCGACTTGGGATAGTCACAAAATTACATGTATTTCATTATCAGGTAGAACTTTTTCATCCCAGCATATACACATTTGTGACATTTCATATATATGACTTTCAGTACCATCAATCCAAAATACTTGCTACTAGGGCTGTACACCTTTATCTTCAAAACGATACAATATGTATAACGATACAGTAAATCCGATATGATACGTATCACGATACGTATCGTTAAGCTGTATCAATAGCAGAATTATACAAAGCCTACAGTAAATGAAAATTAGCAATGAAATACCATGAAAAAAATCTCTATGGAATAATTCCAGTTTGCTGTTTAATGTCATTGAAATTAAAGTGGGCTGATATTTTTCTTCAAAAAAACAAGAACATCCGGGCAGCAGGTGTCTTGTTTGCTCAAAATTGCTGATCTGCATATCGTTTAATTGTATCGTTATTATTAATGACGATTATCAATACCCGTATCGTTATCCTTGTACCGGTACAAACGGTATATCGAGAACCGGTGCTACACATGACGATTTATGTAGGCGGAAGAAATAGAGAATTTAATACCAACCAAGAAATTACAACATAACATTGCATTGTCTGGCATTATTTTCTACTTTTTAATAATGAAAAGGAATGGTGTCCTCTTTCGAAACAACATGAAATGGCATTTTGTCTAAAATTCAGCACAGAAATCCTTGAAGGCTCATCACAGAATGAAATAAACTGAAAGATCCTTAGATTGTTTAAAAAGACCACTAACATCATTGTAATTCTTCTACTTTTTCTAACCCAAGACAAAGAGCGTAAACTCAAATTGGCCAGAATAAAAAAATGTCTGCCCAACTCGTATCAACTTTGTCATGACGTCCCCAATTTGTGACATCACATGTCTGCAGTACTTCTGGTGAGAAACAGCATCACTAACTGGCCTATTCCCAAGACTGATGCACTATTCTTGTCGTAATGAGACATTTGAAGCCAAGCAATCGGTGGCAAAATGAAATATACATACGAAATGCTGTTGAGGCGACTTCTGTCCACAGATATTGTCTTGCAGTTGGTGTGAAGCTCCACTCGCGCTGTGGAATCTGTGGCATCCTTGACAATACCGATGTAACCTGAAAATATAAATAAATGTAAAATATTAAATTATGAAATCCATGACAATTTAGTCTCAATGTAACTGATCTGAAGCTTAGCCAGCTTATATGACCAGCTACCAGAGATACCAGAGACAGACATAATGATGAGACTTGGGAGTCCACACCATGTTACACATAATATGTGTAGAGCTTTAATAAGACAAACAACAGAAGGTCATAAGAATCATAACTGAAACCATTTCTTAATCAAATTAATTAGGCCAGGCATTAATATCAAGTTATCTACACACACACACCGATACAACATATCGACCAAGATGAAAGTCAGACAGTCTAAAAAGTTTGACTATAATCTCACGTTCTCACTGATGGGGTACAATTTAAATGCTACATTGTATGGCAAGGATACAATGAATAGCAACACTTTTTTATTATCAGCTCATCATTCCGTCTGCCCCTACTTCGTGTTCAGCTGTCTGAGCTTTAAAAAAGAATGTTCACTAAAGAAGCATTAAAAGAACACTTTAACACCAAATGTTGAATGTTTGTCTGTAAACGCAACACTTAATGGGTGCAGGTGAGCAGTTTAGCACCCATGGATAATATCAATCCATCAATTATGCATTTTCATTGGCAAGTGAAAGTCTCTTTAGAGCTTGCGTCACCTGCGCTTCTGAAATTATGGACTTCACATCTGCCACTCTCATTTTATTTCGAACATGGAGGAAGCAAATAGAAATGACAGAAAACTGCAAGTCAATTCTGCTCATTGCAAATGAGTTGACAACGAAAGAAGCTCACAAATGTTAATTTCAGAATTCAGTTATGAAGTGCAGAGCTATCAATCAGACTGCAAAGAATGTTCTGATCAATTGTATTCTTCACATCAGGTCCTTAAACATCAAATATATTCAACATACATTATATTTGTATACATGTATCAACGTAAGAAATCAATTTGATGGACATCATCAAATTCAATTTAATGAATCTGAACTTGTGAGATCTATATTCAATAAAAACTTTTTGGGCCACACCACTCCACAACAGCACTACAAGAGCTGAAAGGTAAGCCCATCCACCTGAATGTCCAACAATCTGAATTGAATCAAAAGTGGATTTTCACGGAAGGTGCTCTATATTTTCACCAGGTGGCTATAACAGAATACTGCAATTCTATTGGTTGAAAAATTTCCCGCCCTTGGCTGTGATTGGCTGAAGCAAAGTGCATCCTAGCAGAAGTATTTTTAGTGCATTTTAATGTATATTTTACATCTTATCGTTCAGTTGATTTCTGTTATTTCCCTGAGACAATTGTATTTATGGAATCAGTAAGTTATGACCTACTATGTCTGAAAAGCAAAGTAATAAAAGTGGAAGAAAGACTTATGTCTTGCTTAATTTAGGGTTGTTCAGTGAAAAGACTCCATTGGAAGCACAATCCTCAGACACATATTCCTGCAGTTCATAAGGGTTGATTTGAGAGAGGCACCACTATGTGAGATATCAATGTCAATATTTTTTACAGCCAAATTCATTAACTTGGAAACCAATCTCATAAACTCAGAAGCTAAACTCCAGATGAAAAAAAAATTCACATGACGACATCACTTCGCTTCCGGCTCACATCTTCATACTGCCCCACCAGGAAATCTAACCCAGGACCTATGCTGAGGTAAGTATAAGACCCCATGGGTCAACAAGTAAAAGACCCCACCCGTGGGGTAAATGTGTAAAATAGCGTGGACTCTTAAGCCTTAGCACCTCATCATTACGTCTGCCCCTGGCAGCTTGTCCTATCAGCTGATTCAGCTTCTGACCCAGTTGCATTGAGATTTTGATAGTGTGAAGGAAGCACTTGGTGGTGGTGGTGGTGGATTAGGGCTTTACTTCCTGTATTTCTGCACCTGATGGGCTAATTAGGACCGGTAGGGACCATGGCAATGAGACGAAGGATGAAACAGCCATCCAACATAGCCTCGGCCGGGAATTGAACCCGGGACCCAGTGGTTGGAAGCCCAGCGCGCTACCACTGAGATAAGCCCCCACCCCAGGAGGTACTTGGTAACACTGCTAAACACCCAACTTCACTAAGGTCAAAAAACAGGGATCGCCAGAAGAGATGCCCTGGCATATACTGAAAATTACTTTGGCAAAGTCCTCATGTGATGTAATCACTTTGTTACGTTTCAAGACAGTTTAAAAACATAAACATTCAGGGTTGCTTGGAGGTATTCATTGGCTTTTCACAGCTTAAATCTGCCCACAATTACAATCAATATGACACGGCAGATGCACTTTGAAAGACTGAAAAAATTGCTGTTTGCCAATGTTACCACTTTTCTGCTAGGCACTATAATGCAAATTTATACCAACTGACAATGATGATCCACTGCACTTCATGAAACATCTTGTACAGGAGCACTTAGATCAGTGCATGAGGCTATTTTGGTACCTAACAAGTATGTGCAATGTAAATAGTACTAATAGTACTAAATGATGTCCATGACTACTGGACTCATTATTGATTTCATTCGGTATTTTCAATGTAGGGAAGATATTACAGTGTCCGCGAATGTTTTACAAACGCAAGGTATCATTGACCGAAGTTTACGGCTTTAATGGGGATCACCCTATGTAATCACGAACAGCCTAGGATTGGCATCGCAGCTAATTGAATAATCCCACAATGCATTGTACTTGTTTCTATTGATAGAAGCGTGAATAATGGGGCAGCTCTCGAATTGGAAAATAATCACATAGCAAACCGCTCGAGGGCTTTCTAACCTTCCATTAGAATGACCGTTTTAACAACCGCTTGACATTTTACGAGCACGGAACCATCAAGATCAAGTCGATATCATCCAATCGAGCGCTCACTCTAAAACTACACTAACTTATCAGTTCAAATCTTACAAGCAGAAAGTGCAATGACAGTTTCTATTTTCAACAGGGACAAATTGTTCGTGAAGCAGTTCAAATGATCCTTATCTATAGTTCAAATGTGAAATCAAATCAATGTAACCTAAGACAGAAAGACTGCACTCCCACATTCATTTAAGTCAACAAACAGATTTTCCTCCAGAATATAAACCTCATAACTGCATCAGCAATTTAGTGCAGCAAACAACCCTTTTCAACTGACTGTGACAGGTGCTTTGTGTCTTCATTTTGTCAATTTTTTTCTATCTAAATTTTCGAGTGCATGATGTGAATGACCTTCCTTATTTGAGGAAGATGAGTGCAATATGGTAAATGTTTCATCAGACAATTTCCCCCATCTATGCAATGCTGTTAAAATAAGGAAATTACAACCGGATCAATTTGGTAACCGTGATGAGATGGTTAACTCTCCTCGCTGACATAATGCAATGTTGATCAGGGAATCATCTTTGGTAATGCCCAGTGTCAGTTAAGAAGAAAATTTTTCCTGTGCATTTGATAATAAGTTCGTTGCTACATATTGATGCGAGTCGGCGCATTCTGATAGCCCGACATCCATATAAGGATGATTTCATTGTTGGTATCTGTACTGGTCTTAGAGTTAACATATTTCTCATTAACTATTTTGTAGTTCTGTAAAGAAGTTAATTCAACTCTTTGAAGACCTAAAATTTACACCTTTAAAACTCGAAATTGTGAAGTCAAACTATTTCTTTAAATTACACTTAGTATTACAATTCAATATAATTTATTGGAACACATTAAGCAGTTAGGTGGCCTAATGGTAAAGGCATCCACCAGTTCCATATTGGCCAGCTCGGCTGAAGGTAGTGGGTTCCATCCCTAGCCCGGGCAGCCTTTATGAGCTACATCCCAGCTTGATGTCGATTGCACGAGGCGTTAAATTGGAGATGCCTTGTACTCTGTGTCTATGCTGAGGCACATGAAAGACCCCGCATGCCGTATGGGATAAATGTGTAACATTGTGTGGACTCCAAAATTATCTCATCAATACATCTGCCTCTGGAAGCTGGTCATATAAGCTGACTAAGCTTCAAACCTGGTAGCATTGAGACATTGACAAATTGCATTAGTTACCATCCACAGGGAAATAGTTTAATATGGACAATTTATTTGTCCACATTGAAGTCTTGTCCATTGTTTGAGATCATGCCCAGATCATATGATAAAAGCCTTTGAAATATTAGATATATGTATATAATTAACAATTAAATATACATCCAACAAAGAAAGGGCACACAACTCCAGGAAATTTCAACAACCATGACAGTTTGGTCATTCACTTTCATTTATCATATCTATATTTCGAAGTAATTTAAAATGAATTAGTCTTTGACAGTGTTTACTTCAGTTAACTGTGGTTTAGTGGGTAAGACAATGGTAGTCCTACACTACTCTGATAATTCTGGGTTCGATTAATTATTTGTACTAATTGTGAACTGAAATTTCAGCTGGATATACCGTTTCGTTAAAAATGTAAAAAAAATTACAAAACACCATGAAGCAGCATTAACAGTTATGACAGAAGTGATTCAATAGCTAGTCTAACTGTGTGGTGCCCTGTATCAACTTTCTATATTCATTCTACACCCAAATATTTAGTGTGTTTTCCCTCACTTCTTGTAACTTTCTGTTGTGAAATGCATGTTATAGAAGCAGCTTGCTGCCTTTGTTTACTGCTTGCTTCCTTAATGAGAAAATAGGAATGATTAATAATTGACATCTGGGTCCTAAGCACTGTGTGATTACTGACAGGAATGATGGATGAGTACTTAGTTGTAGGGTATTCTACTTCCAACCAAAGCAACAAGATGGTATCTTTATCAGTATCTCAAGTAATTGTAAAGTCTGTTAAAACTGCTTGAGCAGTGATTCTAGACTATAATTGCCTACATTTACATTAGAGTATTCAGTCTTGAACATACGGTTTATCTGGCCCTCATTATAGTTGCCTTTAGCCGAATACCCACAACACCCAAATGAGGATAAGTAGTGGTTGAAAGAAGATCTGCCTAACTCCTCCAAGCCATAGTGACATTGCTAATTTACTAAGACCAGCAAATTCAACATCTCGTGTGAACAACATTCTGCCAAGATGTAGCTCATGGAACGTGCCTGAGCCAGGAGTTTAACCGGTGACCTTCACTCGATCTGGCTAATGCGTTAATGGAGAGAAAAAGTACCACAAGAGGTCACTGACACCGTAGCGGATAAGTATTGTTTGATGACGTCATCTTATTGTCTTTTTATGTACTACGGTCCTAGTGCTTGTAGGCTCTCTAACCTTTTCTCCTCATTGGCCAATCTAATAAATGGTGAGCACTGAGCACGCTTATAGATATAACATACTGTAAGCCACTTGTGCTTCATACCGTCCAGAAACTTTACCCCAAACAGGGACTCACTTGGAAGCCAGCCTAGCTTGGACATCCAGTGTATGGTTGCCGTTAACTGTCAATGTCACGTGTAATTTAAGGCTGAAATGTACTGACCGGTCTTGTTATGAAGCCAGTGAAAAGACCCCTTCGAAAACTTAAAACTATCTAACTAATTGACAAATAACTTTAATATATATTTTTGGATGCACGGTACTTGTTCTAGCGGGAAATATATATATATATATATATATATACGATTTTATTTTGTATTTGCTATTTTGTGTTAAGACAAGATTTTATAGTCTCAAGAAAAACCGACTCATCCAATGAAATACTGGTGACTAAATGTGATCGTTGGTCCCTAGCAGCATGGTGGTCATAAAATCCAGGTGGTCTTATTTTAGGGTAGTTTAATGTGGCCTTAAACTGTCTCTAAAAAGCAATTAAGTGAAAAATATGTCTATTTTGGGCCCTCTACCTCTCATCTATAACCTGTGTTGCAAGAGAAAGCTATGTGTTGCTCTGAGATCCTCTAATCCTCACTTGTTAGCCTCTCTTAATTAGTGTCACTCTTGGCTAATACCATCCTCTGTGTTTTGCACTATATCACTCTTCATGCTGCAGGAATAATTTAGTGACATGGGACGGCTTTGTTTCTGTTTCTAAATATGGGGCAATTTAGCCCCCTACTTGTTCACGACATCATATCACAGGAACTTGCCTACAAGTTACCAAGGCAACCAGAAGATGCAAAGCCGAAGCAATCACACATTGGCGACTACGGCGTAGGGCCATATTTGATCCAATGCTGAAAAATTACTTAAGGTTAGACATACTCATTTTTTGACAAAACATGTTGACTTATACTTGATAAAACTTTGTCAATTTAATTTTAAAAAGTTGGTAAAAGAATATATATATATAAAAAAGTAAAGAAATATAAGAAACAAAATTTGTTGAAAGGTAAGTTTTTGTATAAACAAGTAGTTCCCAGTTGTTTTTTAGTATATTGTTGGCAAAACAATTATATTTTTCAGGTAATTATTTTTTTCACCTTTGTTTTCTTAATGAAGTTTTCAACACCACAAGGTGAAACCATGACACAATTTAGTAAGTTTTTCTCCCACTATCTAAGGTTTTCTTTTCTCCCCGAGTGAAGCTGCCAACAAAACATTTTGTACCTGCAACACATCCATGAAAGAGTTTTCATATCAAAGAAACTTTTACAATCTTTGACAATATCCTAAAAAATCTCTCAGAAATGCCGCAAATTATTTAATGAACTTTAATTAATTTTCTTCCATGATATAACACTTTATTCTCACTCTGAGCTGTGAATTTTCCTGTATTTCAGCAAAACTTAATTGATAATATTTTCTCAAGTCTTCATTGTCTTCCTGACAATGACGTCAAATTTGATTCATATTTGCCTTTATGAAACCCAACCAAACACTTAAGGTTTTCAAAACATGCACATGTCATTTGGAAGCATTGTGACTTAATAATTTGCAGACAATTGGATTTTCCGTCGCATTAATTACATTACGAAGAGTTAATCTCTTTTATAAAACGCGTAAAGGAAATAAAAAAAAGCTTTCATAAGTGTTTCTTTTGCAACAAATAGAAATACACCTAAATTGTTTTTCACACAATGACCTTAACATTGCTGTACATCTCAAGTAAATTTGCCGCCAATATGCATTTTGCATTGAAACGACTTCCCGAATCTAATTGATAAAATTTTGTTTGTTTTTCAGCCAGTACCAGCAAGTTCTTCAATTATTAAATAAATTGCTTCTGTCGAATGTGACATATATCTTTTAGATGTTTGGCTTCCTGAACAAACAGTAATTGGCGATTCAAGTTTTCTATAATATCATTTTTTGCAATACTGGTCTCACTTCTGGAACTGCAACAAACTGTACCGCTTCCAACTAAAGTCAGTACACCCCTTCTTGGTACAATACAGTCAAAGGAAGGCAAATCTATTGTGCTCTGTATTGCATTGTATTGAATTGTATTGCATTGCATTGATTTGTATTGCATTGATTTGTATTGTATTGTATTGAATTATATTATATTGCGGTACTGGTCTGAGTTAATTCCACGACATTCCTTTAAAGTTCTTTGAATTGCCTCTTTTGCCTCAGTCTAGCTTCGCCACTGGATACATAGTTTTACAAACACATTACCCAGACTTGAATGGAGAAGTTTCCAAACATTACTTCTCTTCTTTTTTTTTTTTTTTTTTCTTACAAAAAGTCATAATGCAACAAGCTCGAGGTTCTAGTGTCTCTCACCTAAAGAACGGATTTCAGCCTGGGCCATCAATTATGTATATTGATGCACCTACTTACAGCTCCAGATGTTTCTTACAAATGTACTTTAAAAGTTCTGGAAAGCATTTCTTTATCCCTTTACTATTAGAAACACAAGAACTGGTAATTAAAAGCTTCGACTATCATAATTAGACAAAGCCATAAGGCAACAATATATATACAATGAAGATATTATATTATCAGAGATACCTCATAATTATATGTCTTTGTTTTAGTGTTATTTTGAAAGAGTGGGAGTCCACAGAATGTTTAATTTGACCATTGATTATATTCAAAGGGCATCCATCCACTCCATATGGGCGAGCTCTGCTGAAGGTACCATCCCCGGCTCGGGTAATCTTCATGAGCTACATCCCAGCCGGATGTCGATAACATGAGACCATAAATTGGAGGTGCCTTGTACTTTATATATAAAATATATGTCTATGCTGAGGCAGGTAAAAGACCCCACCCATGGGGTAAATGTGTAACACGGTGCCAACTCCAAGCCTTATCATCTCATCATTATGTCTGTCTCTGGCAGCGGGTCGTATAACCTAGGCATCAGACCCAGTAGCTTTGAGACATTGACATGGATAAGCAAACAAAATATTACAGAATCTAATTTCTAAATAATCGCAAACATAATCATGACCTAGAACCTAAATACTCATGATACTGTTTGCCACATCAGTCCGCTTGTTTTTAGCATCTCCCTTCAGGCCTAGTGCACCTTGCATAACCAGGACATGTAGTTCATTAAGAGTGACGCCTAGATTATTGTTACCATAGAACTGTCCATCAGCCTTCAAGTCTCAGTTCGCATTACCCCTCCATCTTGGTTTACTTGCATTGTGTCTCTTTTAGGACAAAGACAACCTTGGGGGATTGTACAATGTACAATGCACCAAAATCCGTATCTGTGTCACCATGGCAACATAAATTTACATAACGTTCCATAATACTATGTAATTAACACTACGTATGTACGTATAAATGACCTGTGGCCAGCCCTACAAGCACTTGCACAATAAGACACTGGAGGTGAACCACTCAAAACTTCCTGATAAAACTTTTTTGATCAATAACCCCATATCACGCACGTTTGAGTATATAACCTTTTTACTACAATTCTTATTATTACTGTTTAAACTTACGTAATATTGGTGTTAGTGGTGAAAACGTTGGACTAGTAGTCAACTGCAAATGGGGGTTAGAGGTTACAGATTTTACAATACTTAAAACTTGCATAATATTACTTTAACTTGCATAATATTACTTAAACTAACATAATATGGGGGTTAGTGATAAAATGTTCAACACACACTTGAACTAACGACAAGGAGGGTCATTAGTGATGAAAACGTTTCCTAACACTAACACATTGGATATACCAGTCTCAATTAATAATAGACATATTCAGTTTTCACACACTGTATGTATATAGTGTTTATCACAACCAGAAAATATTCTTCCCTACTTCAACAGACATCAATACCAATCTGGGACTACGCACTAGAATGGCTTGTCGCCTAATTCAAGTAGATGCAATTTCCCATTTCTATAAAAAAAAATTACCATGGTTACACAGAGAAAGACATTACTGACTAATTAACTAGCTAATTAGAATCTGACCACAAGATTAGCTCATTAACGAACTGGTCACACTGGTATCCATACGAAATCAGTACAATACTGAAAGGCCACAGAATTGTATTTTCAAGGCAAGAATTGTATACTGCAATTATAACAATGTCTTTCCTTTCCATGAATAATGAATAAGTTATAAGTACATTACGAACAAGCTCCTGGTTAATTATCAACTGGCTCCACATGTAATGAAGGATTCTGCTCAGAGCACTCAAGATTGCAAATTCTGCATTCTAGATACGTTGGCTGTAAGCTTAAACTTACCACTTCATTAACTGTAGGTCATACTCCCATGCAGCTTTGACTTGTCAGGGTGCTGTAGGTACACGTTGTGTCACCATGTTAGGACAATACTGTTGGACATAGCCACAATTCTGCAATACCAAACTCGAAGCAATGTCCATCTTCACCACAATGTGTTGAAAATAGCGTTGACAAACTCCCATAACATATTTGACAAGGGATAATACTCCTTGCTGAGTCAACAGTTCTCCTCAAGCAATCAAGAGACAAATGACCTCACATACTCGCAGAAAAAACACAGAGGTCATGTCAAGGTCACCACTGTTTACTTCCATTGACCATAATGACATACAAGGACAAAGTTGGCATGACATCACTTGTTAATCTCTAAAGGTTTTTTTTATTGTTATTGTAGAACGAATATCCATGAAAAATGTACAACATATATACTGCATTGGGGTACCTAAACTATTTTGTACTTTTTCCTTTTAAGGACCTAGGTTAAATTACCATAACCAGGACTTGCACGGTTTACACGCTCAAGCTCAATGTGGTGTCATTGCATGGGCTCCATGTCTAATTATCTCATCATTACATCTGCCTTAGGCTGCTGGTTATACGAGCAGATCACTGGCAACATGTACTCACCGCTGACAGTTGATGTAACCACAAAGTGACTTTGAAGTGTGCAATACAATGTTTTTATAAGGATCATTAACACAGCATTGCTGTATTGGCATGAAATTAATTATCATACAAATACTTGTGCACAATTCTAGTCTGTACACTATATGAATTCCTCACTAGCAATACAGTTTGACAGACTAACAGTAAAACTGATTTAATATGGTTACAATATTAATAATGTTAATGGGTGGGCCATGAGGTTGCTGCATGGGAGACAACTTTAATATTCAAGTTCAAGTTTTTTATTGTATCCAATAAAAAGGTATACAATACTAGCCATATGCCATCTTGGCATATAAGGCCACATAAAATACAAATGAAAATATTCTAGATGCCCTTCCACTTCTCACAACCTGAGCGGTCTAACAAGTTAACAACACTAATCCAAAGTCAAACAAAGCACATCTTTACCACAAAAACAAGCGACTAAGAGCATCAGTCATTCGCAAATGAAGACAGATGCCTCAGTGAACTCTAGTTTGGTATGAAATATTCAGTCTTCTCCCCAAATGAATCATATATATTACAACTACTGAGCATGACTTTGGTGGAACAGCTTAGGGTTTGGCGGTACTCTTGTTGAAGAATAATCATAAAAGAATTAAATAGCTTTGCTCCATAATAAGCAAGGCTCCCTCAGAGTGACAATGATAATTCATTACAATTTTCAGATTCAGAATAACATGAAGGTCAGTAACCCTGTCCTTGGCTTAAAGAGGATCAATGATCATTGTATTCAACTGCAAGGCGTACCATTTCTTATCACTTCATTTAATCACCAGGTGGCTTTCAAGCTGGGAAATGTCTAGACCCCTGGTGTAATGTAGGAGAATCACTACACCTTCACTTATCTCTTCAAAGCACTAATACGCTTGACAGTCCAAACAAACATTGAAAAGTTCAATTGGGGGGGCCCATGTCCCCTTGTATCGCTGTGATCAGAGACATCTGTGATAGCCGAAATGGTTGGACTTTTATTGCTGGTTTTTATTCTTATGAATTACATTTTATTTGTGATTTTTATATGTATATGTACCTTAATAAACAATATCATTTGTAAAAAGATTCATAACAGCCCTTGCACTGTCCACCACATAATACAGACTACCACACACCCGTGTGAATGAATAAATTAAACAATAACAAGATCCTACCTTTATAAGGTCCTTGTACAATCCTGACTGTCTGTCCAATAAGTCCTCTGTCTCGGCGATTCCCGGCTCCTCCTGATCCTCCTCCTCCTCTTCCTCTTCCCCCGGGGGTGTCATTTCCTCCCCCACTGCTTGGGTGCATTGGGCTAGACAAGCGAGGCGACTGTGGGGTGTAGCCACCCATAAATGTCGTTATGGTTCCCTAAAAATTAGTAAAAATACATCTTTTGTTTGTTTATCCCGTCACATTCAGAACTATTTAAAGAACTACTTATTTGAATTTCACAACAACGTTGAAATCACCAGGCACAATATTTGACCTACATCAGTGTCATTGAAATCACTGTCTGTGTTTTTACTTTAAACTGACACAACAGAGCTTTAATACCACAGAAAGCTTTCACCAACTGTGTGACCTTATCCTAATGAAGTTTTTTGTTTGAACACAAGTTTAATAACAACGAATATAAAGGTGTTGAGGTAAGGAGCAAAATGAGATGTCATTCGCCTTCCTACAACTTCCAATTACTGAGTTATTGTGTCACAGGGGTCAGCACCTCCTTGTCATAGGCATTAGTCAGTAAGAGGGCAGCACCTCATGCCAAACTTGTCACATGCACCAAGACTTTCAAATGGAGCACATGTCTATGTTGCTTAGGTCATTATCCTTTAATTTAATTATAGGATGCATTACTGTGTTCCTAGAATCATTTCATATTTTGGCTTTAACCCAGGATTTTGAATTAAATGAAGTGCCTGCTGATATACTGTGTAAACCCTGTCCTTTTTATGCGCTGTTACAATTGCAGTAAATAACGGTATTCATGTTTGACAAACAATAGATAATAGAGAAACTGACATCAAGAGACCAAATAATGGGATAATGATATCATTAACAGCAGGCAGGCAACTGATTTGTTTAGGCGACATCACCAAACAATGTTTCTTAACTTATTTTAATAGCTTGTCAGTGCCCTATAAAAGAATGATGTAATATTTACTGAGCAAACATACCTTGCTTCCACCAGCCAGTACGAGATTACGTGTCTTTGTAACAAAGATGCCAGCATTTTCAGTCACCATTCGAGAGTAGAGAAAAGCAAAGCTTCTGTACAAATGTTTTATTTCACCTTGTCTACCCTGAAAACAAAGAAGAAAATCACAATCATTGATGAAAGCACAGATTATGTCCCAAACTTGATGTCGACTTAATTGAAACAACAGTAAGTTTTCTAAATAGGATCACTTACAGAATGTGGACCATCTGTGACCTTGACAATATCTTTGCAAGAAATGTGGTTACTTTCTGCATCAAGAGCGACCGCTCGAGTATCCCTCTTTTTTGTTAGTGCCTGGGGTTTCAGCAAAACAACCTGGAATAGGGAATAAGTTAAAACTGTAAAAATTATATCATCTGTCAAAATGGAACACATGATTCAATTCAATATTTCTAGAGTAAAGAAATTCACTCATGTGTTAACTTTTGTTGAAGTGGTGCAAAAATTTTACTTCTAAGTTAGTAACTTCGAGATTCATTTGACTTTACAAAGTTTACTGCTCAAATGTAACTGTTTTAAAAGCACACCAATTAAAGGTATAATGCATCAGACATTGCAAATAGCCTCAATTAATGTAACCACACTACTCGCACAAATTTGGCCTAGAATTGCGAGTTGGTAATGGTAATAGCATAAAAGGTGCAAGACTGTTTGAAACCTTACCTTGCCGAACATATTAAGAACCTGGAAAACTTCACGCTCTATGCGGACTATGACGCCCACTGTTTGAGGGCTGAAAAAAAAGAAGTCATAGTAACATATCATCCGACATTTAATTTGTAGCCTTAGACTAAGCCAATAAAGCATATCAGGACTGATAAAGATAACTTACTCAATTTGCACAAGTTCTCCAAACTGGAACTGACCCATTGAATCCACACCTGTTGCCATTTCTGTACACAACTGGAGATCTCTTGGTAGAACTTTAAGCTGTAGAAAGATTTGAAATCATTTGGCTTATTAGTACAAATATCAAAGGTTAGATTTGCCACAATTTCCTAATAATAACACAAGCCGCGATGTATTTTCGCAATCAAATAAATGAAATATTCAACCAATTAAATATAGAAAGATGTGAAATGTGGATAATATTTTAACAAACCTCGTGCATTGTAAGGTCAGAAAACAAAACGACCATGTTGTCCTCAACCCGAACGATGAGACCAGTATCTCCTTCATAACGACCTCCAATGACCTTTACGTGGTCGCCCATCTTGAAATACTTCTTTAACTCTTGTGCAGGGAATTCCAGAGGGTCCTAAAAGTGCAAAACAGTGAGCATACAATTCATTTATTGAAAGGATGAAATTGACCAAGTACAATACACACTATAAAGCAATGGAAACATCTTCACAGAATATTTTCTTGCATCATCTATCACACATTTAACCAGTATTTAATTTTGATATCCCATGAGTTTGGATTATCTTAAATGTATAAATAGTCATAAAACAATTACACACAAATGGAAATTGGATGCTACTAACCTTCAAATCTTCGTGCTTCGGGATCATGGTGATTTTATTTCCGTCCACTCTGATGACTTTACCCTGGAGATGAATCAATTCACCTTCGCTGACCTCCACCATGTCTCCAGGGGCAAAATTGTGACTGACTTCACCTGCAGCTCGTGGTTTTACAGCCACTTTGACTTGTTAAGGCATCAAATTTAACCAAGATCTTTTTTTTTTCTAAATTGCACATATGACAACAGAAGTTTTAGGCTGTACGAACATATCTAATCTATAAATTCTGTGACAACCTTGGCTCAGTAGTGGACCATCAAAATATATGATGGCTGTTCTTTACTTGCATGTGAAAATTAAAAGAAACAACATGTAAGCTAAAACAAATACATATTATCAAGTATCTCCCACCCCCCACCCAGCCCTCCAGAGTAAATAAAATCTAGCTTTACGTCTAAATAAGGATAACACCAAAATAAAGAATTCAAACATATCCTTCGCATAGTGAACAGCCTTTTAAAAAAATAAATGGCGGACATGTCACCAAGAAGAGGAAAGTATTCTTGGTCTTTTATTCGTTTATAAAGGATACACTCCACATCCATGCCCTCGGGCTGATCCTCAAACTTCTCCAGTTCATTTAAAGTTGGTTTAATTCCTTCAGCAATCTGGTTGAAGTAAAAGGCAGAATTATCAATAATTACTGACAGGAATGGGCCTCATTTTGAGGAATATGTATCCGCTGTATGATGACATATGTAACAGTACTTACAATTGCAGACATGGCAAAACTTTTGTACAAGAATCCCTTTCTGCTGTAACGATTTGACTCAAATATCAAAAAGTCTCCATCGGTTGTTACTTCTCCCCCAATTGATCTGAAACATCACGAACAATAGTCATCTCCAAATTCTTTCAAAAAATATACATTGGAATAAAATATGTTAAGAGAACTTAGTCTTACCTAATGGCATCCACATCAAACAGTTTCTGAGTTGGTCTTCTGAATTTTTTCTTCTTGTCATCCTGTAATACATTTCACAATATTAATTTCACTTATGACAAAGTCTCCTGTAAAAATAACTACACTCTAAATTAACGAAAATGTTTCAATTTCCTTTATATCGCAAACTTACATTATTGGAGTTTCGCAGTGCGCCACGCATTCGGGTGTAGTCTATCCTTGGCAACAGTTTCAGATGAACAATATTTTGTGAGGGCTCAACATAATCAACCTGATAAAAATAACCAAAATAACATCAAATCAATTTCAAAATTGGAATTTAACATACATAATGATGTATTTGCAATAGATATCAACAAACATTAAAACAGAATTCTGAATCTATTATAATCACCTGTGCAAGATCATCCTTGAATATTCCTCTCTTTAAACGAACCCACATTTTTGGTTTCAGCAAAGCAGTTTCTTTCACAACTTTCAACACATCTGTCATTTCAGCAATCGGTACCATCTAAACACGAACAAAAATACAAATCGTGTTATTATGTCCACTGAGTTGTACTTTCATGAAGTTCCTCTCAAATTTATGACTGCACACAATAACATGTAATTGCAATAAGTTACTAACCTGTTGTGTCCACTGTCCCATTCTCAAATTCCCGACTCCCTCAATGGCTTGCTTAACATGAGTCTGTTTGTAGGCTTCGATGTAGATATAACCTTTCAGTCCTTCTTTAGCAATTACAGCCTTGATTTGTAGGGGCTGCAAGCACAAAATACACATCCAAGTAAGAAATAGTACAATATGAAGTTTGTCAGTTACATTCAGTATTAAGTTTATTTCAGCATTTTCAAAAATTAAAATATCATGAATATTAACCCCATCTAAACAACTCTACCTCATCTGTAAACTGGTACGCGATGAATTTTCTCATGAGAGCTATAGATGTTGCTTTTTCTTCACCCATACGACATTTCACCACCCAAAGATTTGGATCTCTGGAATTTCAAACCGAACATTAGTATACAACAAAATCAAAGACAAAAAATTCCCTGTTACAAGTATTATAATGACAAGAGTTCCAGCTAGGATTTGAATTGGGCATAGCGCACAAGGCTATTAGGGCACCTAAATAGAGAATTGGGCATAGCGCACAAGGATATTAGGGCACCTAAATAGATGCCAAAAGGGCACCCAGCTAGAAAAAAAAAAGAAAAAAAGGGGGGGGGGGGTGTCTTCACTTAATTTCAGGCATGTCGCCAACAAAATCAGGCATGGCGCAATGGGCGCCGGGCATGGTGCAATGGCCTAGGTGGAACACTGAGAGAAGTATGAATTTTTATGAGGTTTTGTACTCACTTAACACCTGGCAAAAGTCCCTGTTGGGTGATTTCATCAGACATCTCCTCTCCCTCACCAAACCTCTCAGCTGTATCTGAAGAATCAGCATACTTTCTCCTGTAGTACTCCTCGATTTCATCTTCTTTTTGACTGAAAACACAAAACAAATTGTTAGTGGAAGAAGATCTAGTGCTTAACAGATAGAAATTTTTTTTTCAATTGTTCTTTATTTACTGTAAGAATAAGACATCAATATCTCTAACAAAACATCCAAACTTGCAGAGTGCTCCAACAGCATTTTTAAAAACTTATTATAAATCCAGTGTAGCATGTAGTTCTGACCAATTAGTCACAGCGAAGTTGAAATTTTACTTCATTTCCATTTGGGTATTTCAAGAACTGATAACTATTATCAAGGGTTTAACCAAATTACCCAGTCTTTAAACATTACAGTAAATGCACAAGTGTTAATTTATCATATTCATCAGGACACAAACCTCCACATAGCCTCCAAACGCCTCTTGCCCTCAATATCTCTTGCACTTGGTCCTTCTTCAAGATGATATGAAGTTTTATCAACGAGGTCATCATAACCGTCCTCTGGCTCCTCCTCATCATCTTCCTCTTCCTCATCAACCTCTGTAAAGAAATTGAAAAACCTCCGTTAGTTTTTAACAGTTAACTTCGACTTTTCGGCAGTTTTGCCAATATGGAGTTTCTAATGGACAGACATCCTCACACAGATCACCTGAACTCAAAAAAGTTTATTGGTGAAACAATATCAATAGCTGAAATTGATCTTAAAGAAATTAACACTACTTTAACTATAACAAATCCTGCCTGTTATGACATTGCGTCAGTAATTTTAGATTTAAAAGTAAGATTCCACATTGCCCAGAAATTTTAGTCTGATCTGTTCCAGTAACTACATTCTAGCTCGGAGTAGCTCCTTAATCAATAAATGGCATTAAATGCTTATTCTAATGCTTATTATTAATCTTAATAACTGATGCTTCATGCACAAATTGCAATTAATTCACACATACCAGCCTCGTCCAAGATGAAACCCAGGCCCTTCTTCCTCTTCCTTGGCCTCTTATCATTTTCTTCTTCTTCCTCCGAATCAACTTCTTCTTCTTCTTCATCCTCATCATCATCATCAGTTATACGCCTCTTGCGTCGAGGCGATTTTTTTTTTGGAGAACTAGCAGCAGACCCAGATCCACTTCCAGCTGGGCTACCAGGTTCACTGCCACCTGGGCTACCGGGACCACTCCCAGCTGGGCTGCCAGGTCCACTCCCAGCATCACTGCCAGCACCTCCTCCCTGAAACAATTCATCAGCAATAACTAGAGGGGATCATAAATAGATGAGTTATACATCAACAATACAGTCAAACCTTTATTAAGCAGTCACCAAAGGGAATTGAATTGATAAATGTATATCCTGTTTATGACAGGTGCCCATTCATAAGGCATTTAATCAATGGACAAAACAATGACAACTCAATCCAGGAAAGTTCAAATGTAGATGCTAGTTTAATACACAGTTTGACTGTATACAAACCCATCACTGCCCATCACAGAATCTTGATAGAAGTTAGGTTCAATCAATGTAAACCAAATAATGCAGAATCAAATTTTAAGCCACTAGCTCAGAAAGTTGATATCATAATTTACATAACTTCTCTGTTGTAGGTGACCTGGTTCAAGCTGGTTGGGTGGCAACTTTTTCCCCAAGGTTGAATTACTGGCCCTAATAAAATCTGCCCTACTAGTTAACTTTCATTAATAAATGAGTACATTGAGTCTAGTGATCAACAGATGAACTTACTTCACTTCCTCGGAAGGTGTGATCACTCTCCGCATCAGAAAAGTTGCTTCCATCATCACTGTCCGACATCTTGCCTCAAAGCTTGTGCATCAATCTGTAAACAAATTATTTTGGTTCATCACTTCTGTTGTCAATTATTTGAAATCATATTTAATAACACTATCATCATATCATATCTACTAAATGACATGCTGAAAAGTAAAGCTTAACTTTTTCTAAACCGACACTTGTCAGCAATCAGCAACTCTGATGCAAAGGTGCATAGGGCACCTCTCTACATAATAAAAATGCTTCTTATTCTGTAGCATTGAGGGCGATAGCTGTAAGGGTTGACTGCATCGGTTTTGATTAAACGAAAGGCAGCTGGACACAGATTTGTGTGAGGTCAACTGATGGCAGGCTTTTATTGTAGCAGTTGTAGCAAATACAAATTCTGGGAATTTGCCCCTTGACACGCTGACAAAAAAACGAACAAGACAAAAAAAGAGATTGGCGTTGATTCAATTCACACCATAAGCGAACTAAAAATACATTTTTGTATATAAGAAACTTGGAATGTAGAAAAATCATACGAAAATTGAAGGAGCAGTTTAATAAAATGTATCATGAAGCGAGGATCCTAATGACGTTCATTCGTGCCTTGTTTTCATGTCATTGGCCATAATAATGCAATGTAAACAAACCGGCAATTTTTGATGGCATGAAAAATTAAATGCGAGGTTAATTTTCATGATTGAGTAATATGACTCGGAAGATGCGAATCGGCGACACTCTCCATTACAGTTTTGCCCACTAATGATCACGTGACTCGGTTTTACAGACATTTACGCACTTATTTCTTTGTGAACATTATTTGTTTTGTAACCTCCAGTCGAATGCAATTCTTACGAAACGTTAGTGCTCTATGAAAAAGCCCAGTCGAATACTACCATAGACATAGACTATGATAGAGTTGACTCATCCTAATTTTTTTAGGAGCACACCAGTGACCACTGGGTTAGATGCAAAAACATTGGCACATAGTCTATGGCAGTGGAACAATTAATTGTCAATACTGAGTAAATGAGCTGACATTAGTGACAGTGACACAACACCATTCCAGGGTTATTCTGTTGACAGTGTTGTATAAACTGAGAGTAGAAACAACACCATTCGATTAATTTTCCCCATCCTGGCCATACCCTATGTATTTTGTGACAGATTGTCAAGATGTTTGTACAACCATAACATCTCACAAAGCCATGCAATTATGAAAGTTTTTCAATTTACACAAAGACAATATATACCTGTCAGAATTGACACCGTTCCACAGATGATTACCAACTATATGAAGGAAAAAACCCGAGGTTTTCTCCAAAATTATTTCACCACCCGCAAAAACAAATGTCGCCCAAAACGGAAGTTCATTTTCAGCCGCGTTCGCCTCATTTCAGAAATTAGTGTCGCTAAAATTAATTTGGTGTTAATGACCTTAATCAAATAATGTAAATTCATTTGAACATGTAAGAACAAAATTAATATGAATTGTTTACATATTTTTTTGCAAATAACTCTTTCATGCCGCCTATGTTTATTCTCCCATATATGATGTGACGCAGTTAATTTGCATAATTTATTTGCATATATGCTGGCCTCCAGTTGTGGTGTTTTTCTGCTGGAAAACGTGCCGTATTTGCCAAATACTGGCCATTTTCGCATAAGAATGAATGTTTGTGATAACTCTTAGCAAAAATTTGGCACAATTGAGGCAGTCGGAAGGAGCAATTTGGGTTTTAGTAAGGTATGACGTCACGTAATGAGCCAGGTAACAGCTTGTCAGCCATGATTCTCTGATGTGCACGTGTTAAAGTCACTGGAGAAATATTTGAGAAACCCATCGGATAAAAGGACACCCATTCATATACTATTAGCTCACACGAATCTTTAAGGTGAAAAGACCATCTAGATATCATTTTGCGTTCCAGCAACCCTTTGTACTACGAATCTAAGCCCCTTGAAAATGTTTCGCTACCCCAACCATCTTTCAATGGCCGGGGGAAGCAAACGGCACGGGGAAGGAAGTCAATGAAAGGTTTAGTAACACAAAGGAATCAACTCAACTGTATCTCACTCTTGTCACTAAGTTCGTCTCAACATTTTATCGGATTTTTCTATCAAATCAAATTGTGAGAAGGTAACCAAAAGGGACCTAAAATTCGGGTCCCATGAAAAATTCAAATGAACCCTCAAGTGAAGGCGGGCGCTGGAAGTCGGGACGGCGCACCAGCTTGTCTCGTAATCGTAGAGCTGTTGCATGTAGCTTTCCTTTCATTTATCGATATTGTAGAGTGTCGTTTAGAGTGAATTTTAATTATTTTCTTTGTTAATCGTGAGTGCCCTTCTCTTGTGTAGGAAGGGCATTTTTGGATCACGTGATATATGTCGCCATTTTGTAATGTGGACGAGTCCATTCTTGTTAAGCGACGTAGGTGTTACGTCCTGTCGAAAGTCCGCAACAAAGTGGGTCATTCATTACCAGTCACACCTGTGCTCGGTTGCCAAACTGCCAAGCCAGGGTGTCAATTTCGGCATTGGAAAACGTTTGGACTTCATCAAGCTGTGGATAGGCAAATAATTGCAAGTTTGGCTTGCATAAATGTACCAAATTCTTGCTATGTCCATTAATCTCCATATAATGATTATATGACAAACTTTGTGGACCTCAAGTTAAAAATACCAATCCCATTAATAGACAAGGATGGAAATTATCTGCTAAGTCTTTGATGAATATATAGTAACTCTTAAAATTGGAGTAGATGCAAGTATATAGCTATTTTGGGGAAATTTCCGTGGGGCCAGGTTACAGCCTCTTTTGTAAAGTGGACTCTTCCAATATTTCGCAATTTTCCTATTTAGTGATGCTGAGTTGGCATTACTCTTCCTGCAGCTACTGATTCTTTGTCTTTTTGTGTGTGAGACAGCTAAGACCTCCATTCGATGTTTGTTTGGAGTTGCTAAGGGTACAGACTAAGGAGCTTATATTTTGATCATGTGACGTGGTCAAAATGGCTGCCTTGACTCACGTGGGTTTGTTTACATTAAGAAACCACATGGTTATGCTCCTGTCATGTTGCGTCTGAGTGTTGCAAATCAGTGGCTGAGTGATAATGAGGTCATCTGATGCAGCTAAACTGTCATTGGCTTCCAACCGTCATTTACAAGTGCCCATGAATTAATTTAATGAAAAAAAATGAAGATTTAACTCCAGTAGTACAGAGGATGGTTCTTATTATCAAAAGAACATGCTGGCAACCTTTAAATTTGTCTTATAAATGTGCCTTGCTGTCATTTCCCTTTGTGTACTGTGTATCCATTATCAATGCTTACCACCAATAAAAAAAAAAGTCCTTAATGTCGCCCATTTATAATCTAAAATATCTGCAAGTCATTAGTGGAACAATTTAGTCATTTTGTGGATTAATGGAACAGGGATGTGGTGTATTTACTAACCATTTGTGTTAATTTGGAACTTTTCAAGAATTACGAAGCAATAGTCTATGATAATGTTTATGCTTGGAAGTGATGCAACAGGCCGGCCGGCACTGGCCATACTCCTTAAGAAAGTGAAACCCCATTGCTCATGTTTAAGGCCTTAAAAACCATGCATTTGTTGAAAAGTTTTAATTCAGTTCTCAAGTGATGTAATGATTAAATAATTCCGAAGCAGCTGTTACTGAAGTTAAATACTAAATGATATTAAACCTTCCAATTAATGAAAATAATCCATTATAAAATCTAAAAAAAAATTTCCTCGGAAATGTAGTTACCAAAATATTTTGGTCTTAAATGTTGAAGTTTTGGCTTTAAAAAGTTTTAAAGCAGTTTAATATTTCATTACTGATCTGGAACCTTATTTTCAAGCATATGGACATAATTCAATTGTGAAATCACGGGCAGTTTATGAATAAGTATCGGACTGCAAAGTTACCATTCTCTTAAGTAACCATAAATCATATAAATTACTACAATCTGGAAAAAGTTAGTGTCAGCTGTTTGGCGTCAATTGCTGATGTCATTGTCCGTGAAACAGTCTTGTTGGTAAATTGACTGCACTCTGAAACCCAATCCACAAACTGTCTACACAAGATTTACAAGACCCCGCCATAAGTCATGCAAGCAAAAAAAAACAAGAGTCAAGTTGGACGCCCCCCCCCCCCCCCCCCCCCAAATATCTCAATCTTTCTGCTCCCAAGTATTTCTTAGTTCTTAGTTCTTTGATACACAAGATATATTCATAGATTTTTCGTAGTCCTTTTCTTGAAAAATTAAATAGTGCATATGAGGCTTATAATGATATTTATAAGATGAAGTAATGGTGACTGGTGATGTAGTTTGAAGGAATTAAGTAATGTTCTGAAATTTAGAGCCTTGATATATATATATATATATCTACAGGGGTTTAAAATATCCTGAAAACGTATTCACCTGCATTGATATTAACTCCCTAGTTATGTCATATCCCTGTGCATACTTTGATGTAGTGTTTTATCTCTACTGGTCTGAACTATTATAATATCGTGTGCATGAGCAGTAATTTTATAATTTCTATGTAACAGTAAAAGCATCTAGTTTTGTTTTTTTAAGATGTCTGACGAAGGTCCTGCAGCAGCAGCGACTGATGACAGAGAAGACGGAGAGTTAGAGGATGGTGAGTGGGATGGGGATGATGCGGGAGAACAAGAGGTTGAGAAATCCCACTCGCAGCCGCAGCAGGCAGCATCTCCAGAGCAGGGCAATGATAACAATCAGGGTTTGTCTCTTTCAAAGAATTTGTAATTAATTAAAGTTAGCAATAGTTAGATTTGACAATGCTTTCCATTACCATAATTACATCCATAGATGTATTCATATTCTATTTAGTGTAAGAGCAAATTAGAAGTTGTAGTTTTAGTCAGCATTAGGCTTAGTTGTATTATTGGATCCCATCATCTTTCATGGCCATAGTTAAGCACCAGTCCAATTATAGGTATGCGGGAGAGCAAGATATTATTCAGTAGTTTGCCAAATCTTGCAGACTTTCATTTAATACATCTTCATTGTAAACATGTATTGACACGATAGTATTGACTCTTGCACATAATTAGCTAATACTAAATTCTAAATTTACTGCACAACTGATGATTGGAGAACTTGCACTAGTATATTTTTCTGATTATTTGCCTCCAATTTGTACAAATTGATTGTGAATGAAATTGTAATATAACACTAGAAATTGGCCAGTAATATGATATTCAGATAGGCATGCCATTATAATAACCAATAAATTGAATTAAATAATTTTGTACGGTATTTCAGATGGAGGTCAAAAGTCGGAGTCTGAGGGATCAGATAAGGAAGCAAATAAGAGCGGAGGGGATGCAGAGGAACAGGAAGGTGAAAAAGAAGGAGATGGTCACAGAAAACATCGACATCATCACAAAAAGAAAAAAGAAAAACGGAAAAGAAAACGAGAGCACAAGGAGGGCAAGAAACACAAAAGCAAGAAAGCACGTTATGTTGACCATGATAATATTGAAGAGAAGCCTGCATCAAAATGGGACTCAAGTGTGAAAGGCGGCCAAGAAGGGCAAAAGTCGCCCCCTGGACCGTACGATAGCCCTTATGAGAGTGATCATGAAGGTCCTCAACCTCAGAAATCGCCACGAGGTGGTGCTTATGATCCTTATGAAAGTCCACCAGGTCCTTATGATAGTCCTTCAGATGATGATGGGGATTATGGGGAAGATGGGTAAGTGATGATAGATTCGAAAATTTTGCAAACATCACTCTTAAGAGCAGTGGTTAGTGTTTCACTATAGCTACTATATTCAAATGAGTGAAAGAAGTGTCACTTCTTTTGCAGATACAGACGAGGTAGAAGAAACAAAAGCAGTTTATTGAGCATGGTGGGTGATGAATATATGGACGGAGAAAGAGAAGTAAGTCTGAAAATTTTGTCAGAGGTATTTCCAATAATTTAATTGTATTGATTTAAAGGTGCCCTAAAATTAAATTTGCACGTTTTCTGTTTTGTGAGCCACACGGAAATACAAATTACCAGAATCCTAGGTTAATTGGTTAAGGTTAAGCCCTAAAATAAATTACTTTAAAGTTGAGATAATCCAGTCAGAATTACTGTACTTGAAGAAGTAGCTCATTACATATGCATGACATCACATCAGGAACTAATTGCCCTGATCAGGGGTCAAGTGTCTGGGAATCACTGAGGTGTGACCAAGATGCAAGGATTCTGCAACCTAGCATCACTGCTCACCTTTTGTTTATTGGCTGGCTGCTGTTCGAAGGAATCATGGGATATCCTGATATGACGTCACTGGCTCACTAAAGAGCACTGTGGCATGACCAAAAGTTTAAGCTGGAGAATGACTCTAAATATGCATTTTTTAGAGTTTAATATCATGCAATGGCAGTGTGATTCGTGAAAGTTTGTTTGCAAGATATATTTGATAAAATACAAAAATCCATTTTGGGGCACCTTTAATAAATTGAGGGACTATTGATTTAATATGGAGAGGAACATATTAGGCCATATGAAGTGAAGTTGACAAATTTCCTTTCATATTACAGGATCCTAACTTCAGGGGTAAAAACCGAAGAGGAGGAAACACCCCTCGACCCTCAAGGAAACCTGAACGAGGCGGGAAGTTTTTCAAAGACAGACCGCCGAAAGATCGGGATAGGAATGAGCCACGCAAACGCCTTGTGGACATGCGAATGGAGGAAAGGCCCATGTGCAAGTTTTATATGGAGGGAAAATGTGCTAAAGTAAGTGGCATTTTAAGTTTTACAATATGTCAGTCATTGGGAGCAATTTGAACTTGTATTGACATTTCAATAATACAGTATGTTTTACGGTACACATGCGACGGTTGTTGCTTTCAAATTTATATTTCCTAAATGTTGTGCGAAGTATTATTGGCTGTTCCATTTAAAAGTGGGGTTGAGGGCAGACCTGATGATTTTTGAAAAACGGGGAGGCGTTCTCCAAAACAGAAAAATTGGGGAAGGGGTTTGACCAGTGTTTTCTCAATATGTTAATTTAGAAGAAAGATAGGGTGGGGGTCTTCAAAAAGTAGGGGTCCTCAGGTCCACCCCCACCCCACACTTTTAAATGGAACAGCCCTATGACTTCATTGGCTTTTGAATGTAGGTGTTAACATGATGTACCTGCATTAAATTATTGAACCCATCATATAAATGGTTATAAATACTGTCAATAGACTCATTATCCTGTACTGAGCATAAAATCATTATCTTACAGGGAATGAGCTGTCCATTTAATCATGACTTCAAGCCTCCACAGAAGAAAGAAGTTTGCAAATTCTACCTCAATTCTTACTGCCAAAAGGGAGACAACTGTGTATACATGCATGGCGAATTCCCGTGCAAGTATTATCATACTGGTCAAGAGTGCTATGCTGGCGACAAGTGCAAATTTTCTCATGCAGAATTGTCGGATGAGATGAGGGCTATTCTTGATAAGGTATTGTGAAAAATTACTGTAATTATTCTGAAGCACTTTTGGAATGTTTTAGTATTTCAACAAACGAAAGTTTTCGTTAACCTATTTTACAGGAGTTAATAGAATTCTTGCATACTATATTTTCAGATGGTAAATGAAGGATATGATGTGGAAGATGACTTTGGATCTCCAAAGAGAAGACGAAAAGGTAATAGACATATTATTATGCCTATACAACCCTAATTCAATTCAATTAACAGATGCCAGTCTTTCTGTGAAATTTGCCTGTGTGCGGTTTATTATAGAAATAAATAAATAATAAAATGTTAAAAAAATTACAGCACTGAATCTTGGACTTGTTTCAGTATCCTGAAAGGCAGACATTAAAAGTCGACTTTTGACCTGTAGAAAAAAAATAGGCAAATGTTGAAATAGGCCATCCTCATGATTTTGGAAATAATGGTTATTTTAAAGCACACTCAAGTTTCATTTCAATTTTCTTTCCCTGCAGAGGTAGATCCTGAAGAGTTGGAGAAAATCAAGAAGATTCCATCCTTGTTTGACATTGAGGTCTTCCCACCAGGTCAACGTCCTTCTGGCCCTCCCGGCCCACATGGCCCTACCGGGCCACATGGCCCTCCCGGTCCACATGGGCCTCGCGGCCCCCCTAACTTCTATAATGATATGAACGGTCCTCATAACCAGCCGGGCTTATTAGGTGCATCCCCGGGTCCTATGGGACCTGGACCCAGGATGCTTGGTCCAATGGGAATGATGGATGGTCCAGGCCCTGGAGGGCCTGGGGGACCTGGAGGAAATGGGCATGGAGGAAATGGACCTGGAGGAAATGGACATGGAGGAAATGGACATGGAGGAAATGGACCTGGAGGTAATGGACCTGGAGGTAATGGACCTGGAGGAAATGGACCAGGACCTGGACCTGGGTTTTTGCCCAATAACAATGGCCCAGGGTTCCCCCAGCAACAACCTCAACAGCAGCAGCAGCCTCCTAACTCGAGTCCTGGGAATCAAGATGAACAAAGCGGTAAGAGTTTCTCTAGAAATCAAATTAGAGACTACAGTTCCATGTTAAAATATAAGGAATTTTGTTTTACTGTATTGCTCGTCAACTTAACCAATTATGAAAATGTAGAACCTATAGAGGGCAGTGTCAACGGCTCAATGTCAGTGTCTCAATGTCTCTGTGCTACTGGTCTGAAGCTTAACCACCTTGTATGACCTTTTTGCAGTGGCAGATAAATGTAATGATGAGCTGTGCCTTGTTATTTCTAAATGACATGAAATTGTTATGCATTCCTGAGTGATATGGATGAATGTAATTTAATGCTCTTACAGAACAATGTCTCTGCTGATTAAAGCACCCCATTGCATTGCAAGTTTTGCTCTTTTGTTTTTAGAGAATTCAGGACCTCTGAGTTCTTCACAAGGATCACAAAACTTGGCAGATATGAAGCATGAAGGATCTGCAGGTTCAAACGAAGACAGTCAACAGTCACTGGAAGGTGGAAACTTCGGTGATATGAGTGATACATTGGCCCACTTACCACCAAAACAGCGGGAACTCTACATGCGTATTCAAGCACAGAACAAGAAAAATACCCCTGAGCAGATGGATGATACTCCAACGAATCCGCGTAAGTAAATGAAAATGTATAGTATTTATATCTGAATAATGATATTTTGCTGCGTTTTGTAGTAATTGAAATGATTATTTATTTACCATTCAACTTTCCATACAGTTGAAGATGATGATAATTGGTATTCAAGCGATGAGGAAGAAGGGGAAGGAAAGAAAAAATCTAAAAACAAAATTGCCGATCTTCTGAAAACGTTGAGTCAGGTTAGTATTACAGTGTTTCGGATGTATTTTGATTCTGTATCAGGGATGAGATTTTTCCGTTTTTTTTCCGGAAATCCATTTTTTTTGGGCATGTGAAATTGACCCTTGTGATTTGTGCAAATTCAATTTTTGTTTATTTTTTTGTTTGGGGGGGGGGGGGGAGGGGGAGAAGTGGCCCTGACAACGAGTTTCGCCGGACTTGTTCATCCTGACATTTTCAGGTTTTTTTTATCACTGATCAATCACATCCCTGCTGTATACATCTTGCCTTTAATAAATCAGGCACATATCTGCCAGACTTCTGTGAATGTTGGCAAAAAATACAATATGGTAAAAAATTGGCAAAAAATACAATATGGTAAAAACCAATTTTTCATTTACTTAATTATTTTCTCATTCCAGAGTGCTGCAACAACATCGTCTGCGAACTCTTCAATCACCAGCAATGCCATGTCGAGCAATAATCCCATTATGTCCCCATCAGACCATAACGGACATCCAATGGGAGGTGGGCCACCAAATGGTGGTGGTCCAATGAACCGCATGAGGATGCCCCATCAGGGCGGTGGTCCAAATATGATGGGTCCAGGTCCAAGGATGATGGGTGGGCCAATGGGTATGGGTGGTATGGGCCCTGGTGGTCCAGGTATGGGCCCTGGTGGTCCAATGGGGATGGGTGGTCCAGGTATGGGTCCAGGCGGACCTGGTATGGGACCAAGAGGAATGAACATGGGTCCTGGAGGACCTAATGGCCCAGGAATGGGTGGACCCAACATGTGTGGGCCAAATATGGGACCAGGACCTAATATGGGTCCAGGACCTAATATGGGTATGGGAGGGCCGATGGGAATGGGAGGGCCAAATATGGGCCCGGGTGGACCAGGTATGGGACCTGGTGGACCTAATATGCTCAGAGGGATGTTCGGAGGCATGCCACCTAATATGGGTGGTCCAAATATGGGTCCAGGCAACATGGGACATGGTAACATGGGCCCAGGTGGATTTGGAGCTCCTCAACAAGGCCCGGCACAAAGATTGGATATCAATGCTATGCTTACAGCCATCCGAAATGCTGCCTCTCAAGGAGAGCAACAAAGGTAGTTATTTTGATCTTGTAGTGAAATATGCTTGGTATCCAGAATAACTTCAGCAGGTATTCAAATATCCTTTTACTCTGTTTTTCAGCAGTCGTGATCCAAGAGATCCCCGCCAGTCTGGATCAAAGACTCTTGATCCCAGAGATCCCAGAGCAAGGGACCCTCGATCAGACGGGAAATCTGAGTCAAAGCCTGAACAAAGGCTCCCCTCCGGGCCCCAACCCTACCCTGCACCTGTGATGGACAATAATACTGTTATTATCAACAGTAGAAGAACAGCTGGCACTTTCCCGTACTTACTTCGAATAGTTACTGTCGATCCCACATCAAAACTGTTGTCTCCTCACACAAATTGGAGAGAGAAAAGGTTCAAGGACGACCCACGTGTTCTGGTTCAGCTTGAGAAGAATCCGCTATTAAAGAACTTGCCAATGACAACACAAGAATCTGGTAATAGCTCTCCCTCTGTGAATAACAATAGTGGTCACTCCGTTGGTCACTCCGGTGGTCACTCTGGCAATAACTCTGGTAGTAACTCTGGCGGTCCCTCTAGTGGTCACTCCGATGGTCACTCTGGTGGTCACTCACAGCCACAGGACAATGTACCACAGTGGAATCCCAAAGATGAGGCTCCATCATATCAGCCTCCAAAAACCCAAAGACATTCAGATCCAAGAATGGGAGGAGAAGACCCTCCATGGCTAAAATCCCACCGAAATCAACAAGGATCACCTCAACACAAACCTAATGACAATAGGAGTAATCAGTATGGAAATAGCAATAATCGACCAGGAGGTGCAGATCCCAGAGCATCGTTATCTAAGGCAGCAACAATAACATTGCCAGTCTCATCATCTCCATCATATGTTCCGGCAGCTCTGCTATCACCCGATGGCAAGAGGCAGAGTTTACCAGAATTACCCCCTCTTAGTCACTCAGACAGTTCTGGCCAATCAAAACTGGTGCTCGATGTCCCAAAACCCATGGACATGCCCAAACCGTTAGACATCAAACTCGCTACAGGAATAACAGACACTAAAGTGGTGCCAAGACCCGATCCTCGATACTCCCGCCAAACTTCCATTTCATCTGTAAAGTCAGACGATGGTAGTGGGTCGGAAAGTAAACAGCCGTTGTCATATAGGAATGATCCCCGTTTTAAAAAGAGACCTCGATCAGAAAGAAATTCAGGGGATAGTAGTCCGCGGGGTGGATCAACATCAGAACAACCTTCAGATGCATCACCACCTGCCCAGACTTTGAGTACAGATCCCCGTGGTAGTTTACATAGTCAGCGTAAGGCTAATATGGACTATACATCTCCACTTGATGCCCACATGTCGTCCAAGACAACATCATCATACGATTCATATAACCGGCCTCCTATTATGAACTTACCTAGATCTCAGCCACCAAAGAAACTTTCTCCAGTCACTGAATCAGTAGTTACACAAGCCTCAGAAATCGGTAACACTTCACCTAGCTTACCGATTGTACCCGAGGCTATGGACTTTCCACCAGCTCCTGAGGTACCTGCTTTACCTCTGAAAGATGTGTTTAAAACTATTGACCCTACTGCATCTCCATTCTGCTAGTGTGTGTGCTAAAATGACCAATGTTTCTTATATTGTTCAAGTTGTAATTTATTTCAATATAAGAACGGAATTTGTTGGTTGTTAATGATCACCAATAGGGATATTTCTATTGTATCTCTTAGAGTGAATGGCTCACTTGTCAATTAATGATTGATGTTGTCTGATGTCCAAATTTTCTGGTAAAAACATTCCTTTACATAATAATATTGATGCTCTTCTGTAAAATCCTTTTTAGGTCAGAAGTGTTTAAGTTTCAGTATTGTTTTCGGAAATAACTGAGTAAATGGTGTCATATTACTTGAAGTCTTGATGTTTAGCACTTGAATTAGCATTTTTTAAGAAACCTTGTGTGTGTGTGTGTGTTAAAATAGTCATAGTTAACTAAATTGAAACTTTCAAATCAAATTTCTTAATTTATGCACAGTATCAGGATTGCGATGTAAGGGTCCCTCCTGCAGAATTTCAGAATAAACTGATTACATTGTATTTGTAATTAGGTCTAGTACCAAGTACTACCAACAAATCATCGAAAAAGAGTTAAATCAACTTTTTGTACTTAATCTTAGCATGAGGAACTGATGTAAAGTTCTGTTAATTTAGTGTTCATTTACAATAGAAGTGAATAACATAAGTACCCAGACATTTATTGTGCCCTATGGAGCTCTCTGGAATTACCATGATCTGTGGACAGTATGGTGTTCTTATTATTTCTTGATCATGATATTGCACTTCATACCTTACTTTAAAATGATTTATTCTGTGATACTATGTTATCTTGTCCTGCAAACAGTGAAGTCACTGCATCCTTCTTATTGACATAATCGTATGATAATTATCATCAGATTGATGGTAATTATTATTGGAAGAGATTACTGCAATGTACAAGCCCTCTAGTTAACAAACTCATGTGATCCGTTAGAACCATTTAAATCAATCTAGAACACCAGTCAGTCAGTGGTGAGTAGAAATCAGAATTTTATATAGCTGTCGGCACTCCATATATTTGGCTTGCAGTAAAATAGAATTACAGAACAGGAATTCTTATGCCACTTATAGGTGACATGTGATGTTAAAGGGCCCACTGCTATAATTCTAAGGTTTTTGCTCAACTAACCAGTTTAGTCTTCTACTCGATAATGTAGGTGTTCATGACCTACTCATCAAAAATATATATTGAGATTTTGACCTGTTTCAGGAGATTTGTTAATTTGTTTTAATGTAACTGACTGACATCATGTTATTAAAATATTATCAGTTATATTTTCATGCTGGCTAACAAACAAAAGGTTGTAATTCAGCCACTATGAAGCAGCAATGTGAAAAATCATTTTAACTCGAAATTCTACCCTTAATTGTAAAATATTAAATTAGTAAAATATGAACCGTCACATCCAGCCAACGTTTATTTATACTTAACCAGGTTAATGCACTTGTTCTTGCTGTTGACATTGAGCCATGACCAATGTTTTTTTATGTGTACATGTCGTGATAATCATTGAACTGACAGAGTTGTTGATGAGAATGAATAAATGTGATAAACACAGACACTTTCCATCTTGTGCTGTTTTCATTGTGAGAAATGATAATTTTTCATCGTTGATTGATGCATTTGAACTTGGCTCCCGAAAGTAAGCTAATGGAGCTTTTTCATGGACAACAAATGTCAATTCACAATGTGGTTCTATCACATCTGCAAATTCATGAGTGGAGCACAGGAGCAGAATGATATCCAGGGGTCAGTTGTTTCGAGATGCTACTTCTGGTTGCTGAGAAATTTAATCTGACCACCATCTACATGGACCAGAGTCACATGACACAGAATAAGCACTGCCAAGCCCAATGTCCTCATGCAAGTTATAATAGTCACTTGCACTGTGCAATGAGCTGCCCCCTGCCCTTGTCACCATCCGGCACCCCTGCATAAGCATTAACAAGCAATACTAGTAGTGCCCCTGCATTATCAAATGGCAGTGGTAGGGGCCTAGCTCAGTGGTAGCGTGCTAGAATTCCAACCACTGTGTGGGGTTCAATTCCCAGTCTAGCCAGTTGGATGGCTGTTTCATCCTTCATCTCATTGCCATGGTTCCGTGCTTGTTCTAATTAGCCCATCAGGTGCCGGAACACAGGACGTAAAGCCCTAATCCACCCACCCAACTTATCAAATAGCAGTAATGATAGAAACATGATAATCATGATGAAATTTTAATTGTTTCTGTTGATTGAGTCATGAAATCACGTGGCAGATCAGTTGTTTGCCCTATAAAGTCCAACGGGGGCAGGGGGCATGTAGCCTGAGGAACACTGACTACACGCTGCTGTCGGCTCTTATTCATATTGTGACAGTTATAGTGAGCCAAATATCAGATAATAAATAAGAGCTAAGCGAACATCAGATTTCCCGGGCTAGGAGGCATGCTGACACTTGCATGGTAATGCCACCACTGAAGTAGTGTATGAAAGAGCTGCCAATCAAACCAAGAACCACTGAAACGGTTACTGCTAACAGTAGTAGTATAGCAGCACTGTACTGGTGAAGTGATACTTCATACCATTTGTGATCATTTTGACTCGTTTCATTTCACACCCTTTTCAGGCGGCAGCCATGTTGGCATTTCTGCCTTTTTGACCTCATTTTAATTGTCATATATATGAGGTCATTACTTGACCATTGTTCTTGCACTCTGTGACCTCACCATTGCCTCTGTACTGATCATTGCTGATGATGTCATAATACTTTATATATATATATATATATATGAAATGCCAAATACTTTATATATAGATGAAATGCCAACATGGCTGCTGCATGAGAAGGGTATGAAACTGTGAACTGTGAATTCAGGATCAGTCCTCTCTGACTCCATACAGCTGGACTATTTCATGAACTGCACACTGCTGTTCGGCTTGTAAACATCATACACAGCTACACTCACACCCAAACGAAATCATTATCATATAGGAAAGGTTTCTCTGCCAATAATACCAAACGCAAGCATGTTCTTCTAGGCTCTTTTCATTTAATCTTTAATACATGTACAGGTATGGAACTAAAGTATTAATGTTACACAAGAAGACAGAAATATACACAACAGTAACAAAACATTAACCTATACATAGATAAACAACCATTACTTATATACAGAATTAGTTATCTGTCGAACTTCTCTTTAGACTATTGTTAAATGAGACAGGTTGTGTGTCATTATTGCTGTTAGAACACAGACTTATTAGTTATTAGGACATCTTATTTTTCTTCAAATCTTACTTATCTACATTCCAAGGAAAGATTAATCTAATAATTCTTCGTCTTTACTGCACAACTGAATTTCCAGTTAGCCAAAAAACTCATCACACACTGGAGTAAATTTTAAATATAGTTTTGCGGCATGCACACAAGCATTTTCAACAAAAATCTTGCATTATTTACAATTGCTCAAAGCTCACCTCCTATCGATTGAAAGGAAACTACTAACTATGGCAGCATACCAGCGCAGAATAATTGCAATATCCAGCCTAATTAAGGGACTACGTTCATCTTCTAAATTCCACATCATTAAATAAGAACTTCTACAGCATTCAAAAATAAGCATTAACTGTATTAAAAAACAAACCATTCATTTAAATTTGACAACATCAAGTTTTTGGTTGCAGGACTCCTCCCATTCGTCTATTTCAAATGCTTAATGGGAATCTACAATATAATTGTAAATTTACAACTAATTATTACACTCCAATTAATTTAGTATGAAAAACACCACCAAAATGCATTACTTAAATATATCTCTGCAACATGCTGGTTAAATTTTCTTCCATCCTATATCATATTAATATGAACATGCATGAAAAATATACAATGCATCATGTCTTATTAAAGAAAAAATAACATTGAATGTATTGGCTTCAAGTTGGCTATTATTATATTTCAGGTTTATTGTATGTCAAGGTGAAGTGTCATTAATGGAATTAAAAAAACCCATTACCTGATATTTAAAAAAATTAAAAAATATCTGCAGGAAATTAAAGAGTTTTGATTTTAATATCTGACTCACTGTAACTGAAACACCGAATGTTTGAAATGTGTGCATTTTTCAGAAACTAAATGAAAATGCAAGTTACTTTTAGTAATTTGTGGATGAGATCACCGGAGTGATCAAAAGCAGGCTATCTTTAGGAGACGCACTAATGACATTACTACATACCATACACAGGTTAAAGGTATTAACATAATAATATGATTTAATAAATTCATACGGGGGGAATTCGTACTCAACAACTCAACTACATCGCAGTTGATGCAAACTAAAAACAAAAAGCAAATTTATAACTGCCATAAAACTGAAAAATATTTACTAATAACTATCTATAGGAGCCTGGAAGTAACAATTTGAATCATGACGTAATCATGGCCATATTAAGCAGGAATTTCCTGCTAAGCATATCGCATTTGCCTCAATATGGATTCAATACTCATTTGTATGATTGAGCGAAATACTAACGCCTATATATCACCACTTATATTTTTTATTGACATTAAACACCTAAATTAAAAATAAAGAAAATATCACAAGAAAATCCCTATATCATAATATATGCATATATACTTAATAGTTATACCTACAGATACCTTCAATTTATAATATAATTATTTAGCGTATTATAGAAGTCAATTCTCATTTATGCATCAATTGTAACATGAGTAATGAATTCTGATGGTTCCAAGATGAGTTGGGATATATACAATATATTCAATGATTATTATGAGAAAAATGACAATATGAAGTACTAGATAGTTTTAACTATAAGAGTGGAAAAAACATCAGCAAAAATCAGATAAAAGCTCAGAGGTAACGTACAACTGGCCACTTCTACATTATGTCCAGTTGCAATAAAGCAAGTTATTTAAAAAATTCAGAAAAACCACTGACACACTTTGATAGATGACTAGATTGACTGATGAAATCTTGTATTTAAAACGCTTGCTTTGGATTAAAGTATTCTGCAAGACCCGCTTGGTTAACTTACTTATAGCATTTTACGCACATCAGACAATTTATCAAGGTCACGCCAATGACACAACGCTCACTACCAAGTTATGATACTAACAAACCAAATGACACCAGTATGGTCAAAATATACTTCATCTTGCTATTTAGAAATAGCTGATAACTCTCACATACAGCCCAGACAATTATTACAACATAACTATTAGTTCCCCTGAAAACTGAGATGTCTTAGTAAAATTAAGTAAAAATAAGCATAATGTGGAAGCCTAAACTATTTGATCATAATCTTTCACTCATGATTAGCAACCAATACTATACGTCAATATTTTCTTTCGTACAATTGCACTATCATTTTAACATCATTTTAAAGGATTATTTAAGTGAATATATAATAGGATGAGCCATTGATGACGGATCATCACAAAACTATCACATAAAATTGTTGAGATAACAATTGCAAGTGTACATAATTTTGACATACACACATACACATCATTCAGTTATGATTTACCGCATACATTCTGACATGCAAACCGTTTCAGGGAAAAACAATGATAAAACATAAATGAGGTTGATAGAATCTGATTAATTAATTAATTAATTTAATCCGTTAAAGGATAACAAACATCATGCTCCTTTTTAAGAAGGTCACTATGACGTTTGCTCGTCCAAGCCATACTTTTTCTGAGGATCAGCTTGGCTCAACGAGGTTTTTTCTGTAGGTCCAGATGGGTCCGTGGGTGGGCCCAGCGGGATAGCAGTAGCTCCAGGCCCGGCTTTATTCGTAGAATTATTGAAAGCAGATGACGGCTGGGTCATGATTGGTTCTTGTTCGTGGTTTGGACTTGAATCCGGACTACTGAACTCCTCCTGTACAAAATTGCAATTGAAGGAGAGAAGAAAAAAAACCACAAATGAATAAAAATAACAATACAAAGAGACCATGCAAACCTGCAATAAAACATCAGCTTCATCAAATTGTAATGATATAATTATCCTAATATCAGTATCGTATTTACAAGAGTCAATACTAGTCTCATGATGCCTTGGTCTTCATACTATGATGTTCAAATTGGTGTGGGACTACTACCCCAACTCTAATTACTCTATTCTTTCAATTACCAGTGGTGACTAAAATATTTGATAACACACAGCATTTAGTGAATTATTAAATGCATTATAATAGTATATACATAGACAGAAATTTGACAAGTATAGAAGGTGCGCCTTCCATTATTAACCAAAGGGTATGGTAGGATAACCGGGGCACAACACGGAAAAATTAAGAAGCTATGAGTGACACACTAACACATTGCAACGGAATATAACCATGTGCATTAAGCAGTATATTAGTTGGCGCAAAATAAATACACTGCTGGCTCAGAAAATGCTTTAACTGAAGAAGTGCATAAGCTAAAATATAAGTCTATAAGTTTAGCTCAAGTGTTGTCAGACAACTGAAAGCATAGCTGAGAAATATCAATTACTCCGAAGGAATTTGATATTCAAACTAAAATTTAAATGCACATTGAGACTGCTTCTTTATCAAATTCAAATAAAACTGCAATGCAGTGACCAACTATATTAAAAAACAAACAAAAAAACTTCACCACAGCAAATGTGACATAAAAACAACATAATAAACATTATGCAGCACAAAAACTTTTCTGACTCCACAGCAATTGTAACTGATCATATAAATGCAAAGCTATTGTTCCCTTGGGAGCTTTTTTTGAGGGGGAGGGGGGAAGGAGATTCAGCTTTTTGAGGGGGACGAGGGGAGATTTTTTTTTTTAGTCGAGTGAGTGCCTATGCTTTAGTCCCCCGTAAGTAAGAATGGACAATGAAAATTTTTGCAATAATTTTTGATGCTGTGAAGTCTTCCAATGTTAGCAATGATTTCACCAACAATAACCACGTCATGCCAGACAAAAACAAAATATGACATACAAACACAATGTTACAACAATCATATTCACTAAGTCCCTGCATGATTAGTTGAATATATTACCTGACTCTCGGGATCCAGTTTCAATTAGTTTTACAGAATTTAATAAGTTTTGATCACAACAATATACCAAACATTTTCCTGGAAGAATGGTATGTAAATGAAGGTACCAAAAGTGACACGTAAAGAATAAACTCATGCAAGGAGTTAGCAGTAAATAACTCCCAAGGGTGACAGTGGTCACGGCAACCAGGTTATAGATCACGAAAGCAGGGGACTCTCAGATGAATAACTTAATCTGGAGAATGTATGACAGCACAGTTAGAGCTATGTAGAATAATTACACAATCCAAAAGATACTGAGTTGGTTGCTTTGTATATGCCATGTGTATTTTTGGGTTTCACTTCTTTTTAAGTTTTCCAATTCAGTAGGCTAATTTTGTCATTTATTTTCTACACTGCAAATTAAAAATTTATTATATATGATCATTTTTTTTTGGGCTTTTACAATCACGATTAAATGGTTATATTACAATTGTAAAATGTCTGTCACAGAACTATGTGTATGTTAACAGAAAGCACACTTAACTGGAAATCACTTCAGAAGGCTAAAACTGCTCTAGGGAGCTGATGCTACTCAGAACTACAAGTGCACATATCACGAACAAAGCTTCGTGTCGAGTGTAACACATTTGCCACCTTTTTTAGTTAGATGTAGTAATGTTGTGTGCTACGCTAATGAGCAGTAGTCATGCAAAGGGGGGTACAGGAGAGTTGTGTATAACGTTGCGCACACTGTCACCCTTACAAGGAAGAAGGGAGAGGGAGAGGGGATGCGCACCTTTGCTTGTTCCTGTTCCTTACTCACATGCAAATTTGCATAGTCTCCCATATCCTCCGGAGGTCGAGGTTTGCACTTGCCGCAGCAGAAGTTAAAACAGCAGCAGCAGCAGCAACAGAAGTAGCATCCTGTGATGATGCCGCAGAAGATGAACAATGCCTGCAACGAACAATTAACATTGATTAAAAATGATTTAGAAGTTTATACAATGCACAATGTGGGGACTACCCAGTTTACAGGGACTTACATCTATAAAGGTAGATCAACCAAGAAGGCCGACGCATGTTAAAAAGTTACTCTAAAAAACCCATCGCACGTTAATGACTCTCACACGAGACACATCAGTCTCATGGAAGAGGCATGCCCAATTGACCCGAAACTTGCGCAACCCTGTAAAACATCCCTGAACTAAAGTGAAGTAGGGTACAAGTTAAACTTACGTGCCTTAAATATTGACTGCAATCATCACAATTATCACCATTAAAACATAAGAATCTCTTGTCCCATGAATCAAGCATCTCAGGAAATAAGGTTATTTTTAAACAATTCAGGATTTCACGACCTTCAAGTTCTAATAGTATTACAGTGTACCTGACGTGTGCCATAGAGAAAATGTAAAAACAATTTTGTTTCCCACATATCCATTCTCATATAATCATTTTAAAACATCATTAAATCTATGAGCCACATTGTTCTAAATGGTCGTCAAATTAGGCCAAACAGTGTAACTATCAGGACTTGGTATTCAATGTATGGGCTAAATAAATTTTAAATCCTGTTTTAAGTTTGATAGTTAGAGCAACAACAGGTTAAAATTATTCTAAACATGAAACAAGTTCGGAAATGTTAACATTCATTTTATAGTCAATGCACTGGACACATAATGAGAGTTTACTTTGTGATGAAAGTTCAAATTCCAGCTGGCAGCAAAGTAACAAAACTATTAGTTACAATGTAATTATCTGCACATGTATGAACATAAAATGAATATTCCTACAGAGGTGCCACCTTCAGGATTATTGCAATAATAAATAATGCAAACTAAGTTTTCCAAGTACAGCTGATAACTGAAACTTATGTATAACGAGTGTATTGAAGTCTGGATTAATAAAAAGTGGGTTCAAAATAATATTTATTTATCCCATATCATATTAACCTTACAAAATTTCTTAAAACTCTGTATTTAATACTGTTTGTTATTTTTATCTAGTCCACCTGCCTTAGAGCTACTTAAATTGCCATTTGGACTTAATATCATCTTTTATCTGTGAACGGTAAACTGTGCCTTAATTAATAATCAGATTTAAAGGGATATTTTTGCAGCAGTTAAACTGCAGCAAAAAGGGATTAACCCTTCAGCACTTCCAGTTACAATGGTAACAGGTCAATGTCATGTTAATGTACATTCAAATCCCATAACAACATTTATATAACACCATGAACAGTGATGAATAAATCAATTCACTAAGTTTGAATGTATGTACATATTCTGCATTCAACAGTTATTCATTGGCCATGTATTGACTATTTTTGCAGTTTTTAAGTAACGCCTCCCACTATCATTCAGTCAATCCGAAGTGGGCACAGCAATATAATGCTGCTTTATAACCTGTGGACATATATACATGATATATTTATGCATAAACACTAGCCTTATAATCAAATCTGACCTAACAAGACACAACAGAAGTGTGAACCAGCTGTCAGTGTTGGATGATTTATCATAAGTTTATTGAATAAAAATAGTACCAATTTAATTTTTTGCTCTAAGTCAATTTAACATTGATGACAATTTTATTTAATTTTTTTAGTCTTAAATTATGAAGTTCACACAGCAGAGCTGCTTCTTTTAATCATTCATTATGTAATAAAATGTAACTGCAACTTGGTTAAATAAAGACCAAAATATTTGTCAAGTGAAAATCATTTTGGTGCAGTGCCACACAAAGAACGTTTATTTTTATTTTCATTATTTTAAAATACATTGGTAGCTTTACGTAGCTTTAGATTGACACTGTCACATAAGAATTACATACTAAATATGTAAAAATGAAGCATTCTGAATAGATATAAATGAATGATGAGCAATCAGCAAGATATGAAACAGGCTGACATCAATAGCCGATGTCTGCATACTGTATTTTCTAGATCAGAAGCCAAGGTGTCTATTCTTTTAGAGGCAGCTTTTGGACGGCTTCTAATCAAGTTTGGCGTTTATTTTAGACCGGCAGTTATTAATTTAGGCTGACCGTGTGAGATAATCTGCATTCAATTATAACCACGCAGGCCCAGTTTAACTGCATATTGCATACGTAGGGATGCTTATAGACCGGGTTTATTATTTCACAGTCTGCCTTACGACCCGGCTCTATTCGAGACCGGCCTCTATTGTAGACCCGGCTTCTAATCGAGAAAATACGGTAACTACATTATTTGAAGTCATAAACACCAATCTCTTTTCTTAATGGAAAAACCTACAGTCACTCCGGTGACATACTCATGGTCTCTGCTAATTGTTTCTGCAATAATGAATTAATGATACCACTCTTAAATAACAAATGGTGAATAGGCAAAAAGAAGTCTTACCTTGCACCAAGGACTTGTTAGAACGAAATACGAGTTCACATTCTCCTCTCCAAATTGCTCAGCAACGTACAACCCTAGGGAACCGTAGCGGTCATAGATGCCTCGCTTTGTGGTGTCTCCCAACACTGAATGAGCATGGTTTATTTCTTTGAACTGAAACGTCATAAAATCGCATTAATCAAAATGTTATTCTTGAAGTATTAAAATGTTCACTTAATGAATTTAGCATAGGATGAGTCTTGATATATTGAAATAGTTAGTTACAATCCAGCAATCTCTATTATAAATATAATTAAGCTCACAAAACAGCCCTAATTATTGGCATACAATGGGCTACTATTAACCAACACAGGGAGCGGTCAGTAACTCATATACAATCACGTCAATGATATTAAGCACAGTTACTGTTAGCTCCCTCTAATAAAGGCTCTATTGGAATAATGGTATAATAGTCATATTGCACAAATGTTGAACAAATACCGAATGAAAGAATTTATAGCCAAATATTTGTGGGCGTACATGTATATTAAAGTAAAAGTTGATTAATTGAAATGTCGAAAGACAAATATAATACTAACCTTTTCTGTGGCATCTGGATTATTTGGATTTTTATCAGGGTGATATCTCAAAGCCAACTGCAAACAAATTAACATAGCTATTTAGTTCATAGTTTACTTTAAGGCCAAAGCTATAGACAAACTTCACTTATTCTCCATTATCCACTTAGAAATTTAGTTGAAAGTATTGCAATATGGTTAAGTAATATATTTTTATGTAGTTATATCCCTCATAGTCGGGAGTTAACTAAAATTTCTGTTGGTTATATCCCGACGCCTTCGGCATATATAACCAACAATATGTTAGTTAACTTCCAACTATGAGGTATATTACTTATACTCCACTAGACATATTTGCTAATTTGTTTGATTGTTTGATTTGTTTAAAGGCTGTTATTAAGCAATTAAAGTACAGTTTGCACTCAGGAGGGAGTTAACTGACATTGTCGTTGGTTATATCCCTCCTGAGAACAATAGAAAAGGTCACGTGGTGGAGTATAACAGTGGTTAAGACATAGATAGATAAATAGATGGCCTAAAAACAAATATTCCAAAAGCTATTATATCTGACCCAACAAAGATAAACAAAGTTGTTGAAACACAGAATATGTCAAGTGTTTCAGTCAGCAGTCCGCTCGGCAGTCAATCACTCAATGACAAGTTCTATGAACAACTTGTTGTCTAGACACATATATATTATATATATTCCTTAGGTCTGAGCGTACTTACTTTCCTATACGCTTTCTTTATGTCGTCTTGTGAGCAAGTTTTCTGCAGGCCCAGCACTTCATACAAACTCTGCCCAGAGGCACTGGAAAATACATAAAATATCAACTTTAAATATGAATACATCGTATACATCGTATACATCGTATACATCTCGGCATGTATTAAATTATTATCTCATGTTCACAATTTCACTGTACAAATCATCCATAAAACCCCTCAAGCAAAAATGCAATGCTCAAAATACAACGACTTTAAATATACCTGATATATTAAACAGTGTTAAACAATAGTTAAATAATTTGCAGAGTTGGAAGCTCGAAAATATATTTAATACATTATATAAATAAATGTAACAGAAGTAACATTTTAATCAATAACAAAATATAAACACACACACAAAAAAAGAAGAAAATTGCTACCTATGCTTCAACCTTCACAACAAAAAAAGATGTATATCAGTAAGCAATTACTACAAATGAAATATAACATTAGTATTAAGTAGTTCAAAAATTGTATTCATATTGCACACAATTTTAATAACATGTATTCATTCGACTTGTAGTCTCATTATGGAGTCATTAATATTCATCAGCACCATACATGACATCTACACAATGCAGACAATTGATGCCTTCATTATATTATAATATGACCATGTTGATTATCAAATGATTACGAACTTCCTTAATCCTCATATACTGTAATATGAACTAGGAAGTGACTCAACCAAGTAACCTTTTTGACAGCTGAACTTCAGCTGTGTTAATTGTTCATAGGTTTGCCAGCGAGAAACATGAAACGCCGAAACATGAGGCCCAGGTCTCCAGTAAGGAAATTGGAATAATTTTCTGAACCATATAGAACATACATGTTTTCTAGTTCAGCTCACAATGTATAATACTATGTTACACATTTACCCAATGGGTGGGGGTCTTTCACTTGCCTCAGCAAAGACACCAATTAAATATAATAAATGCATTTCATATAAATTTACTTAAATGACAATGAAAAGTTCATTGAAAACTCAAAATGTGTTTTGGAAAAACACATGAACATGGTCTGATAGTTAATAACACCTGCAGTTGCATGTACCAAGTATTGGCTTCAACATTAAAACGAAGAACTTTTCCAAGTTAGCGCGACCTTTGCATGCTGAACCTTGAAAATTTCACGACCACAGTTCACCCAAAATGAGGCACACTGTATACATTCTTTCCTGGATGATAATTCATTTATACTATGCACATGAATGGGAATTTATGCATGAAAACTAGAACACCATTTAAATGCAGACGCATGATATAAGGACGCAATCATAATATGATCCTTCTTATGGTGTACTGAACACAGAATGTCTCATAATGCTGAGCACTTCATCATGTTTATATACATGGCACATGATCCACTTCAACTATACTAGAGCAGTACTTGACATTTACTTGTCATTTAGTACATAATCAACCAAGGCCAACTACATGGTTATTAGCACAATGGTAATTGCCATGCCAGTGTTGGTATCAAGTTCGACTTTATGTACTGTTTACAATACATTTCAAGTGATACAATAAACTTCCAAAATGTTACCTATTATTTTGACCACATCGGCAACTTCTTTGAGCATCTTTACATGGATTTTTACCACAACATTCCTCAATGAGTTCGGCATTTTCAGAATTTAACAACTTTTCCTTAAAAGACGAAGGCAGATGAACGAACCAGAGTCCAACCATATTCAGATAATAAAAACTAAATCCTCCATTGCAACCATAGGTATATCAGTGTCTGATTTGGAAAGACAACCTCAGCATACGTCACTTGTAACTAAACTGACCATTGACCATGTGCACGACACTTTAAAAGACAACTAGATGATTAATTAGCCCAAAGACATCAAAAGCCATCAAGACGAAAATCAAAGGAAATTCAAAAAGCTCACAAGTAGCCCATAACCCACATAATTAGATGTCATCACTCCTAATATAAACATCAACATCTATCGTCTGAATGACAACAAACACTTCAATTTATCACCATCTGTCACCGACGCATGTGCTCATCAACACTTTGGATTTCATAATATGACCACAAAGAGTTTGACTTCACTATGATCAATCACAAATGACGCTCGTGATTGTCAAACCATTTAAGCGGACACTTTTTGTTAAAAAATCTGAATTAGTGACAGATGCTCCAGCCGCCAGTTTTCCAGTTAATTACAGCAGAATTCCAATCCACCAGTCACAAATGAGGTATAGCAGCTGGCTTATCAACAGAAAAACAGAGGGACTGGTTTCAAAATTCATGGAATGAAAATTTGAACATTTTGGACTTTGGTCATACCAGATTCAAACAATATGTTTCACTTAATAATGTGAGTACTAAGTATGATCACAGGCCTGACCTACAATAGCAGGCCTAATGACAATAGTAATGTCATAAATTTAGCCTGTGGCTGCACTGTTTATATCTCCTATTATAATATCGGAGTGGTAATCACTTTATTAGTTACTTATGTGGCATAATGTGCCCTCTGAAAAATAGTAAGGTTAGGTTGTTAGTTTTAACTGACAATATCAGTGTTATCACTTGGTCATTGCTCTTTTTGAGATAATGCATGATTAGAAATCTATGCCAATGCAGGCTATGCCTTTATGGACAGTATGGTCACTCCCATTGACTTGTGTAATAAAAGTGAAACTTGTGCTATATCATTGAATATGCCATGGCCATGACTGATAACTAAATATTCTGCATAGGCCCTTCAATGGCTGCAAGAATAAAGACACTAAACTAAGTACAGTGTAGGTCGGTTATTTTTATCACCAGTCACCTGAATACAATTTTGACAGCACTGCTGAGCCTGAGCATCTGTCAGGATTATATTGTACGACATTCATGATTAATTTTGTGACTTGTATGCAAACCATTTTTGCTTCACGTTTCGTTTCACCTCCGGACAATAGGAGCAATTTGACAATAACTAAAAACCGAACTTAACCAGCTGGTAGGAACCATATTAGAAACAATAGGCCATGTAATTTCTGCAATTTACAGCAAGACCGGTTTGACGTTTGACATCGACTTCAAATTCGAATATGGCCGACACAGACCATCCGATGAACTTGTATCAACATTGGGCGCATTACACACCACACAGGGGCAATAATATCATTTTTATATACTAGTTACTTACGACATTCTCCTTGCTTGATTAGAATTCATCTTGCCTATATCCTCAAACTACAGACTAGCCTTAAATTTGGGGAAAATATGACAGCAAACCGTGTCAGGCAGGCATCGTTCCGTTAACTGCGCATGCGCAAAAATTACATCACTTTTTAGGAAACCCCCCTCGCGTGAAAGGAGTTCCCTCTAGATTTGGCATCATTTGATCTCTGCCTGTCTGTCTCCCACGAGTCCCACCTCTTACACCCTGACCACCTTTATAGGGGAGTATGACCTCTTATAGATAGCTTTAGAACGACATGCATTTATTGGGGGGGGGGGGGGGGGTGGGAGGACAGGATTCATTAGGGAACTTTAGGGGAAGGTGGGGGCAAAATGGGCCGCTAACTTTGAACCCTTAATTATATATCTAGCTTAATTGCATGCAGGGGTTTAATCTTAAAGGGCATTCATCCCCTCTTTAGATGACCATGTGCACAAATTTAATTGTAAAATGTTTTGTCCCATTTGGGAAAAATGGGACATATTAATTGCATTGTTGGGTATCTTTAATATGTTTAAGTAGGTGTAGAATCTTTATTTATGGGTCCTGCTTCATACCATGAACTAAAACAGTAAGTAGTTATATAGGATTGGGCTGCCAAGAATAAAGCTATTTATATATAGTGGTAGAAAAAAAAGGTAAATATTTAAAAAATATATAAATTAATTTTTTATTCATGGCGTACTAACACAAAGTGTCAGATAATTTTCACTGTCCCGTCTTGCCCCGTGGGCCCATTTCGCCCCGCCTCCCCTAGGCCTACATGTTGTAACGATCAATGAATTTCGGATTTTAAATAGAGCTATTCTATTCCAAAATATGAAAAGTTACCACTTTCACTTTTTTTAGAAGTACCAAACAAATATAAAATAATATTAAAACTCAAAGAGGCTTAAGTCAGAAAGGTTAAAAAAAAAAAAAAAAAAAAAAGAACCTTATTTAACATTTAAAGTTTACAATTTAGAGGCACACATAAATATATTGAATGTTTTTTTGTTTGTTTTTGTTTTTACTCTAACATGCATACATGGTCCTGGAGACGTTCATAAATAAAGTACAACTTGACTATACACAAATTCATTGCTGACTTAATTACAAAAAAAAGTCTTTCGGCAAAACCTTTTTTATTTCACCCTCGTACCTGTGAGTCCATGACATGTCTATGGTAGTGAATTGGTACTATTTGCTGCGTCCCACACCACACATTAAGTGTCCGGCAAGATCTATAAATTTGCCACAATTGCACAATCTGTCATCCTGCTTTCTATAACAAAATTTTAATGGCTGGTGCATATTGGCAAAACATTCATAAACTAGTTTGGAGCTGTATGGCATTGAAACTGGATTTTTCTTTTCTTGGGTATTAAGAATTGCAGCACTATAAAGATAGAGAAATCATCTGCGGCTCTCTGCAAGGAATTGTTAATCCCACTTCATTATTACTATATATCATGTTTATTCATGAGTACATTCAAACACCGCTCTACTGAGGTATTTAATTTACCCCCCCCCCCCCCCACCTCCTTTTACCTCTCAAATAATCAGGCATACCGTATTTACTCGAATAGAAGCCCTTCTATTTTTTTAGCGGCCATCTCAGCAGGGCCTTTATTTGAGGCGGGCCTCTATTCTAGGTGGGCTTTATTTCGGGGCAATAAAGGACACAAGAAATGCACGAAAATAACTGATATGAAAACCCCAATTTCTGATTTTTACCTGGGAGGGGCTTCTATGAGGCCTTAATTTCTGGGAAGGCAGCTGCCATGGTATGGGCTTCTATACAAGGTGGGCTTCTATTGAAGGCAGCTGCCATGGTATGGGCTTCTATACAAGGTGGGCTTCTATTGAGGGAGCGTTTATTCGAGTAAATATGGTAATTGTTCTTGGAAGATGCTAGATCCGCCCACTATAACACTACACTGACTTCACAGCCATCACCATTATATTATCACAGTAGCTCACAGTGCTTCCCTTTAAAGCCAGTCGGCAGCTAATTCCGCAGACACCAGGGCTGCAAGAAGCGCAGTGACAGGTGAAGTGAGTTGCACGTATACAGCAGCTAGGGGGACAGAGCTCTCTACATCACACAGACCATCACAGCTGCCGTCGTCCACTTGTTCACTTCGCTGTTTTTAATTAGGCCTACTTTGGGATACAACAGCACACAGGTAGTGTATTTTGATATTCTTCAATAGGCCTACTAGAAATTCCAGTCCATTAAAGTGTTTGTATTGAATATTATATTGCATAAACACTGACATACCTATACCTAAAATGTATTTCTCGACAACAGGAACATTTGATGTCGCAAGTAAACATTAGCACATCACGAAGCTAACCGCACCAATTGCACCTTACAATGTGTCCTTCGATATATGCTAACTATTTATTGTTTTTAGTGACACGGTAACGTGTTTGTGGCTGTTTTATAATTTCATCGATTACAGCTTTAGGACTAAAATACGGGGATTACTAAGGTGATCATAGCATTTTACAGTTTGTCCTTCGACAATCTAACTATTCATTGCAATGTGTTTTTAGACAGTAATGTACTGTACACTGTATAGTTGTTACTTTGGTAAAAAAAAAAAATTGTCAACTGTTTCTGTATAGGTCATGTACGGATTTGTCCTAGAAGGCATAGCAGAATGTGTCCGCAAGAAATATGGAGAAGATGTTTGGGAAGAGGTGGCAAAGAAGATGGGGTTGAAAGTAAAGTCATTCAATCCTCAAAAGACATATTCGGAGACCGTCATCCCACGTGTTATAAAAGCTACATCGGAAGTTACAGGTAAGATCTATAGGTACTTTAACCTTTTAGGGCCATCTTATATATATGTATAGGCCTACTGATGAATTCATTGTGCATTAACTTACATAAATTAATAGACCTTAATATTTGAGAGATTCAGGGGTCTAATTATAAATACAAAGTAGAGAGTACGTCATTTTATGGTTCCATAATAGGCTCTGTGACCTTAAGAAGAGGTCAAGGTGACCCATATTCAAACGCATCCAAGGTCTTCCTTGAGTTGCATAAGCCCAGCATGAACAGATCTGATTTCTATAAAGGTGGTCAGACAAAAGGCCAGCGCAACAGACACAGCCCATCACAACACCCAAGGCCATACACATGGCCGAAGGTAAAAACGGCATATAAATTCTACAGGAGAACACCACTTAATATTATGACCACATTGAGTGTAAGATACTAAGATCACTTGAATGGATCCACAAGAGTGGTCTTCATTGTGGAGAGCTGCAACGGACACCACTAACACTGGTCAGCAAACAAGATAAGCTGGTCTGGGCTGAATAGTCTGTACCACGGTTAAACTGATCCATCATTCCCTGCATCAGATATGTACCAGGCCTGTAATCTGATTGTGATTGATCTGCCTTAAAATTGCATTTTTTAAGACTTTATAAAATTTTCTAACCCAGGTCAAACACCTGATGACCTGCTTGAACAGTTTGGTCTGCACTTTGTCCAATACTTAGACAATTACGGCTATGATCGAGTGGTCCGAGTGTTGGGCAGGCATCTGCGGGACTTCTTGAATGGACTGGATAATCTTCATGAGTAAGTGGTTTATGGTGGAAGCCTTAAAAAATTCATTCTTCCAAATTTAAAAAGTCATAAGTTCCATTCTCACTAATTGAACTTGTTGAAGCAGAAGTTGGTTATCACAGTAATCACACTGTTGTTGTTTTTTGTTTGTTTGTCACATTGATACTGCTAGTTTATCACACATCTTATCAGCAAAATGTGGCAGTTTAGTGTGATAAACTGAACTCACTTTCCATGGTGTGAACAACAATGATACATTTCAATATCATTGTTGTTCACACCATGAAAGGAACACACTGCAGCAGGGTAACGTATATGTTTAATACAGTGTTGAAAATTGATTATTGCAGATATCTCAGGTTCACGTATCCCAAGATGAAGCCACCTTCTTTCTTTTGTGAGGATGAGTCTGCAGCAGGTCTTACTTTGCACTACAGATCAAGGAGGAAGGGATTCACCTACTATGTCGTTGGACAAATTCACCAGGTAGCAGAGCAGTTCTATGGTGTTCCTATTAATATAGAGGTCCTCAGCGAAGAGGAAACCATGACGATGACCCATGTTATGATGAGGCTTCATTTCAACAATACTGGTTACTTGTAAGTATCAGTATAGACAGTCTATGGCATAATAACATTATGGATAGGTCTAGCCTGTGAGCAGTTAATTCTGGAACCGCATATTTTCTATCTTCCTCTATATATATATAGATGATATATCGCATTGAAAAGTTATAAGGGCATTAAATACAGGCAACAATGCTTCATAAATTTAAGGCATTATAGTGAGTTCAGAAGATTCCTAAGCCTTAAATGTCTCATTCCCATGTCATATGATGGTATAGGGTAAAAGCTAGGCTACTATGTGATGCATTAGTGTGAGCTCTTTAATTCTTGCCATTATCTTTTTGTATTCAAGGATGAGTACTTGGTAGCTAAGGTAAGGTGAAGGTCGATGATGTTCACTTGAACATGAGTCATTCTCAACTCCCTAGGGAGCATACAAGGCCATTTTACAGAATTACCTGCAGAGAGCTAAGCACTACAATAGCCATCAGCCCATCACCATATCCACATCACCCGGCTTCCCATTTACACCTAGGAGGAGTGGTGTGGAGCTAAGAGTTGCAGAGTTACACTCTATGCCACGGGCAGGGGACTCACAACCTTGTGGTTTGCAGGCAATCACCTTGACCACTTAGCTTATGGGATCCACTAACCTTGTCCGTAAGGGGACTCCCATAATAGAATCACATAATGGGCTCTCATTAGCATTGGTATTTGAAGAGCTAATCAGTGCTGTTTCACATTATGTAATTTGTTGATGTTAAATTGTTAGGTTGTACTCATTTTGCTTGTTATGACACGCAGAGAAGACCAGCAGAACAAAGATCTAGAGGCAGAGGGCATGAGTGTTGTAAACTATGAGACCTTGGCCAATGTGTTTCCGTTCCACATGGTGTTTGGAGATGACATGATCATCAAAGGAGTTGGCCCTGGGCTGGAAGCCATCATGCCGGGTCTCCTGGGCAGTGGGATCGATGAGGCCTTCGCTCTGAACCGGCCTTTGGTGGAGTTCACCGTGGAAAATGTGAGTGCATGCACTGTTATGCACTAACATTTTGGCATTAGTAAGATGTATGACAAATATCAAAATTGATCTCATCGTAATAGACCATACACAACAGATTTTCATTTGTATATTTTGTACATTTTAATTATATTTACTAAATTGTTGCTTTCTTGGAGTATGCCTCATAGAATGCCAAATCATCTCAGCTCATAATTTTGTTTTCCAGATGTTGCTTTACAAGAACAATGCATTTGAACTGATCTCCATGGATACAGTCAAGAATGCCCACACTTCAAGGCATAATACATCTAAAGAAACAACCACCGTGGACTCAGAAGGTGTGATAGATATTATATTTTATAAACATCAAAGAGTCATAATGGCACACACCAATTTTGGTCTATCGAATGAGAAAAGAAAAAAACAGTTTCAAATTCACAATGATATGAAATTTAAATTTAATTAACATGGCAAAATTCTATAAAACAAGGAAAGGGAAAAGGTCTTAAAATGTAAAGGGCAATGTAAACAGCACTTGAATTTGTATGCATATTTATATTACTTCAAGCTATTAAAGCTATTTAGAATGTTTCAATATCATGCAGATTCTGACCAGTATTTTAATTTAGATTTTGACAATGACATTGGAGGGAAGTCGAGAAGACTGAAACTCAAAGGTCAAATGAGTCAAATAGCCCAATGGAATCTGCACATCTTCCTTGCAACTCCCATGTAAGTGATATTTACAGAAAGATGCATACAGCACTTGCATATTTTATTGATTGGGGTTGTTTTGTGTGATGCTTAGCACTGGTGGGTGGGCAATGCTGTAGAAATTCAATAGCTGTGAAAAAACACTTGTTCTTCCACTGATTTCCAGCCATATAAAACGTGAAACATCAAAGAAAATCTAATAACTTACAATCAATTAAACCCCTTTGACTAAAAAGAATGCCAGAATTTCACAAACACGAATAAATCTAAAAAAATTTATACCAGTCATTACAATATCCTTTACATAGGAAGAGATCAAGGGGTTTAAAATTGCATTCATGCAACGCATACTTGTAATCAATTCCAATTATCATAGAGAGCTTCTGTCGAACCATATACTGTGTGTACATAACACAGACAGACAGACAGACAGTATTGCTGTATTCCCAATGATGGCAAGCTAGATTTTGTCACAGAGCGGCTGAATCACAAGTTAATTGGCAGTTTATGTAGTCTAGCTCAAGACACTTTCACTAGTAAGCTCATCCATGTCTATGCTAGATATGGGATAACTAGAGATATATAGTTGGCCACCGAGGTTTGAGGTCCTAACACATTGTTACCATCCTTATTTGCCATGACTAGGCTGACAGGACTTTCAAGGGCCTTGTAGTTTGCAAGATAACATGCAAACATGTACATGACTATTTAAGAGAATTGAATCTAAAATCTTGTATTTATGAATTTGTTTCAGCATGGATAATTTGCAAAGGATGCTGGAGACTGGCATGTATATTAACGACTTAAGTATGCATGATTCTAGCAGGGACTTGGTCTTAGCAGGAACACAGCAGCAGGCTGAGCTAAAGATGGCTCTTGATCAGGTGAATGGGACGTTTCTTAAAATTCTTTTAATTAAATCAAAGCATGTGGAAAGAAAGATTTAACTCTAATCTGGGGTTCCTAAAAAGAGCTAAAATATTGTTTCAAACATAAAAGTAACATTTTTAGTCCACCATGTAAACTAAAAAAAACTTAACCTCACATTGGTGAAAAAAGTTTAAACAGATGCATTAGACAAGCAAAGCCTAATGGTTTTCACTAGTAAGCTCATCCACAATCAGTGCTTAGGTTTTAAGGAGAACCTTACAGCACATATTCTTTTAAATTGTTCACATTTAACCAATGCAGTTTATATACACTGACAGCCTATCCAGTGAGATCAAACTCCCATTTCTCCATTTGATCAAGAAAATCGAAGCATCAAAGGTGATGAATTAGGCCATGAATTAGGCCAGTGGGACAGGTGGAAGACCAGGTGATCTCGTTAAGGCCTAAGGCAATATGGCAAATTGCCATGCCTTTCATAATGTCATTGGGCAATTGATTGGGAGGGAACACTAACTACATTCATGGGCATTTGGTATTAAATGTTAAATTGAGCAAAGTCATCAAGAAAAATCCTAATAAGTTTACATGTAAGGAGAGCAGCACTACAGGCCACTATCTTTCAATTGCAACAAATTGAAAGGTCCGTTTTGCAAGAGAACTTAAAAGATAAGGGATACATTAACATTGATTAGATGCTTGCAGACTTGACTTGAAATTAGTTTAACAATTGGAAGACTTCTCTTGCGAAAGTCAATTTTAGTAACAGCCAATTAAAGAATTGTGCAGGCAATTATATATGATACAAAAGAGTGCTCCTTAAGAAATGTGGTATCGAAATAGGGCAATTTGTATTTTGTTTTTCATTTTTCTATTTTCCATTAGATACTCTAGTATGGCATATTCACAATGTTGAGCTATAGAACCATGCATCCTAGCCAAGTGGTAAATAGTGGGCCTGGTAGTACCGAGATTGCATGACTACCACATCATGGCACATGTATTGTAGATGAAACCAACGCTTCACACTTTCTAAAATTTATATCTTCCTATTTTTCAGGAACAAAGCAAAAGCAAGAAACTAGAAGATGGAATGAGGAAAGTGGATGAGGAGATGAAAAGGACTGATGTTCTACTAAATCAAATGATTCCAAAAGTGGTCGCTGATAAACTCCGCCAGGGGGATTCCGCCATGAGCACATGTCAGGTGATGCAAATTTAAGTTCATTTAAAACAAGTACACATTCAATTATCAATTATTCAATATTACCATAATACAGATAAATCTATTTAATCAAACGGGACAATGTTAATTAATGATACTCTGAAATTCCAGGTTTATGAAAGTGTCACAATACTCTTCACTGATGTTGTTGGTTTCACCACGATATGCAGCAAGCTGACACCAATGGGTGTAGTGCAAATGCTCAACGACATGTACTCAAGGTTCGATACGATTTGCGAAAGGCACAGAGTATACAAGGTGAGAATCAATCAATCAATCAATCAATCAAGGCTTTCATAACCTGTGCTCATTAATTACATTACATTCATCCATCCATCCATCTATCTATGCATTGCCTAGCAGCTTATCTGAAGCTTTTCGGCATATGATTTGACCACTCGAAGTAGACATATATAATAACATCATCTTGGGGTTCAAGCATGCCTTGTTTCACTTTCACGGACTTTTTGACTTCCTTAATTCATATCAGCCTAACATAATTGAAATATCTCAAGTTCATTTTAGCTGGGTATAGACTATAAGATCCTACAGGACATTCGCAGGAGCAGACAATTACCTAAGCCACAAGGCTATCAATGTACTATGAATTCACATTTGTCTATTTATCTGTCCATCCATGTATCTATCTATCTGACTGTCTTCAATAATTTCAGGTGGAAACGATAGGAGATGCATACATGGTTGTCAGTGGTGCACCCATCATCACAAAATTTCATGCCATTTACATTGCCGACACAGCCCTGGAATTTATTGATGCCATGAAAAATATGCCCGACCCTTCGAAAGGAGAAGGCAGTTCACTTAATATTCGAGCAGGTAGTGTGTTATATTAAATAAATCATCTATGTGACAGCAATAAATTCAGATGTAAATCTACCTCAAAATTAAGACCACATTTTGTAAATTCCAAGGATGTTTCTTTACTGCAGGGTTCCACAGTCAGTATTCACATTCAAATTAAACCAAATTATCAATATTAATCAATGAACAAACCAACCTACAGTAAACCTTGCTTTAGTTGAATTCATATGGACCACCTGATTTAATTCAGTAAGGTGAAGTTTGAACTTACAACACATTTAATGATTTCTAAATAGAATATATTAGCAATTTAAATTTTTGTATCAATGTCGGATCAAGTTGGGCAAAAAAGTGGATTTACTGTAACTGTCACTCACTACCCTCCTCAATCAATCAATCAACCAATCAATCAATCATAACTCAACCAATCAAGTTGTATCAAGTTGTCAATCAATCAATGAATCATGCAATAAATCAACCAATCAATTGTCAATCAATCACTCGATCAAACTATCACACGATCAGTGTAAAGTACTCACCAATATCAAATGACGTTATTTTCCAGGTATTCACACTGGTGCAGTCGTTGGTGGGGTGGTAGGCGTCAAAATGCCTCGATACTGTCTTGTTGGAGAATCTGTGAACATTGCAAACCAAATGGAGAGCTCAGGAGCAGTAAGTTCACGAAAATTGCAGTTTTACATCAAATTATCCAATTAAGACCTACTAATATTTGGACGAATTGATTTTAAGATAGTTCTGTGTCCGTAAAATAATAATATAATTAACATTTAATGAGCTTCCAGTATCATTAAAGACCACTTTAATTGAGCAATTTCCAAATGATGGTCTCACTTGTGTTGTTCCACTGTAATTTTATGACAGTAGTATACTAGATCGAATATAATGATTACCATCTTTCTTCTCCGCAAACCCCAAGATGAGAGTGATCCGCCACCATTGGAAAGATGATATATTGCATCATAATAATCATGGTATAATGAACATTGCAAAAGTAAACAAAAAAGCTCACCTTAGAAGTAACATCAACATTTCTTTCACCTGTTTTCAGGCAATGCAAATCCACATTAGCGAGACAACTCAGCGAGAACTTAAGGCACATCCTTACACTATTGAACAGGCTAAACAGTACAGCATTCCAGTAAGTCTGCCATCAGTGCCATGATTCATCACATTATGAAAAGCCAGAGAGGACCCAACAGAAATTATACCTACAGCCGTGGCTAAAAGTTTTCGGACACTTTACAACACTCTAATTTTGGTCTAATTTATTGTTTTATGGCACTTTTTCTTGACTTATTTTCTTTAGGGATCATATTTACTGTCCTGGAAACACATTTGCACTACAATCATGCCAATATATAAAACCAGTTATGGATGGTTGGTCGAAGGGAAGAGCCTGGTTTTCCACATGTTTTGCTGGCAGGAGTTGAGTAAAGAGTGACAAGTTTCTGGATGAATTTGTCCCTAGTGACCTAAAAACAGGCAAAATTATCCGTTTTTGAACTCATTCAAGGTCTTCCTCTGAGGTATATTACCTGTAGTTTCATGAGCCTAGCATAAATGGACCTGAAGTTAATATGTCAAAATGCACCATAGTCAGTGATTAGTCACCATCTATAGCAAGTGTCTGAGAACTTATAACCACGGCTGTAAATTGATGCAGAAGTGTAGTCCCGCTTATGGTACTATATATGGGCCAATGCATGTTATTGGGAAAACGTCGAACCAGCACTGGTGGTAAGTGGGGGCCACTGTGTGGATAAGGGCTTTACACGTCCTGTATTTCTGCATCTGATGTGCTAATTACGACAGCAGGGATTATGGCAATGAGTTAATGGATGAAACAGCCATCCAACTTAGCTTCAATCGGGAATCCAACCCTTTGTACCCAGTGGTTGGAAGCACACTACCACTGAGCTAAGCCCACACCCCTCGTACCAACACTGTAGTTGCCTGCTTATGTTAATTGGGTCAACACCTTGTCAAAGTGTAACACGACCTTTGGCCAATTTTGGTTGCCAATGCTGGCCCAATATCAACAAGTGATCTGGGGTTTGAGGATAATAATAATCAAATATAAATGTCACTGCTGACCCACAAGCACCTGTGAGAATCAAAAAGAGACTGACTATAGTGCACTCTTACTATACTTAGTTGGGACTCAATTACAAAATTGTTTTAGAGGGCTGCACTATCTATCTATCTATAGCTCCAGAACCACTGCAAAAAGCAATTTTTTAAAAGTACAACCTCCTTGCTCTAGCCTGGCAGATTTACAACACCTCTGGCAATTGAGCTTAGTAAAGAGCATTGCCCCCTCACCAAGTGCTGGTAGGTGAGGTACAGTAGTTGTGTACCATGACCAAATTACTAAATATTACAAATGTTTCCATATTTCAGGGCAGAAACCAAGTCCTGGACACATACTGGCTCACAGGAAGAATTGGTGATTCTGTAATAAAAGGCCCTAAGGCAACTCTTGAAACCTTACTCAACTGAAGTCCATTAAATTCATTTTGGTTTGTATTTATTCTAGTGAAATGTGTTTGTCAATTTATATCTCACGATTTTGGCAAAATAAATCCATGTATTCTGATTACCCCGTCTGATTTACATCACTTCTTTTGAAGTTTTTGTTTCTATCAAACGCACAATGCTTGAGCCAGTGATTTAAAATATTTTCTTGATCACAATCGGAGTTTAAAATGTAACATAAATGCCAGTCTTAAATAGACTCTTTTTTAGAGGCTATAATAAAAATGGGGGTCACTCACTGTGTGTACGCAAAGCAACATTGAGTCTCGGACCTTCAGCAGAGCTGGCCAATATGGAATTGACTGATGCCTCAACCATTAGGTGATACAGCTGCTTTCATGTCTATGTAAAACTATATGCAAACTTTCGTCATTTGACCTTCCTTCTTAAAATAATCATTAGTCACCAGCAGACTATGACCTCGATGACCTTAACTTCAAATGATAATATACTGTAACTATATCCAGCATGTCATCTACTTCCATGTATAATCTACAATTATGAAAAATGTTCATCTGCCCTATTCTGCATAATTGTATTGCCTACACATTAACAACAAACACACGAGTTAAAATATTTGAACATACTATATTTTAAAATTTATGCTCTGCATACAAACAAATCACTTTTTTTTATATGCACAATTAATCAACATGATTAAAATAAATATGTACATGTACATAAATTACACACATTGCAATATAAATAATATTTATCATTCACTCAACATTAGATCCATTCACCAGTTAAAAAACATATTGCACATTCACAAGATAAAACATGAAACGGTGTATTATCACAAAGATGCAGCATTGTTACGGAGTTGTATATTGTTCCCACTATGATTGCTAATTCTCTGAGTAGTTCCATTGTCCATGGATTCTAGAATCCCCGAGTCTTTTTTTGTAGCGCAACATGTGTCGGTGAAACAAGTCTTTTCAGGGCCGCATTCCAAGACACAAGCACGTTCTGCCGGCATTTCTTCAAGCTGTGTGGACAAAAAAAAAATTGCTTGTAATTCGAAGTCTTATACACAATTAGGCAGTGAACATTGTTATAGACTAACAAACAAACCAAACTCATAATGGTGCCACACAATGGGCTTGAAATATACACCAGAGGGCATAACTAGCATTCATTACCATAGTGTTAACAGTGTGCAACTATTACACATGGTGCATTATGTAACTTGAGATATTCTTGGCGAGAATTGCAGACACGGTTCTTAATATCATGTGACGCTGGCAGTGTGCAGAGTTTATATAGATGCATTCGACACAAAGACATCAATAAAATCACAACTGTTTCATTAGCCATGCAACTATCTATGCTGCCAAACCATGAAATAAAAGACTGAACATTTAACAAAAATCTATTGTACAAAAGTCAAATGTTATGTCACTAACTTGTACAATACCTACATCTTGGATCAGTTATTATGTTACAAGTTTGTTTTCCGTACTTATACTGCAAAGTCTCGTTAAGATATTTACTGGACTTACTACAAAACAGCACATCCAACATTTCGTCATGCAATATAATAAGATCTTAAAAAGATTAGTAGTCTCACCTCCACAAATTCCGGTTGAATTGTTGTCGAGTGAATTCCCTCATTGTGGAAAAATCCTTTCACTGCCTCCGCTACTTTTGCGTAGTCTCGTAGATTTTGACATCTTATGTGTGCCGAAGCTATAATTCTGTTTCCTGTTAGCTGCCAGACGTGGAATTCATGTACTGCGAGTACTCCATCCACCTATTCAGTAAAAAAAAAATGTTTTGTTTACATTTGAAATTGACTTTTGATTCTAGTTTGTTTTTGTGACCACTTGCAGTATTGACCTACAGTATTAACTCTGACTTATATTCATGTATATATATGTAAGAAAACTGGAACTGACTTGCGTTTATTAAGTAAATCTTTGGAAAAACTAGTAGATTATAGATTGTATACACTAGAGTAGTTGTAGACATTAGACTTGGTTTTGTAATGTTGTATGTTTTGTATGTTTGTTTTGTAATACTAATGACATATCAATTCCTGATATCCAGTTTGTCAATAAAACTATATATATATATGTTTACACAGAGAAAAAGGACGGTTTACAATATCTCATATTATCAAATACAATGTGTAACATGATATGTTCTGGGGTGTCTCACCAGTTAACACATGGTGTATTGTACAAGTTTGTAAAATTGCATTATTTCATTACTTTAATATAAAATACAACCTTTTAGCCTATTTTTCATTTCTTGATATTTTCTATACAAATTTTCTATTTTCACTACAAATAATAAACAACTAAAGAGTTGGAAAACTATATATGAAGGTCCCTTCTCAGAAAGATATAAATAAATATAACAAGGAAGTTATACGATAAATTTATAGGTAAATATAAAAAAGCATAAAGAGTATCTACAACCAGTGGAAAATGTTATTTGCACAAGTACACACAAAAAGATTTCTTAAAATTTTTTTGGTTACAGACACTTTTATAGATTTGGCAACTATATTGCAGAGGACATCATGTCATAATGTGAATCCAGGGCTGCCATTGGCCATAGCAGTTTCTGAGCCAATGGGAATCCTGGATTCACATGACGTCCTCTGGAGTACGGTTTCCAAGTCTTTGAAAATGGGTATAAATAAAGTGTTTTATAGTTTCAGTTTAACAAATTTCACTCCTTCCCAAATCTGACAATCTTTCTTTCATAAGTCAACTCACCGTTTCTACTAATTTCTGTTCTAGATTCTTGACACGTATATGAGTTGGAATAGTCTGCAGGAGTATCAATGCTGATTCTTTAACTGAAAAATAAAATAACGGAATGACATAAATGCCTATTGTATATCACATGACGGCCGAAAAATCAAGAACCCTCGTAAAATTGTTTAACCATGTTTCCTGTTGTGCTACCATGAGTCATCATTATTTCATTATGCATTGTAAATGGTGACAGGAATACTTATACTAGACCTGACTGTTCTCATAACGGAGAAACTGAGGAGGCTATAAACTAGAATCAGTGAGAACGCACACGGATGTCTCTTGTGCGATCCAATCATCCAAATCACAGCATTTCCTGCCACTTTTGCCGGCGGGTTGCATATTAGGTTAAGAAACTTAAATCAAGTGTCGTACATGAAACGTTCGTGAAATTGAAGTGAATATGAGTGATATTGAGAAATTTGTACTGGGAAGTTTTGAAACATTTCCCAGTTTGGGGACAAGTTGCTGTGACACCAGAGTGGATGCTAAATTAACCTCTCACATAGCACAGCAATTAATGCAGACCGGATTTTCTAATTAAAGCCTCATCGCTGAGAAACAGAATTTCAGCTCGTCCATCATCAGTAGAGAGAGCATCTGCAATAACGCAGTACTGACAGAGTCAGTTTCTCTATTTGTTAAAAATGTATATAATTGATATAATTTTACTTACATAAAGGAACTGTGGTAGTGACGATGATGCTCACCAACATCAAACTGCAAAGAGAGAAAAAAAGTTTATATGTAGGTTATCCGTAGCTTCACTAATAGCATAATGATTATCGAGGGATTCAGCATTTCATGACAACTAAATTATTTAAGGTGTGCCAACAATCAGTACAAACCAAATTGAATACACTGCATGAGCGCAAAACATTATTGCAACAAACATCAAAACACATTTTCCTTCCTGTAACTCTTAATAGAGTCTATTATTGAATAGACTATAAAAGGGTTCATTTGTAGTCATATATTTACACTTTACTTTTTTATGTCATGTAGGGATACATAATGTACTAGGTAAAATGTTTGTCATTTTTATTGACTGGTTCATGTAACAAATACTTATGTGTGAACTGATCGTCATACCTTAAGCCAGGATCAATCTTATATTTCCAATCGCCGTCCACGTATTTAATGACAAGAGCACTAATTATGACGATCACCGATCCTAACGCATCTCCCAGAACATGAAGAAAAACGCCTCTCATATTCAACTGTGCACTAGACCCTGAAAATAGAAACAATTGATTCTCAAGACTGATAATACAAATGCTACCCCATCAAACCTTATGATAATCAGAATAACAAAATTCCAAGGCAACACGGAATTTAGAATTTGAAGCACAACTTATACTGTGCAATCACAATATTTGTACAGGGGAGAAAGGTCATCATATTAATCGAGTTACAATATGTGATATCACCAATTATGATGCCAAACATTAGTAGATCTAAGTATCACAGCTTGGGTTCAAATCAATCAGTAAAAATTTACACAATATTGACAGTTTTATAGAACTTGCACTCCAACATATCAACACGAGCAATCAGAGACATTCTAAATGAAGCACTTGTCAAATTAAAATATCGTCGATTCGTCATCAATACTACTTACTCATTTCATTGGAATTTATCTGCTGTATATCATCCACATCCGTTTCAATCTGTGCGATGACAACATCCGTACCAGAGGCATCACTCGGGTACTGTGGAGAATCTGACGAGGATGAGAGGACAGTGCGTTCCTCTTCCGCAGCATGGCTACGATCGATTTGCTTGTCTTTATTTTTACTTCCTCCATGGCTGTGACCTGTAATAGACAATAAAGTTAGGTTTCAGTACTTAGGGGTTTCATCCAAATCGTGATGTTATTTTGTAACTCCAATCTTTTTTTTTTATGATTTCGTCACGGATGGGAGGATGGAAATAAATGTAAAGGGGGCTGCAGTTTCAACATTAAGATAGATAGATAGATATGGGGAGTGCAGCCTACTAAGGCAAGTTCTTTCTGCTATCAAAGGTTGATTAATGAGGTGAGAGAGAGGAGTCAACCCATGTTATACATTTACCCCATAGGTGGGATCTTTTACTTGCCTCAGCATAGCCACTGAGTACAAGGGACAGCCAATTTAATATCTCATCCGAACGACATCCAGCTAAGACCCTTATAGAACCAATTATCTGAAATTCTCCAGTTCTTGGTAGTTTTCTGACGATTTTAATAGTATTACTATTATCATTGGTAATAAGTTATTTGCGAAAAATATTTGTATCCATACCATGTCCATGGCTGTGTCCATGACTATGTTCATGAAACAAGAACAGTCCGATGACATTAATGCCAAGGCCTATCCCTCCAACAATCAACATTAAGTCAGGGTCATGTATGTGCTCATTATGGAACATCCGTTGCACAGCCTCGACAAAGATGGTGAAACATAGAGCGAGAAGAAATACTGAATTAACAAGCGCGCCCAAAACTTCCGCTCGAGCCCATCCGAATGTATTCTTTGGTGTGTGCCATTTTGAAATCTGAAAATACAATAAATAAAAAAAAATTAGATTATGATAATAATAAGACTCATTTCATGAAATTCAAATTTTTGGGCTAATGGAACATTTGTCTGCTCCCGTACATGGCACAAACTCGAAAATTGTCTGTAGATCGTTTTGGGTAACTCTAGACAACCAGCCATACTTTATTAAGAAAACCATCTGGCTGATGTCGCAACCAGTTTATTGTGTTAATTCAAATTTAATAAAATATTAATTTATATAATACACACCAGAGTTTTAACACAGAAATCCACACATACATAGATTAGATCAAAAACCATGTGACTATTCAAAATATTCTAACAGGCTATAATACAGTATATAGCTATATATATATATATATATATATGTATATATGTATATGTTAATTGCATCCTGTTTCGGAAAAATTGATGTACAAAGATATGATCATATAAAATGAACAATGATGCAAGAATAGTATGTATATATTGCTTATACAACTCATTTTCACTTGACTGAAAAAACTGAAACAAATGTTTCTCGATTTCCATAAAGGCTGAACTACACCCATTTTTGGAATCACTAATTTACTGAACAGCTAAAGCTGTCTTAAATATCAAAGTGGTCATGCTTTTGAGAACATTTTACATTACATAGTAATCAAACTTAATTAGACCAGCAGAGTTGTCGTTAAAGTCTAAATTGTGAGAAACTACTTTAAAAAACATTACAGTGCACAGACAATCATTCAGCACAATAACTTGACTCCACAGAACAACAAATTGTAGCAATTAGAAGAGATTGTAGTGACAACCATTGTTTTTGAGGCAGCATTTTTAACTACTCCAAGTCACACAAAAATCATTTTAAGTGAAGACTTAATGATAAATGATGAAAGTGACCTACAACGTGTTCCAAAACCTTTTTTACGGCTCTTTTTAAATTATTAGCTTTACTTTTTTTATTCTTGTTCATGTCATGCATATTTCTTGTTATTGCCATCCCTGGATGCCATTGTAAATCCTACATAATTATGCACCAGTTCATCCTCTACTAAATTCTGCAATTTAACTGCTAATGGCTCTTTCATGAAATTGAGGTTTGCCATGTGTATCTTCAAATTCACATGTGCATGAAAGTTAAATGACAATGTGTAACATGAAGTTATACATGCAGCCTTTGTATGCTTTTTTACTGATATGAAAGTTAAGCATACTATCATGAATATGTACCGCGATATTTTCAGCATCTATAACTATATTTCCCCTTAACTCAACAATATCTGTGATTATATAATGCGTAGGGGCACTTGACTGCCTAATATTAATCAAAGCATCTTTCAATCTTAATCTGCCAGTCATATTATTATTATTATGTTTATTCGTACCTACATAGTACAAAATTATGGAAAAATTAAATCGAACAGTTTAAAGAAGCATCAATATAAAAAAAAATCAAGATGTACATAAAAAATTTAGAAATTGAAAAGCATCATGTCTGTCCATAATTGAATACAACTGTCCTTGTGAGACAAGAACTAAGTCTGTAATAGCTGTATAAGTCATGGGTACATACGAACAAGGAAAAAAACGACATTATTGCGAGATAACAAGGTCATTTGAAGTACAAAAACATTAAGCATTTCTAAATATAGGTCTAAGATTCTATTTAAAGTATCTAAAAAAATTTAAGTCACTCAAAATGAAACAAATACGTACAATAAAAGCTCGCAGCATGACTCTGCATAAATATTTGTAGTAATTTTTCCTATACAGCAGTTGTACCATATTTTGTAATTTTTTCCTTTACGGCCAGTTTTAAAAATATTTCTGTTAGAGGTTACGTGACACTTGAAATACCCAGCAAATGGGTATGAATTTCCCTTTTTTTTTACTTCAGAAAATACCAAACACAGTGCGACACTGATATTGAAGAATAGACAACGCAGTAAGTTTTAATCTTATCTAACTTTTATCTTAAAAAGCTTGTAACACAAAAAGGCAAATAGAAACATGTCCACAGAATATGAATTAATATCCAACTTTTTGAGAAGTTTTAAGTTCTGGCACAATTAGAATAACATTAGTGTAAATAAGTAGGGGTTTGGGGGCAACAGCCCCAAAGAATAATAAAAATAAACTTAAGACCAGTAAAATGTGCACTTAAGGTGGGTCTTGACGGCAAGGTTACACTGTATGACTCATAACGAAACTTAATTTCGCCTCCGAAACTAAATTTAAAGCATAATATATTTTTTCATGGATCACTAAACACTTGTTTTTATGGATTATGTGCAGCCAACTGTCTTTCTTAGAAATAACAATGTTGTCTTTCCTCTCCTCTTATTACTCATTTTGCTTTTCAGACACAGTAGGTAATAACTAACTGATTCCATAAATATAACATTCTCAGAAAAATAACAAAAATCAACTAAATGATAAAGTGTCAAATATACATTAAAATGCACTAAAAAATACTGCTGTTTGGATGTTTTTTTGCTTCAGTCAATCAATCAATCGAATTGCAGTATTCTGTTTTAGCCACCTGGTGGAAACTCCACTAATTATGATTTCATACTTTGTCAGCTGATTAGGCATGTTGAGAGGGCTAACCTATAGCCTATTCAAAGACTTTAAATAATATGTTCAAAGTCTAGTGAGTCAACAATTTGTAAAGACTTTTCCTTGAGGATTACACATTTTTATCACAGCACTTTAAACATTATAAATTAATCTCTATTTGATCTCTTAATTATCCGCCAATATTAATGACTGTATAAGTTATAACCCAGATTAATTATGTTAATAACTTAATACTCTTAAGGAACATGTGGATCAGTTGTTCGCATTATCATTTGATGATCATATGATTATATGATATACAAAATATATGCAGAATATATATGTGCATTGCATGGCCACTTCCATGTACTCTACAGGTTGCTCTATATGGTGTCCATCGCGAAGTCTACATTGTCCTTCGCCTGCTGAGTCATGGTACTCTCTAATTCCAACAAAAAAACATATGCATATCCAGTCACACCTGCCCTTACGACCATCTTTATGGAAGTCACCTGCTGTAAACAGCCACTTACAATTGCCAAATCAAAATTTTTATTGCTTTAGGCCTCCCCTTAATTAAATGGCCACTGCCAAAAACAACCTAATTGATCAATTCCCCTGGGTTACCGCTTTACACAGGTTTGACGGTATTAAAACATCAGTAAGAGCAAATATGTACACCCTTTTAGCAGGTAAGCGAAAAAGAAAAACATTCAAATATTGTCCATTGCCTATTCATTCATTTTGACCGAATCAGAAGTTGTGTTCTAGTTATCCATGTTAGCACTGATAGTATCGCATACATGTATACAGTGCAAACTGTGTTAAGTGGTCAGCCAAGGGAGGTAGCCAAGGTGGCTGCTAAAGCCAGGTGGCTGCTGAAGATGATAGTTGGGGTCTTGCAGCAATGGTGTGAATATTGACATTTAATTCAATGCTTTTATTTGTTATATTTTCGTAGATATTGACTAATTGAAATATGCTCCAATTCAAATGGTTGCACTACCGGAATGAATACTTTACTATGAAACGTTTTTTTCATTTAAAAAAAAAAGTAAACACTGCCAGCAGCACTCATAATAGATATCTTCTAAGATTCTAAGATTAGCACTAAGTGGTCAAAAGATACCATACTGGATTATATTTAAACTTTAAAAGAAAGGGAGATGTAATAAGGGGTAAAATATTTGACAGGTGATAGAGTTTGTGTCTTTTGTTATACCTGCATATGGTGATGCAATGTTACATAATACCAGACTTCATGGCTCCACTGGTCTGTTATGATAGGGGCAACTGACCACCCAGCACATGTCAACATAAGGGTTTGAGTTGACCGCTTGCCACAGAGTGGAGGTGGCTGCCTCATCAAGGTGCATTTACATAGTATTTCATTGGGGGGGGGGGGGGGGAATCAGACTGACCACTTAGGCCAGGTGGCTGCTCTAAGGAGGTGACCACCAAGGCAGGTTGCACTGTATATGCACTTTTGCACATGGTGTCAATGCTGACATAGCTGCAACAAGTAAAAGACCCCACTTGTGGAGTAAACATGCAACATGGTGTGGACTGCAAGACTAATCTGGTCATCATTACGTTTGCCACTGACAGCTTGTCATACAGATGACTAAGCAAAGCTAAGTTTTAGACCAGTAGTGTCGAGACAAAAAACCTAAATATATATTATCAGTACATATGTACTATGACACCAAGATATAAATAAATCAAATGAAATCGGATGTTTTAACTCTAATGCACAACTCTCTTCATATATATATAATCGATACAAAATCTACACACATATCACCAATAAAAAAAACCTGCACAGTAGTCCACACCACCCTTGAAGTTGAACCATATCTAAATAAATATATGAGCGTTTGCGTCTTGTTCATTGTGTAAAACATTCCAACTCTTTCCTAGTTCCTACAGAAGAAGGCGCACATCTAGTTTCGCCTATTTCATGGTAAGTATTTAACCCAATCTGGTTCAAATGATAAACTTTCTTCAAAACAGCAATTAACATTTAAAAGAAACTTTCCATACTTCATACAGACTTGTGTTTAATTAAATACTAAATACAGTATTACAGACTAGTGTATTCTTTCTGTGGCTAATGCTGACAATATAATGAAAGCATTTCCGAGACACTGCACCAAGTTCATAGTGAACTCAACCTTGTATGATGGTGTTTTTAAAAAGTGTCTATTATCACTGGCCAAGGTTAATGTGCTGTTGCTTCATGAGGAGACTGCACGCTGTATGATCATATTGCGACCTCTTGGTCTACTTATAATATAAGGAATAGTTCAACAAAGCATGAACCCAAATTTGTCTTCAGGTTATACAACTGATATTACACTGAACATGCATTTGTATGTACGCTGCACATTACCAAGAACCAACAAAGAACATGACGTCAGCTGATTCTAATGCTGCCAATTGTGTAGGTGGGCACACCTGACATATATCTGCTTTCAATTTTTTAGTTTAGACTGAAAATCTGACAACCAATCAATAAACGGCCGAGTGAAGGACTGTGACATATGTAACTTTATCATAAAATAATAATGATTCAAGATAGCACTCATTGTAATAGTTGCATAACAGATATACACAAGTGGATATCTTTTTGGTGTAAATCAATGTACGGCAATACATAGTACATACTGCAATATACTCCAGAATATCGTACAAGGGTCAGTAATAATGCTACTTTGTTAAAATTGTCTGCTGGCCCAGTTAACAGGGTTAGTGTGGCAAAAAGTGGCTTTTAACTGTCTATTTATTAATGCTGCGAGGTGCGCTGACAGATTGACGGTCACCATGTGAACCTTGCTTCACATTTCTTTAAAATACCTCAATGCATGCATAGCCATGGACATCACTGATGTTGGCAAGTTATATAATGTTGGGTGGCAATGAACTGACGTGAAAGTGCTCAGGTGTTGTTCAGTGATGCAATGCCAAAATTTTATGCCGTATTTATAAATGGTAGCTTCTATTCCATCTTTCATATTTTATATTATGCGAGTAATTCTGTGTCTCTTTCCAAATGGATTTAGAAAAAATACATGAAGACCAGGTTGGCATGATTTTAGTGAACCTCTACAAAATTATCCGAGGTTAACAATGGTTAAAGAACCATGCTTTCAAGTGGCACTCATCCAAAAAATTTTGATAGGCCAATAGTGGTGTCATAAATCATTTGGTTTTTTATTTATGCACGTTTGAGTGGTCAGGTATCTCCAGCCAATTTGCCAATTGATAATATGTGAACTTCAAAATAAGTTGCATGGAACATGATTGTGAGGTCTCGATTCTAATGTTTTGATGCTATTGCTGCTTCGACTAAGCAAGTCAGTCAGTCTGCAAATTCTATGTACATTTAACAATAATGTTTAACTTGCTGGGTAATTATGCAATGGCCACTAGCCTAGAAGCTAAGTGTTTTCACAGCTATGCTGCATAATGCAAATTTATGAAACATATAAAATTGAACTCTGCTTAGTACCTGGATGTAGACAGCTTAACGTCTCGTGTGACCGACACATACATGGGATGTAGTTCATAGAACAGTGCCTGGGACTGGCATTGAACTAAGGACTTTCAGCAGATCTGGCCAAGGTCATCCATCTGCTGATATGTATACGACCATGTCATCCATGTCATCCATACATTATTATCATTATGATTATTAATTTATGAAACATATAATCATAATGATAATAATGTATGGATGACATGGATGACATGGTCGTATTGTTAAATGTACATAGAATTTGCAGACTGACTGACTTGCTTAGTCGAAGCAGCAATAGCATCAAAACATTAGAATCGAGACCTCACAATCATGTTCCATGCAACTTATTTTGAAGTTCACATATTATCAATTGGCAAATTGGCTGGAGATACCTGACCACTCAAACGTGCATAAATAAAAAACCAAATGATTTATGACACCACTATTGGCCTATCAAAATTTTTTGGATGAGTGCCACTTGAAAGCATGGTTCTTTAACCATTGTTAACCTCGGATAATTTTGTAGAGGTTCACTAAAATCATGCCAACCTGGTCTTCATGTATTTTTTCTAAATCCATTTGGAAAGAGACACAGAATTACTCGCATAATATAAAATATGAAAGATGGAATAGAAGCTACCATTTATAAATACGGCATAAAATTTTGGCATTGCATCACTGAACAACACCTGAGCACTTTCACGTCAGTTCATTGCCACCCAACATTATATAACTTGCCAACATCAGTGATGTCCATGGCTATGCATGCATTGAGGTATTTTAAAGAAATGTGAAGCAAGGTTCACATGGTGACCGTCAATCTGTCAGCGCACCTCGCAGCATTAATAAATAGACAGTTAAAAGCCACTTTTTGCCACACTAACCCTGTTAACTGGGCCAGCAGACAATTTTAACAAAGTAGCATTATTACTGGCATACATTTTACACCTTAACTTAATGCTTCATATCACGCAGCAACAATAAATTACTGTCTACAAAAAGGTGTTTACTACGAGTTAAAAACCTATATGAAGCAAACACTATTAACTGTAAATTCATGAATATGTCAAGCGTAACCTGTAAAATACACCCCTCATCAGTGATTCAACAGGCAGTCATTGCAAAATGGGAGTCATGCTGATAACAATATTCTGATATTCACATATTTGTGTGATTCTAATTTTTTTAATTTTGTTCAAGTCATGTAATATAAAATAATCTACGATGAAAAATTTGCCCAGGTGACGAGGAGCTCTTGCTTGCCAAGATTTTTCTCAGCTTCACATTTAGCGATGAGTTCCGAAATGTGAAGCACTGAACAATATATATGCTGGAACCTCTATCTTGATATCTATGATTATCATGGCTCTACTAATCTAGCAGCTGACAGTTAATTTCAAAGGTCGATGGGTGCCTATTGTGTACATGTGAAAACTAAAGTCAAACAAACGTTTTAGATAACTCCAAGAACATGCTACTGAATCCACTAAAGTCAAACAAGCGTTTTAGATAACTCCAAGAACATGCTACTGAATCCACTCAGAAGACTTTGCACTGAGCTGATATTGACCAAAAACCAATGCAAAAATGAATGTATATCCTACCAGTTAGGGTGCCTACAGATTCCAATCTATGTCTTGTTTTGAAACTTACGACCTTTGATACTTGACCCTGACATGACCCTTAGTTCAGATACTTCATAACATTACTTTCGGTTCCAATGACAAAAAGTCTTTCCAACCAAATGAATTAAGATACCAAATTTTTTAGTTTACTCAGTAAATTCTATTTCAGGAAGTAAGTAGTCTGCAATAAGGGCAAAGCTTAATTCTGATATCTGCTGAGCAATAACAATAGGTGAATTTATTCCTCATTTGAAGAGGTCAGTAACTGACAGTAAGGACAAACTTGACTGGTTAACAGCTGAAGGAAGATATGTGATTATGAGACAAAACGTTTAGCTCAAAATGTCCATAAAAGGTACACATCAGGGGATAAACTATATAAAGTAAATACCTATAAACATAAGCTTATAATCATCAAAATTTATAGGTTAGTTAAATTGTTACCGGAAAAGCTAATGTTCCTTCAATACAATGAAAGACTGAATGGAGAACTGAACATGTAATCATTCTTCGCTCTGACCCGTTCTAGCAGAATCATGAAGTTCACGATAGTGACGCTACAACTCCAACACTGACTGTCTATGAAATATTGTCCGTTTGTCTTGATATGATAAGTAAAAAGTAGAATACCTGATTCTTGAAGCATTGCACCCAGTCCTTGGTGCAGAAAGTCTTATGAGGTCACACGGAAACAAAAGATGCCATTGGATTTTTCAAGATAAAGGCCCTTTTTGTTTTGACAGCATATAGAGAGGCACTTTGATGATTCATTCACCATCATTTCCATGGCATCAGTTACAGATCTATTTGCACAATCCCACTTCCATTTTTTACAATACACACACATGTATATATATGTTTGTGCATATTTTTTCACCGCCTTCCTATTGGTTACCGATCCTTTATCTGCACAACACAAGTCCTATTGTGTGAAAGTTAGCGCATATGGATTTACTACATTAAAATCCTTTAATTAAAGTGCTTACCCTGACAGAAGCTAATCCAACGCAGAGTGCCACCACATCTGACAACATGTGATAAGAATCTCCGACCAGGGCAAGAGAATTGGTGAGATAACCAACCACAATTTCCACTAGGAAAAAAGAGGTGGTCAGACCCAACATGCAAATAAGGCGACAGGTTTTCCCAGTGTAACGTCCCATGACTGCACTTTTTTCACTAATCGATCAGCTGAAACAAAGGAATTAATATATATATATACAAACAGAGTTAACAATTTTATATTCATCAATGAATATAAGATATCATTTTAGCTGATGAAACAACTGAGAACTCCTAGAATTGATTATGAACTGTAAAGCTTAAACACATGTATCAAATTAAAACCCCAACCCCCTCTTATATAAAAAAAAAAAAAAACCATAAAAACTAATAAAAAAAGCTCCATTTACGAGCTGTGTCGTATGTACTTCTAAAAAAAGTATTACTGTTTCGCCCATCTTTTTGAATTACCAGGAAATTCACTGGAAAGCGGATTTTACACAAAACCGCACCATGTGAAGTGTACCACGAACTGGCTTCAATTTTCAATCTCACAACCTACGATTTCACATTCTAAAACAGGTGGTACATCCGCACCGAAATACTCTCGTCAGTCTTGATTCTGGAGAACTACCTTCGCACATAAATGCTTCAAAACACAGATCATACTCACCTCTATGAGAAAAACTGACGAAGGACCACCTTACAGATGAGCCAGAAGCCCGCATTCATCAGAGAACATCATGAATGCAAATTTTGCGCTCGGCTCGAAGGAAAATGCAGACGGCACGCTTCGCGCTCTGTTTATTCTATTGCCCCAGCAACACCACCTGACACCGTCACCTCAAGGAAATGACATTCCCTCATAACTTGGATGGTGATTAACACAGACCGACGCCAGTTAGGTCCGTAATTCACAATTATCCAGCTGAAATGAATCTCAACCTTATCACTCAGCTGTTCATTCTGGTTTGTGATTTCCGGTTGTTAGGCAAGGTACCGAAAGGCGGCGCTAAGGCAAGAAAAGTGCCATCTGGTGTATTTTTCAATCTTTCTGAATTGGCACGTGTTGTCTTGTTTATTTCACTGATTTTAAACAAAAAAGAAATTTTTCCAATGCAGAGAAACTTGTACTATGCAGCTGCAAATCCTTATGCGTAAAAAAAGAGCTTTTCTTTTTTATCCAAAAATGGCCTAATTCCTAACAAAACCAAAATCCGAATGTCGGGAAGGTCAGGTCACAGGATGGGTTCATTTTACATGGGGGTGTTGAATTTCAATGTCATTGGTTTCAAGTTAATTTCAGTCACAATATGACATTTATTGCCATGTTGTGAATTAATATGATTATAATGATTCTATATTGCAACTTTATGTGTTGATCTTGCAGAAATAAAAAATATATTGTGCTGCACTTTAAAATCGAAACTGGCTTCCAGGAATGCTTTCATCCCTCTGAGTGAGTTGGACTGTTCCATGACAGGAATAGAACTCTGCTCTAGCTAGCTCGTCTTCTGCACAATTACATTATCAGTTCGCTGGACTCACCAGCTCTTTGATAGTTTACATGTGTCTGGAAAAGCACAAGGATGCCTACGTTTAAAGTGAGTCGGACTGACAGCACTCCTCCACCAGCCAGGGAAAAAGGGGGTAGGTAACCACTCCAGTTTCTTCATCATGACATGAAACCAATATTATTTTCTGCTGAAATTCTGGTAGGCCTCTACCACTGCACTGCTGCAAGGTACGAATACCCTTGACTGAACTTCATTCCTCTACTGTCAGCAGCATCTCTGTCCAGAATTTATATTGTTGTGGATGAAAACCAATAACGATCTCTATAGGTTTCGTAATTGCTAATAGCTATGTACATGTACAATTAAATATTAAATATGCACTGTGACACACTGGTACAATAATGTACACTTTTGACTGTACAAATGCACTGGTAGCTACTGGTATCTGGAATATTCTGGAGGAATTGTAAAAAACAACTTAAACAATGTAACAAACAATTAAGTACAGTGCACCATCCACTTAGCTGTATTGGTGTACATATGCCGTATGGCCGTAATGCAATGAGTCGGAGATTATATTTTTTCTTTATCATGTTATAGTATATGTTTATGTCATAATTTAACTGCAATGTCAGTTAAATTGTCATAGATATGTTAAGATTTATTAAATTGAATGCATTTGCTAATGGAATGATTTCCTAAAAAGTAAAAAAAATTATTAATACCAATTGCACTTACCATGATTATAAGTGATTTAATATAATACTTTTCTTTTGTAAGATGTTGCTAATTAATTATGATAGCTTAATTGGCTGGCCTGAATCATTAAAAGTGTGAGTAGAAAGAATGTAAATGTAATATCATGGCTTTTAGAATTTATTTTGCTGTGCAAGGTGTCCTGATATGAATAACTCTGTCCCTTCGTAATGGCAGTAGAAAGACAGGAATGGTATTGCTCGCAATATGAGCTGAAATCAATAAGGATCTCTCGTTGTCACCGAATTAGTCTTATTTGCTGTTAAATCACGATATTGACTGTTTCATTTGAATGAGGATATATCAGATGTCAGCATGTGATCCTTTACTCTGTTTTTATTTTCTTCGTGATAATTTTTGAGCTGATATACTTGATATGAGATATCCATCTAAATTATATCACATTCATGTTTTACGTGGGTGTCAGCTATCATGTTTAGCACTTAATAATCTGAAGTAAAATTTCAACAAATTAAAATTGGTCTGAATTTGATCATTTTTATGTTAATTTTAAACTTTTATTGCAGCAAAGTGCTCATTTCTGACTCAGCTCAGTGTGTTTTGCAGTTTTGCTTATGATTTGTGTTGCATAAATAGACAAAATTCAACTAAATTAAAATGATTCTTTGGTATCATGGATTTCAATAAACCTTGTGTAAATAACAAAATAACATAACTTATGGCTTGTTTTGAAAATGTTGGTTGCCTTTAGGCCCTTTACCATCCTTTTAATAGACATATATAGATGGTGGTACTTTTACTTGGAACTTCGGAGTGGGCCAACAACTAGTCATCCCAGTTGCTCAGTAACCCGACCCAATTATTTTTTCTTCCTAGGAATAAAAAGTGGAGCTGCAGACTGCTTTTGAAACTGCTATGTAGTATGTACACGTGGGCTGAATAGTCAAAACACAGGCATATGCCAGCAAATATCTGCTACTGCTGAGAAAGCAAGGAATATGGCTAGGAGCTGTAAGGAGTCATAGGATAAATTCATTGTTGTCGAAATAAATGAGATACTTGTGTCTCTGAGCACTGCCGAGTTTAACTTGTGAAAATTTTGACTGAACTTTTAAGTTGTGTTTGATTGCCTGAAAGCAAGAGGTGCTGTTGGTAACACCCCAATTTTTAATAATTACTCCATGACATGTATGATGAACTTGATATGATATCTATTCAGTTATAACCTTTCAGAAATTCTGCCTTTTTAAGCTAAATACCAATAGCTGGAAGTTATTTGTTTCATGCTTTTAATACGTTAGAAAGTTGGCCTGTGATTCATGCTGTTCCTTATGAACAAAGGCCACCAGAACTCCATGGTATGACATAATATTTGGAAATTTATATACTAGTGAAATTTCCTCAAGAGGTCACAATTGAAGCGTCAATGTTTCAGCACTAGAGTAAACTATTTACTTATTTAAAGTAAACTTATTATCATTCAGCGTTAGACACTGTGATACTGGCCTCCTCACAAATATTAAATACCCAGGCTTTTAATTGAGTAAATACTGTGAAGTAATTGTATCAGATATGTCCTCAGCTGGCCTTTACACCAATGCACAGGACTGAGCAGTCGCAGACTGAGTGCCTCGGGTTACTGTGCCATATATCATCTCAGTAAGTAGTTTCAAGTCATCTGGTGTGTGACCTAATTAGCAGTGTAAGCGATAACCAACAGTAATAAAAGGTTGCCCCAATGCGTATGCCATTGCCTGCTGCTGATGCTATTGCTGCTGCTGCTGCTGCTGAGGCTGATGCCTATGCATAACTATACTGCTTCACCCTACTGCCAATGCCTGGTGGATCCAAGAGTGACTTGTTTATTTTGCCTGATTTGGTATGACCAGTTCTTGAAGCAGTCCATCCACTGACCCGCTTTCGCTTATTGATTTCTCGGGTAGAATTTTCAGTGATGATTAAGTGGGTGGAGACGGGTAAACAGTTCCTTCAGGCCTCAATAATCAATTTCAATTAAATTTTGATGCAAAGACTCATTTGCACCCCACTGTCATTTATCAATTCTGCTTGTCATTGATATGAACTATGCCCCAATATTTCTGTTGACTCTTGATAACTAGATCTATAAATTTTGCAGTGTCAATGCATAAATTGAGCACGATATTGACATGATTATTACAAAATTTAAAAAAAATGTAAGACACGTGTGCTCTTCATGAAAAGAATGAATTTCAGAGATGGAATAGCAGCATTAAGTTCACAACGAAATTTCATCTATATTATTGTATATGGTGGCAGAATTCGAAACAGTGTTATTTGCATCAAAAGTTTTACCATCAGCATGGTCAGGGCTCATATTGTTGTTCAACAATCGATATTCAACTTGGGAGTTAATTGGACTTTATTTATCTGACGCATCAACTGATGAATCTGGTATATATAATGTCTATAGATCTAAAGAAAAGTTCAGGAATTACTACATAATAGTGCGCTTGCTAAACCAGAAATCCATTCCCATTTCTTGAATGGCACAAGTGTGCATTTTAACATGTTTAAACATGTAAAATGACTTCTTGAATTGCACAAGTGTGCATTTTAACATGTTTAAACATGTAAAATGATGTTATTTTGAACATGATCCCTTTCCTTGCTTTCTTGTATTAATAAAGAAAAAATCAGTAGTTTACTGATCAGGTTGCATTTGATATTCTGCACGTTCTGATTCATGAATGTTTTATGATGTTGGTGCTAACTTAACTTTGAAAGCGGTGAAATACCTTAGAGGGGCCCCCAGGTATGTATGCTAATTAGCTATATTCCAAATAAAGTCATTTGTCTGTCTGTCTGTCTGTCTGTTGGCTGCTAGTGTGATTGAAAGTCAAAGACTTAACATGCTTAAGCATGTTAAGTGTGAAGGTCTTTGGACTTGAGCCTAATTAATCGTCTCCACTCTTCAATTATTATTGAGTATATTAGATTTGCTAAATCAATACCATGAGCCTTTAAGTAGGCATTTAATATTGTAGGTGCAACAGAGCTCTTAGAATTGACGAACACCTGTTGGTAACATGTTATATGAGCAGCTACTGAGTGGCTGGCATTGTACATTTCTCCAACTGCAATTGTGTTAACAAAGTCGAGGGGTTTGGCTCAGTGTTGTGATAAACAAAATGTTCTTGATAGCAGGGGTTGGCTGGAGTCAAGGGGTCCAGAGTTTCAACTTCCCAGACATCTTTATTGCAACGAAGTGTCACTGTGTGTGAAAATAGTCAAAGCTTAACTTACGTGTATTTTATTGTCATGAATATGGTGGACTTTGCTATTGACGAGGGACCACTTTTAACACTGAATTTATTAGTCTGAATGATCAGAATCATAATATATATGATAATCATTAACAGAGAGACGGCCTTAATTATCATGAGAATTTTTAACCAAGTTATGAAACTATGATAGAATGCAATTTTACCCAAATAGTATGGACTTAATCATAATGTTAATTGTGAAGTGGTAGTAAACATTATATGGTAAAAGCGATGAGTCTTATCATGGAGTTGATATATTTTACAGTACTATGGATAGTATGGAGGATAAGTGTTACAATTGATATGCCCTTTGCAACTAAAGATTACACTGTCCAAAAATTTCTTGTAGTTTTAATGGTATCTTGCTGACAAATATTTGCAAAAATTACAGTTGCAAGTTAGTCTACAATAAAAGAAGACAAATGAATGTTTGCCCTAAACTGCTAAAATTGCGGCACTTGCATCTATTAAGTTGTAACGATTGCTTACAGTGAAATCTTAAAAACGGCACTTTACCGTAAAATACTGTCGATGGGTCCTTATTATAAGCCAATGTTGGGTTATCTACAGTAAGGTTTACTGTATCTTACCATAAAATGCTGCAATATCATGTTGTTGAGTCGTTTTACAGTATCATTTCATAGAATATGCAGCTGTTTTATGACAATCTACTGAATGAATTACAATGGATTGCCATTTTCTTTCCCTGAGCTGTAACTTTTATAGTATCATGCCAAACATGCCAAAGGATGGATTTATAGTATCTTGCCATAAACATTTTTACGGTAGCATGCTGTGTACCAAATTTAAAGTATTTTGCTGTAAAAACTTTGGTAAAATTGCAAGATAACTACGCAAACTTTTTAAAGTGTCTATCAAATTATGTCTTTTCATTGAGTCTGTAGTAGATGAGCCGATCGGCCTTCAAAAACTTTCGCAGTAGTTCTATTTCCAAAGTGCAACTGAAGGACGTTGAAATCACGTTTTCTAATAAAAGTGGACATACTTATCTTTAATTTTTTGAAGAGAAATTGTTGTCATCAGTCATAATAACGAACCTGAGGCAGTTTTAATCTTTAAATCCATGATCGTCGATGGCGCCATTTTTGTTAATGACGCATTCTGGGAGGATGAAAAAATGAAAACGAGTACTTAGCAATGACATCATTAACCAACAACGTCATTTTAAGTGTTGTGACATCATCAGAATCTATTTTCCCATAATTCTCAGTGCAAAATGGCGATGAAGTTTCACTGACCAAAAATTGTCATTGTTGTAGTTTTTAGTGAACAAATAACAATCGTCAGATCACTGTCTTCATTTCTCTTCAAAAATCAGACTATGAACTCCTAAAAAGTGGACAGCCAAGGTCAGTGTACCGCTGCTTTGTGACGTCATTATTTTATGTTGAGTGGCCAATCGGTCCATCCTCTAGAGAGGATAGATAGGCCATCTAAGTCTGTAGTGACTCCATGGTCTGTCTGTCTGTCTGTAGTTGGTCATCATGTCATGGCCCAATTAACCATGATAATTTGTCTGATAACATGTAATGCTTATTATCATGATTACATATAGCATGATCTTTCATGACAATGTCATAATGTGCTGCATTAATACATTATTGTGATTGCTAATATATCATTCTTGCATGCTTAGCATGTTAGCCCTGAACCTGTGACATTTAGGCAAACTAAACTCATCAGGAAATTTCTCGTTTGGGTGTACCACTAAAATGGGCAAATCTGACACAACAGCTTGGTATGTCAGGAAATATCAAGATTAAATTGACTGGATACAAAGTTTGGCCAATAAAGCATCTTTTATAAACAGTTTTAATGGATAACGAATAAATTATACACTACTAGTAACGAGCCCTTTCCTCAGTAACCTCAATTATGTTTCATTGTTTGATTTAGTGCATGAAAATCAACTGAGAAAAGGAAAATAAGGAGACACTACTTTGCATAGCAAATCAACCATATTGAGATGGAAAAAATTTGACTTGCTTTACTATGCAGTAAACAGTAAGAAAGGATAAATTGTTTTTAAGATAGATGAGCCCCATGGGACTGGCTTGCGTTGTGCGTACATGGACGTATTATAATAATACGTCCATATGGTGCGTAGTCTGTTCGGGCTAAGATAGATAGATCAATAATTAAAATGAAGTAGGTAAAAAGATCAGATGATTATTATGATGTCTAGAATAGCAGACAAAACTTTGCAAAAACTCTTCAATGAGTTCTCAATTTCATTATTAATTACATTTCAACTCATTAGGTGTACACGCATCCTCGTTTAAAAGCCCTGGTTCATTAGTGAATTTTAATTTATGAGCTTAGGATGCATATTGAGTGCCTGCTGTTTGATAAACCTGATATTTTTTTTCTCTTTGTTCAATATTTGTGTATCAGCTGTGTACACATGATTGTGGACATTGAGTTTGGGAACTTTTTACTTGTAAACATTTGATGAGATTAATATATTTAATTGATTTTCTTGTGTACAAAGTGATATTGGTCTGACGTTTAGTCTGCTTCTATGACCACTTGCATGAGGCAAACTTCATGATGAGATGATAAGACTGGAAATAGATAGATAGATAGATAGATGGATAGATAGATAGATAAATAGGTAGATAGATAGTGTAGGTAGGTAGATAGGTAGATTGATAGATTGATTGATAGATAGATAGATTGATTGATTATTGATAGATAGATAGATAGATAGATAGATAGATAGATAGATAGATAGAGAATAGTTCGATAGTTCGATAGAGATAGATAGGTAGGTAGATAGGTAGGTAGATAGGTAGATAGGTAGATTGATAGATTGATAGATAGATAGATAGATAAATATATATATATATATATATATATATATATATATATATATATATATATATATATATATATATAGATAGATAGATAGATAGATAGATAGATAGATAGATAGATAGATAGATAGATAGATAGATAGATAGATAGATAGATAGATAGATTGATAGATTGATTGATTGATTAATTGATTGATGGTTTTACCAACACATTTACACTGAAAAAAAAAAAATAATTAAAAAAAAAAACAGAATTTTGACAAGATCTTTATTCTTGTTCTTGGCATTGGATTTTTGAATTATCCCATTATTCATCAGGTTGTTTCTGCCTGGAGTTTTTTTTTACATTGAGCAGGTTGGAAGGCGCTGAAAGTGACCTTGACAGCTTGACCTTCACTTCTTTTTCTGTTTGAAAGCTTCTTGGTTTGTGCTTGAGCCACTCAACTTCTCTTTGCTTGTGAAAATGCAAACAGCTGCAACAACCCAACCTGTGTTGCTGCTGAACCAAATTTTTTAATGTTAGATTGATAAATATTGCTAGCCTTTTAAAAGTTTATCTGTGGCTGAAAAACAATATATATGATACTCTCTTCACTCGTAAGTTCTTGAGAAATCTCAGGCTTACTATAGGTGAGTAGTGTTATCAATCATACTATCCTGTCTACAGGGGCTTCACACTTGGTATCAGAAACACATGCCCCAAACAAAACTGTTATGAACGGATAGTCACACGGGGAATAGCTAGTACAGTGAGGTATGGGAGCTTCATGTGTGCTAATAATAGCTTTCTAGGGTAACCTGGGGCATAGGGAATCACCTGGCAAAATGCCCATACCACTGCTTGCTTAGCTAACTTTTACATAACAGTAGTCTCTCATGCTGCTGTGGCTGGCAGCTCAGTTGTTTTCGGGTTGCCTGTAATTCTTACATCCCTAATAACCCAATGTGTTAGTTTCTTGCTTGCTTTGTGTACAGTAAATATTGCTGTTCGGGTCAAGATACAGGAAACTGCCAGACTTCAGCGACTTATAGTTGGATAGTCCCAACAATTATTTGATTAAAGCATGAGAGTTCACGGTGTGAAGTTTGTTCGTTGATAATGATTAATGATAATAATCAGTTCATAGTAGAGTTTATTATAGAAGAATCGGGTTCCCACAGTCATGGAAAATCCTGGAAAAATTGGTTGTCATGGAAAAGTCATGGAATTTTAGAAAGACAAAAAGAAGCTCTGAGGGGTGTGTGGAGGCCGTTATAATTTGCAATCGTTGACTTTGTAGTGCAGATTTTATAAAAAATGAATGGTCATGGAAAAGTCATGGAATCTAATTTCATGATTTCTGTGGGAACCCTGAGCAATATCAAAACCCAAACAAACATCCCAATGCCTGTTTGCTGCTGCATGAAAATATTCTAGATTTCTTTAATCATTGTAAATTGTTAATGACCACGAAGGTTAAATTTCACTTGGCATAGGAAATTTTGATTAGGTACAAGATGGAGTGGAACTGTTCAGTTGACCAAATGCAGGCAGGCACGAAGGTCAAAGGTGTCAGAACCTTGTGGTTCTACATCTTACGGATCAATAACATACACCATACATAACATGTGGCAAAATGTAAGAATCCCCACTTAACGAATGCTTGAGCTAAGTTCATAGACTTGGAACCCAATCTCATAGACATGGAGACTATAGTCCAGAGGAAGTCATGTGAATGCAGGACTGTTATTGGCTGAGGGCCTTCCTTACTTCCTTAACCATCTGGAGTTTAACTTCCAAGTCTCTGAGATTGATTTCCCAAGTCTGTAAGATAATAAGGCAGAGTCGAGCAATGGTAGGTCACCATCTGTTGATGATTTTATGGCCTTCTTTATCATGGAGTAACTTACATTCTTTGAGTGACACGATTCTGGAGTCTTGCAATGTATATTGTTTCTAATTTAGTCTCTAGTATTGTATTCAACGTTGGCTCAATGAACCCGGCAAAACATGCACTTACTGACTAGCATGGCTCATCTAATTCTGCTGTCACTATTATCGCCTTGCCAGAAGCAGTGTAACTCAAATAAGGGACAATTACTCATGTTTAATGTAATGTTAAACATTGTGTAATTAGACCTGTAGTCGGCTATTAGGTCTGATTAGGCTGTCAGCCCTCGAGAACTAATGCGTTTTTCCTTGTAACGACTGTCAAATTGGATTTATTGATCTGCTACCCTTTGTGGTTTCGGTTAAGTGATGGTCTTTTTATTCATTTTGCATGATAATTACCGCTTGGATTAAATCACAAAGGCTCCAAGCGTGACTGGGGTTTGAATCCGTGAATTCCAAGAGTCGGGTCAGCACCTTGTGAGTCTCGCATCAAAAGTCATAAATATTGAAATTCAGTCTTATTTCCTCTCTAGTCTATGGCTTTACTTTGATGATTTGAGTGTTTTCTCTGGTTCCAGTTCCAGTATTTCCCCACTGTTGTGGACAGTCGACTCATTTTTCGACGAGTATGTTTTCTGTTTGTTTGAACAGGTGCCTTTGATAACTACTATAATGCATAGAATGAGAATTTGAGACTCGGAAGGCCTTCTACTTATAGCTCATTATGATTGTGTTGATATCACCAAACATATAGATACACAATTTAAACAAAGGATTTACAATAATGAAATGAATTTGTTTGGTTAAGTGACTGCACAATGTTTGCATTCTTTCTCCAATGTGTTCTGTTATGAACATGAAGCAGTGGTTATATTTTTCTCATTCTTGAATAAACGATAAATTATTGTGATAGAAAAAATATTCTGCATACCCATTTAAGAGCAAGATTTGAATGTTTACAAAAAATTATTTTCTAACTTTGCCAAATGCATTTGGTAAGGTCAATGGAAGCTTTGCCTGGAAGACTGCTCTTGATTGTCTCAGCATAAGAGGATACAAAATGTATCTGGTGAACTTATTTCCAACATTCTCTGAAGCATACCAATGCACCAATTTCAGTAAGCTGCACACGTTTAAGACTGAGGCAAGGGTTCCACTGTATTGGGTTTTTTTTTTGTCAGTACTTTGTAACATTGGCAATGCCTACACCCAGCAATACCTGGCATATTCTGGCATTGCAGAGCAAGCTCTTGCCATTGGTTGATACAGGTTGCCTTAAGTTTGTCATTGGTGGCCTGTAAACCAATTATGTTGATGGTGCTACTTAAGGACAAGGTGCAAGGCCAGCTGCTGCTGAAGCTGGTTGAGGATCTCTTGGCAAGGGTGGAGATTTGAGGACCTCACATCAGACCAAAATTCATCATCAATATCATCAGACAAAAACAGACGGCTTCCACAATGCTTACCCTTGATTCAGCGACTTTCAAAGGATTTTAAAAAGTTTACTTTTTGAGTTTTTTTTATGGTCATCTTATCATACTCATTATTTAAATAACCACTGGATTTAACATTGTGGCTTTTAGGTGGATTTTCACCCGGAAACTGTTACGTTTAATTCTATACAAGACTAGGATATTTAATATTTGGACACTGTGATTGACTTATTGATGTCACATATTTAACTAAAAGAACCGAACGTGAATTTACTACGACTTCTGCTAGGAAATAATTGGAATATTTCAAGTGTCACAAACATACTGTGTATCAGGCACTATGGTTGAAGCGGTTTATTTCAGCAATGAGAATAAAACTGAATGGAACTTCAAATACTAGCAAAACAATTAGAAATTCCTGGTTAGCTTTTCGCTAAATTCTGACTGGTTAATGCGGTCGAGGTTTTGGTCTGACTCCGCGATTAGCAACAGCAATGGGAGCATGATATTTGCTGAAGTTTCAATATTGAAATCGGTTGCTTTTTTGAATGATGTGTATCAGATGAACTATTCATTGTACTGGATTAACATGATTAAGTGGATTTATAATTGTATCTTGAAAAATCATGATGATGATGCCGAATTCGATCTTCATTCATCGTGATAAAAATACTCAATGAAAGAAGTCTGACATAACGACGAGCGTCTGAAATATCGAGAATCATGTTGGACTGCAGAATAAACAAAGGGGATAGCTCCCATGCCTTTGTGGATAGCCTTGGTGGTAATATCCAATGTCTAAATGCTTTAATGCCAAAATGTGAAAATTTTAATGCACTTCCTGCTTGATGCCATGTTTCTTATCATAATGATTGGACAGCTTGGCAAGATTCACGGAATGTTGAATGTCAGAAGCAACATTATGAAATTGCAGAGAAATTATATCAAATGTTATGCGGGTGCAAGCCCAGCAAATTGTTTTGTACTGTCTTAGTTATAATACAATGGGGCAAGCTGCAGAAATATGAAAAAAAAAAATTAAATAAAAATTAGAAACTTTTTTTTCTCAAAATTGGTAACATTCCTTATAGGACTTCGATTTATTTGATATTAATTACTGTTTACTGGACTTCACGAAGCTCATGTATCTTTTATTGGGATGATGGGGAAAAAGATAAGAGTTGTTTAGTCCGCCACTATTAGACAACTGTTCTGGTTAAGTTTTAGGGGAACTAATAGATTATGAGTCATTTATGACACCTACTAGAATGGTAAGTTAAGCTCTAATGTGTTGAGAAATTGGCAACAAGTGTATGCTTTTTCCCTATTTTTCTTGCTGTTAGCGAAAAATTACTACATCATTTGATGTTTCATAGTGCAGTTCTTTTAACGTCAAACTTCAATTCTCTCCCCTCCTCAATCAACCCTCGATAGCAGCAAGAACTTGCTTTAGAGGGCTGCACTTTCCACATCTATTTATCTATTTATCTATGTATCTATCTGTCTATCTATCTATCTATGTATCTATCTATCTATCTCTCTATCTCTATCTGTCTATAATCTATCTATCTATGTATCTGTCTATAATCTATCTCTCTATCTCTATCTATCTATCTGTGTATCTATCTATCTATCCATCTGTCTATATATCTATCTATATATCTCTCTATCTATCTATGTATGTATCTATCTATGTATCTATCTATCCATCTGTCTATATATCTATCTATCTATCTGTCATCGATCTATGTATCTATGTATGTATCTATCTATCTATCTATCTATCTATTCAGATATCTGATTGTTCTAATTTTCTCACCATAGCAACAGGATTTCCAGTGAGTTACAGATGCTGAGAAGAAATCCTGGTATTACAATAAACATGATAAATGCTTTGTTCAGCAGTTGCTTAAGTACACTTTTTTTTTAATTACAGAAAATGGAGAAGCCGAGAGCTTGGAGGAGATCGCACTCACGGTGGAGGAGGGGGCAGAGGGGGAGGAGGAGGATGGCAGAGGCAAAAACCTCTATCTCTATGAGGTAAGCACCTATTTAACGTGATAAAGATGTTAACAATAATTAATTGAGATTTGATTGAATTAAATAAGAACTGCCAAAATTGGTGTGGTTTGTTATTCAAGGTTTGAGAGATCCCTGATATAGTTATGTGGTTAAATTTTTTTAGGAAGTTTTTCACAATGAAAATCGGACTGATTTTATTAGATGAAGTTCTGTAATGAATCTAATGATTGGGTTATATCTATAATCATGTTCTGTAATGATTGGGTTATGTCTATAATCATGGTAATTAGATGTGAGAACCCCAATTTCTCAGTGATGTGACGGCAAGAGTCAACAGTAAACCCAATCAGACTCAATTTTGGTCCTGTCCCTGGCATGTAACCATGGACGTATCGAATATGTTGTAACTGTGTTAGAGAGTCTTAAATTAGCAATTCATGTCCAAGATTTGATTGTGACTGTCTTGATGAGATAGAAACATGACATGCTTCTGTCATGATCAATCCAGAGACAGTGGCATTGTACAATGTACATACAGTATAGAGGACTTAAAACGCATGAATTTATGACAACCATCTCACTATTTAAACTGATTAAAGACCACAGTTTTAGCTAAGACTTCTTAGTATCTTTAATGACATTATATAATAAAGTACCTTGCATTCGAAACCACCTTGTGACTGAGAATTCTCCATGATTGAGGTGTACCTCAAGGAAGCTCCTTTCAACCTTTTTTATAGCCACCTTGTTGTGTGAAGACTTATTTTAGCTGTTATAAGTGGGCTAGGCTGTTCTGCGTTACTGTGAGATTGTGTCAATGCTTAGTACTACTGACACTTTAACCTTTATGCACTATTAAAGAGATAGATGAATTTATTCGGTTACAGGAGGACATGGAGCAGAATCCCAGGGTAGCCACATTTCTCAACTCGGTTCTCAGGTATCACCCGACTCTGCCTAACGAGAAAGAATGCGCACAGTCCAAGAAACAACCAAAGGTAAGGAAGCAAGAAAAGTTATTTTCTGTGTCAGATAAGAGTAATAGCTATACAGGTCGGGGTTGGAGAACAATATCTTAGTTTGGTTAAGGCTTGCATTTACAGATGTATGTGGGTATGATAATCATGTATATGACGTGAAGGTAGCACTTTTGGTAGGATTACTACTCAGTAGCATGGTTGCCCATGGTTTTTTAAAAGTTCATAAAGTCATTTTAGTCTCCAACTGCTATTGCAGTATTTCAGTGTGAGTTAATCCAGGCAAATGACTTAGATAAATAAAAGAAATTAATATGAAGGTTAGCAACTATCAGTCATATTTGTGGAGTTATGTTCAGTGAACCTTCAAGCAATTGACAATGTGCATTTACCATTAGGAATTGCTGATGAAACATAAAATTTGCCTCCTTCCATCTTTGCACTGAGATGATGTAAGAGCACTTGATACAAGACATAGGCTCATAACTTTTATGTAGAAGCTTAGATGTGGTGTTATCTTTCATCCAGTTCTTGGACAATCTTGCGTGTACCACTCACTGTGGGACTATTAATCCTATTCATTCATGAAAAAGAACTTGAAGCTATCTCAGATTTTTTTTGTTAGTATAATATTAGGCACAAGCGTAGAGAGTTCCAAAATCAGGCTAAATATTTCTGATTTTAGATATTCTTGTGAGCACCTATAATGGCCTAATGTTCATAGCACTAGCTTGGGAGTCTAGTGGTACTTCAGGCCTTGGGTTTGAATCCCACTCTGGTACTTATGTCAGAGTGTGGCCGTAGTCAGAATGGGATGTTTTTTTTTGGCAGCTGGGTGGTCTAGTGGTCACTGGTAAGACACTAGCCTTGTTCATGAACAACATCTCAGCTGGATGTCATTTGGATGAGATATTAATTGGCTATCCATCTATCTATCTATCTATTGATCCATCGATCATTCGAGGAAAGCAAACCCGATGTACAAATGTTCAACAGATCATATGCATTCATTGAAATTCTTCAAGACTTGAATTGCATGCTCATGCCTGCCCTATGGAATTTATAATTTAAACCTTTGCTTGCCACTTAGAAATAAGCATGATAAGATAAAATTATATGTTTATTAATTGCTGATATACTGCATGAATGGGTTGATGAGGGATCTGCTTTAATGATGGATGGCATCATTAGTGGTATCAATATTATCTGGCAAGGAGATGATTACATATGAATGAATGAAAATTCTTGTCAAATTATTGAAATATACAAGTGCATAATTTTTAGCTGGTACAGCAGAACTTTATGCCAATAAGACCACCTCTCATTAAGAGTTTTGTAAAAAAAAAAAGAAGGTCTAAATAGTGAGGTATTAAATAATAAGTGTTAAAATCAGATTTCTTTGTTACAAATAAAACTGAATTCAGTCTGACATAAGCATGATAAATGAATAGGGCAAGGCCATAATAGATATATATATATTAGCTGCAGAAACATTTAATTGAAGCCATTTGATACCTCCCATATATTATCGATTATGCTGACTCAGATCCAGAGCTCTATTGTCATGTGGGTGTTTTGGCTGCTATAATGGCACTGTATATTGTGTTGGCATTTCAGCAGGTGTAGAACATATATGTGTTATTAATATGAAATATGCATTCATGGGGAAATACCTAGATACCAGCAGGTGCAAACTGACATGGGCAGTGAAACTTGCTATTAAATTACTTTTACACGTTCCTTTATTTAAGATTAAATAAGGTATATTTGTAATCATACCGGCAGCAATACATATATGCTGCAATACACATAGATATGTGGTAACAGAAATGCATGGTCATATGCTATACCCGGCTCATTGCCCGCCGCAGAATTATTTCAGTAAATATAAGCTGTATTGTATTGAGTGTTAGGATTTGTAAATTTTTCCCATGCAGACAAATGAATAATTATATAGATGAGATTCACATGTCAGAAAGAGTTATTGAGATCATGAGATGGGGTTAATATTTAAGCCTTGGACCTTTCGAGCAGCTGATATATCCCATTGATGAGTACAGGGAATTGAACTCGGGACCCCTCAGTTAGACTGGCCATTGCCTTATACTACTGGACCACGTTTAAGTAATAAACATAATCTATTTTGAAAATTTAAAATAGATGTTTTGATGTTTTCACTGAAGCCATATATGACAAAAAGGAGATAGGACCTATCACTGCTTGGCATTGTCATGCCTAGGAAGACATATTCAGCATTAAATTATAAACCGTCTGCTCAGCATTACTGTGTAGATCCTAAGAGCATGGGAGGAAGCTGCTGCCGGGTTATGCCACTAAACTTAATCTTCTCATTTGTATTCTGTCCGTATTCCCACCGGATAGTGCCATCCTTTCGGGACCGTGTGAAAATACAGCAGGGAGGACTGGTAAAGTGAGGCGAGCCACTTGGAGCGCTTTCGACTGGCCAAACATTGGTATCAAGAAGTACATATTGATTGACGGAGTGATTCCATTACTCCCCTGGAGTCTGCTCAGAGATTTGCTTGGAGCCTTAAGCCCCAGCAGGTTTTGCCTCCTCTAGGAATACATAGATATTGGTTCGATTGGTCTAAGAGGTCCAGCGGATTGTGAGAAGCACGTAACCATGTTTGATAGACTCAACAACTTTTTCTTCTGCCTCTGAAAGAGTTGTTTTCTGTCTGTCTAGAAGAAAAGAGTCGTATTGCCAGCCATGAGCTTGCTTAGATGCTTAACTGGGTCCACTGTGATACTACCTATGCTGTAGTTGAACCTTAACATGCTTAACAACGTTAAATTGGAGTGTTACCAATATGGGAAATTAATGGCTCGTTGTTACATACTCCGCTTAACTCGTTAAGAAAAGAAATCATGATTAGATTTAACTGAAGATTCAGCACATTTGCAAATTTACAACATTTATGCCATTTAGTCACTGTTTTGCTTTATATAAATGTTATACAATGAACATCACAGTTGTTTGTAATGAACATCGCAGAACTTTGTTAGTATTCTAACAGATAAAAATATCACGCACAATGTGCAGATCTTCAAAGGTTTTCAGAAAGATGAAATCAATAGATGAAACCAAGAGATACTTGGAAGGAGATGAGTGAATATGAAGTTAATACTAATAATAGAGAACATTCTACTGTCTGTTCAATTTGGAATTTTTTGAATCATGCAAATATTCTTCTGCATCTTCTCTATTCCCATCAGCATTGATAACAGCTGAATACTAATTATGGTGGAAATTACTAATAAGGAAACACTGCATATTACTTTGATTCTCTGTGTTTATAGAAATTCCTATTAATTATGGCTGGACTCATAATCACTTATAAATCCAAGTTATCCTGAAGATTTTTGGCTAGTAGTATGCCCCACCCATGAGGTGAATGTGTGATGTGGTGAAGGAACCAAACCTTATCACCTCATCATTACATTTGCCTTACCGTGGTCTTGGTATAATTCCCAGCCTGGACACTCGTTATGGGCCAAACTTTGCTGGATTTTGTGCTCTAGACGAGAAAAATGTGTATCCCTGATAGCATTCCAAATCGTTTCAACATTGGCACAATGTCGGCGATGTTAATACGATGTTGTAACGACAGTGGCCAACATATATATATATATATATATTATAGTTTTATTGACAAACTTGATATCAGGAATTGATACATGTTTCATATAACATTACAAAACAAACATACAAAACATGCAACATTACGAAAAGTCTGGTGTCTATATCTACTCTAGTGTATACAATCTACAATCTATAATCTACTAGTATTTCCATAGATTTACTTGATATACGCAAGTCGGTTCCCGTTTTTCTTAGTTAGTAATCAATAAATGGATGATATAAGAATATAATATTAAAACACTTCAATTGGCCTCTTACATAATACTGTACAGGTCAATACTGCAAGTGGTTAATTCTGATATTTACAAAACAAATTAGAATAAAAAGTCAATCAAATCAACATAGAAACAATGCTGGGCAGATTTGGAATGCTATCTGGGATTGTCCCTTGTAAGGTAAATATGTAACACGAAGATGTACCCAAACCTTATCACCTCATCATTACATTAACCTCCGGCAGTCTGTCTCATGACCAAGTAGACTCAACTTGAGAACAGTAACATTTAGAAGACCCACTACATACATACGACCAAGTAATTTGATGGCAACTCGAACTCTCACTCTGAGTGGGAGAAATTCAATCAGCAATCAGGGACTGCGGTTCTTCCTGTCTGCGGCTAATTGATTTTGTGAGAATTCTGTTTCTATGGCATCTGTAGGTCACTCTGGTAACCTTACTTCTTGATTTATTATGAGTGTCTTGAGCATTTTCAAACAAATTGTCACTAAGAATATTTCACCGGTTACCTTCTGACATATCCTTTGGCTATACCTAATAAGTAATGCGAATAAGGTGCAGTGGGTCAGAAAATCGCGGTGATTCGCTGAATTAGGAAGAATAGAATGTATTGGGCGGTCCTGTTGGTTCGAGTAGCACCAGTAAGCAGGAATTATTGCAGACACTAATTGTAAGCCCTGGCTGCCAACCTGTTATAAGCCCGGCGAAATTGTTACTGTGGAAACATAGCGGTGCTATTGGAGATCCGAGATTACACCTTTTGCCCAGTGGCACTTTGCTCAAGTCAAAGTTGGCAACAGTTTGTTTGGAACAGCTTGCCTTGTCAGCTTTTCGCAACTAGGAACTGGGATGTATTAGTTGTTTTGGTGGAGTGTCCAAAGTGTTGATGTGTCAGAACCATAGCAGTATCGCAGTCTGTAGTTTTAAGTTGGTTGGGAATGTGTTACTAAAGTGGACACAGTTTTACAATTGTATTCATGATACAAATTTAATATATATTCATGCAGTCGACAGCAGTCACTAGAAGTTCGGCTTACATCTTCTCACTAATTAAATGCCGCTTCCTAATTGAAGATCAACATGAGCTAACATGTTTGCCATCTCTATATCTGGTTGTCTTCGATTGTAACTCATAACGAGGCTGAATGGCAGGTCACATGACATGTCAGACCAACTGACCTATCGGGACTCTTGTAATTGGGAGACAAAATGCAGAAGCAGGGAGCAATGGGCTTTCAACCAATGGGTCCCGGGTTTAATTCCCAGTCGAGCCTAACTTGGATGGCTATTTCATCCACTATCTTATTGCCATGGTCCCTGCCTGTCCTAATTAACGCATCAGGTGCAGAAATACACACTCTAAGCACGGTCAAGTTGAATCAACTCAATTCAATTAGTGCAACGGTGCTGCAGCAGGATCATCGAGTCAGGTTACCTTATTCCAATACGGCCTAGTAGTGGTTCAAATTAATTTGTTTGTGTTATGATGACAATGATGATTTAATTAAATTGAGTTGAGCTGCCTTACATTGTGAAATAGGAAGTTTTGAACTCAATTGATAGTTCTAAGCAGTCAGTGCAGGTCTGAGCAATTACACTGATTAGACTGGATACTAATGATGAACTAAAACAAACTCCAAGAAATGCATTCACTCTCATTCGTTGGATGTCTGGAGCTGGGTTTGAACCTATGTCCTAAATACTTACCTAACCTACACCTAACAGTATTACACCCTAACCACTACACCAGCCAGTCACATGGAAACAAAATGAATAATCTGGTATGGTGAAACCACTTTTTATCAAATAATACAACATTACCATGTAATTTATGTATATTTGTTGATCAGTGTGATGGAACTCCCTGTGTGCTATGTCAATCATTAAATGATGGCAGTCATTGGTGTGAGTGGTATACAATTTAACAAAAGATCAATGTATTATTGGCGAGAGTTATAATGTTATCAGTGCATATTAAGAAAAAATTTATGTACAATTGTTTTCAATCAAAAATGTCCTGAATGGACCAGAACCCAGAACCGGAAAAACAGCTTTACACTGCGTACACTCCACCAACTGAGCTATCTTGACACAACTCCAGCAAGAACTACAGGGTTGTGGGCCAAATTTTTTATATTAATATTTTATACATATTTGTAGCTCTGTCTAAAAATGTAATTACAGATCTTTCAAACAAAATATTATTTGGCATTTACCTAACGGATATGTTGACCCAATCAAGATTCCCATGAAAGTATTTGAACCCAGTCCCTCTGAATTAGATGGCAAATGTCCAACCAGACAGACAGTCAGACAGGCAGACAGAAGTGATTTATTCGGATACAGCAAATATGATACATGATACAATGAAATTAACAGCACCAATATTGAGTTAGGAATGATATTAACTTAGGCCTAGCAGTCATTGTGATCCTGGAGACACCCATTAAGCCAGAGTAATTCTAGCGCTACAATGGGTGCCACCTCACAAATTAAGGAAAACTTACAATAGAAACTTTGCTAACCTGTACTTGGCTGAATTGTCGCTCTCTGATACTAGCCATTTCTAAGTACTGAACAATAGTGGATTTTCACCGAAGGTTCTCAATATTTCCACCAGGTGATTACGACATAATACTGAAATTCTATTGCTTGAAAAAGTTCCCGCCCTTGTCTGTAATTGGCTGAAGCACTGTGCATCCTAGCAGCAGTATTTTTAGTGCATTTTAATGTATATTTGACATCTTATCGTTTTGTTGATTTCTGTTATATCCCAGAGAAAATTATATTCATGGAATCAGTTAGTTATGATCTACAATGTCTGAAAAACAAAATGAGCAATAAGAGGAGAGGAAAGACTTATGTCTTGTTGAATTCAGGGCTGCTCAGTGAAAAGACTATTCAAGGATAGCTTGCATAATTTGTTTCAACTCAATAACTGTTCTTTGTGAGTTAACTAATTTGAATAACTTGACTTGGATGGACACCTTGGAACTTGTTGATTCAACCTTCATCATTTAAGTCAGCTCAATGAGCCAGGTTTAGAGTGCAGGACATCAGCACTAATCCAACATCCACCCGCAGAAGCAGTGAGCAGGACTGTTGACTTCCTGATTGCTGTTGTTACTTCTGCAATATGGCTGTATCACTTCACCATTGAGACTTAATTTAGACCAGAAATGAGGTGGCTATAAAGAGGAATTTCAAATATATAACATACATACAATCATTATGATAATGCAACAAAGCCAGTTTGTTGATAGATGAAACTCGCTGTGTTGTCATGCCAGTCCATCACAGCAAATGAAACATGCAATAAATATCTTTCCTTTTATCCCATGACCAAATGCTGTTTTCAGCGTGTGGGATTTGCACTTGATTTATATCACTATTTTCAATGTTTGAGTTTTCTAAAGATAAACTTAATGGACTAGCGTCACTTTGATCATCAACTGATCATTGTTGATTCTGTCAGGAACAGATGTTTTGTAAATTATTACCATGTTCAGGTGGTTCATAACACTCTTTTAATAGCCTCTATTTTCATGGATTTGAATGGCGGACTCTTCATCTTGTTCATGGCAGTTGGTTGCATCTGTTTTGGATGCGAAAAACTCGAATGCATCAAGCGAATGATCAAGAATAAATTGGACTGAGATTTATCGCTAGATCTATCTTAAGCTGACATTCGCTTCGGAGATTAGGTCTCTTAAACTTGACATTAATATTCGCTGCTTCGCATGCCTACAGCAGTATGTGATATAACTTCATTCCTGAGGCAACATAGATAATAAGATAACCTCAATTTCTCAACATTAGCCTTCGATATTTCTACAAGACAAGGTTAAAGAAAGAATCACCTTTTTATGCAGCTGACATGTCTGTTTTAATGATTGGTGCAAAGTAAAAATTGTGCAAATAAAAACGATTCTGGTTCTCAGTAATCATTGCACTTGCCTCAATGCCCTAGTCTGTTAGCTTGATGTAATAATTTGCATGGAATGTTAGGAATAGATTGCAGAAGGATAAAGACATATTCCAGTTGTTTTGGCTTCATAAATTAATAAATATTGTATGATTATTAATCGTATTGAATAATAATCATCATACACAAGTCTTTATTCGGTGCCCGTTGTGTGGCAGTGTGGATAAAGTGGGGCTAGCTCTGTGCATGGTAGCATGCTGGGATTTCAACCAATGAGTGCCGGGTTAGATTCCCGTTTGAGCCAAAGTTGGATGGCTGTTTCATCCATCATCTCATTGCCATGGTCCTGCCTGTCCTAATTAGCCCATCAGGTGCAGAAATACAGGACGTAATATAATTATTTTATGTGGCACACAGTATTCCTGTCAATCTCACAGGTTTTAACTACTAGAACCACATAAATTACATACTTGTAGTTACAAATTTATTTTCAGTTGGAGTTTTCAAAATTTGAATTTAAATTTTGCAAGAAAAACCTACTTCCATCTGGAAATCTGAAATGAGCACCATTTTGAATATTACTGAGATTTGCTTGAATGCCAATGCATGATTTAATCAGTGCTGGTAATTATTCAAATATTTGATAGGAAATTAGTCTGACGTTTGGTTTCAAAAGCTGCTGAAAACCTGGCCTTGGTTCATGAAAACATTACATAGTGTGGTTTGAAAATAAGCGTAGTTAATTGGATGGAATGGTGTTAAAATATTATCCATTCCCAGGTGGCAGGAATTTTTTGATGATCTGGAAATTCCAATGTACAACAAGGTCACGTTGTTTTTAAAGGGGAACTAACCCCTTGAGCACTTTACCTCTCAGATGTTAGCTTGGGTCCATAGAAACACATCAACGCTATTCAAAACTTGCATATGTGCCCTGGTAAAGTAATATCCTGCATTTATTAGCTCCGTTTTGTGAACCACGGAGGCCGCCATTTTTGATTTTCCCGGTGTTTTGCACTGACCGGAAATACGTCACTGTTGTACTATAAATCTCAGCCAAGTATTCTGGAGGCTCAGCATTGCAATTCTAGTGAGAACAACTGTAAACAACAGTTTTAGATACAGTTAATTGCACTTTCAGAGCAGTTCTTACTGAGTGTCAAGTAATTGCCATTGAACTATTTGAGACCATGCAATTAGAGAGAGACAGAGAGTTTATTAGATCAAATTAAATAAAACAAACAAAAGCAGCAAGGAAAAACGATAAGCAGTAAATAAATAAAAATAAATTAAAAAAGTCAAAATACATATTATAATCCAATTAACTTTGGTCAGGAGACATCCACTAAGTTCTTATTTATAAAACGCTGACGTGGATGCCCCCCTCAAACTCATATTTAAAAAATATATATATATTATCAAATTGAAAATTAGTTTTTGATATTAAAATTTTTAACTGGTAGGTCTACATTAAATGTATCTAGCAACGCAAACCAACATACAATTGAAATAAGCACAATTTGGTAATTAATTTATATTAATCTTGGTAAAGGAGATGATGCCCTTAAAACATCCCCACTAACACAATATATACTCTAAATATAGATACTATGAAATATATTTATACAATAAATAATACTGCACACTGCCCCTAAGTATTATGTAACATATTTTATTTACAAAGCAAATAAGTTTAGAAACAAAATCTTATTTGCCCATGCCTATATACCTATTCTTAGATACAAATTGCTCATTGCAATCAATGCAATAATTATGCTGTATTCCCAAAAGAATTGTAATTAACACTCTTTATGTTGTTATGCTATATGTTCTTGTTATAATTGCAATGAACAATGTAATGGCTTGTAATCAACAGGATTATGAATTGATTCATATGGCTGAATGCATATATGGCCTAGCAGTGTACATAAGTGACGTCACTGTCTTGCGTGCTGTGTGCAATAATGGCGGCCCCCAGCATGTCGGCGATTGGTGCAAATTACTCTTTTAATTGGCTTGAAATCATATCAAACTAGAGTTTAAGACATTTCCTTTCGCTGCAATATATTATTTAACATCTAATTGAACTTTTGAAATTAACATACAAACTTCCATTAGTTCCCCTTTAAGAAGATTTTTGAAACTTGTTTTATTTTGATATAATGTTTTTTATTTAGGCAGAATCGTAGTCACAGGAATATACCATTAATCAATAACGAGGAGATCCATATTCAAAGAAAGTTTGGTACCAAATAGCATTCACAAGGCATTCGAATTTGGAGCAATTATCTCATCTTATCAAATATCTCATCTTGTCTTGTCTTGGCCTGGCTTGGCTTGGCTTGGCTTATTTGTAACAAACTGAACACTTGTCTTGTCTTATCTTGACTTGACTGAATACTTCAAGGTTGAGGCCACCTTGGTTGAGATGCAGAGGTGATTCTGAAGGACATTCAAGTGGATATGAAATTTTAGAAGCCCACTTTTGACAGGCTTACTTCAAGGCATTTAACACAAAAACATCTGAAAAGAATATAAAGGAAAAGGTCAAGTCATATAAAAAACATTTTTGCTGTGAGGCTGGTGGCCAGCTGCTGAACTAAACATCTTTTGACTAGGATCTTAGACTTTTGACTGTGTCTACATGACTTATCTTCCATAACCGTGGTCTAGTGGATAAGGTGTTGGACCTGTATGGGTTTTAACCACTGACCTATATACATATAGGTCAGTGGTTTTAACCCAGCAATAGCATGGAGGAACTGAGGAGATCCTCCTTGAACCACTCCTTGGAAAAATGGTGCGCGAATGGGAATTTGGCTATAGCAGTGTATAGGCAGTGTTGAGTGCTATAGCCCCACCAAGAGAGTTAAGAAAGGCTCATACTTCAAGAGGCCTGCAGCATGTGCAGGGGTTGAAACTGTTGAGTGATGTCTGACTATTAAAACCCTGCTTTTCGTGTTACATTTTGACTAAAAAAGTGGTCAGTGCTCAGCCTTAAGTCAATGTCATGCACAGTAACATGTTTTTGACCATACATGACATTAACCCCAAGGCTGACCAACTTGTAAGTCAATATGGCTATGGGGAGGTCAGCCATTTTAGACATTCAAAATGTCTAAAGTTTGTGAAATAATCTCAAAAGTTTGTCAAAATAACAACATTTGACTAAGGCTGGATAGTATGTTGGATATAAGAACTGCTGGGAGAAAGGGGTCAGTATGACTCGGTAATGCTTGTAATGGTAGACACAGTCAAAAAATTTGACTGAGAATTTTGCTAAGATCTTAGCTGCTTAGTCGAAAAGTTTTCGGTGTGCAAAATTCTTTTAAAACATTTAAGACAGAGGTTAGCAGCTATAAGCCATGGCTGTTATGCTGCTGCTCATGATGCTATTGATGCTGAAGCAAACCCCACTTGTGTACCAAGTTCTCCAGCCGGAGTGGCTGACCTTTGTGCTAACAACATCCTTGGCATTTTGACAGCTATCTGTGATCTGTGTTATCATGCTCATGGTATGGTGTGTGTGTCCACACAGATGGGCCTGTTCAAATACCATTGGAAGGAACAAAACACTTGCATCACACCTATGGCCTTGGATTGCACTTGACCTCTGTGTATTTGGGATGAAGCTATGTGTCCTCCAAATATTCCATTTCACTGTGTGTATAGTTTGTAACATGTGTGTCTTAATAAATATGTTAGAAATTAGCCTTAACCTTGCTAATAAGACTGTCATCAAAAAATGTTAAAACTGTTTTCCTATCGTTCTGAGTTGGCAATAACAACGAAAATGTTACACATACCTCCCTCCTGAGTGCAAACTGAACTTGTTTTGCATTAAAAAGGCATAAAAACAAAACAAACAAACAAACAAATTATTAAATATGCCTTCGGCGTCAGGATATAACCAACAAAAATGTTAGTTAACTCCCTCCTATTTGGGATATAACTTATACTTAAATGCAATTTGTTAGTAATCCAACATTCCTGATAAAAGGTATTTTGATGCCATTTTATGATTTGTGTCACATGTTAAAAGAAAATATTTTAGCCTCAATGCTAGCTCAATGGGGAATTTTCATGAACCTCGATCAAATTCTCAACCAGCAATATCGCCATCATGAGTATGAAGTACAAAACCAAATGATATATATTAAATAATATTGGTGTAAATTGCTATATTAGTGGTCCTATTTTTCATCCCTCATTTTGCTCCTTTTACAGATGTGCTTAATTGCATTATATATCATCTAGATCCTGAGAAATTTCATAAATATCTGGCATGCTGTAGTAAATATTATTTGTCACACAAGTAGTAATTTTCAGTACAGACATGATGCATTGTAATTCGAATACAAGCAATTAAAATTTATTTGCATTAAAAAGCCGCCCGGTCCCCCCCCCCCCCCCATTATGGCATAGATAACTCTGAAACAGTCCCCCCCCCCCAGACAGTTGAGAAAGACTTGTGCTTGACAGGTTCAGTGTTGTTATTCAGCATTTATGAGGCTCATAGAGGCTGCAATGGTAACTTGAATCGATCGAATAAACACTACCAAACTTTTACCTTTACCTTTAAGTTACCTTTATGATGTTAACATATTCTATTGCCTGGGTTCCCGTGGGTTATTACAAAGTCTGATTTATAAAGTCTTGCTTTATTTTTGTAAACAGTAAGGCCCGTATGAAGTCCTAATTTCGTCCACTAAGTCTTACAATGTCTAACTTTGATGCAAATGTACTTGGAAAACAAACATAGGCGATTCTGGTCTTGTGTTGGCCAAAGGAAGTACCATCTGCCCTCTTGTTTAATAGACAATATCCTGATTTGTTTGGACGATGAAATTAAATAATATTGGTGTAAATTGCTATATTAGTGGTCTTATTTTTCATGCGCGCATGGTAATATAATGTCTTATAAAGGTCTTACTTCTTATGAAGGTAAACCTGCAGGAGCCCTGTATTGCACTCAATTCACTGTGTAACACACCCATTGGCTAATTAGGCTCACTTTGATTTCTCTGCACATTCTATTCTGATATCACATCATCTCTGATCATACACGCTCCCTGTAGGTCTGAGATTATGGAAACATGTCTTTGCTATTGCACTTTAAATCCCTCTCAGCGGTACCCTACCAAGATGGCTGCCACATGCACGCACTACACTCTCTGCTTAAGGACCAGCTGCTCCCAGCCCCATGTTTTACATGACTTTCGACTCTCAACACCTGCTTCACTAAACGAAATCCAAACCTAACATCGTGAACCATTGTGCTGGTTGTATTGATCGGCGACTGGAAGTTTCTGTAGTCCTTTGTGAGATTTCTATATATCATGGAGATCCTCTTCATTCATTGCCTCGCCCCACCCCACCCAGGTGTTTAACAAGTTGGCATTAGACACCCAAGGCTGAATACTCCCCAGGGAGTTGAGAAAGACTCTAGATTGGCCTTCCAAGGATGTTACTGTAAGGTCGGTTGAGACCCTGTTGAGTGATAACAGACTATAAACCCAGATTTACATTTACATCAAACTTGTTTACCATTTAGAGATGCATGTAATGCCTGTCCGCCAGAGCTTGGATTTGCTGTAGTAAGTTGTTTCCACATCCTCCAACTCTGGAGTATCAATCAATTGCTGCACTCCTTTGTGTTCTACACACAATAAGGAAACACAAGGAATGCAGGCAATTCAAAGAGATTTCTTAAGAGTGCAGCAAATGCTAGATAAGTAATGCAATGAGAAGATGATTTATTTTTCTGTAAAACTGCTTGGAAAGTAACAGAGAAATAGGTTTTACCCTGTGGTGGTGGTGGATTAGGGCTTTACGTCCTGTATTTCTGCACCTGATGAAACAGCCATCCAACTTAGGCTCAACCGGGAATCGAACCCGGAACCCATTGGTTGGAAGCCTAGCGCGCTACCATTGAGCTAGGCCCCCATCCCAGTGTTACTGTGTTATCAATGTTTTTATACATAATTATTGCGGTGAATAGATGATATAATATTTAATAATATTGACAGAGAAGAAAGTTTAACGTGTGTATCTGGTAATATAGATTTTACATAAGGCAGGCAATGTTTAGTAGGTGACACTCAATTTGCTGTTTAGCTTGCTAATTGAATTTAACAGAATTTTTGTTTATTAACAATGGAATTGTCATCCTCACTCCTTGCACTAACTGTGTGTAATTTTAATATTTTGTATTATATTTATATTGTTATTATGGTCCATTAATGGAATAAATGTATTATTCACAGATATTGTGTTACAGTGCCCAGATTAGGTGTTAAATGAAATTATATTGATACTTTTATTATGGTCCATCAATGGAATAAATGTGTTACTCACAGTTATTGTGTTACAGGTCCCAGATTAGGTGTTAAATGAAATGGAACCAAGGCCAATGACATGGAACCAATGCAATAACTTGTAACTGGAGAAATTGCCCAAATCACATTATAGTAATATCATTAGGAAGTTTTATGGATTGGCTAATTCATTCAATGCATTATGCAAGATCATGCCTCCCAGGATCAATACATTTCGTAATAAGATCAATTGCCTTTTCATAACCACTAAGTGTTCTAGATTGTAAAGGGTACATTCACACTTGAACATTGTATTAGCTGCTCAAATAGAAATAAAATAATTTATTTATATAGCACTGGTATTAGATAAGTGCAACTCACAGAATAGTTAAAATCTTCAGAGGTGCTGTACAATTTGAAAATTAAGCAAAAAATTAACGAGTAAAATATAAATGATTAAAATTGACAGAAATAAAAATATGAATTAAAATCGATCAAATAAGAAATGTTTTCTTTTTGATTTGGAAGTGTCTGTAGAGTTACCAAGTTTGATCAAATTTAGTTCTATTTTACCCCCCTGTAGTCCAGGGAGTTCCCACAAGATATCGCATGCGTCTGGTCAATTGACCGCACCTCTCGGCCGAAACAGCACACGTTGTCGGTCAAGGGGTATTTTGCATCATTTTACCATCTTTTGGGGAGCTTTTGCCTCCCCTTTACCTTTCTTAATGCTTGTAAGTCCCTGTAAACTGGGCAGGCTGTGTGTTAGAGAATGTCAGCTTTCTCTCCACCTTGATTTTGGTCGTTTTTGGCTTCTGTAAATTTCATTCCATCAAGCAGGAGCTGCTACACTGTATGATGATACTATGATAATACATCGTATTGGCTGATAAGCCATGATAAACCATGGGATTAAAGTAGAAATCTCAGTTTAGGTCAACCTTATCTAATCATTCTATCTGCCTTGATTGGCAGATAAGTTGACCTCAGGTTCAAATCAATGTTATAGCAATATCATAAAAGGAAGTCAAATGCAATTAGAAATCTCTGTGTAGATCATTTTTCTTGTAACAAACAAAGCAGTGGGAACACTGTCGCTAGAGAAATATATTTTTCACCAACTGCTGAATTAGTTTAAGTTCAAATGGGTAGATATCTCACCTCGCATAGGTGCCATACACAAAGGGTCTTCGGTTCAACCCCAGTGGAGGTATCCCTCCACTTGAACTGAAATTAATTCAGCAGGCAGAGACAAAAAGATATTTCTCTAAAGTAAGTTTACTAATAAGTGAAATAGGCTGCATATTTTGGGACATTGTGTCGTGATCAATAAGATGTGTCTATATGAATGAAAATAGTATTTCGATGAAAATAGTATTTGTGTAAGAATCATAAATTCATCTACAATAGTATTCAAGACCTCATTCTCGGGGAAATCTGATACAAAGCCAACAATTAAAATGTATTTCAATTCTATCCTTGTTTTGCTTCTGTCTGGTGAAAATATAGCGATGGTGTAAAATTTGATGATTTTATGATACCCTGGATTTATACCAAGGTAATGGTGCTGGAAAAATTCCCAATGTTTAACAAATTTTTTGAGCATATTTCGCTGTCTGTATCCAACTAGTAATGGCTGCATTATTGAGTTAAATTATGTCTACTTCATCTAAGCATAGTAACATGTTCTAGAAAACTGCTGAGATTAATTTTAGCTGCGTTAGGGACAAATCCCAAAAGAGTAGTTTAATTATTACTCTTCAGGCCCTCGAGAAGTTGCAAACAATTGCACAATATCAATTATACTGTTTCATGACAAACCATCTTTCTTGCCAACTGAACCCTTCAATATGCTGCTTTCTGAACATTTCTCTAGCTTTCCCAGTTCCATATCATTTATTGTAAATTCAGAATTCTGTCCAAGTCAAGAAATAGTACTACCATATAGATTGAACCTATGCGTAGTCACACTACTGTTGAAGATAACGGTGATTTGTAATTTGTTAATTCGTATAGGCACCGGAAATGTTGGGCTCTATCGGTCATGTTCACAAGCTTGCTGGTACAAGCTGAAGTTCTCAGATCTTGTGGATGTACTGTTTACGTCTGCTAATCAATAAAGTGATTCTGATTCTGATTCTATTGTTATTTTTCAGAAAGGCAAGCTAGGCATTATCCTGGGAGTTTTCCTGCCGACCATTCAACATATCTTTGGGGTCTTGATGTTTGTTCGTCTCGCGTACATTGTGGGGATGATGGGAGTCTTCCAGTCTTTCTTTATGGTCCTCATGTGCTGTGTAACAGTAAGTATTGAAAAGTAGCTTTTACTCCTTCCAATTATCTAATAGGGAGGAAAAGCATTGCCAGAGGTCAGTGGTACGGAAGCAGATATACCTAACCATTGTTTGATGACGTCATCTATTCAGTGATGTCATTCTCGTGTACATGAAATGATGATGTCATCTAATTTGGTGTTTGCTTTGATGGCAGTGCCCTCTGGTGTATTTCTCCCCATTTAACAACAAATGTTTTTAATTCACCATTGAAATGTCAGATTTCAAAATATTGACTTCACTCCCTCCAGTTGTATTAACACTATGTACCTTCTGGCATATAAATTGAATTTGGATAGGTCGTATATATATCATGAATGAATTTTGCCAACATATAGAGGTCACAAAAAACCTTTATGTCAAGTATTATGTAGCGAGGTTGGATGTGCAGGTTATGTGCATTGAATTGTATTCAAATTTCGTTTGCATTGCAACCACAGCAGGGGAAATTTATTGGCCACTGAAATGTCAAAAACATTGATCAAAAGCATGTGATGACATATATTAGCAAATGAAATCCTCTCTTAACATATATTTTCATGAAAGACCTGCACAAGTGTGGGCTTGAGTATATAAAATGTGCGTGGGACACATTAATCATATATGGAGAAGCAGGGTGGCCATCATTCTGATTACTTAAATGACCTTAGTGACCCAACTGTACTTGCCATCTCGCTCAAAATATTTTAGGAAGGTACTGTGCCAAAGCTGCTGTTGAACAATAATTACATTTAGTGCAGAAGTGTTAGATACACTATTTGAAGCTCTCCAAATATGAAGAGTTACCTTTTTGAACTGCAATTTATTGGCAAACAGTTTGTGTTTACTTTAACTGGATTGCACTCTCTCGTAATAGTATCCTATTGAAGTATTTCCAAATGTATTTTGTGTGAAATGCATCATGCAGGCTGTGGGACTATTGTCAGCTAAACTCAAAGACTTGGAAACGAAACTCCGGAGGACGTCATGTATACATTCTAGAAATATATTCTTGTAGTTTATTGTAAAGTAAATTAAAACAACTGTCTGTTCATTCACGATGTACACCAAAAATGTTCACCCAATAAATTGGCATTAGGCAAATGAAGTGTCTTCATTCCTTCACTTTGTAAATTAATATTTTCTACCGTTTAATTTCAGACTTTTGTAACTGCAATATCTATGAGTGCCATTGCAACAAATGGAATGGTTCAAGGTAAGATGATGTAAAGTATGGAATTAATAAATAGATACAGCAGCATCGCCACCATCATTGACGACCTCTGTTGTTCAGTTTGATATTGACATTACTATTTATATCACAAAGTAGCCTTTGATATTTACATGAATCTGGAAAGACAGATTGGAAAGCCTTAAAGGATGTACATTGAATTTACCATATTTGTGTAAAAGTTTGTCACTACATCTCTTTAACTATAGAATACGTGGTGTTATTGTCTGAAGTGGAGAAGTGGTCCAGTGCAATGCTATTTTTTTTAATAAAGCCTGTAGTGTTGGTTACGCCTCAAATTTTCTTGCATGAGTGGCCATACAGCCAGTTTCTGGTGTGTCTGTGGTCAGTTTCTGGTGTGTCTGTGGTCAGTTTCCAACAGAATTAGGTCTCATGTAATCAAGAGAGCGTGAAAATTTTTGTGACATGGCTGATGCACTGAGCTTATTATACCTGTGGGACAGTGCTGGAGCACTTCATCACCATCACATCAGAAAGTAACATGCTAAGAGTGATGCCGCTTACCTGATTATTCATGATTCTTTGGCGAAAATGAACTTATTTCTTGACATATATCTGTTTATAGCTTTGTAGAAATTACCAAAATATCTGAAACTTCTGAAGGCGGATATGCACATTAGTTAGATGAGGTGGATTTGTAAGGAAATGTAGATATATCTATGAAATAATTACTCTGAAACATGCAGCATTTCAAATTGCTATGTCTGCCAACATTGAGAAGCAATACTGACTCGCGATCTTGCACTGATTGTGATACAGCCTAATTTATGATATTTTATCCATAAGGTGGCCTTGTGGCAGCGGCATTAATTGCCATAACAGGGTCTCCTGAATATATTTTTGTGTACAATTGATGTACCAAATTAATGTCAAATAAATTTATTGTCTGTCTATGTTCATGTCTCAATGCTACTTGATTTGAAGCTTAGTTAGCTTACATGACCAGCTGCCAGAGGCAGACATAATAATGATATGAGGTTTCGAGTCCATACTCTGTTACACATTTACCCCATGAGTTGGCCCAGTGGGTCTTTTGCCTCAGTACAGACACCAAGGCACCTCCAATTGAATGTCTGATATAAATTGAATTCATACTTCCCATGGCTTCACTGCATTCTTGATAATGTGTGGACGAGATATTGACAACATGTTTGATTAGCATTTAATTAATGACCTTCCTCTGCTTCAGTCACTCAACTGTATGAAATCGACAAATTCTGTGTAACCTAGACTCAATTGTAATAAATCAGACTTCGGCCGCTTCATTAATTTCAATAAAATCAAAGAGCTATAATGGAACGAGATGGCTGGTACTCAATTGTAGAATTAGCAATTACGTGTAATTGCACCGACAAATCCCATGCAGTTTTCATTCGAAAGATTTTGAAGTAAAATTTCACCTGAGGGGACCTGTAATTTAATCTTGAGTGCTCTTTTTTTAGATTCAATAATCTGACAGCTGGTGCAGTCATGTTACCACTGTTTTAAGTGCGATGATCAGTGGGCCCACTAGAACAATTTCATGTGTAATTCCACATAAAATGGAGGCTGCTGTTGCAAAACCCTATATTTAAGCAATTTAGAATGAACTCGAAACAGAACAAGTTTATTTGAACAGTATATAAAAATGTACAAGATCAGGAGGGCCCTTCTGAGAGACTTATGACAGCTACACTGTTGCTGACTGATTAAGATTATAAAGACATAGTTAAAGGTTTTCATTATTAGGGGCTAATAGGTAATTGAATGAATTTTATGTCTAGAAATGTGACCTTTAACCACGTGAAAATTATTTCAGATGTAGGGCAAAATTCTGTTATAGCCAAGGGCCTCATTTTTAACATCGTTTAATAAGTCATATAACATGATAGGACTCATCATGTGAGCTCTGAAGGTTTGTTGTCCTCGACCTTGTCTGCACTTCGACAAAGATGGAAATACAGGCTTTTATAGTAACCGACACCAGAATTGTGGTCGTCAATAGACTTGCCAGCGTCAATAATGACTTCCAGGGGTGGATCCAAGCTTTCTGAAAAACAAGATTGAACGATTTGTCTCAAATCTACAAGTTTTTCTTTGTAGGAATGTTTTGAATCCTCCCCTGGCTGTCGTTATTAGCGCCGGCAAATCTATTGACAGCCACAACTTCGGTGTCAGCTACTGTATTAAACACATTTTCTGGCCTATATTTAGTATTTTATTTTTCCTTTTATACTACTTCAAATAGTTGGTCAATGATTATGTCATTAGCTGTGGCTTTCCATCGTAGCTGTTTCTGACCTTCTCTTATCTTCAACAGGAATCGAAAAATATCCTCGATTTTTAACAGTCATGCCTGCAAATTTCTGATTCATAAATTAATGTGTCAAATCAGATGAAGATGATTTTTTGACATGCTGAAGTTAATTTAGAAACAGCCCTGTCATGCTTGCCTTGATAAATCATCTCATCTTGGGCAGTTGTTTCTCACTTTGGTAGGTTTTTTTTCTCCATCACCTTGGGACTTCTCTTTTAATTATTTAGAGAAACGAGTTTGCTGAAATGCCATGTTCTGTTGTTCATAAATAAATAAAGAGCGGGTGGATTTTCAAGCTTGTTTGTTACTTGTAGTACAGCTGTGCTCATATGTGGCTAATTAGTTTCCAGGTATTCCTTATTGCTTTTCTCTCATTTATTAGTTCAGTCATTGTCCTCTTCATTCCATAACATTAATTATAGAAAATGGTGCCATCAGAATAATTTCGACCTCTGATTGCGCTCCTTGAAATGTTTCTGCAATCAGCTTGATTCCATTAAAAATTATGAATTTTTAGAAATGATAGCTGGAGTAAACAATTTGAAGACAATGCTAAATAGTTCGCGACAAGATTTTGTAGTTAACCAGAATTTTCATCTAACACAAATTAAATAGTGTAGTAATAATATACAGTGTGTATTCATCCTTATGCTGGAATAATGTCTCTTGGCGTGCAGTTGAATACTTTTAGATTTGAATTCAGAACAGTTAGTTGAATAATATTCGTGAAGTTTGTGATTTTGTGTCTCAGTACCTAAAAGTATGTTTCAGGTGTTTAGTGGAATTGGGAGAAAAAGTAACAAAGCCTACAGGGGGGCACTACGACCATAGCATATGAAATGACAATAAGATGACATCACTACTTAATTGTTGTTACATTAATGACGTAATAATATATTTGACGTCATCAAATAATAGTTATAATCTGTTACAGTGTCAATGACCCCTTGTGGTACTCCCCATTGAAATAATTAAAATGAGCGACTGTCGGGTAGCTGTCCTTTGTTGGCGTTTTGGATTTGAGATCTGCTAATGTTGAATATTTCTCAGGGAATGTGATGCTTCATTCAATGCCATTTGTCTTAAAGCAGTGGTTTTTGGTAAAAATATGATTGGAAAAAGCCCTAACTTTTTTTATTTAGGGATTTTGAATTCTTAAAATTTTCCTAATTGCTCATTTAACTTTTAAAACGACAATGTCAGACACAGAAATGCCATTGCGGTAAAACCAAACTCCCATTAATCTGCTTCCCAAAACATTTATGGTTTTCCTTGTTATTTCAAAGGACTGTAATGTACTTTAACTTCTTCTCTGTAACATCGTTTAAACAAAATTATGCTTGCGGAAGTGAATTTCTGAAGATATTATAGAATAAATCCAAAGCACCTCATGTAACTAACTACATTAGATCTGATGCTGGTGTTGTTCAGGCTTTTTATGACAATTTTCAACTAGGTATATCTAACATTTCAAGAGTTTTACTTCAGAGATACCAGTCGGCATCTGAGAATGTGTTAGGAGGAAAATGTATTTTGATGTTGGGGGCATCAGCTAATCGAGATGTAGTTATATGATTTTTTGATTGTGGTCCCCTTTCAGGAGAGTTACCATTGCCTTACAGTATAGATGAACCTATAGTAGAATGTCACAATAACTGTGAACACCCTGTTTAACTCAATTTTTTGGCGACACTCTTGAATTTTTCTCAATTTTCTCTAATAAATACTGGGAACACTATACAGCTAATACATTTTCAGTTGGAAATGTTCCACAAAATATGGAAAATGTTACATGATACAGGATCCTTCTTCACCAACCCACCGTATTTGTTCTCTCTTTGTTATGTAACAAGATTTTTATTTATAAATATATTTATTCTGGGTGACGAAATCTTATAATATAAGTTTTTGATGTGGCCCAGGTGATTTCATTGACCTTGAAACTAAGCTCCAGAAGATGGTGGCGGGGGCCTAGCTCAGAGGTAATGCTCTGGGCTTCCAACCGCTGGGTCCCAGGTTTGATTCCCGGTCAAGCTTAAGTTGGAGGGCTGTTTCCTCCTTTGTCTCATTGCCATGGTCTCTGCCTGTCCTACTTAGCCCAAATGGTGCAGAAATACAGGATGTAAAGCCCTAATCACACACACACAAGCTCCAGAAGATGTCACGTGAATCCAGCTGCCTAGATTCCCTTGACGACCTCTAGTATTCAGTTTCTAAGTTCTATGATTTTTGTTATAAAAGATGCTGTTGGTGTTGTTCACATAAATTAGCAATAACATTACTCTTTAGCTGCTGTTTGCTAGCCACACTTAACATGCGAAGTTTCTGTCTATTTTCAGCGGGAGGTTCCTATTTTATGATCTCACGAAATTTAGGACCAGAATGTGGGGGGGCTGTTGGGATATGTTTCTACCTAGCAAATACTTTTGCTACTGATTTATACATTCTAGGAGGCATGGAGATTTTATTGGTAAGTTTGGTAGATAAACATGTGATCAGATCATGTAGATGAATGATCTTATAAAATGATGCCAAGTCTTCAATATTTGTGATTTTGAATCAAGTATATTTGCACGTAAATTGTTAATTATTTATTCACCAATATGATAACTAATTAAGACTTGGTAATTAATGCTTTGATTTACCTGTAAGTAACGAGACATAGATACTGTAAAACTGTCTAATGCAATAGAAGCATGAGATAAAGATAACTGTAGAATATGCTGTAGCTATATTTTATTTTTGACCAGAAAAAATTGTATAATGCTGCAATTATCTTTAGAGGTACTAAATATATATTGACAAATGTTTAACTTTTACAGTACTAAGCTCTAATCCTACATATTATTTTAATTTCAGCAATATTTATGTCCGCAACTGGCAATATTCGGGGATATTCACAAGAATCCTTGGAACAATTTCCGTCTTTATGGAACAGTGTGTGTCCTGGTGCTGACTCTCATTGTAGCGTTTGGGGTTAAATTTGTGCAGATCTTCGCTCCCATTTCTCTGGCGTGTGTGTTGATCAGCGTCGTCTGTATTTTTATCGGTGCTTTCGAGGCCAGCGCCAGTACCCGTGATGTCTTGTAAGTTGAGCTCTCAAATTTTTCTTCTGTTCTAATATTTAGTTGTTGGGCGGGTTAGTTCTCGTGTGACCTTATACCTGGAAATACCAATACCGTGACAATACATGACGTCACCACAGTTCAATTATTGATGACATCATCTATACTTGTATTGGTGACGTCATTGTGCTTTCATTTCCGGGTCCTCGGTCATGCGCGAACTGACCTACCTTATTACTTAGTAGCTTGTAGTAGAATTTAATTTTTGAGTGTCTAAATTTTAAAAGTATATAATATTGAAGTAATTGAATCTGCTCTATGAGCTTTTAATTTATAGTCTTATCAAGACACCAATATTGATGGAAATTTTTAAAATATTTTGTAAGTAGATTTATAGCGCCAGCAAAGTAGGTCATTCATCAGAATATCGCTGTATGGTTATATAAATTTGAATGTGATATATAAAGCAGTTTCTTACTTTGCTATTTGAGATAGTAAGTCACGAGTACAAATGAAAGCTTCAGAATGGTTCTACATGTCTGTTCAGGATTTGTTTGCTAGGCGACCGTTTGATGGTGCCGCCTGGTGCTGGTCACCATGGCGACGAAGGAGGCGGGCATCATGGCAACATAACGGCAAATGCTACTGCTGCAGCCATTGCATCCATCGCTGAGTGGTGTTCGAAGAATTCCACCGGAGATCTTTTCAACCGCTACTGCCACAACGTAAACGGGACATCTGTCTGTGATAGTTTCTTCCTCAGCAATGAACCATCTATTATCCCAGGGATCCCCGGCATGTTCAGCGGTGTTATAAGTCGTATGTTTGACTTGTATTCAACTTTAATTAGTGCTTTTTGCAAGTGCACTGGAACCCCACAATTACAGACCACCTGTGGGAATCACTGACCTTAGGCTTAATATCCGGGTCGTCATATCTACGTTGAAGTTAGTAGGATCCGTGATAAATGTCCGCTTGTTTTTCGGTGAGCAAAAGCTTGGAGCAGCACAAAATGGACATAGTTGTTGCTAATATAACTTTATCCCCAACTTTCTAACCCCCTAATTCACAGTGTTGTTAACTTCTCTGTCAATTTTGTTTGCTCCATGCCATATAAGGAAGAATTTGACCAAAAATCTAGCTGAAAAACAAGTGGGCATTGTACTAAGGACTCAAAAATTGATTTGGTCTTATGTGTGGAGTTCTACTGTATTTGTGATTCTCCAGTACACTGGTAATTATCGCTATTCATTCCTTCACTCATTCCTTCACTCATTCATTCATTCATTCATTGTTCTTTTCAGTTTTATCTTGTGTAATATGATTTAGTTAATTACTTGGTCTTTTCAATAATAATGTGACTTTACCCATGATGTCACTTATTTTGATGACATCACTGATTATTTTCGCTACTGAAAACGATTGTGCATGTACCGTAATTTGTACTGCTATAGGGTCAATCCATATGAATTCACCGAATGCTCCCCAGGTCACCATCTTCAAAAAAATTTGCAGAATTTTTTGAGATGGTGACCTGGGAAGTTTGTCTGAATTTCGGTGAATTCATATGGATTGACCCTATACATTAACGGTCCCGAAGCATGTAACATACATTGTGGAAATGTCATTACAACAGATTACAAATAAATGCTCTGACATTATTATTATTATTACGATTGATATGAACATGTCAATAAAAGCAACATATATTATTGCAGGCAATGCTTGGAGCTATTACTTAGCAGAGGGGGAGGTGACTCCAGGAGTACAGGGCAATCCCGAAAGAGAAGTGACCCAAGAACTCAGCTCGACATTCGTGATGTTGTGTGCCATCTATTTCCCCTCTGTAACTGGTAAAAATCTGTTTCTGTTGATTTAACTACTCGATCAATCAAAACTTCTGCGGCAGTGAGTTCTGCCGTGTTTGTCGTCCGGTGTGCTGCGTTCAGGCTGCAGATAAAAACTTCTTGAGGTCATTTCCGTGCTGATCAATGTTATACAATTTGTAAAAAGTTGTAGATCAGGTAGGTCAGCATATGGAATAAAATGAGTTTGAACTTTTTGTCAGGACTCTGTGTTTACCATCCGCAACAGGTCATTTGGTCAAGTGTCCAATTAATATAATATGATTATAAAATTGCAAAATTATAAATGAAACGGTTAAATGTAATTTGAGTTAACTATGATCTTACTTTGTGGGCACTGAATTGATTTTCAGATATTTTTCCAGTGTTTTTGTTATCATCTAATTTATTCTCTTACAGGTATTATGACTGGATCAAATATGTCGGGCGACCTTAAAGATCCACAAAAATCCATCCCATCAGGAACAATAGCTGCTCAGTTATTTTGTTCCTTTGTCTGTATCCTTTTGAAATTTCATGATATTTTTATTTCCAGAAGTTTCTAATATCCTGTAAATTGTTGTAGAATGGTGGGTGGTCATTCAAGATGGAATAGCTAATGCAGTTTTGATTTTAAAGTAGAATTCAAACTAAATGTCCACCTGCTTTTCGATCACATTTGTCCAAAAATATGAAGGCGCTGCAAGTATCCTCAGAGGTCAAAACAGACAGAAATGTTAGCAACAAGTCAAACCTGAGCTTACTATTAAAACACTTCTGTGAAACTATTAACTTACAGTTTGATATATTCACTTCTGCTGCTTCTCTGTGACCTTGACAAAATGGTGGTGTCACTGTGTCTATTATGGTAAAAAAGAAAAAGAAAGAGTAAGGTGAAAGGTGTCATCTAAAAGCCAGGCTTTAGTTCTATACAACATATTCTAAAGAATAATAATGCATCTGTTATTCCCATCTTGTTAATTAATGAGAGTTAGTTGCTTCCTCCCAATTTGTATCCATAAATGTTTTGCCATAATGCACCTGTGGGTGTGGCGTTTCCTGCTTTGATCGGCTCTGGCAATTCTTGCTGAATACACAGTTTTGTTGTCCTCTGCGTTAGGAACAAATGTTCTGCTTACGAATGACATTTAACCAATGCGGCATTCACCTTCTGACAGTGGTAAGCGCTTGTATGGCTGAGGAAAACATTCTCTACTTTGGTTAATGCGATCCAATTGCATTCTGCATTATTTAGAAAATTATTGCTCACAGACTACGTATGACAAATATAAGATTGTTTCAGTAAATAAAATTATTAAACTTCTTCCCATGAAATTGATATTTTATTTCAATATTCTGGCAAATACCCTTTGATAAAACTACAATCACCTAAGATTTAAACTTAAATTATACTAAAAGTCCTGACCTAAAAAGTTGGAAATTCAGTCAGTGGTTGAGCCTAAGCCTTGATGTAAAAGTGGATTTTCACGGAAGGTTCTCTATATTTCCACCAGAATACTGCAATTTTATTGGCTGAAGAAGTTCCCGCCCTTGACTGTAATTGGCTGAAGCAATGTGCATCCTAGCAGCAGTATTTGTAAAGCATTTTAATGTATATTTGACAACTTGTCATTCAATTCATTTCTGTTATTTCCCGGAGAAAATCATATTAATGGAATCTGTTAGTTATGATTGCTATGTCTGAAAAGCAAAATAAGTAATAATACGATAAGAAAGACTTATGTCCTGCGGAATTCAGAGCTGCTCAGTGAAAAGACTCTTATTGCCAACATCGTGTTTCAGCTGAAATGTGTCCGAGACTCTTTTATTCACTAGAAATTAGATATTTGTGACATGATATGCTTGGTTGAAGCCTTTACCTTTTGGGCATAATTCCTTAACTCTTTAAGATTTAGCAATGGTTTTATTTTATGGTGCCACTGGCGAGGGAGTACTTTTACGAGACAAGTAAGTTATTAAATTCTTGTGTAAAACAAGCATCTTTTTGATGGTTTTTGGCATGTTAATCTGAGACCTGTTGACAAAAGTATACATTCTCACACTGCTATTCTCATTTAGTATTTGTTTGTAAACCTTTAGAAGTAAACTTAATCTGCTCCATTTGATTGTGTAGATGATGTCATTTAATACGTGAATACAATAAACAAAATGTTAAATTAATTAATATAAATACTTTGAAGAATTGTATGTATTTCTGTTCATTTACATGTCACAAAATTTTAGAGCGTGAAGTAAAGATTATATTGTAATAATTTAATTGACTTCTAAAAATAAATAATTCTTTCTGTCTGTCTGTCTGTCTGTTTTGGTGCTTTAATCGTATTGTTTCAATGTGACTTCCAGATTTGGTCAGTCAATTGGCGGAGCAATGTTTGCATCCCAGCTAGCCTGGCCGAGCCATTGGGTTGTGCTAATTGGGGCATTTTGCTCCACTATGGGAGCTGCACTACAGTGTATAACAAGTAAGTTAGCAAGTTTATTACTCTTTATGTAATATAGATTGTAAATTATACATTCCTGTACTTTTTTATTTTTTGGGTTCTTTGTATGCTGAGGCAAGTAAAAGCTCCCTCCCTTGGGGTAAATGTAACATGTTGTGCTCCCCAAGCCTTATTATGACATCATTATATCTGCCTCCAACAGCTGGCCATATAAGGTGACGATGCTTCAAATCCAGTAGCACTGAAACATTTTGGCAATTGCGGATAATGAGTAATAAAGAGTACTAGTTTCATCCTTCACCTCTTTATTTTTCTTTCTCATTCACACTTATTTCTCTCTCCTATGTCATGTAATTACTCTAAACATTCTGAGGGTAGTTTTGAATGGTCAATCGGTCAGCTAAAAATGGCAAATAAAATTTCATTTGAAATCAAATTGTGATCTATCATTTTGTTTTCTGGTAATTTCTCATGACATTGATTGATCTAAGAAGCTAAAAATTAATAAATGTAGCCTGAATAAAGGGCCTCAGGTGGTCTAAGTTTAACCGATGGTATTAATGAAGGTCATGTTTACCGTTGCCCTCGCATTAATTCTTAAGATGCTCCAAGGGATTGTTCATGAAAATAATATTTGCAAGGTCATTTCTGTAATGGGTCATGAACAATTGAACATCAACTTACTGAGTAATGAGCATCAAATATCTAGCCATGAAGTTCATAAACAGTGTTCCAGCCAGGATTTGAATTGGGCATGGCACACAAGGATATTAGGGCACCTAAATAGACTCATTTATATAGGGCGCCCAGCAAGTTGGAAAAAAAACTTAATTTTGGCCAAACCGCTAAAAAAAAATTTGGTTTACACTGAGGGCCATTTACTTGCATGAACAATGGACTACTATTTACCAATAGAGGGAGCTCTCAGTAACTGCGCCCAAACAATTGTTAATGACGTAATCAAACAATGGGGTCATTGAGTGCAGTAAATGAAGTCATATTTAGATGACGTCATTAAACAATGATTTGGGCGCAGTTACTGATAGCTCCCCCTATTGGTAAATAGTAGCCCATTTGAACATCGACACTTACTGAGTAAAGAGCATAAAGTCTGTAAATTGGTGAATGGTCTCAATTCTACTTCTCTTCACTTAGGGCCTAACCCACCAATAATGGAGACAAAAGTGTGACATGTCGCGAGCGTAACATTTGTGCATTTGTGCAGAATGACCTATGGACAGAACATATTGAATGAAATTATCAAACCATAGGAGTAAATTGATTGTCAGACTCCTTTTACAAACTGATACAGCGCTATAACTTGTCCTTGTTCTTAATAAGGACAATTACAACATTATTTGCTTGTGTCCTGGTACATCACCCAGGAAAGGTTATGGAGTGTGGTACATTTAATTCAAAATCAGTATTCAATATAAAAAGTAGAGTGTGAGTCCTGTTGGTCAAAAAATGCTATTTTTTTTACTAAGAACTTAGTAAGAAGGTGTAACTAATGCAGGTTGTGATACCAGAAATTTAACAAATTACAACTACATAAATTTGGCTGTGTTACGCTTACGACAGCAAGTTTAACATCAACTGCTGAAACACAAACAATGAAACAGTTGTTGAGCGTTTCCAATCTTTCGCACGGCAGTGTATCTAAGCTGCCTTATCACTCCATAAGGATATTATTATTATCATTTAGTCGTACTAAATGTGAAAATGTAGTATAGAGTCTATGTACAAGTTATTAATTTAGACATCTAAAGTCAATAATCTAGCTTCATCTGTAGTCAGTTGACCTTCACTGAGTCCATCTCTTATCAAGCTCAGTCCAATTACAGCCTTGGCTGATATATTCTCCACCTGCTTGCAGCTGTCTCTACAATGTCTATGCAGAAGTCCCTTGACTTGATATGCTGTCAATTTTTCAATGTCATCAATGCTTATCCCTATATTGCTTCATTTCTTTGACATTTTAATTCCAATGACAGATGTTGAGGTCTTAATCAAATTATAATTACAAAAATGTACTGAAATGATTATCCAGGTGCCCCTCGATTGCTGCAAGCCATCGCCAGGGACGACATCATCCCATTCTTGAATTTCTTCAAGGTCACGACAGCTAACGGTGAACCCCTGCGTGCCTTGGCAGTTACAGCTTTAATTGCAGAGATTGGGATCATCATTGCTGTTCTTGAATATGTCACTCCAATTATTGATGTGTAAGTACTGTAGCATGTTTAGTAGGATCCATAATAAAAGGTCACTTGTTTTTCCGATCATTTTTTATATATTAAATTCTTGGATCAGCGCATAATGGACAGGAATGTTACAAATAAGTCTATCCACAACTTTCTAACCCATTAAAATACCTCTCAACATCAATTGACTTCAAGTTTCCCATCTTTCCAATGATAATTTTTTGCCATGTTAAACGTGGTGATATTGGCTTTTGAGCAAGCGGAATAATTTTATGCTATTGTAGCTTATTGAATATAAAGCTACTCTTCCCAAAGGCTTAATGTCATGCCGCTTTAGCACTGAGTGTGACTGAGTATGCCATATTGTACCGATAGAATACGACAAATGCATTAACAGTTTTGTTCTGCGTAGATTATTTTATTGGGAACATTCATAGCATTGTGGATACAAAAGAGTAGGATATTGTTTGTGTCATATTATATAAATTGATTTGTATCGATCAACGCCTTGCACCAGACTCTAAATCCACAGGTATTATGTCAGGTAGCATTTGTGAATTATGACATTGCAGTCATGCATTCATTGAAGCTATTTGGCATGCCGGCTCTGGTATTTAGACAATTTTTCATGTAAAAATGGACGTATTTGAAACTGCAGTATGCTGTATACTGTATAGTCTTAAACAACAGCTGGTTTCAAAGGCTAATTATTGACTTAATGAAGGTCAAGGGTAGAGGGAACTTGACAGTCTGGTCTAATGTAGTATTGTAAATCTAATAAATACAAAGCAAACCTATTATTTAAATTAATAGGGGCTGTGGCTTGTAATAAAAAATATGGTATATTAAAAGATTTATTATACTGTATTGATTTAGGGCTGTTCCATTTTAAAAAAAGGGGTGGGGCGGACCTGAAGATTTTTCAGATATCGGGAGGAGGGTCCGGGGATAACTGATATTGGGGAAGGGGGGGGTGGTTGACCAGTATTTTCTTGATATCTTAATGTAGAAAAAAATGGGGGTCTGTCGAAAACCAGATATCGGGAGTTAGATATCGGGTTAGTCTAAAACTTTTCAGGTCAACCGCTCCCCGCCCCCCCCCCCCCACCCCCCACCCTGTCTTTTTTTAATGGAACAGCCCTTAAGCAGTTCAATGCAATTATGTAATTTACGGAGTCAACATGTTGGCATTTTAATTGGGCATAGCTGTCTCAATTTTCCAATTAATTCATGGTGCCTCCCCAATGAAAAATTCTCAGAATATGAAAACATTTAACCTGTTTAACTTCGATCAATTTATAATGAAACCAACTATTTATAATTTGACTGCTGCAACTCCAGTGAATCCTTGTAGCATTATAATGAACAAAAAGGATTACCAATGATTTTTCTCCCAAGTGGTTCAATGATCCAATAATCTTGCATACCCAAAACTGCATCACTGCCAATTATGTTACAATTATGACAACATAAAGATGGGAGGGGGAGGGGGGCATCCTCTACAACTAATTGCGAAATCCGGTAATAATTCAAATTAGCGTTCAAGTGTTTGGTGGGACAATGAGAGCACTTATGTTATCTGATGTGTCTTAATTTGCTTTTGCAGGTTTTTCTTGATGTGTTACGGATTTGTAAACTTCACTTGCGTTTTGCAAGTGTTCCTCAAGTCACCAAGTTGGCGGCCTCGCTTCAAATACTACCACTGGACGTTATCCTTGCTCGGTGTGATATTAAACCTCGCCTTGTCGTTTATTGCTGGATGGTACTATGCACTGGCAGCATTCAGTATAGGGGCTTTCGTCTATAAATATGTAGAATACAAGGGGTGAGTGAGTCTGTGAAATTATGTTATATATATAATAATATAGAAGTAGATGATACTCATCAAAGTAATGAGAATTCCTGGTGACCGTTTATGTGAATCTCTTTTTAATAATGTCTGAAATTTAGTGATTGTTGCATCTGAAACTGAAAATATTGGACATCTTCATATGCATATATAACTGTAATTGTACTGAGTGCCTCCTGACAATGAACGGTTCAGTTGAAGTCCCCTAGGAGTTGAAGAAGACTCAAGCTTGAACAGGCCTGCCCAAGGGTGTAAATTGTGTTTTGGCAGAGCTCATTATAGAGGATAGAGCACAGGAAACCTAATTACATTTACATTTTACATTTACATTTAACGTTGGATGAACATTAGTCACAGATTTGTCTTCTCTTTATTTGTGAGAGAGACCGGGAGACTCACACTGAATATCTTATATGTATGATATAACTTTGAAATTGATAGATGAAATATTTTTGCTTGCAGGGGTGAGAAGGAATGGGGAGATGGAATTAGAGGTCTTTCATACTCAGCAGCTCAGAAGGCTTTGCTCAAACTTGACGAAGGGGATCCACATACAAAGAACTGGCGCCCACAGTGTCTGTTCTTATGCAAAGTGGACGAGGGGTTAGCTCCAAAGTATCCTGAGATGTTTCATTTTGCAAGTCAACTCAAAGCAGGTGAGATGGTGTGATCATACGAGATTTTTGGAATAACCAAGCTTCTTGTTTGATAAGTAGAATACTTATCGTATTTACTCGAATAGGACCCCTCCTTTTTATTTTTTTATGGAGCATCTCAGCAGGGCCTTTATTTGAGGTGGGCCTCTATTCGAGGTGGGCTTCTATTGTATTAGGGGCAATAAAAGACACCAAGAAATGAACATATACATGTACAAAAATAACACTGAGAATCCCCAATTTCTTGAATTTTTACCTGGTTGATGCATGTGTCCTGCACTTCTCTACAGAAGGTCGGATATTAGATCAGATATCTCAACAACGGGATTAGCAGTAGGACAAAATCTATATTTTCACTAAAAGCATCAGTCAACAAATTAAATTAAATTTACAATCACACCATAAAAGTTGTGGCACCCCGTACAATTCATAAAAAAAATTGTTCAGACACAATCTACACAAGATCTGACGCTTTGCATGCTTTTTGGATACCTGACAAAATTGTTTTGAGGTCAACATTCCACTTTGCCAAATGTCCTATCTAGATGGTAGCAAAGTCCATGCAATTTTTGTTTATATTTTATATTACCATTAATATTATGTCTTCTTTGTCTGTATGTTGTATTGTGTTGTACTCCATATCACCGTGATCAGAGAAATAAAACTTGTAAACTTTGTAAGCTTGTAGACATAATTGATTAAACATATGACTAATAGTATGTGTAATATCCAACATTTATTAAGCAATTTTCTCAGGTTTATTTACATTAAGACTGCAAAGTGCTCGAGTCAGTCAGTGTTATAAGAGCTTATAAGTAGTTGCGCTGATGCTCATAGGATGCAACAAGTATATGTATGTGATTATTGAACCACTTTGTTGAAATGATTGCTCTTCATCGATTCAGGGAAAGGATTGTCAATTTTCGGAGCTGTGGTGAAAGGAAATTACAACGAAATGGTTGATGAAGCCAATGACTGCAAACAGGTGAGCATGAATTATATCGAGAGTTTTTTACGAAGAAACGGTGACTCAGACTTTTGTCATTTTACCTGTGTGGTGACGTGGCTAAGTGGATAAGATGCTGGACTTGTTAGCGCATGGTCGTGGGCTCAAGCCCAGCCACGGCATGAAAGAACTGAGCAGATCCCAGCAGATCCTCCTTAAACCACTGCTTCACTCCACCCAGGTGCAAATGAGCTATGGGCAGTGATGGTGATTGAAGAGTACTTAGTCTGTGTGCGCTGACTACGGCTGCCCGGCTGTATACTTCCCATGAAGTTGAGAAAGGCTCATGCTTGAATAGGCCTGCCAAGAGTGTAATGGTAAAGTCGGTTGAGACTGCTTGAGCGGTGTAATGGACTATAAAAAAAATACATTTACATGACCTCGAATATACCATCAAACCTGTGCTGAAAGCCATTCACTCACCTGCTGCAAACAGCGTCTAAAAATATTTTAACTTCCTGGGACTAAAATTTCATTAGTTTATCCCTCTACTAAAAAGCCATGTTTTAAATAGCCAAATCTTTTATCTCCCTGAGGTGATTTGATTGCTTAACACAAGTTTGACCCTATTGTGATCTTAAAGGTCAAATGTGATGTGCCAGAATTGTTTCTACAAGGTGAAGCATTAATTTGTTGTGCACTTTTTTTGTCTTTTATGGTAGATAATCAAGGAGTCGATGGAAAACGACAAGATCAAAGGCTTTTCAAAAGTCTTAGTAACGAAAGACATCGTAGATGGACTAAATGTATTGTAAGTATATCTCCTTAACTGTAGCACATTACACTGGCAGATCCAGTCTGACTCTACTGGGGGGGACCAAATGTCCCTGTCAGTCATTTCATAGGCCAATTTTAGACATTAAGACTGGTAAAGGGGGCCATGGCTCCAATGCCCCCCCCCCCCCCTGCTGGATACAGCAGTGGCACATTACTTATTACAAATGTGCATAAAATAAACTCTTTTATGATGATTGTGCTCATGAAGAAGTTCAGTTTTAATGGGGTCTTTGTCCAGGAATTGTTTGTTCACCTACCCTGCTGCCCCTGCATACATGTATAACAAAACTCCGTGATGTCAGAAGACTTTTTCACACTCCCAAAGAGTCACTGCTCGCACCAAATTCACATAACTTGACGACATTATCATCAATGACTCAAGACTGAAGACGAATATATTTGCCTTCATACAGGTGACAATAGTATAATAAAGTTTGAACAATCAATATAATCAATTTACAGCGTATTAGAGGCCAGGAGGAACACTCTAAGACACATTAATAGTATCGCTATCAAGTGCCCTCCTGGTTTTTCGAGAGATCCAAGCAAATCGTTATTAGTGAATGACAATGGCATATTTATTTTACATTACATAAATGAAGATGTTTGGAAGGATGTCCCTAAGATTATTTATTGAAATCAAGCATGGTTGTAAGAAGGAGATCACTGAGCCCATGTTATCTTTTTGATGACATTCACATGCTATTTATCCAACTGAGCATTTTATTGTGGCCATATCATTTTGATGACATTCACATGCTGCACTAAGACTGAGCATTTTTAGGTGGCCAATGTATACTATGTTTATTGTGTAACTTTGTTTTTGTTATAATAAGTTAATCAAATTTCTTGAGTCTTGTTTTGTGGTAGTAATACTTTGTATATTTCACAGGGTGCAAACAGTGGGTCTAGGAGGATTGCGGCACAATACTGTTGTCGTGTGTTGGCCTAACGGTTGGCATGATAAACAAAACGAAGGAAATTATAACGTCTTTTTAGGTAAATTGATTATTTACAGAAATATTTGTTGTATGATATGCAGTGGTCTTGCATTAGAGTCAGAGTCGGAATAACATTTATTTCCCAAAATGGCTGATTATTATAATTACATATAACAGAAACAGTAAATATAGTAATTGGGCGCAGACATCCCAAAGACGTAATTGTCGCTATAGAGATGCCACCAGTCAAACTATAAAGCATAAAATAAGCTATAAACCAGTTTTAATTGATATGACAGATTTTGATGTTGCCATAAGCATTGTTTTAATTAGAGATAACTCTTTGCTGAATGCAATGGCAAAATGCTAAGAAGTGTGTAAACCTTTGAGCAACACTAGGTAATCTCATAGCGGTCACCTTGTAAGCTAGGCTAATGTACTGACTTAAACCTTTTGTTTCAGATACTATAAAGACAGTCGCAGCGAAGGGTCTGGCGCTCCTGATTCCTCGTTATGTTCAAAATTTTCCAAACAATAAACAAAGGCTAACAGGGTCCATTGATATTTGGTGGATTGTCCGTATCCTTTGCAACTGATGATATTTTGCAATATGAATTATTGTTGATGAAATTATGGTGAAAATGAATTTTCTTCCACCAGATACATATCAGGGTTCATAGCCAGTCTAGAAATCAAGGAATTGGGGAAAAACCCGGAAAAGCTGGGAAAACGCAGGGAATTTTAGGAGTGCTTGTCATAGACATTAAGAATTATGAATGAAAGTTATGAAGTAGAAAAGTTATATTTTTTTAGAATGACTGTGAGAGGAGCAGGTACCTGAATTCATATAGACCTGCGTTTGGGTTTTTCAAATTTTGTCTAAGATTGACTGTTTAATGCTGTAATGTTGAGGTATTTCTCAGGAAATTTTAAGGGAACTCTCAGGAAAGTATCAGGGAAAACTCGGGGAATTTTATTTCACTGAAAGGCTATGAACCCTACATTTATTCCTAATTGTATCAAATTTGTTGATATGACAAAATTTGTAATGACTATTAGTAATTTTATCAACCAATATTTTTCAACGTACGTTCATAAAGGCTGGCTTGTAATTGATTTTCAATGTCATGTTAAACGTGGAGTAGTCTAACAATTTGACTCTGTTATTTGTAATTTCATGAAAGAAAGTAAATGAGAGCAGTTTTTGCTGAGTAAGCTAAACTCTGCAGGGATTGATAATTAATTCATCGTGACCTTTAGTCCTTGACTGATTAACAAGATGATGGTGGCCTCCTCATTCTTCTATCTTTTCTGCTGAAGCAACACAAGGTCTGGAAGAACTGCAAGCTCCGCATCTTCACCGTGGCTCGTATCCTTTGATGATTTATCTATCACAAACTAAGGGGCAAAATTGATTGTCTCATGAATAAGTAAAGCAGCTTTGTGTAAGATCAGCAAACTTTATGCAGTCAGGCGACGGTTTTTTGATCTTTTGTTTCTCGACACCGCCGGCCAAACTTTTGCAGTGCTGCTCAATTAATAAATCAACAATTGTCTGGGCAAATATGTGTATTGCATCTCAAAGTATCACATCACCTGTGTTAATTTATGGAAAAAAAAACACTTTCTGGGGATTTTATTTATTTTCCGACTGACTCGTGAAAAACGGTCCGAGAAAGTTCCGAGAAACATAAGATCAAAAAACCATGGCCTAATGAATACTACTGAAAGAAGTCATCTGACAAAATAAACAGTGATTATGGGTTTTTTTTAAATCAAAAAGATACCTGCTTTAAGACCATTTCACTATTAAGACTACTGCACCATTAAGCCATTGAAGTTTCACTAAAAGTAATCTGAAAGGGGAATTTCCACGTTACTCTGTTTTATTGTTGAAATGATAAATACTTGTATATTTAATTTAGTTCTGATGATAACTGAACCCTATTTTATTAAGAATTGTTATTGAAAATCCCTGAAGTATGATATGAAGGTGGTTGTAATGCTTGCTGTACCCACAAAAGTCACATATGCAAAATACCAATAAGCAGTATGATCGTTAACTGGATAAGAAATAACGGACAACAGTATTCAACTGAAGAAAGACCTAGAATTGTTTCTCTACCAGCTTAGAATCAATGCTGAAGTACATGTTGAGGAAATGGTAAGTGAGGGTTGAACTGTCTCATAATATCAACCATTTTCTGTTTGTAGGAATCTTTAATATTATGTACTATTTTTGTATTTTATGTCCACTTGTAATTAAAAGGAAAGCTCTTAACAAACTGCTTGTGTAAAAGTCTTTAAGTTTAGTGCTTGTGGTCAGCGAGTAGTCAACATACATTTGTAAACTGTTGTGACCTTCCTGCGTTATCATTATGTACATGTAATGGTATTGTTGACCGTACCATAAAGTTCACTGGTCAATCTCTGGATTGCCTCTTTAAAAGTTTTAGAAATATCCTGATTTTGTGTTTTTGGCCTTCCCAAACGCAATTGGGCAGTTTTGCGAGGACCACAGGTCAAAAATGGCTGGTTGTATTGCACATGCGATGTTCTGTGAAGTTCACAATGAGTTTCCAGGGACCGCTCGAGTCCCCAGCAGAGACGGTATGTGTACAATGTGTAAAATCTGTGTTTTTCCTCAAATTTTTTCATGTCTTTTTTGCAGTATGACAGCGATATTTCTGCGTACACCGTGGAGAGAACACTTGACATGGAGAAACGATCACAAATGCTTCAGGAATTGCGAATGCAGAAGAGACGAATGACTGTGAGTATGGAAGATAATCGGACAATAATACATATTATATGTTATTCGATTATTTTGTGGCATTTCTGATGTCTCTAATTATCATTTCTCAGCTAATTTGATTCATATGAATTGATGTTTTTACTAGTTTTACAGTGGGCGAAGTATGATTTCAGTAATTTTCGTTTAGCTCAACATAGGATATGCAGTATTTAAAGGATTTTATTACAAGATATAAGTTATATAAGCAAGAGTAATTAGCACATTTTACCATTGATGCAAGTATTTTATGCTGTACAGCAACACTAATACTAGTTAACAGCTTATCTGAATATTACTGGAGTCTAGTGAGACTAGTTTACAAGTCATTAAACTGTGCATAAGACCAATTCAAATGGACCACCAAATTCAATTTGAGTTGGGCAGTTACGACTTTGCAATGACATGCTTTAAGATACAAGTAGGCCTGCATTTATTGACTTATCGGATATTTTGGCACTAGTTCTCACTCGAAAACACAGTAATATTCAGGAGTATTTTAAGTTTTATATTTTATGTGATATTATATGTTAAGTTTAACAGGGTATTATGTTAAGTCAGATATTTATTGAGGGATGTGTAAAATATATAGTTTCAGTCCAAGGACTTAAAAAAGTTAGATTAGGAAAGTTAAGGTCAATACTTCAATTTATTAGACGGCATTTGGAAGTCAGAAATTTTATTTTTAACAATAGAGACATTTCAAAAGAGATGATGACAAATAATATGTATGTTTATGTAAAATATCTATTAAGAGGAGACTTAAAAGCAGCAAAAATATATATTTTAATCACTTTTAATTTACTACAATGAAAGCAGTTGAAACACAAACAGCTATGACAGCTTAGTTTGTAAATGTAGCGTGAACATTTTTGCGGAGTATAAAACTAAGAGGACATCTTCAAATTCTCGTAAAACACTTCTGGTGTTTGCTATCATGGTGATAGTATCATCTCGGAGTTAATGTAAAGAACATTGTTTTACCCTCTTCATATAACAATGCTTTCTTTCAGCTACCGAAAACTGCCCCTCCAAAAGTTGAGGTACAACTGTCGTTAGATTAGGCAATTGTCACATTTACCCCACTTTAATTAATAGAGTACCTCTCTGTTAAATATTTGTTTTAACCTCATACTGGCATTACTTGTTATGTCATTGTATTAATCAAAATATTTGTAATTAAGTATACTGTTAATGACCAAAAAATAATAATTATACGAAAGTCATTAAATTTCAATGCAGTACCTCTACCGTCTTCCTAAAGCAATGGCTTATTTCTCTGCCCAGCTCACATGCCGTAGCTGTGTGGAGGAGTGTGGCTTGCTTCAGGAAGATGTACCTCTACAAAAAGTAGAAAAACTACCGTTATCAGAAGTATCACTGCATCCTCGTATGAATACATACGTTTTTTATGTGTTAATTTGGAACATTTGTACCTTGTGAGAATCGTCACTACTTGCGGTAGTTGATCTCGCCTGATGATCAGTTCATTGACTTCTTTTCAACAGAAAAAAAAAAAATCATACTAAAGTGATTTTGTAAAACTTTCTGTAGAAAGACAAAATTCAGATACAGTGACATAAATTAAATAGGAAGTCTGCTTCTAGGGATTTTTTTTTTCAGTCGGAAAAAAATAACCTGACTTTAAAAATGTAGGGTCTTACGACCAGCAGTTTTGTTATGTCTGCTGTTTAAAACCCAAGAAATCTTTAATTACCAATTGTAGGTATAAATTATATCAAATAAGTGAATGAATAACCTTTATAACATACACATAGATACCTCATAACTGTTTTTCAGCATTGGATTCGAGCACTAAATTCCATTTTTATTTCTGACACTATGACCTCTAGGTGCTGTATGTATATTAGAGGGCTTTTTCATTAAATCTGTATTTATAGGATAGGGCTTAACAAGCACACTATGCTAACATGCAACTGATTCATTTTTAGGTTAGTTAAGTTTGCATCTTAAATCTATATTATTATTTGCTTATTATATTGCAGGAGCTTTCTTTGGTAATTATAGCATTATGTTGTCAGTCGTTTGAATATGTTAAATAACCTATAGTCCCTGTCGGATTGAGTGAATCGCTTGTGACGATGTCCTTGTTATTGTTTTAATAATATTAACATGATTGACACTGACAATTCTCAAAACAATTGGCCATACATCTTGACATTACCCTTCCCTATAGCTAATTGCTTGTCCAGTTTGTCTAGTGTTCTGGGAGTGCTCGTTCTGTTCCCATTGGTTACCATGGTTTCATGTTGCTATAGATACAGTTGCTAGTGGTAACCATGGTTCCTGTGATTGTAAACCACTGGTCATAAAATATATTTTTGAGCTGATGATGAAAATATGCAAGAATTTATTAACTCATATCCTCCCGGAACGTAATATATATTGTTAGAAAAATTTTATGAAGTATGATCCAGTATGATACATATCAACTTTTAGCCAACACTGCCCTATACACTGCTATAGAACTATCTACAATCATAGATGTTGGAGTACACCCTTAAAGCTTAAGTAATATATGTGTCCACAATATGTATTCCATTGCACCAGTGACTTGAGTTACCCTGTGCATTAGGATATTTCTTTAATTATGCAAACTAAAATTGGGAAGTGCAGAGGGTTTAGAAGTAAATGCACAGGATATTTTACGAAGAAAGTTTCATCTAAGACTTATCGTGTAATGATTTTCAGGGAAATTTGACAACAGTAAGTAGTTATCTTTAGGGTAATGGTGAAGATATTGTTATATTGTGATGTTACTATCCGCACACGGAAATGCAAAATACAGAGATTTCTTGTTTGCTTTGAGGTCTGGTTGTGGTCAGTATGTCGAAGTCCAATAGTATAAGGTCAATAAGGTCTTGTCTGGACACAAAATTTGCACAATGCTTTTGAGTGGAGTTTGTAAGTTGAGCACTATGTCTGTTGTTTAATTGAAGTCTTTTTCTTCTTAACAACAAACAAATTGAATATGGCAATCAATTAAACTAGAAATTAAGAATTTAAGCATTGTTAAATGGTCGCTTAATTCCCAATTATTTTGTATTGCAATATGTAGTATCTCCAACTCTGAAGAATATCTCCACTTGAAAATATATTGGAAGAATTCTATCGGCCAAATATTCTGGAATGAAGAATTGTGGAATAATTAGGTGCCCACTTGAAAATATATTGGAAGAATTCTATCAGCCAAATATTCTGGAATGAAGAATTATGGAATAATTAGGTGCCCACTTGAAAATATATTGGAAGAATTCTATCAGCCAAATATTCTGGAATGAAGAATTATGGAATAATTAGGTGCCCACTTGAAAATATATTGGAAGAATTCTATCAGCTAAATATTCAGGAATGAAGAATTATGGAATAATTAGGTGCCCACTTGAAAATATATTGGAAGAATTCTATCAGCTAAATATTCAGGAATGAAGAATTATGGAATAATTGTTATTTTGGAAATAATTTGATGATGAATACCTCTTCTGAAGATATTTAACCCCCATGAGTTAGATGCTTTGCATTTGTATGATGCATACATGTTCTAATTGGCATCCATGTTAAATTAATTATGTGTCCTTTTCTTGTTGCTATTTGACCTTGAGTATGACCATGCAATGAGCACAGTTTCTGTCTTAACACCAAAACAACCAAGTTCTTATATTTTTGCAAACAAATTGTAAGCTGCTCTTTATGAAAACAAGCATCATGAATATTTCTCAGAATTTGAAAATATAAAATTCTCGTTCTTGTGCATGCATATATAAATACATTATGTATGTTATATAAACCCACCAGGCTTGACGCTTTTGCTATGTTATGTTATGTATTGTTCAAGTATGAACTAATACCGTGTTAATTAAATGTGAAGAATCTTATCCAACTTTATGATTTGACAAAACTGATGAATTAATCATAATATTAAATATATGACTATAGCCTATAGGTTGTTTATTTCTTTCATTCTTGTTTAATCGCTTGATTAATATTGCCCTGATGGTTGGTTTGAAAATCTTGTGATGTACTAGTCTTAATCATGTTTATTCTTTCTTGTAATATGTATAAACATGCCTTGCATTTGGTTTAATCTTCGTTATATTCGTCTAAAATTGTTCAATTGATATGCTGTGGATTGTTGTTGCAGTTTCGCTTTGTTTTTTGGGGTTGAGTAACAAAAAATCTGCCATGATTTCTTGCCGACAGATCCAAGAAATTGTGGACGCCTCTCATAATCCTCAGTCTCAGAGCACAACCAACACTCCTCACCCGTCTGTGCCATCCTTCACCATTTCATCTCACGACGATGAGGTATTTATGCCACATTCTTTCACTCATACATTTACATTTACAATGAGACTCTGTTGCCCAGTGAGCAAGGTAAGCAGATTTCATAAACTTGGAAACTAATCTCCAGAGGTCATCATATATGATACCAGGAGTCCTGAATCAGTGTACCAACTAGGCCGACGCCCCTTGCACCATGCCCGATATTGTCAGCATCATGCCCGTAATTAAGTGAAGACCTTTTTTGTTTTCCACTAGCTGGCCGCCCTATATGAGTCTATTTAGATGCACTAATGTTCTTGTGCGCTGCGCCAAATTAAAATCCTAGCTAGAACACTGCTGAATTCACAGAACATCCTCTGAATTCACATGACGTCCTCTGATGTTTGGTTTCCGAGTCTTTGAGTTCTGATGTAATCTCTCACCAAAACTCGAAATTGTTTTGCGAGTCACCAAAACGTTTAATGCAAATTCCTCAATCTCTGAAATCTCGCCAAAATCGTTGCGGTTGTTCAGAACACTGCTATGTTCTATTCAAGTTCATTATGATAGGACTAGTCAGTTCTCTTGCAACCTTGGGCCTGGAAATGCTAAAATAATAGATGATGTCATCAATAATTGGACTGGTAACATCATGTATTGTATTGCTGTTTCTGGGTACATCTTCACAGGCTCTCTGGTTCCCTGAGTGAAGAAATATTCAGATTTGGGTCTGGCAAATTCTGTGATCTGATTGGCTGATATCTAGCATGTGCACATATTGTGACGTCACCTTCCGGTTGATAGACCCAACCTTTCTCCTTACTTGAGACGGGAACGAGTCAGCCGTATTCCCAGCTCTGATTGCATTTTGTGCATTTATTACTTAATCTCATCAATTTTTTCTCTCTCCCAAGTTGACAATTCTGAAGATGTGCCAAAATGCTATTACTGGTTAGCTTAAATGCTTAAATTGGTAGACAATATTATGCTCCGATAATGCAATTGTACACTTGGCGACATTGAGCCATCGAAATTTGCCACCTCATAAAAACATAATTACGTAAATTTCAACTTCATGATTTGCAACAAAACTAACTCTTCACATCATGCTCTAACTTTACGACAGGTTTTGAACTACTTAGCGTTTCTTTAAAGTAGCAAATGACTGTAATTGCAAATTTTGACATTGTCAAGTATACAATTTTGACTTTATTTACTTGTCAATGAATGGTGCAAAACGAAACAAAAATCTGTAATTAAATGCATATATTTTGTACTTGTTAACTAGCGAATGAATTATTTCATAAAATACTAAAATGGGTTTCAATATTCTTACGTAGCAACTACACCAAATTTTTAAGGGTTTTTGAAGGACGCTTCTGTTGTATTGCTATTATTTGTGACAATGTCAGGATCAATTAAATGTTAATGGTCTTCTTTTTATTAAAAAACGCAAACCTCAGCATACTACTTCTGTTTCGATGTTTCTTTTTCATGTAATCAGTAATTTAATGTCTCAGTCTAAAAGTTTTTTTATCAGTCTGTCGTAAAGTTTTGTAAGTGATGTGATCTTTTATGTTCCTTGTCGAAAAAATAAAATAAAATAAAATTCTTCACTAAAATTACAAAAATCCAAATCTCGAATGTATCTTCCATTTTGAATTGCATGATATGTTTTATGGACCTTTCAATTTAACTCTTTGAGATTGCAAATATTTGTTGTTGTTCTGCCTGTCCAACTTGAGGAAAATAGTTATCAGTAAAAAAAGTTAATTTATGAAACAATGAATTACACAAAAATCAACATATTTATGTCAAGCCACAAGTTTTTGTTGGTGATTTTCATTTAATAATTCAAATAATAATAAGGTTGTGCACTCCACTTGGACCCGCTCAGTTGCCATGGAGATTGGAGAAGGCCTCTGATTGGCTAAAAACAGTTGTGTACCTGAGAAGCAAGGGCACAGGCTTTGGGAAAAGACCTTCATTATTTTCATGCACACCGGGCCACGTCAGCTGAGCTGTATCCCAAGTCTAGTTGGAATGAGCAACCTTCTCAGGGCTGCTCCATTTAAAAGTGTGTGGGGGGGGGGGGGGGGGAGTATTCTCCTAACGAAAAAGAGGGGAAGGGGTAAAAAGAGGGGGAGGGGGGTGGTTGACCAGTATTTTCCTAATATCTTAATTAAGAAAATGTAGGAAGGGGGTCTTCAAAAAACAAAAAAAAACAAAAAGCAGGGGTGAGGGGGTGTCTGAAAATCTCCAGGGCCACCCCGACCCCACACTTTTAAATGGAACAGCCCTTATTATTTTTTTGTGTATTCTGCATTGTTCAGTGTGAAATCAATGGCTGATGCCTGTGATCAATTTTAGGCATCTTAGTTGGTATACAAGCCATAATTTAAGATGAAAAAGTTCATCAAAAATATTTCTCTTTTTTTTTTTTTACTGATTTTTGTATTTTTAATTTTATAATCTAGGATGAAGAAGAAACTGCAGACTCAGAAGCAAATAAACCGGAAGAGACCCAGCCTGAAGCAGAGGTGGAGACTTTGAAAGTAGCGGGAAAGGAGAGCAAAGATCCACAATCTGGGGAACAGAACAGCCATGTTCATTTCACCTTCACCCCTTCAACGGCTAAAAACCTATTGAAGGAAGCAAAACCAGGGTGTGTATTCATTGAATTATGTTCATAACATGTTTATTTGTGGGTCTAGAAAAATGTGGTCTTTCAGAAAGTAAATAAAAAACGACCTTTTTTTTTTTTGGTGTAGATACGTCTTCTAATATTTTTTATAATATTGTATGTAGTTCAACTATGTCGCAAATATATTCATAAGCATCAATATGTTGTTCACTCCCTATTCCAGTGATTTAGAACATTAATTTAAATCAAGATACATTATTATTCTGTTGACTGCCTGTATGTTCAAATAAACACAATTCAGCAATTTGTTGATTTATACTTTCAGAATGGACAATAAGCTTATGAGAATGCATACAGCAGTTAAGTTGAATGCGGCAATTAAGCAGAGGTCGGCGGAGGCTGAAATAGTCATCCTGAATTTCCCACCTCCTCCGGCAAAATTATCAGCAGAGGAGAACTGTATCCTTTTGAATGGTTATAGTATTGACTCAATTTATGATAATATTGAAGAGACTGAGGGCTGTTCCATTTTTTAAAAAAGGGGGGGGGGTGTGTGGACCTGAAGATTTGTCAGTTAGATTTCGGGAAGATATCGGGGGTGGGGGGGGGGGGGGTTGTTGACCAGTATTTTCTAAATATCTTAATGTAGAAAAAAGCGGGGGCGGGGCGGAGGGGGTTTGTCAAAAACCAGATATCAGGAGGGGGGGGGGATGGGTTCTGAAAATGTTACAGGTCCACAACCCTCCCCCACCCTCTTTTTTCAATGAAACAGCCCTGAATGAAAGAATTTAAAAGACTGGATTTTACACTGGCCACGCCAAAAAATTGTGGAAGCATAGGCCTACAAAAAAAGTTCTGAAGATGAAACAAACATCTTTCATGAATACAGTGTATTTGGATCTGGTCTAAGATACCAAAAGATTTTATTAACTGTACAGTGACCTTGTAAAAACCAGACTTTTCTTTTTAAGGCATCTTCCCAAAGGCGGCAGATCACTCTTATAGCAACTTTGCAAACGATGCCTTGCCTGATTTGGCCAAATTTCTGTGGTTTTTTCCACCGTAGCCCTCTAGCAGCAGATACATGCATGACTAAGTAGGTCAACTGATGCAAGCGACGCACTAGCGTTCAAAACGCTGCAGGCCACATTGATGCGCTAAAATAGATAAATTTTTTAAATATCACTAATTTAGCGCTCCACAGATCTTTTCAATCAATCAGATTAATGTGAATAAACCAGAAAATTATGCCATTTCTAGCCGCATAGCCGTGCGGAGGAGGCCTTGCGTCAGGAAGATGGTTTTAAGGGTGCTCTTTATACAGGAGTCGGTCTGTAGTACAGAAATTTATACAAATTTCATAGACTATAAATTTGACAGTAGGACATATCAGTATATTTATCAAAAATATTTCCTTGACAACCAAAGATATGGAATACTTGGATGCTCTTACTGAGGGAATATTGCGAGTTTTGCTCGTCCGAGGCACAGGACAAGAAGTGGTCACAATTTATTCATAATTTACAATATTTTAATTTAATTTTATTCTAGTGCATTGTTTTAGTGCCATATCAAAGGCAAAGCTTTGTTATGTGTTAGAGTACATTATTATGAATGTATGTGAGATCTGAGGCCAGTTATGTTTTAAGCAATAAGAGTTGATTTTGTGTTACGAACCAATTTTAGATGTAAACATGTTTGTTGCTGTTTTATTGCACTAGTTGTGTATTTTGTGTATTTTGTATTTGCAATTTTTAATGCACTTTGTTTAGAAAATGCACAAACTCCAATTAGTTACTCATTAGTTTTGTGATAATTAAACACAGCTGTATTGTATATTGTAGATCAATTTACAAACTTGAAGTTACTAGAAACAATAAAACCTTATGTATGTGTATATATAAAGTCACAAGATGGTGATATTTATACTACAATGAGGAGAAAAAGTCCCACAAGAGGTCACTGACACCATAGCAGATAAGTATTGTTTGATGAGTCGTGATGACATCAACTATATATTGTAACAATTAAGTATTGACGTCATCTTATTGTCTTCTCATATGCTACGGCCATAGTGCCCCCTGTAGGCTCTGTTACTTTTTCTCCCCATTGCAACTTGCAATACATCTTAAGATGTAGAGCAGTACATGAATGATTCATAATATTAAATAATTTAGTTATTTAATTAAATTATTAGTCCCAGGGTTTAATGTATATCAGTGTATATAGTGCCAATGTTTTTCTGTCCATTATTTGTCCAAACATGAGTAAGCACTCTGCCATATATTTTATTACATGCCAGGGCTAAAGGAAAGATTAATCATAATCAGAGGCTGACCTTAGGATGATGCTGAAAACTACATCGTAATTTTAAATCTGTATTTAATACCTATAATCTCTGGGTATCACAGTGACACCTGGAAAAGCCTCCCGTTAATTACCAGTCCCTGGTGTTTGATAAGAAAGTATGGTAATCAACAAAGTATTGTGATAATGTTGTAGATAGTGTTTATACTTTTTTAGACGGCATTTCCATATAACAATACTTGATCTCTGGGCCTGTATACCTATTAGTCTTTTTTCTTTTTTTATGGCAGCTGTATAAGAGGAGCCAAATCAATTTTACATGTCATTATCTTATAACAATATTGTAGATTTGTAGATTATATATAATAGGATTCATTTTATGAATGTATGGCTAGATACACATATCACCTATCAGGAACTGCATTGTGGGGATAAATTGTAAAATCGATAATTTACTAAATTTTACAAGCGAAGTGTCAAAAAGCATCCTACCTTGTATAGTTGCATTTGATATTATCGAATGTATGATTTTTTTAAAATCATTTTGTTACCTTTCTATATGTTATTTTATTTAAAATAATAACAACTGAAACATCAATGTGCCAAAAATATGACATTTATCTTTACGTTATTTAATGATTTTTTAATTTATTCATTGTTTAATTGATATATTTAGAATGTTTTCATTCTTTTTTCTAATCTCATTAAAGGGTAAATTATATGAAAAACTTGGTTTAAAAAATCCGATTGTATGCTTATTTTTACAGTATTATTTAGTGGTTTCTTTTATCAAACTTTGTAAAAATGTTATTAGTTTTATTATACGTATAAACCTGGTGCCACAATATGAAATATATAGATATGTAGTTTTGTGGTAAATTTTCGACACTGGAATATTTATTAACTACTTTTCATAAATGTAGATAGATTGCATATCACTTCAACAAGAACATTTCAGTATTTGTAATATGAGATTAGGAACAAAATATTTACAAAGTGGATTGAATGTGTTGTGTTTTGAACTGTATTGAAGCAATTCTATGTTTAATGTCAGCCTATGCAAGTTTTCTTCACACAATAATTGTGCAAGGATTCTATGAAGCACAAATCTTTTGTAAATAATTCATTAGGTTTCGTATCTCGATGCTGTAATATAATACGCCGTTGTTATAACTTTCAACTGATATTTGTAATACTGTTTCAGCAAACTGTAGTACAGAGCAAATCACTGCATTGTATAATTTTTTTTCTTTAAATATTCAATTTCAACATTTTACAGTAGTGGACTGAAGTTGGGGCTGGGTCTGCATTTCTTGTTAGGATGAAAACAGGCAAGCTCGGACAAAACTTCGGTGGGCTACTTGATATTACAGGTTTCTGTAGAAGTCCCTTAAACAGTAAATGACACATTAAGAGTAACACATTATTGTTATCATTGTACAGTGTATAAGAGTGACTACATGACTCAGAACTATCACATGCAGCAGTATGAGCTATTTGTCTTTCTCGATGTTCGCATACAAACTAGGGCCAGTGCAGTATACTGTAATTATAAAACACTGAGATTGATAAAACATTGGATTAATTTTTTTTTATCTTTATAATTATAATATTAATTTAAATGATTTAGGTAGTAAACACTTTAAGTGCCAAGCCAGTGCTTTTTTTCTTCTGGGTAAATATTTTTTCATCTGCTCTGCTTCTTAAGCTTTGGGCTGTTCCATTTTTAAAATCTAAAAAAGGGGTGGGGATGGACAGGATACTTTTTAGCCTCCCCCCCCCCCCCCCCTTATAAGTATTTACAGCAGTATGCATGTACTTCTTGTTATTTTTTCGCTGTGAAAATCAGTTTTTTTTTTTTTTAAATCAGTATTTCATTCGCTATAAACTTTGAAAGTGCTTACTGTAATCAGTATTTCTTCTGTATTAAACGTGTACTGCTTCAAGTATTGTCTAATTTTAAAGGAATCTTTATATGCTTATGATTGTAACATAGCTAGTGCCTAGTCAGTTGTGCGTGATAAGTACTAATATTACAAAAATATGGTGGGCAGAAAAGTTTTACTTTTTATCTGTTTCTGCATACTGACTGGAGTGATGAGAAATTGCAACTGTCTTTGATTTAGTGAATTTTAATTACATTAAATGTTTTTTTGGTAGGTTTTATCATGACATGCATTGTGTATACCTCCGTGGATACGCACCCATAATTTGCAAGTCTCAGGAGGATTTTGCGATAATTTTGTTGTGACGCTGCTTTGTGTGAATCATTACCCCATTGAACAAAAAACCCTGTTTTATATAACTAGGACTGGACAGTTTTTTTGTGTGATAAACCATTGTTGATTGTTACCAGTTACTTACCCTAACTTCACTGAACACCTTTGTAATGCAGCTGTAATTATTCGTGAATACATTACGAAGGTCTTTTTCTGTTTTTGTGCTGATTATTAAAAGTTCTAAAACATATTCCTTGTGTCTCGCATTATTTTTTGTCAAAAAAAAAAACAAAAAACAGAAGTGTCCACAGCAACATTTCGCCATTAAAAGCCACAAATTTGCTGGTTTTGGCAATAAAACAGGTAGTCTTCACTGTTTAAAATTTACCATTGGAACTCCGGGCACACCAACAAGAGCCACCAGGTGGTGCTGTGACTATTCCTATGTGGGTGTGAGGTTTAAGAATCTTCAATTACATAATGGACACAACATACTCTGGCGACTTCACAAGTACACCCTTGGCAGGCCTGTTCAAACTTGAGCCTTTCTCAACTTACATTAAGGTGGTGTAGAGCAAAGAGCTCTGTGACAGTTCCTCCATGCCATGGTGCGGGCTCAAACCTGGATTTGAAGTTGTCAGCTGAACCACTTGGCCACGTCACCTCTCTTCACCAGTGTTATGGGCTTTAGAATGACAGCAAAATGAGGGCACACTTCTGCCAAGGTTGGAACCATTGCATGTGAAACTGATGTTGACTCACTGCATGCCTGCCCTGTGTTATTAGATGGCAGCCTGAAATGTCAGCCCATTGTCAGGTCGGGCTAACCATTGCCCAATATCAGGTCGGCCCACTAGACCTATATAGTCCGGAAAATGAAATGTTGGTCCTATGATAGCCATGCAGCAATGTCTGGCCAATCCATGTGGGGCGAACATAATGCCAGCCCAAGTCAAGTTGGCTCAAGTGTCTGGTTAAACCAATGTTCGCCCACAGTTGGCAGGCTTCAAAGGGATTCTATATTTCCTATAAATTCCTATATATATATTTTTTAAATACTATTTATCCATAATTTTGGGCCAAATTTTCTACATTATTCTATTTTCTGCTGAGTTGCACGGTGAATCTTTCATAAGATACTCCTTGTCTGTTCCAGTGCCTACAGGAATACTTTTTTCTGATCCAGGATAAGTAAAGCTACTGGAAACAAGTGCAGCATGTGCAGTACCTCTCTGGAAGTTAATCACAATTTCTTTGATAAATAATGCAATATAAAGATAGTAGAGGGAGAAATATCAAGGTAGATCAAGTAATTTCCTTAAAGCACCTTCCTGTAAAACCTTCTATATTTTGTAGATGGACCACTTAGAAGCCTGCTGAGTTGGTGTAATATCATGCCCTCCTAATGTTTGGCAAGTAGCAGATCTGGTCTAATCGGCCCACTGTTAGGTCGGCCCAACATTAGTGTTGACCAAATGACATCAGCTTCAAACAGTAATTTGCAAAGATGCGCCTGAGCAAAATGGCAAATCAACAAAATTTAATTTCAATAAAAGTATTTATTTGAATAATCAATGTCTTAACACCAATGCATTGAATTAAATTACTGAAATTTTTGGCATGAAATTAATAGTTGATGGCTGACTTATCTAATATATATATATATATATATATCCGCCAGTGGGGAGGGGTCATTCATTCCCCAAATTTCTTGTTTATCACACTTTATGCACCCCCTCAGGTATGGTGCTTGCAATTTATCTGACCCCCCACCCCCCCTCCTTTTTTTCAATGCAACTCCCCACTCCCTTGGTCCTTCGTTTTGCAGTACTTTGTTGGATCAAGATGGACTAGCAGAACAAGGTACCCCAGCTGCCGGGCAGCAGCAGCAACAGCTGTCCCTCATCTGCTCATCAACGATTAACCCAACTTTACCCCTCACTCCAGCTGGCAGATGGTCAGATTTACTGCACATATAAAATTTGCCTAAATAGGGCCAAATGGAAAAAATTGTTTGGTTCCAATTTCATTGCCCTCAAAATGTGGGGTCGGTAGATTGGCTATTGGTTTTATATAGATATAATTTAAAAAAAATAAAAAAAATACTTTAATAAAAGTCCATAAAAAGTTTAGGGTGGGGGAGGGGGGGGGGGGGTGACATAGGGTCAGTAGGGAAACCAGAACCACAATTTTTTTTAGTCTATACTTGTATGTTTTAACAATGACATGTCCAAGTTAAGAAATGTGTGTGAAAACACTTCCATTTGTATGTATCAAAGTATCCATTTAAGAACACATATATAAATATAACATGAAGCAATTGATAAATATGAATCTATATAAGCATTCATTGTTTAACTTGTCTCTATATATAATTAACAAATGAAATAAGTTGTGCATAAGCGTAATATCACAGAACTACTTCAATTACAATAAAGGAGGAACAATAATGCATTTTTATATCACAATGGTATATATTAATAAAAATTAAGCAAATGATTATTTGGGTATTCCTCTTTTTTTCCCGCCTCCCCATCCAACACTTTTCTCAACTGGGGCGTCTCGAAACGATATTCTTTCTTTGACCTGAGCTAGAGGTGCGGAGCCGGTCTTAATTGCGGGAAAGAGTAACTTGCCACCTGAAAGAAATGATGAATTATATCAAAGCAAGAAGAAATTACAGAAATTTTGTCAGAATATGTTAAAATATATTGGCAAGTTTATTAGTGATCCTATCTAATTGGTGTGAATATTCCTAACTTTGCTGATACAGCCTGGGACACAATTAAACTGCTCTTACTGAAATAGCTTGAAATGCTTACTCATGAAATAGACAATTCTCTCAGTTCTTGTTTGCAACCTCCATAAAGGATAAGCAATAAAAAGGTGACAGACATTCATTTAAATGATTTTTGTGATAGATGTAACACGTCTCGATCATTGCTTGGCCATGCACTGTTGTAATGACTAGATTAATGATATATTTCATCACTGTATGGATAAATAAATCAGGGAAAAAGTGCAGTTTAGCGGACCCAAATTTTGTGACTATATTTAGCAAGCTTAGTTGCCAGGCCTATGACGTCAAATGCTTGAATTCAATGTGCGACGTCACAAACAAACGGTGGCGGTGATTATTTCAAGGCAAGAACGCAGCTTATTATTGTTTATTTTTTATTTTTCTTGGGGGCTGCCACACCCAAATCCCTGCTACTCAACACAAATGTTATTCTGATTGTGCGCCAGAACGAAATTCCGTAAAAATAGTGAATTATTTTTATATTTCATGGACGCCAAATATGGCATAGATATGGGTTTGCAATACTGCACTAAACCCTGGATTAGTTCCTCTTGTTTTTTAAAAATATTGTTACCATTTTCTGATGCACTCGAGTGTCTTCGATAGGATGCAAGATCTGTGCAACTCCCACTTCCAATAGATTGAAGCTCAAGTGAAGGACTCGCCTAAAATAAAACCAAAAGTAAAATTTACTCCTTCAACAATTGTAATCTTATAAATCTGCCATGTTTGCAATTCCTTGTCATATTGATCATCAAATATTAAACAAATTCAAGCATCATAATTAAAAAAAAATTTATAAAGAACATCTGATAAAATTTTATGTTTCAATATAGAGTAAGTACTTAGTGTGTTATAGAGCTTACCATTAGCTGAGCACGTCCTCGGTTTGACAGGTCAATATGAGGAAGGTTTGTAGATCTGGAAAGGTATTTTTGATAAATACAAATTTAAACCCTTTATTTATAAACGGATGCCCAATCAATAAAAACTAATAAGTAACAAAGATAAAAACAAAACATGATGAAACAATATAATATATAATTTTGATTTTAAAAGAAATTGAATAAAAACTGAAGAGATATACCAGTGCAACATAATTAAGAATTTTTTTTTAATTAAATAAAACAGGAAGCGCAAAAATATCAAAAAGAGTTAACCTATGCCTAATTCAATTGAAAACCTCTTTAAGCTGAAATCTCAGGCTTTAATTTTGTCTTAATAGTAGCCATACAGTTAGCATTCCTATTTTTTAAACCTGGTAATTTAAAATGACCTGTGCTGTGGCTGAGGCAGAAGTGATAATGGGATGACACTGCTGACTGTACACACTATTACAAGTTATCAATAGATTACACATTAAGGATTAACATACACACCCTTGTGATGGAAGAGTCCTTCCAGTAGGCAGGTCATCGACTCCTGCTTGCGTGTGCAGCCACTCATAGGTCCGAGAAACTTTGTGGTGTCTTTCTTGTTCGCGGTTCATTTCTTCAGCCCTCATTTCATTCGCCTTTGCTGTGTTTCGAAAAAATATTTTATTTATAAATCTGTTTTGCAATTAGTATCATACACACGAGCAACATGTATATAAATGTCTTTTAATGAAAACTAATTAAAAGTTATGTATTTATTGAGTATTTTACAAATTATGATATAGTACTGTTGTGAAGAATAGAATAGAATAGAATAGAATAAAATAGATTGTTCAAGTAGCAAGGATGATTGGATAGTTGGCTTCTAAATCATTGCAAATTAAACTAATGAACAAATTTCAGAATATATTTTGAACATTTCCAATTGTGCAACAGAATCAGGTCATGATTCTGCAAACCAGACCTAATCTATACTAATTATATTTTCTCTGAAGCGGCAAAAAAGTGTCATATGGGGTTGTAAAACATCATCACTCCCAAAAATAGGAAAATCATTATGCATTGTAAAATCCATAATAAATACCGATGTCAAAATCATTTACAAAATTGTGGTTTACAAAAATTAGAAAGCCAGAGAAAAGTGCTTCTATATTCTGAAAAATGTGTGCGCTTTTCAACAAAATGTATAATCAGGCAAAAAAATTTATTTCGCAAACCTGGAGTCACAGTTGGCCCAGACTGTGCTGGTTCTATGTAAAATTTAAAAAGATGATGTTAAATTATAAAATTGTTATTAGACAATTCAGAATATTTTCATGAGGCATGTGACTGAAGAATTATGATCATGTATTAGAATTACATTGGCAATTAGTTATATTAAATTGCCCTACACAATTTTGATAATATGTAACCATGTGTCATAAGGCTACAATACATGCTCCCCACAATATACTCATTCATTAATGCTCCCTTAACTATAAAAATTATTGCAAAACTCTAACAATTCTAGGAAATTTCCATTAGTGTCTTTGAGCATGCTCATCTGCAGCTGCTCCTGCAACAGGCCACTTTAGGCCAAGTATTTAAGCTCCGCCCAGTCTCCCTCTAGGCACTGAAGGCTGATAGGAGAGGGCTGCTGGAGAGAGGTAGAGCCAGGGCAGGACTGCAGCAGAGAGTTCCGGCTATTTAGTCAAGTATTCTTAGTGAAGGCTGATCTTAGTGTAGACTCGACATGTAATCATTTGGACTTTGTGGGGAACACAATAAACCATTCAACTTTATTCTTGACTTCATTTTCATTTAACATCATGTTGGATTGTACTAAGGCTTCAGATCCTGCGCCTCTCTGCCAAGCTAATAACTTTATTCAACAAGAGAAGCTTTAGTATAACACATGTTACCTTGGAAATACTCCTTTCTTGGAACACTCTTTTTCGGAGGAAGCTGAATCGGTTTAACTCTTGAATTTTCCTCCAATTTCTTGTAAAGCGCCAGCCTTTGTTTCGGGTCTGAAATACAACATAATGAATATGGGAATTAATATGTTTAAGCAAGAGTTATTGTATACTTGCTAGAGTGGCCAATGCCTCAGCGTGCCAGTTATTATATGCCCAACAAAAAAATTACATTCTCTCATTATATTAATATTTAAACAAGATAAGATAACCTATGTCAGCACATTCTACTCAGATATTTGAGCGGTGCCAGAAAACATTTGATTTTCTAACAAAACAAGTAGATAACCAGGGCAGAAATAATGATGAGATGATCAGGCCAGACCTACAAACATGTTTTATGCAGCTTTTGAATAAGTGAGGTCTTCTTCGAGGAAATTTCAGATTTTTAACATTTAGGGTTACTTTGTAAATAGTAACTACAGTGGACCCTCGTTAATTTGAACACCTGGGTGCCAGACCATTCGTACAGATTAATGTTGGATTCCCAATTACTGGCAATTAAAATTTTTGGAAAGTTCCTCCATTTAATATCAGTTAATAAATGCAGATAAAGTAACTAAATATTTAATACACACCTAGCTGACTGTACTTTTGTTTTCTTTGCGCATTGTACTTCAATTTTTTGGCTCTGGCCATCATTAACTCAGCTGTCCTGCTATCCTTGAAACCCCATTCCTCGGCAAGTTTGTCACTCCTTTTACTGTTCATTGTACGGGTCGTCTCCCCTGCTCCCGGTAGACTAACATCACTTGTGGCATCGCTGAAGCGTGACAAAGGGGGTAAAGGTGGTTTGCCCCCTGGTGGCAAATCCTGTTGGTGAAATCTGGCATCGGATTTTTCCCAAGCGTAGATTGGGATGGCTGGTGCCTGGGGTACCTAGAACATTAACACACGAATGTTATTGACTTATTGTTATACCGCGAACTCACCACATGAGCTAAAGGGAAGTTCCCACTCATCGAACAGAAACAGGAATATACATGATAATGACCCAAAGAGTCACATAATACCGATAATTATATTATACTTCTTTTATATATGACAGAGTAAGATATACACCACTCTAATACTTATGATGTATCGTGTTATAGTTTTAGGACTTCTAATAGACACCTACCTACCTATCAGTGATACAAAAGCAACCATTAATTTAAAGTGAGTTCAAACCTGCTGGAACAGTTGAATCCTTGCTGCATTATCAGCCTTCAAATTAGTTGCATCACCATTTTTATGGCCTCTTCGATCACCATTATCATTTGAAGTATTTCTCAGGACTGCATGACTGTAGACAAATGCAAAGTTATAATGCTTAATGTTACCATCAATTTATGTCTTGATTTAGCTGAAAATTTTGATAACTGGCAATTCTAGAGTCTTTACCACCACACAGTATTGCATAATAATAATCTACCTTGAAGGGAGTTGAGGAGTCTCAGGCGGTACCCAACCTTGGTTAAATCCATCCTAGAAATCAAAAAGAGCAAATTTTGTGCAGTAATATGTAAAATCTGTTCATCAGATTTCAATATACACATACTAATGAGACATTTTCTTTGTTTTTAAGAATGAAACATGTGAAAGTTTGTAACTTTTTCCATAGATAGATAGATATCTTATTTAAGTCTTGCCCTGTACAAAATATTGAAAAGTAAAATGATCTAAACCTGACAGTGAATGGCAGGTTTTGGCAATTATGAATGACATTTTTTCTATATTTAACACAAATAACTTTCTTTAATCACTCATAGTAACAAACTTCGAATATCGCTATAAATTGGACCAATATACGCCCAGTGCATACATCTACCAATTGTATAATAAATAAATTATGAAGATTTATGGATGTTATTAAATTATAATTTATGTATACATTTCTTAAAGGTGAATAACAAATTATTAGATGACATAATTTAATCAATTTAATGAAATTTTAATGCAACATACCTCATCAAAATTAAAGTCATCCAGATCCACTTCAGGAAATTCTTCATCTTCCAGGTCCTCGCCACTTTCCAATCGAGCAAATTCAAGCGCTTGTTGTAGTCTTTTACGCAACGTATATCCTCGCCATAATGCCTGAAAGTAATTGCAAACTCTGTGGTCTTATCCTGTCATAATTATTATTATTACTTAACCTGGTTATCCATTGTTGCATTATATATATACAAAGTTTGTATCCTTGCATTATTGTCAAATGCAATGAAGTGTAGCCAAACCCCGTTTGGCGACATCACAGATTATTTAAGAACAAGAAATCAAACTATAGCATTTGTAAATACATTTTTGTAGTCAAAACTGGCAAACAATTGACTATAATTGGCTTCAAACAAAAGGCAATCTACACATAGATGACAAGGAATTTTCACAATTGTAACATAGATAGCACACTTGCAAAGTGAACTGGCCTACACTTCCTTGCGTTTGGCTGTAAAATATATTTATCACTGCAACTTTACCTGAATTTTGACGGCGGATGAATCGAGCACCTGAAGATTTGCACCTGGCCACAGGTATTGTGTGAGATTCTCTCTAAATCGACGACCACGGTAGGCTGCCTGAATTACAGTCGTGGCAAGACATCGTTTTGTCAATTTGTCAATCTCACGTCGAACAGAATGTCCTCTCCAATTAGCTTGAATAATCGTGGCTGCTCTGGTTTGCAACCGGGAAGACCTTTAAAGAGTCAAACCATCATGAAATCACAGAAAACTAACTTAAATTCTCTGAATAAACAATATTCCCTGAAATGTAAGTCAAGTCAATGAATGAATGCACTTATTCCATCAGAGATGAAAATATTATCAGATTAAGTTTCAGAAATGTTAAGTACTTGTATTGGCATGTTTTTACTGCATTAAATTAAAGCCATTATAGCATATACAACAAAGCTGGCAGTTAGGAATCCGAATGATTTCACCAACCTATCTTTTCAAACATTTTAATAAGAAATAGTCCAACTGCCCTATCTAGTAATAATTTTCTATGAAATTGAATTTGTAAAATTGATCGAATTCAGTCTGGATTGAATAGATAATTGTTTCTACTCACTTTATTTCTTCTTGTTCATTCTGAAGAATCTTCTGCACCTTGCTTGCACTCACTGAACCTGGAATATTTCTGTGAGTGGTTGTCCTTGAACTTTGACCTCCTGCCCTTGAGAGTTGACCTTGACCTTCTTGAAGATCTTGCCTTTCAACTTTGCTTTCCAAATTCTTGGAATCGTTATCAAGATTCCTATTACCTACGTCAGGATTTTTCTGTTTTGACGGTGACGACAATGACTTAGCACCCTGATTTAAGTTCCGTGAAGGCTGAGTTTTGGGAACTGACGGAGGTTTTGGATTGACCTTATTCAAGGCTTCCTCAAACTTGTTCTTGTTTTGAATTGATGCATTTTGCATCACTGATTCAGCAGTTGCTACTGTTGAAGCACCACTTGATGATTCTTTTCTCTTAGTCAAAGACTTTTTAATGATGTCCTTAAAATTCACCTTCAAGGTTGTATCAAGGTGACTTGAAACAGAACCAAACTCATGTGTGAAACGATGTTCTTCAGCAAGTCTTACATCCTCATCCATGTATGTTAGATGCAACTTCAACAAATCTGCACAAACTCCAATATCTTTTCTGTATTGAAAAAAAAAAAGCATTGAGTACCTTAATAGATCAGAAGTATCTAATGAAAGAAACAAATTCCAAAATAACATGCTCTAAACAATAATTATTGTCTGATGTGATGAAGTGTTCCATTGCTATCCAACTGGTATGAGCTGAGTGTATTAGCCATGTCACAAATTGTCATGCTCTGATGACACACTTATCAATTGTTTAACTACAGTATGTTCATTGCCTAATAAGAAAGCTGACTGCATGATAAGTCAGGCATACAAATTTGTCATGGAAAAGGTGCAGTATAGCGAACCCAAATTAATGACCATATTTAGCGAGGGTCGTTGCATGATGCTTATGACGTCCAGTGCTTGAATTCAATGAGTGACGTCACAAACAAACAACAGTGGTTTTCTTTTTCAGGTAAGAAGGCAGTGTATTTTTTATTTTTCTTCCCCGCTAACCTACAATTAATTTATTCTGATTGTGCTAGAACTTCAAAACTTGCTCATAATAATATCTTTTATTTTACGGATGCCAAATATGGGCATCAATTTGGGTCCGCTATACTGCACTTAACCCTTTGTCATGTAATAATTTACTAACAAACTCTACTAGCTTACTGCACAAAGTGTATTGCAATGGAACACTTCTCCACTTCAAACAATAACAGTTTCAATACCTCAGAACTTCGCTGTATGCCACTTTAAGTTTGTCACAAACTTCATTTTGACATCTGCACATCAGTTCGAAGCCAGTTAATGCATCTTCATCAGCAGCATCAGAATCATCAGACACAGATGCCCCATCCACTTCTCGGAGAGTGGGTACCTGCTCTTTCATTAGTGCCCTGAACCAAAACAAATTGTCATATTAACTTCTTTTTTTTATTATTTGTCTTCAATCTAGTAGTCTAATAGAACATGCATCAAATGTTCAAGCTTGTACAGCAGTCAAGTGTCTGCCATCATGTCAGTAATATGGTAAATATAACTGATTCTGATATTTGGAACACCATGACTGCGCGTGAAAAATTATCATTTAACAATATTTTAAAGCTAGTATAACTTGCACATACCTGTAATTGTTTTCCTCTGTAAAGGGATTTTCGTCCAAGGTTAGATGACATAGTTGACGACATTCTTTTATTCCAGGTAAAATACTCTCCAGATCTGCGATTAAAAAGTTAAATCAGGCAAACAGCACTCAGTAATTAGCAAAAAAGTTATTTCTAAAAGATGAGATACTCACCTATGAGTTGATTATGACTGACGTTCAGTTTCCTCAGTGAGACTAGATTACCCAGACTAGATAATTCCATCAATCTGAAAATATCAATTGAGAAACACTTAATTAAGATGGTCAGTCAGCTCTTAATGTGCTGTATTGTATTGCCTCAATGGAGTCAATGCTACTGGTATGAAGGTTAATCAGTTTATCTTCTTCTTCTACTTCCAAGCAGGTACTTCACACCAGTTGGTGGATCCTCGTACTGTCTAGAAACCAACATGCGCATAGTGGTGACGCCTTTCAGTGCTCTATCTATAAAGTATTGTCTATATATAGCAATATCAATGACAGCTGCCAGAAGCAGATGTAATGATGAGATGAAAGGCTTAGAGTCCACATCATATTGCACATTTACCTCAATGGTGGGATCTCTTAGCCTCAGCATAGACACCGAATACAAGGCACCACCAAGTTAACACTATGAAAATGACTTTACAATGAGATATACTTTACAAAGAATGCCCAGGCTGTGATTCAAACCCAATCCTTCACAGGAGCTGCTGAATGTCTTAACCACTTGGCAACCAAACTTTTATAGAGTGGAATTTTCAGTTTCAAGTTACAAGTACATAGCTATGATCCCTTACAAACATTATTTGATCCCTTACCCATTATTTGACAGCACAAGGGTGTGTAGCAATGGAAGCCAAGCATTACTGAATTCATCAACGGACGACAGACTATTGTCTTGTAAATTCAACTGCCGTAGGAGCACCTGGTTTTCAAATAACGGAATCTGTGTTAAAATAAAGAAAGACAACATGTTAAACATTGCTCACGAAAATGAAGATCAGTACATACCAAATTATAACTCATATCTAAAATTTCCATTGTGGCTATACTTGTACACAATGTCATTATAACAAAAAGGTCATGATAATTTCAGTTGAAGTTAATGCACAAACGTTTTATTGGTCATATTTTCTTTGCAAGGCATAGAGCAGCACAAAATGGACAGAAATATACCAAAAATTCTTCACCCTATTTCATAAGTGATGTCTGACAAATAACTATACCAGGATCCATAATAAATGTTCACAAATCATACCCAACTTTCTAGGTGGTATAACACTTCTGGGAAATAAATTACTAAAAGTTTGCTATATTCTCCATTACAATTTCTGCTGCTTCTCTGTGACAACAATGCCATAATGATGACAAGATGGCAAACAAATTGAAACAATTATCATTGGAAAGATAAGAAACTTGAAGTTACTTTATACAGAGAGGGGGTTCAATAGGTTAAAAAGTAGGGGTTTTGAAATTTCTGTCCATTTTATGCTGCTCCAGCTCTTTATAAAAAAATTGACCCCAAAAACAAAAAGACCAAACCAGTGTTATAACATAAATGAGTTCATTGACCGCAGTTAAGTTAAACAATGGTTCAGGGAAGACCTGTACTGATAGTTCCTCTGTTGCTACAATGGTTCCCTATTATGAAGTATAAGCACTATCCCACTAACAAGACAATATCACCAACATGAGCCTATACATATGCATCTCCATATATTTTCAAAAGTTGAATCACCTGTAACAGGTTATTGGAGCTTGCATCCAAGAAGGCGAGCAGACTGAGTGGTGCGAAGTCTTCGATGTTCGCAATATGATTAGAAGACAAGTTGAGATTTTGTAGAGCGGTCATCTGGCCGAGTCCTTTTGTTGTTATCAGCTGATTGTGACTAAGGTCCAGTGTGTGCAGATTGGTCAACCATTCTGTGCAGGCTTGAAGTTTGGTTTTTAAAAGTCAGACACAGAAGTTGTTAAACCAATAAAATCATTTATGCAGTTTTCATGGCTAAAACTGATATTCTAATTACTTGTATTTTCGTTTTTAGTCTGAAGATGGAGTTTACAAATGGTGCAATCACAAATTTCTCAAACAAAAAACATACATTGTTATAAATGCATGATTTTCTACACAGCTGTATAACTCCCAAGCAATAAGTAAAATTTCATTTAACCATCACAAATTGTCAAAAAGGGCTAAAATAACAATGCAAAAAGCTAAAAAGAGCATTACGCTTGGTATAAAGATAAAAAAAATAAAATCAAGAACAGAGGCAGAAATTATAACATATACTGTCAAAAACTGGCACAATACGTAGAGAATTAAATTAATCTTATTAAAGCTTCAAGAGTTTTCATGACCACAGCTTCATAAAGATGAACTCAATATAATGTAAAAGATAACTATTACTATTATACTAGGCTACTAGCTCGACTGAACTGCAAAGGAGAGGTTCACTTCTAAAGTAGGATTTAATGGTTTCGGAAACTGTCTCACAAGTTTTGCATTTCAGCAAGATGGTCGTTGTGAGGTTACTTTGAGGACTCCACGGTGCAGCTATGATACGTACAACCAGTTGGGTAAATGACATAAATGCGAAACGTCAATAAAATGAGCAATGGGTACTACAGTGATCATATCAGTATGTCAATGTAGTGTTAAAATAAGAGGCTTCCAGTTGACCACAATAGGTCTGACAACCATTCGAAACCACTTATTTAGAACAATGTAATAAAGACACTGGCAACATAACGTTATGACGACATCAGCTTTATGACGCACATGGAAGTACCGTTTAAACAAGTAGTCCAGGTATACAATGAATATTATATTTATGTAATTTTGGGTATAGTGCAGTATAGCGGACCCAAATGTATGGCCTTATTTGGCGTCCATCAATGTTAATAAAATATTACTTTTTTTAGCCAAAATTTGTTCTAGCACAGAAGAGGAATAATATTGGCGTAGTAAAATTAACAATGTCTTGTCTTGAAAATGAAAAGAGCGGTCGTTTTTTGTGACGTCATTTATTGAATTCAGTGATATAACGTCATAGGCATGTTAAAAAGGCTCGCTAAATAAGGTCATAAATTTGGGTCCGCTATACTGTACTTTTTCCGTAATTTTATTGACAAGATATTATCATCATTAATACATTCGTCAAATATGAATGCTCAGTCAGAATAGCAATTGTACCTATTCTAGTCAGATGGGAGTTACCTGTGCTCGTGTGCAATACTAATTGTCTTTTGTGTGCAACAATGTCGTCACAAACGTGATGTCGCCAAGTAGACAATAATTCAAGCAGGTCAGGGAAGTCACCAATACATAGTACATGTACATTGATATAGAAGAGTGTAGGGTTAACATGGTTAAGAGGGTTAACATGGTTAAGAGGGTTAACATGGTTAAGAGGGTTAACATGGTTAAGAGGGTTAACATGGTTAAGAGGGTTAACATGGTTAAGGCAGGATGCTATTTTAGTGCACCCTTATAACACTTGTGAGTTGTTACTGTTATAAAGCATTCACGTGTACAATCACAATTAGTTAACTTTCCATAGGTGGACAAGCAAGGTTCTATTATATTCTTTAGTATGGTAATATTTCCTTACCTATTCTTGTGATTCTATTATGAGACAAATTCAAATGACGGATATTCTGACATCCGTCTAGTCCATGGATTGAACTCAAATTATTGTGCGACACATCGAACCATGCCAATGAAGACACATCAGTCAGAGATAATGCTTCGATAACATTGTTCTGAAAAATAAATAATAGTAACCCATACAGTAAAATGTGCACTCTAATTAACTTTCTAATTTTTACCTAGATAGTAATATGACCAGTAAATTCATTTGGGTACTCGAGGAAAAAACTGAAACAAAAGAAATATTGGGTCTAGTGCAGTATAGCGGACCCAAATTTATGCCCATATTTGGCGGCCATTAAAAATTAAATTTTATCAAATATTTCACAAGTTTTAAGTTCTAGCACAATTAAAATAACATTTGGTGTAGATAAGCAGGGGTTTGGGGGCTTTAGCTCCCAAGAAAAAGCTAAGATAAACGCTGTCTTTACCGTGAAGGTGAAACCGCCATCATATCTACATACATTTTTGTGACGTCATAATTACATTGCAAGCATTTAACGTCATATACCTGGCAATGAGGCTTGTTAAATATGGTCATAAATCTGGGTCCGCTATACTGCACTTTTTCCGAAATATTTACTACAGTACAAACACTTTTGCCAAAGTAATTGTCGTGGAAAAAGCAACAACATTTTATGACAAAGAAAAGTTAAAAATAATGTTGTGGGTTCTTCTAAAATGAACTATGGTTAAAATCAAACTACCTTCAAGTCCAGGTACTGAAGAGATCCATGTTGTTCGAAGCCTTCGAGTGCCACTAGGTGGCAGTTGTTGATCACAAGATGCTTCAGATTCTTGCATCCCCCTAGTGGCGAAGTTGAGAACCCAGGAAGGTCTTTCAGCTCAACAGTCGTTATCTGCCAAATGAGAAAAAATAAATTAAACAAATCCTCTCTAAATTCAATGTTGATTAGTAAGATTAGAAAAGGCTATTGCATGAAGCTTCAAAATTTTTTTAAGAGTTGCAAATATGTCTCTTTTATGGCACATAATAAAATTATAAAGCAGGCAACTAAATCGTGTAAACATTATCTTCATGAAAGGGGCCTCTTTCACACTTGGGTCTCGTGAATAATGTGCCTCAAGATTTTAACTGTACATTAAATGTGACATGAATCTGGTCTGAGTCTCCAGTCAAATTTTATTTCACAAACCTGTTGCAAAGATGAAGCTTGAGCAGCAGATAAAATGACATCCTCTTTTAACGGCAATAACTTCTTTCCAGACAAAGGCCGTCTTAATTGCTTTTTAGCACTTGATGGTTTTCTCCTTTTAAGTTCTTGTTTGCTTTTGCTGAAAATAATTTAAAAACTTTCTTGTTTTTTCTGGGATTATTACAATATCATTCTGAAATATATTCAGACAAAATAGTAACAATTCCTACCTCCATGGCTGGCAGCTCTTCATCCAAGCCAAACGCATGCTTTCCAATTCTTTTGGAAGAGTCATCATAAGTTGCAACTTTCTGAAATTCATCTCAATGTATTGAGTATACAGCATACTTTTAAAACACAAGTATACAGGTTAAGCAGACATTTTGCAATCTTGATTTTGCTATGATCAATGTGGTCTTAAGATCAGGCTCTAGTGTAAAATTCTTTTAAATTATAAAAGTAGGTGCAATTAATCGTAGTCCAGCTCATGATCAGACATGTACATGACTTGTGCAATTGATACCTTCATATATACAAAATTTCAGTTAGGAAACTCACAAATAATTCAATGATTTAACAATGTTTAATTAACTTTAAAGCTGGCTTTCCATATAAACGTTTCGCGGCCCGTCTGTCCGTCATCCGTTGTCCGTTTTTTACCCATCCGTTGTCCGTCATCCGTTGTCCGTATTATACCTTTCCATATGTATGTGCGTTTAGTAGTGTAGGCCACTCTAGACCTTTCAAAAAAAGCTAATTTATTGGAATTAACTGTCTCTAAAAAGTCTCCTAGTGTCTAACTGAATTGTAATTGACATGTCAATATATTTTGTTCAAAGTTGCCAGTTAATTGCAATTATTGCCTGGATGATAAGGGTTCATATAAGGGCAAGTTACTGCCTTAAAAACTTCCTGCGCCAATCAGCATTAGTTCTCAGCCCTTGAAATTGTAATATAGTACTATGCAATTAGCCTTGTTCGTGTATGTAAAAATAAAAATATTAAATAAATAATTAATTGCGAGATTCTACTATAATTTAGGTACTTACCTGTTCGGCTAAATATTTGCATAGATAGCTAGATAGCTAGATAGCTAGATAGATAGCTAGATATAGGCTATAGCTAGATAGCTAGATAGATTGCTAGATAGCTAGATAGATTGCTAGATAGATAGATAGCTAGATAGATAGATAGATAGACAGCTAGATAAGTAGGTAGGTAGCTAGATATATCGATGGATAGATAGATAGGTAGACAGGTTGGTAGATAGATAGGTAGCTGGATAGGTAGATAGATAGGTAGATAGGTAGGTAGGTAGGTAGGTAGATAGGTAGATAAGTAAATATATCGATGGATAGATAGATAGGTAGCTGGATAGATAGATAGGTAGGTAGAAAGATAGGTAGATAGGCCTAATTTAAATGCAAATCATGACCGAAAAGTTTAAATGAAAATTAAGTACATAATCTCACTTTTTTTCTTATTGAAAACTATTGGAAAAAAAAAAGAAAATATTTCACAAGATTTATTTTCTTGAATATCAGTACTTTATCACTTAACTGCAGTCAAGTGTGTATTACACTACATATATTCAAATAAAAACATATTTTATTTAGGCCTATTCGTTTATTAATTTACCCATTTATTTATTGTAAACATGTCTTTTTGCGCCCTTGAAATTCTTCAACAATTCATTGCAATTAATTCATAAAATGTGAGGGTTAAATCAATGACAGAGCTAACCACTTGACTACGATTACAATTTTTTTGAGAATCTCGTCAATGAAAGAGGGATATATTGCACTTGTTAAATGCAATTTATTTTGGTAATTTGCCCTTGCCAGGCCATCCGTTATCCGCAAAAATCGCCCCCTATCCGTATCGCCAAAATACGGACTGCGGATGACGGACAACGGAGGCAAAAACGTATTTATGGAAAGTCATTAATTAAAATCAAAGGGATGCGTATCCTGTCCGTATATGGACATGCGGATGACGGATATACGGACAGAAAGAACAGACATATGGAAAGCCAGCTTAAGGCTATGACATGTTAGTGTCTTATCTTTATATTTTTAACCATAACTGACTCCATTACTACTGTCATTTTGCTCTGCTGAAGGCCTAAGACTTCACACCAAAGGTGATATTAGCAGCTGATTAGTGAAGAGGTTTAAACATATTACCTCTCTCTTTCCTTCTTCTTGGCAGCTTCTTCCCTCTTTCTGATCTCTTCCTGTTTGTTCCTTTCTTCTTCCATCTTCCTTCGTTCTTCTTCTTTCTTTCTTAATTCCAACTGTCTCTGCTTCTTTTCTTCTTCCTTTTTCATTCTTTCTGCTTCTTGTCGTTCTTTCTCTTTTCGTTCCTTCTCAAGTTGTTCCTTTTCTCTTAGTTCCTTTTCTTCTTTCTCTTTTCTTTCTTTTTCCTTCCTCTCATTTTCTTGCTTTTCTTTTTCTTCTTTCTCGCTTTTATCTTTTTCTTCTTTCTCCTTTCTTTCCCTTTCCTCTGTTTCCTTCCTTTCTCTTTCTTCTTTTTGCTTCCTATCAATTTCTTCTCTTTCTTTTCTTTCCTTCTCTTCCATATCTTTCTTTTCTCTTTCTTCTTTTTTCCTTCTTTCATCTTCCACTCTTTTTTTGTCTGCTTCCTTCTTTCTTAAATCTTCCATTCTAATTCTTTCTTGTCGATCTTTTTCAGCTTTTTCTTCAGCCAATCTCTTTTCTTCCTTCTTTTGTTCATTCTCATTCCTTCTTTCTTCTATTTCTTTAAACATGGCTGCTTCTCTCTCTGCTTTCATTTTCATCAGTCTTTCTTTCAATGCATCTCTGTGGAGTTTTCTGACTCTGAAATTAAAAGTAAAACCTTTGAACTATTTTCTGCAGTTTTTTTGTGATGATATGTCTCCCACAACTCATACCTGAAATGAGTCAAAGAAACTGAATCCTTAAAAAAGTGACCTTATGCCAGTTATGATGAAAAGCTTTATGTTAGCGACTATATACAATATTTCAGAGCAAAATGTGTGATGGGTCATTGCTGCTACAAAAGACTTTATTTGCATAATATATTGTCAATATATTGTCCACAATAAAAGGGCAATTTATTTGCACCAATCTTCATGCACAGTACCTCCTCAAATGTGGTATCAAATAATTTAGATTAATTCGATGAGCAGACAAACAATTGTCATGTTGTATGTTGATGCAAGTATACAAGTTTACCTATGGAGTTAATGTGTCGCTTTATCGTCTAAATTACATCATTACAAGTGACTTAAATCGCCAATAAAACCAAGCTTTTTTGGCTATTTTAAGACTTACCTGTATCCCCTCCACAATGACTGAATTTTTTTTGCACTTTTATTTTTCTTTAGTTCGTCCTGTTGCTTGCGTTCTTCCTTACTTATTTCAAGATTTTTCTGTTCAATAGCGATGTCCTGGGCAAGTTTGTTAATTTCAGCCTTTAAATGAACCCAAAAAAAAATTTAAAAATTTACTGTCAGATGACACAAATCTTATTGAATGCTTTGACAGAGAGAAAACTAACAATTGAAATAACAATAAAATTAATTCAGATAACAAATGCCTCCAACCACTAAAAGAAGTCTTTCCAGCATTTGAACAATCATCTAATATATATTTTTCATTATCAATAGCACATCAAAATACCATTATCAATAGGTCCTACTTACAATTTAAAAAAGAAATTAAGGTAAACCTTGCATAAGTGGAATGTGCCTAAGTCAACTTTTTAAAACTTCACCTCACTCAATATAAATTAGGATCATTTAAACTTACCATACAGGCAATGTTAAATGTAAGTAACACCATAATAATGGGTATAGTCCCAGTATACTATCACGTATTGTTCAGTAATTTCAGCTTTCTTTCCTTAGTCAATTCCTTGTGATTTGGTAGCATTAACTAACTTTAAGACATTATATAACCTTAGTTGACAAGTAAGATAAAACAGGCAGAAATTGTTATTACTATTAATTAGTAAACATGCAGGCAGTCTGAAAATATATACATATGGTGTATATATATTCAGTGAGGGATATATCAATTAAGTATGTATATGTGCAAGAACAACATGCAAAAATTGGAAGAAAACAAACCTGATAAATTTCCAAAGAAGCTATAATCTTTTTTTCTTCTTCCTCCATTTCTTTGTTCAAATTTTCTTCAATTTGCTAATAAAATTTCAAAAATATCATTGATACATAAAATGCAAATCAGTGAATACCTTCTCAAATTTACACAAATTTGGCAATGGTGCCAAACTAGACAATCAATAGTAATACCAAATTAATGTTTCTTCCTTCTCTTTATACAATTACATTCAGCCAGAAAAAAGAAGAAGACCCTATCATCATTAAATGCACTAAAACTAAGGGCTGTTCCATTTAAAAAGTAGGGGGGGGGGGTTGACCACAACATTTTTGAAAAAGTGGGGGAAGGGGGGTTCTCCAAAAGAGAAAAAGAGGGGGGAGGGTTGACCAGTATTTTCTTAATGTCTTAATGTAGGAAAAAGCGGGGGTAGAGGGGTCTGTCAACAGGGATGGGGGGGGGGGGGGTGTCTGAAAATTTTCTGGTCCTCCCCACCCTTTAAAATGTAAAAAGGAACAGCCCTAATGACACCATAAGTTTTAGACAATGCAGTGGCCTCCTTAGTGATGCTATGGGCAGAAATGGAAGCTTTTTTTCACTTTATTAGTGTCAGATTATAGTGTGGTTGCTTAAGAGGCAGTGGTGTCTTCAACCCCTTACCTGTTGATGCTGAGTTTCCTTTCGTTTTTGGGTCTCCAGCTCCATGAGCTTCTCAGACCTTTTCTGTTCAATTAGAGCAACCCTCTCCATATCTTTCTTCTTTTTATCTTCTTCTACCTAAAATTTCAATTCTGACAGTGCTTTATGCATTCCATGTTATATAAAATTAATTTATTTGGGAGAAAATATATCGAAATGTCATATCATAATTGCAAATAATCACCATTTTCCTTTGAGTCTTCTTCGTCAACCACTTTTCTGTCCATTGTTGATATTCATTAATGGCATTATGTTGTGACCTTTCTGTTGTTTCATTCATTAGTTCTGTAACAATTTATTTGATCAGTAAATATTATAATTAACTGGCCCTGAGTGCCTGTGGCAAATATTGATTTTCCTGATATATTTGTAAGCTTTGAATTAAGATAATAATACACAAAAACCAAGAATGAAAACCACACTAAAAATTTTATGTAGACTCTAGATCTAATTTACCCGATATGTTTCCATTCACATGCATTAGATCCTCAACATCACCCTCATCAGAATTATTGTTGTTGACCATCTCACTTTTGTTGTCCACATCATCCACATTTGAATCGTTGACACAATTTGTCTCAGAATCAGTTACATTGTCGAGATGATTGCCCTCATTTGCTTCAGCAGCTTTGCTGTAATTTTCATCGGTGACTGCGACACTCCTGGCAGATTTCAAAGCCTCTTCTTCCCTTTGTTGGTGGTCTGCTTCAGATATAATCTGAAAATGTCACAGAAAATTAAGCCTGCGAAAAACAGCCCAGCTTTGATGCCATTGCATTAACAACTCATACTAGGCACAACTATCCTATATTTTTTCGAATGTAAGATTTAAATTATAACATACATTATATCAGTTATTAATTATAATAAATTAAGAAAGGAAACAGGTTAACGGTCAACTACTTTTTCAAAACATTGCATCATAAGATAAAGAAGAAGTGCCGCTCTCTATTTTTTATTTCATCATAACACAATACTTGGCCACCCAGTGAAAGACTATGAACTGATAAAAGAAAAAGTTCATATACCATGGACTTAAAAGCCTCAACATCTTCGACTCCTTCATCTGCCGCAAATTTCAGAAAACTTTGATCAGGGTTCCTCTCTGTGTCTCTTGTATCAATAGTCTTCAAAAGTTCATCACATTCTGCGAGACACTTCATGAAGGCTCCAGTCCGACTTTGGACTCTCTCCAAATAAGGTACTGCAAACTCTTGCATGACACTTTCTTCATTAATATCATTGTCCTTTATAAGATAAACAAAAGAAAAGAAGAAATAAAACTTCTAAATAATTAATTAAAAAATTAGTTTTCAATACACTGTACCATCTTAACAGTGTTTTTCATTGTATTACTCTGTAAAAACTATTATTCATGACACATGAAAAAAGGTTTTAAAATGTATTTCCAAAAATAAGTAAAAAATAAACGCATAGGTAGGTTTGCAACAGCCCAATGACTTAAAACTCACTTATCATTACATTTCTCTTGAATCATATGCATAGATCTACATACAATACTGTCCACACAACTCAAATTTTTGCATGAAGGTATGTCAGCTTATAACTTCATGCTCTTCCAGAGCCTTCACTTAAGGTTTTACTTTTGATTAAATGAGTTCATGATAAAATAAATTTCCCTTTTCCCATCTCTTGGATGTTAATTTTGTACCATTAATATTATGTGGCATTAGCAAGGTGTTATAGAAAAAATATTAAAAAATTTGTGAAATTATCAAAAACTGTATTTCTTTTTAAAAATACAATAATTCAATTTATAATATTATGTTAGAATACCAAATCCAACTATATATTTGGCAAACATACTGGAACATTTACAATTTCATCCTCGTGGGCAAATTCATCGTCTTGAAAGAGTGGATCATCATCCTGAATTAGTTGCAATTCTCTGTCTATCTCCGCATTCAAATCTGGTTCACCATCCATTTTGGCACAGAGCATAATTACCGCTTTTGTAATCATATCTTCCCATGATCTACTGATGATGTGGTTTTGTGCAGCCCTGTCTATAAATAAACATAGGCTAATTAAATAACTCAATTAAAACTTTAATTAATTAAAACTTAATAAAGTCAACTGAACATTATTTAAATTTACAAAGCAAATGTTTGCATAAACAAAAATTTGTCAGACAATCAAGCATCTCATATTCATAATAACAGTAAATTGAATGGCCTGTAGTACTGCTAGTCAGTCACATACTATTACTAGTCATAGATCTATACGTACTGAAATTATGAGATATCCATATGGTATTACAACTAATTAAAACCACTGTGTAGTATAATATGATACATATGGTCGAAATGGCACTATGGCAGCATAATTTGGTGGATCGGGCGAAATTTGGTAAATTGATTTCGTTGTGAAAATCATTGACATGGCTGTGAATAATTGGATGGCGTCGTTCGCAACGCCCCGTGACCACCAAATTCACGCAAATTCCACAATAACTACACCAACCTGGCACAAAATCCTATGTGGCTTAATACTATGGTATGATAGCCATACTGTTTCTCTTCGTAAAATACTTTCTAATGAGAATAATCAAGGTTTTCTACTCGGCATCCGTGCACTGTTTACAGAAATTCTGGAACTTCTGCGCGATAAGCAGGAAACGCCTGTATGCGTAAAATTTCCCCGTTGTCCCTCTGGTGTGCGCTTTTCACACTATCATAGATAGCGGGAAGACGCAAGCAGACCAATCTTTTTCTGGCATTGATGCAAGTTGCCTTTAATAATATAATAACTTAAGTGTACCTTGGGGCGGATCAACAGCAGCGACAGGCATTTTTAATGAACTATTTAACTAAAATTGACTGGTGGGGGGATGTCGTGACTTTCGCGATCATCCCCAGGAGCCCCTGAAATTCAAATAAACAAGCCCATGTAGCCTACTGGCGGATCCAGCCCTGACTCTATGTTACAAATGTACCTCTTGACAAGTGCGTGCGCGCGCCTAAACTGTTGCCACTCCACTGGCGGTTCCCGGGGGGCAAGGGACCATCCCCCCCCCCCGTCATGCTTTCCAGAACAGCAGCAGAGAGTTTTAGTCATGTATTCTTGAAGGCTGATCTCACATAAAACATTTCAATATGTAATTCTTTGGACTTTGTGGGGAACACACAGTTTTATATGTGTACATACAATAAACCAAATGTTCAACTTTACTTTGGACGCCTTCTTATTTAACTCTAACTGGATTATACTAAGGCTTCAGATTCTGGACCCTCACTGCTAAGCAAAATAACCACTTCATTAAACACTAGAAGCTTTAGTGCAACACATTAATACAATTGTGCGGGGCCTAAAGGTGCGTGGCCCAACGGGCCAACGCAGCCGCCTTGTTTTGCATTGCCCTAGGACCGGCCCTCAATTGCCATGTCTTCTTAATGTGACCATTCCATGACAGGTCATTGGCCAGATCCACTCCTAAGTATGCCTGGCTCGTTACTACTTCAAGGTTGACTCCCATCATTTTGTAGATGTGGGATACTGGTCCATTTTCTTGTGACCTGCAGATGATAGCACTTTGCTGGATTGAAGCGCATCTGCCAATCATTTGACCAATTTACTAGTTTGTTCAAATCTTTTCGGAGAGTGACTGCATCTTCTGGTGTAGAGACTGTATTATACAGAAAGCAGTCATCTGCAAACAGGCACATTTTTGTTATATATGTGATCTCTGATGTCAATGATGAAGAGGATGAATAGAAGGGGGCCTAGAACTGTGCCCTGCAGGACGCCTGAGTTTATCCTCCTGACTTCTTGCCATCTGTTACCACTGTTTGGTGTCTGTTGGTAAGCCATCTTGTGATCCATATTTCAGAGTGTTGCCTCTGATGCCATAATAGTCCAGCTTTCTAATTAGTCTTCGGTGAGCCACAGTAAGTTTCTGCTCAGTTTTTCCCGAAAGGCAGCGGCATGACCCAGTGCGCTTTTCTCATAACCAATTTTCCACTCCCCTGGAATCAGGGAGGTAAATGTCTGTGAAACTGGTTCAGGCATTTTCTTTTGGCTAAAGCTACACTAACGTAATGAAATTGAACAACTTTACTGTGGAAGTCAAACTGCATCAGGTACTATTTTCGTTAATTTTGTTGAACAAACATTGCAACGGTTTTACTTGTCTGTTGCAACGATCTTTTACTACCCTGTAGCAAAAGGGGGGGGGGATTTGGGGATAAGAACTACCCCAAGGCCCCAAAGTTTAATAATTCGTGAAAATGATCAATTATAGGAAATTTTATGGTACTTAATGTTAGTGTTTTTTTTTAGCTTTTCAAAATTGTGAGGGGCAAAACCCCTCCCAAAGGTCAGTCCGGGTGTATATGTAATTCCTTGTAAGCCAATATAGTAATTCCTTTTTATTTTTCCATGTACATTTATGTATACATGTTATTGTATGCATTATATAGTCTTCCATACGTGACTCTTGCATATTAAAGATATATTTGTAGGCTTATATAATGGCTGCCAATACACCATGTATATATTGGTTGTAGATGTAAAATACATGGACACAATGTTTACGAATATATGATTTTTTAAAACATTTATTTTCACGACACAAATGTTCAAATCAGTACATAAATATATATACATGTGTATCATTATATTTTATTACATGAGTATAATGTTAATAACAGCTAATAACCGAAATTGAAATATCAAAATTAGGTGACTAGAAAACACAGATTAAATAATAATAATGTAGTATAACTTTTGACACTGCATATCTCTCATAAATTACTCAACAAATTGATACCTGTAATTTCCAATATATACTTCTGAATTTAGTGTCTACCTCATTGCACTTGTGTTCAATTAATTTCTTCAGTAGACCGATGGGAATCAGAAATAAAATGCTGGGAAATACCACTAAAATCTTTGAAATAAACATTACAGTTCCAGCATATATTCGTTCGACAAGCAGTACAAAACACATGAGGGCATCCGCCATTTTTCTCAATACAGTGAGTGCACCTCGGACACATTTTACGCAAACCATCAGTATTCTCCTCCATCCATATCTTGAGATCTTTTGGAAAGCCTGATGCCGCCATTTTGTATTTTGCACATTGTGTGCCTGTATGGGCCGGAGCATTGCAAACCGTGCACAGTTCGGTGGAACAGGATGAGCAGACAAAGGTCGACGTCTCACCTTGAACACCGGCATAGTAGAACATCTCGCATCCAGGAGTAGGACAGAACCTTACAGCATCTGTGTTACACGAAATGTACAGATCCAGGGCTGCATGCAAGAATTGCCCAACGACCTCCTTCTTGTTGCGCAGAACCATCCTCACATCCTGCCACAATATTGGTTGTTGGCAACCATCCTCAGCACAAATTATTGGGATATTCTTACTAGATATAGCAGCCATTATCTGCCCATCCAGACATTCCCAGCAGTATGTGTGACCACATAATCCCAGCTTTATACAAGGCCATTCTGGTGGTGAAAAGCAAGCTGGGCAAGTTGACTCACCACCAACATTTGGACCCTTTCCAGTACAAGTATTTGTATATATTCGCAGGTCATTCAACACATCTATCACACGTTTCTTTGCATCATATCCCTTAAAATAAAGCAGTGCCGTTGTAGCATCAACTGCCACTGTAGACCCAATCCTTCTACTGAGTCCTTGAAGATGGAACCCAAATTTTTGCTTTAGGGCATGCACAACATGGTGCCCATCACCATATTGTAATAAGTCAACAGTTATTGCTCTTTTCATGCAGTCCTCTATCATTGGCTGTAAATCTTTCATACAGTTCTCCTTTCCTGCTGGATGTCCAAAGATCTGGATTTTAGAGCCCTCCAACAAAATTTTAACATCATACTGATTTTCTACACTTCTTATTGTTGCTTGACCCAGTGGACTTTCCATGCAATGGCGATGCTCCTTTGTGGCCTTAATCAGATTGGGTGAGACGATGTTCTGTAAAACCTTCCTTGCTGCCTTAAGAGTTTTACACATCATGTAATCGCCTGACAAGATCACCTTCACATCACCATTCTTCTTCTTCTCTTCATTAAGCTGTACACGATCACCATACTTCTCCTGTAGAGTCTGACGCAATGTGCTTATCCCACCACTTGTGACAGGATAGATGACACTCTTGACCGTAATATTGTTAGTTATCTGGATTTCGTAACTGATATTATTACTATTTTTAGCGTCCTTACCAAGAAATCGCAGTTTGTCACTGCTGAAAGAATTTTCCAGCTTTTCAATGTCTTCCTGGTCTGTCAATGTAAGGATTGCAGTGACAGTGTCCATGGTGTTTCTATTCAAAGCTGATTTTGTCACCTTGAAGGACACAAATTTCTCAAATACTTCCAACAGGAAACTGCTGATGTTGCCACGAAGTGAAGTACATCTCCCGCGTTGATTTCTATATTGAAGACTCTCTGGATCAACTGGCTTGTTTTCAACAGTAATTACATTAAAGTTGTATGTTGCCTTAATGTAATTAACCAACTGTTTGACCAGTAACGATGAGTCCTTTGCCCCCCTTACCTCAGCTGTCACATAATTTTGCTGTGTTGTCTTCTTAATGGAAACCAGTATACCATTCAGGTAAGTTGTGTCATTGATTGCTGTACGGTTGTTTCCTTGTAAACCCAAATGCCATGTACATGTAATTGGTGAAGTATGGTAGTGTCTATTGATTGTAAACTTGTAGTATACAGGGGACTTTTCAATCCTATCAAATTTCTTGGCAGACAAACCTTCATATAACAAAGGTTTCAATTGCTCATGGGCTGCGATTGCATCTCGTTCATTTCTGAATTTTAGGAATCCCCAGTAGCCAGGTTTGTTATGGACCTGATGAACTATGCCATGGTTTTGCTGGACTACTTTTTCCATATTGTTTATGGTGTCAGGGGCAGCATCAGGAGCGTTTGTTTTCTTGAAAACGTGAACAATCTTTGAATCTTGCGGCAGGGAAACTTCTATTATCTCACCACCGGCTTTGACAAACAAGGACGCTTGTGCAGAGTATGGTTCCCTATGACCTTGCTCGGATAAAGATTTCATGATTGATTGCAGTTTATTCGAAAGAATCCTTTCTCCTGAATTAATATAATCTGGTGACATCTCCAGTTTTAATGCACTGTCCATCAGGAGTACTGTGATTTTCAGCCGAACGTAACACACTTCTGGCTTTTCATTTGTGTCATCTCTAGGACTTAAGTCAGCTGATGCTGATGGTGTCTCGTCAGGATTAGTGTTAACTTCTACAGTATTGGTTGGTGCTTTTGTAGGAATCACTGATGTTGACAAATGAACAGCTGTCGATCGAAGCTGCTCTCGTTGACTTAAAGTCATCAGAACTGCTGTTTTTGAGCATGAGATTCTTCTCGTGGCTGTGGGTACCTCACAGCGACTGACTTTTGATGTGATTGTAGCACACAGCTGACCCTTGTCAGTGGTCACCTTTATGTCCGCTTCTTTCTCAGTAAGTAGTTGATTTGCCATTTTGTTTTTTAAGGACAAAACTTCCCTGTGACAATATTTCAAATGATAGTGTTTGTTTTTGGTGGTGTCTCTTTGCAATAACACTGTCCTTTGGCAGTTGTATATAGCTACCAACTTCACACACTTCACCAGGAATCAGTTCTAAGCACTTATCATGCTTACAGTTGTCTTTTAAAATTCTTCAATTCAGTTGTTGCATTTTTATATATGGTGGTTGGATGAAAAAACCTGTAAACAACAAAAATGTAATTAGAATGAGATCATTAGTTACATCTATACATGTAATACACAACATCAAATGTTTTAAGCCACGAGAGGATTTGAAAGGGGGTAATTGAGAATCTCCCATCCCAAATTTGTTAGCCAATGTTACACCATGCATATAAACCATAAAACCAACCTAAAAATCTGCCTCGATTATATCCCCCCACATATAAAAAAATCTTTCCATACATCTATTTTTTGTAGCCTTTACAGATTAGACAGACTCGTGCTGGAAATTTAATTATGTTGTAAGCTAGTATGACGTAAATTAGGAAAACCTAACTTTGGAAAAAAAAGCATTTGCAACAGGTGACACAGTGAGCATGTCACATCACTTCGCAATTTAGGGTTATGGTCAGTACATATTTATAAAAGTGACCAAGATTTAATGACCTTGCCATCTTGGCTGACCTTTTGATCTGTCAGTTCACTGAATATTTTAATTCTTTTCGCAATTTAAAAAAAATGTAAGAATATATACTCATCCAGTTTTACTTTTCCATGGCATTGACAAATTAGTATAATAATTTTTGTGTGATGTCCATCACTGGATTATGCATTTCGAATTTATATATGCTAGCTATATATATCGATATTATATTCCCCAGTTGCCCCCCCCCCCCTCATGGCTCCCCATTCCAGAAGGTCCAGCTACGCAACTGAGATAAAAAAATATATTAGATATTTTCACTTACCAAGCATGATGTTCTCTGGTCTTCAGCACACCGAAACTTATCTTTGGTTCTCATCCTTTGTAGAATTCTCATTGAATGAATGCATAGTAACACTGCTTTTATATAGGGTTTAAACCTATGTCAGCCATACAGAACGTTCTGGACTATTTCAAGCCACGTCAGGTTTGTGGTGCAAGAGGTTCTAGAATTATTTAGAATCGATTTATGTAGACTCATTTTTCCAGGGTTGTTAAAGCACCAGTGAGATATTTCCCCCGCGAAATGTAATGTCATGTGGTCATGGTGCAATAATTGTTTAAACAGAAGATGTCGCCACTAGTTCAGAACGTTAATCAATAGATGTCGCCAGTATAACTGAAGTATCTGACACTCATTAAGTACATAAAGAGATCTTGGCTACACAATACCATTTCATGCCTCGATCACCCTAATTATGTACTGTTCGGTCATATCCAGGCTCTGATTTTGACCAAGTTGGTACTGAATTGTTGTTTGCTCGGAAAGTGCAAATTAATTCACTGGATTGTTGGATTCCCTGCAAGACTTTGGTTTGCGTGACAATGTCCTCTATAACCTAAATTATCCATAAATGAATAATTTGGCATTAAATATATAACAGAATAAATTTTATTTTTAAAAACCTGCACATTTATTCAAGCACCCATGACAACTTAAGACACAGATTAATGGTCAGTTTTTAAACAGAAGTGATATTTTACATGCTTATCCTCAAACATTAAAGAAAGGCCTGTAACTAATTGGTCTCCTTTGCACAATTTCAATTTTTTTTATATGTAAAAAAATCAGGAAAAAAAAACAATTATACCACAAACTCACTCAACACTAAAGTCACACTCACCCTACCACATTCACACACAAGTTCATCACTGTATCTACAAAATTCAAAAATATGGACTAATATTTTGGGAACATCATAATTGTCTCATACATGTGCTCAGCTCTAAACAGCAAATCACATAAATATAGTGGAAATTTGCTAAGTATACATAAAATACTATTTTCATCACAGTTACGAAACATTTCTATGTATAAAACAATGTGCAATGTCTTTGTAAAGTCAAACTAGGTATACAATGCATGTAAGTGTGAATAAAGCAAGTTTTAAAATCTGTCACGCAATGATGATGATCATCATTTGCTTCATATATATTACTTGATCTACAATAGCAATTACACCTTGAAGTCAACAAAGAATCACTCAGCTAAAATTACATGGTCACAAATCATCCGGCAGTAATTGCATACATGTATATTTACAATTTTTTTTTTTATGGGACTGAGACATAATTTAAATTTTTTTTTACAGCCATGTGCATTTTAGTCTCATGGCACATTGCTTTGCAAGTTTATTATCGAAAATTAAGTTTTAATGGTTGTAGTTGCCATGGCTGACTATTAGTAAACTCGGTGAATTAAAAGATTTAAAAAATCTCTAGCGACTTAGCTGCACAGATATAACTACATGAATATTAGATATGAATTTACACAGAACTAATATCTCAGTAGTTATAGCGATTTAACTTCATGTACAGGTAGATGGCAAACACAAGTCCAAGAATCTGAAAGGAAAAATATTCAATATTAATCTATTGAAGAGTCTATAATCACCCAACAACACAAATGCCAAATTTTAAAGTATAGTTATTAGTCAATCCTGCCTTACTGCCCAAGTCAAATGTTTTATAATAGTCAAATTATTCAACAGAACATTAAATTTCAATCTTTGCATACATGTTAAAACATTTGCCTATGCCGTATAAATTCAGGTGCATTTGAATTCGACTTACACAGTTTACTGTATCACATGAATGCTATATTTGATTATTAAAATCAATTTATGAAATTGAATTAAGTCATACAAAAATTCAGCCTATATCATAACTCTGAACAGCCAGTTGTTCCAGGTTAGCCTTCATTTTGAAATTTAAGATTTCAGATAATAAAAATATTTTATTGATTAACTCTAAATTTTAGAATAACATTTCATATAAAACATCCATAAAAAAACAGTGCGTCTATAGCCTTTATATGCCAAATAGGATAGGGAAATATCAGTTAACAAATTTAAGTACGGAAATATCAGTTAACAAATTTAAGTACGAATGAAAATTTTTTTTTTATGTTTGGCATGTAGCAACAGGCCCTGGTTGATAATAGTTTATCAGTTGAAATCAGGATTTTCATAGCACGCCTTGTTTAGTTTCGGAGATTGCTGCATTAATTTTACAAAACATACAAATTATTTACTAACCATAGACAGTCCAATGCCAAATGCCAATCCTATCAGGTAACCCGTGTATTCAAAAGCAAAATCTCTACCAGCTTCATAGCAGCCCTGAAATGAAGAAAATGTGAATTAAGTTTCAAGTGTGTAGTAGGGTTATATGAACCAGGGATGCCACTCTAGTTATTTGAGAATTCTCACTTTTCCATGACCTTTCCCTGAAAATATTTCCCTGACAACATAGATTCATGAAGATTTATATGGTTGTAGGTCATTGACATCAAAGTACCATATGATGCTGAAATATGGTAAAACTAGATAGAAATATAATTAACATCTGCAGATTAATCATTCTCAAAGACAAGGTTTGCATTTTTTGTCAGCTGAAGTGTTTCGCATCAGCAAGGAAAATATCAATTTTCCCTGACTTTGATATCGGTATAAAAGGCCGTTTTTACAAAATTACTGACTTTTCAACATTTTACTGACCAATTAAAAATTCTGACCTTTTTCTGACCTTAAAAATTCTGACTCTTCCCAGACTAGTGGCAACCCTGAAATTCAATCTGGTCCATGTTGATGCGGTGAAAAGGAAAGAGCATGTACATCTATCTACCTGACTGTACCAAAATTAGCTCTCCCGCATCAGTGAGCAACATCAATGAAAATGACACAGATAACACGGGTCTTTGTTAGCCTGATGTGAAATGTCACATGTTTGCACTAATACTATCTTATGGTCGAATGTTGGCCCAGTGTTAGCCTTATTTAGCATATCGGGATTAACGTTGCAAGACAGATGACTTACTCTATGATGTAAGGCCTCATTAGGTTCACCATCTCTCCGAGCAGGAGGACCTAACTGCCATAATTGACACTTCCGCACATCGACGTAATTCCTGTACTGGTCGCGGACACAACAGGACTTGGGTACATATGGCTTGTCTGCCTCTGAAAGCACACAATGCAAAGTGTTACTATAGCACAATTCTAGGAACTTGTACAGCAATAATAATATAACGAAGCAGTTGATGATCTTACAAAAAGCATGAGTAACTAACATGTTGTGTAGTATTATAATTGTCACACACGGGAGCAAGTATATATATCATGCAGTAGGTAAGCACTTAGTCATATATAGGGTTCTAAGATTTTTTAGTGGATTTGTTTGAATACGGAAAACTAGATGCAGAGCTATTGTTGAGATACTAATTGAGAGCGGATCTGCACCATGGGTGTTACAATTTTCCTTACATTAAAATGGCATAATTTTTCTTAGAGCTCTATTGCAATTCTTCACAACAGTAGATTACAGGAATGGTAATTATGGGCGGTATATGGCTGGCCAGTTCTCATGTGACCTTGTACCTGGAAGTACTAATACAATACCTGATGTCACTACAGTCCATTTATTGATGACATCATCTAGTATTGTGCATTGCTGACATCATGTATTATCGTAGTACTTTCGGGTACAAAGTTTAAACGAGAACTGACCAGCCCTATTTGTGATAGAGATTGATGAAATGCTTTAGTATGAATTCTTGAAGCTTATTCACATTAACTGCACTTTTTTTATTACTTCTCGAATCAATTATATAATGCATACCACGAACTCCAGGCTGTAATTGGTACCATTCTGACCCTACGTACGTCTCCCATGATGCTTCCTCCACTGCACAGCAATACAACTGCAAATAAAGAGGCATCTCTATGATTAGATAATAAAATAGTGAACTTGTTCCAGGAATCAAATGTTTACAGAAAAAGGTAGACTTGCATATATATGTGACTAACACACTTTCCAGGGGTTTATTTTGCTTAGTTGTATTGCTCTACTTGAAAATCATGACATGATATGTGTGAAACATTAAGAAATCTGAACTGACATCTTCTTTGCCAATTGCCATACAATAAGGCAGTAATTTCACAATTTTCAATATTAAAGTTTTACTATCTGTTGTGTCAGTTTATTTGTGCTATCAACCAGGATCCCATATACATTTTTTTAATTCTACTTTACACAAGTTTGGGAAACTGATGGCTTTTACTTAACACAAATATTCTACTTTACACAAGTTTGGGAAAACTGTAGCAAACTGTAACGCAAATGGAACTCTGAATAGAATAAAGGAAGACTCACGTATTCTTGTGTTCTATCCCAAGCGTCTGTGACGGCCTGTACTTTAGGTGTTCCATCATTTTTGCCATAATAATCTTGCAATGAAGTCCTCATTACACCTCTGACTTCATCTCCAATCTAGAATACAATTTATGAGTAATAACACATTAATGACATTATCTTTAAAATATCACATTAACTAATAATTGTATCTGCCATAAATTAAATCTATTGAAAAATTAATTAAAAACATTACATGTACATGTCCTAGTAAATTAACTCAATTTACCAAAAGTTAAATGTATCGATAAATTAATTGCCCTTACCAAAACTGTTAATTTACTAATATTTTATGCCCATCATGTAACTGTAAATATTTTACCTGCGACCGAAAAACGAAAGCCAATATTCCTGATACCAACATAGAGAGGAATAACGTAGCAACTAGGATGAAATACTGAAATTCAAAAAATAAAGTATTAAATGTTACAAACACAGGAGAGTCAACTCCAAATAAAAATTGAATGATACATTAACAAAAAAGTTCAAAATTGGTGTATCTCTTAGCTATTGGATACGTGAAACATTAATATAAATAATTGATATTGGGAAAGGCTTTTGAAGAAGTGAATTTCATCAAACATATAACTGATGTTATATTAAAAATTTGGCCGGACACGGACAGTCTGCCAAAATTGGTGAAGCCTCTCAAAGAGACCTGGGTGACATGATGTACTTGTGCCTATGCTGAGGCAAGTGAAAGACCCCACCCATAAGTTAAATGTGTGTAACATGGTGTGGACACCAAGCCTTATCATCTCTGGCAGATGGTCATATAAGCTGACTTAGCTTCAGACCCAGTAGCATTGAGACATTGACATGGTTCCGGGCTCCATCTACATGTGATGAAAGAAATATCGATGGTCTAATGGGGATGTGTGATCATGATTCATGATGACTTACTGTTAGTATCATACACTTGTTTTCAAGAATGGCTCCGGTGCATCCGAAGAAACTGATCAGGATGATGATGCTACCACAAACGATGAGGACAATTGCTGCAGCAGTCATCATTTGAGTGCTGAATACCTCTGCGATGAAATTCCTCTCGGATAGAATCCATGCTGCCACTGCTAAGGCTGCTACTCCAGCTGCCTATGAAGCAAAAGAAAATAATTTCTATGTAAAATGCTTTAAAATTGAGGTGACATGACACTTTGACATTTTAATTTTTGGTTGTAAAATTTTATATAACAAAAAAAAATATATAATAATAATAAAAGAAACATAAATCTTAAAAAAATTACTTACTGACCCCAATTCAATAATTTTTGGTAAGCTCCATGAACTTGTTAAATTTGGTAGCTTGAGACATCATCATTGTTCGATGATGTCATTTTGTGTAACAATTATTTTTGTAGCTTGTCATGAATGACAGAAAAGAATGGCTGAGCAGAGATCATTCAGTGCAGTATTTTTTAACAATAAGTCAAATTTTAGAGTGAATAACAGCCTGGTTTTAGTCTCAAGAGATGATATGAGCATTAAGATATGTTTGGTACATTTTGGACTAGTGAAAAAATTCATGTCACCTGTTTTTTAAATTCAACTTTAAACTTCATACCAGGTTTAAAACAAAGAACTTACGAAGTACAGGAAATTCATGGCAAACATCAAATATTTGATGCATAATGCCGTTGAATCTAATTCTTGAGCTTTAGTCCCCATCTTGACTTCTTGTCAGCAGATATTTCAGACTCGTTCACCTGTGGAAATAGAAACCAGTCATTGAAAAAAAATCATGATTCAATATATATATATATTGGAACAAGGAAACTATAAAGCATTATTTCATTGTTGCCAACTCTCATGAAATTGTGACAAAACAAAGATTTTTAAAGCATTGACAACAAAAAAACAAAAGAAACTTTTGATGGTATAATTTCTGCAGTTATGCAAGAAATGGGTAATGATCCTTGCAGTTTTGACTTGTGAGAATTTGGTGCAGCACAGCCTTACAATCAAGGAGACCCTGACCTATGGCTTGGCAAAATGTAGTATATTTGTCTTTTATGAATACTTGAATTTACATTCAGGGTGTTGTTAACTTTATCATTTCATTAATTAATGCCATGTGGAGAGTGGAACATTTATTATAAAACCCCTCTAATCTTATCTTGAAAATTTTAATGGGAGAATGTGTGAAATTTATTGTTATCTTAATTGCTATCCTAACTCAAGTTAATTGTCCCCTGGAGTCTTTTTCACCCCTTCCTCATTGGCTACCCCTTTGTCATATTCATAACATGTTATTATTGCTGATTAAATCTTGGACGACTAGTTGACCAAGATTAATAATTACTACATGTGCCACAAATGGACATGGTATGAAAGCTATATCAGTAGTGCACGAGACCAGACATGATAAACAAAAAAAAAAAAAAAAAAACAAGCTTAGTGATATCATGCAAAGAGTGAAGCATCACCACGGTTTCTTGAAGTGGTCTATGAATCAAATACTATTTGTAATCATCTTTGGAGTTACTCAAATTTTAGATATGCTTTAAAATGATGCATGACTGCAACTGGTCATACTCCAAGCTTTGATCTGGAGTATATTATATGTCTACATATTAGGTCATGATTATCTAGACATGCGGCCATACCACGTTGAGCACACCGGTTCTCATCCGATCAACGAAGTTAAGCAACGTTGGGCCTGGTTAGCATAGTCTTTGCTTCCAATGTATATTTTACAAAGAATGTTTGGACAGTATGTACATGTGACTGCGAAACACTTGTTAATTTGCATGGAGCACACACTATTCGTGAAATGTCAATGGTGAGGGATGGACTGGCAGAGTTAGAATTTACTTCTATTGAAGTTAAATCAATTATTGAGGACATATGTCTCAATTAATCTTTGCATTTTTTATTATTATAGTATAAATCATGTATTGTATCAGTATACCAAGAGTATGAATAAAGATAATATATATATATATATAATCGTAATAATGGCTGCAAGTATGAATTTTCACTGAAACATGCATCATGAAAGAAAGTTGAAACTTGAAATCAATGCATAAAACAAACAGTATCAGCATACTTGTGTAAGGAAATGTCATCATACCTTAGCGCTTCACAAACGGGTATCATTTGTGGTATACTATTGGTGTACGATCAATATCACATTAAATATTAATCCAGAACTAAATCTATACCACTTTCGCACCAGCTGTTATGTCTTTAATAGCAGTCCAGTTGAAGTCTCGGCACCATGCGAGTTAACATAGTAACTGGTAATACAGTATTCCAGACATGTCTACTGTTTGAAAGCCAGAGGCAAGCCAAGAATGAGTATGTGCAGAAAGATGCCAAAATACTGCTATGAAACTTTACACTGCCCTCCTACTATAGGAGCCTGAGGCTGCACATACAAATAAACAAAGGGATAGCATCATACGAAAAACATGTGTAAATGCACATTCACCCTTTCTTAACCCTTTGTTTAGTATAGATGAGGATGTTTTGTATACCCCACGTTTAAACAATAGTTATAAACCTTGACATATTGTGGGGTAAGTTCTAAGCAAAATTCTGGTCATAAAAGTATGTGGTCCAGAGGTTCATGCATATGCCCTGGCTGAAGGTCCCAGTGTTGAAAGACCCATGGATCCTTGGGATAAATGTCTAACATGGTGTGGACTCCAAGACTTATCATCTCATCATATATTATGTCTGCCTTTTATTGACTCCATAAATATACACAGTATGTCAGTAAAATGCAGCAAGAATACACCCCAATGACAAAAGCATTAATTGTCTTCAGCAGGGTGCCACCTGATAAATTTACACATTCAAATAATGTTATAATATTAGTCAATTAAGTTATATTGCAAAGTCGTGCACAGAGAATTAATTAAGACTTTCATAGCCTTTGTCAGCTGGTAGCTGCAGGTCATATATATTTATAAGCATCAGTCAGACCAGTATACAATACTAAACAATGGAATGTCAGTCAGTCTGTCCTACCATAGCAAATTTAGTACATAACATGCCAAATGATGGAAGATATTTTATAGTAATAATACATCTTACAGTAGAATCCTACAATTAAAACCATCTTATAACCAGACAGACCACTGAATGTCCTGGCTCTCCTCTTGGCAAGGATGGTTTTCTCCCACACTGCTGCTGCTGTGGGTAAAGACCTCAAACCGCCAAGTGCCACTGATCATGCTGATCGAGTGACCAACAAAATATGCTGTGCAATGGACTACAGTTAAGCCTGTCTAGCTGTCCTATACCTAGCACAGATTGTGACAAACATGAATGACCTCACCGGTAACACGTCGTGAACATAATATCATTAACTATATGACATGAGGCTCAGGACTTTCAAGAGCTAAGTCCTATCACAAGCTTGGAACTTAATTACATTGTGAAGGGCAGTGGTCTTCATTGTGAAGGTCCACTGCATCACATTTTGTTATATTTTGTTACAATACTTTGCACCAAAAATGACAGTCATCAACAGGATGTTTCAAAAGTTCAGGAGTGGACACCAGCTAGCATCCACACATACAGCTTTATCTGAGTAGCTGAGGCAATGCCTGTCCAATAAAACAGCTATTGCAAACTAATATAATGCCTTAAAACAGACAGATGATTGAAATATTTGAGACAAATACAGATTGTGACTTTGTGAGCACCTTTACTAATGGTATAGCTGCCGAAAAATATGTTGTCTTCATCTGTCTTTTGTGAACATGGCAATTAATAAGGGTTTGTGATATATGAGCTTGTGTGTGCCAAACTTTCATGGCAATCAGCAATGATCAGCCCAAATAATGGAGGTATATTCATATCAATTCCACACAATTCACTTGCATAATTAACTAATTATTAACAAATTGATTAATGCCTCGTAATAACACAACATGAAAAAGCAAAGCTAATGCCACATTTTTTTGGACAATACGACAATGCATTACGACTGTACCAGTGAAGGTGATATGTTATTGCTTATCTCAGATAACATGGATGCAAATAATATGTGATCTGCTCAGTGTATTCAAAATTACAATTTCCCATAGCTAAACAGCTAAAGTCATTTACAAATTACGACGATCCTATGGCTAGTTTACAGCAATTGTAAAATTACTTTACAGCAATTATGTCCACATAATATCATTAGATGACTCCAAATACAAACAATCAAGAAAATAAAGGACCTACGTAAAATGCCGCTTAAACATGTTAAACATTCATTGAAATAGAATCACCGGTTCAGGTGATTTAATCAATTTACATGGCAATATTAACATTAAACACTGCTAATTAACTTACATGTATATATGGATGAAACATGGGATAAATATTAAAATATATAACGATATTTCATACCTGAAGCATGTGACATTACTGTTGTCAGAGTAATGTAGGTCAAAACCAGGTGGTGACCATCAAAAATTCTTATCTCATGCATAGAGGGGAATTTTGCATGTGTGAAAATGTAAACATGACACAAAATAGACAAAATGGACAGACACACAATTGTAAAGCTTCAACAAAAACAAACCTCATCTATCTTTCCCGCGGCATATGAAATACACTCAACACACCTGAATGACGGTTACACGGGGGTTGACCTAGATAATCAACCAAGTGGTGTACAGGTGTCTCACTGGACTCAATTACTATAATGTGCTGTAAATACACCAGGGGCGCTGTAATCTGGATTCTAGAACTGCAGCGCTCCCTAACACAACCGCAAGTTATTACCAGCTGATTATGTTCGTTAGGAATGTAAGAAAGACTGACGATTTATTTGAATAGGCCTAAATAGGCCTAGATTAAATTGAGTCGACCTAAAATAGTTAAAGACCAGGTGTAATATGAGTATGAAGGGGGGAGTCTTGCTCCCTGGATTCTCTCCTTGGATCAGGAATCATCCGCCCCTGAGACTTCACCAGTAGGCCTACTTCGTCGTTCCAACATGCATTGATGCGGCCTACTAAATACTCCATTAATTACCTCAAAATTGCTACAGGCCTGGGCCCCCTGTGGCCTAGTTCGCTACAATTTAAACTGCGTCCCAATGGGTGGTTGTGCATAATTAATGGACATAACTTTATGAATTAAGATGCTCAAGCAGAGATAAGTGCTTTACCAGTGTTTACTTCGGGAGTTCATCAATTCTTAAATGTTGCATTGTGGAAATCCGCCTCTTCTATACCAGCTAGGTTGTATATGGATAAATTGCCTCCCCATATTCTGATAGGCCTTTAAGAAGTTAAACTGGAGGTGCCTTGTACTTTGTGCCTATGCTGAGGCAAGTAAGACTCACCCATGGGGTAAAGGCATAGCTCCCAAGTTTTAGAAAATGGTTTGCTGGTCATCTGACTCCCAAGGACCCAAGCTTTAGCATCTGAGGTGCCCTGTGGTAATACATACTGAGCATTTTAGATTTTACAAATTTGATAGCCTAAATTGCACTAAAGATGAATTTACTCATTTAACCACCAATCATAACCTTGTAAAACTAGGCAAGGTGCCAAAAGATGCATTAAGTGCTGGTCAGACCCGCCAAAAGAGAGTCACCTGGGAGCTACGTTTAAAATGTGTAACATGGGGTGGACTCCAATTAACCCTTGTAATCTCATCATTACCTGTCCATGGCAGCTGGTCATATGACCAGCCTGATGGGACAAGCATATAACTTTTTTCTGTCCAATATAAATTGTTTTTATTTTTTTCTATCCCAATATAGGCCTATATATTCTATATTTCATAAATTGTTTCTGTCATGTGAAGCTGAATTTTGCCTGTCAAGCATAATTTTACATAAAATATAACAAATATTAAACAGTCATTTAGTCTGGACAGGTACATTTCATTGGATAATATGCTTTAGGCCTATATATAGGCATATAACCAAAACATATTTGTATGAGTAATAATTTTGAAGCTGTCAATTAATATACAGTGCAACCTGTGTTAAGTGGTCAGCCAAGGGAAGGAGCTAAAGTGGCTGCTAAAGCCAGGTGGCTGAAGTCAGGTCCACTAGGTTAAGATGATAGTTAGGGTCTTGCAGCAATGGTGTTTCAAGTTGCACAACTGGAATAAATACTTTACTGTGAAACTTTTGTTTTTTAAGTAAACACTGCCAGCTGCCCTCATAATATATCTTCTAAGATTAGCACTCAGTGGTCAAAAGATATAATACCCATATAAAACGTTCATTTCATGACTAGCACAAGCAGAAGCAATCTTCCTTAATCAGGATGATGATGCAATATAACAGCAGACTACATGGCTCCACTGGTCTGTTCAATAGGGGCAACTGACCACTAAGTACAGGTCAGCATAAGGGTTTGGGGAGAAATCTACAGAGTGGAGGTGGCTGCTAAATCCAGGTGCATTTATGTAGTATTTCGTTCGGGGGAATTAGACTGACCACTTAGGCCAGGTGGCTGCTAAAGAGGTTACCACTAAGGCAGGTTGCACTGTATTATAATTATTTCATTTTATTTCAAGAGCACCTCCCCCCCCCCCCCCCCTCTTAACTCTCTCCCAAACAACCGTCCCAAATAGAACAGCAGTGCCTCCCCTGAGCTCAGCTCGGGATTTCTGGGAAATGCATATCGACCTATTTTGGCATACATGTATGTATTGTTTTGGCCAGTGTGGCTGCTTGCTAATTTTACTGTAGTTGTCAGCGGTTAGTTAGGCCCCATTTAACCCCATAATTCCCATGCGGGACTCCCATTTGGGAATTGCAGGACTTGGAGGACTTACAGGAAATGCTGGAATTAGATAGGAATTGAAGGACCTCATGGGACCCATATGGAGATAGGGGAGTTATTAAGGATGTAAAGGAATTGCAGGATTTATTGGGCATCATAGGGACTTATTGATCTAACAGAGATTATTTAGGACTTGGTGGAATTATAGAGGACATACGGGAATTATGGGGACTCAGAAGGGCTTATCAGGAATTGCGGAATTATTCAGGACTTACGGGAATTATGGGAACCCAGAAGGGCTTCTAGGGAATTGCAGAATTATTCATGACTTATGGGAATTATGGGGACCCAGAAGGGCTTCTAGGGAATTACAGAATTATTCAGGACTTACGGGAATTATGGGACTTACAGTGGCTTATTGGGAATTGTGGTACACCACAGGGACTCATGGGATTTAAGGTGATTATGTAGGATTTTTCGGAACTTGTAAGGATGTAAGGGAAATATAAACCACTATGGGAACTAGAAGGAGCTAGAGCTTGGAATAGTCGGACTCGTGGGTTTCATGGGAATTAGCTAATTCTATTCCAAACACATCTTCAACACAATAATGTGAATTTGCCAATAATATAGTTCACACGTTTAATACAACCAATCAATTGTTGGCTCAGATTTAGCAAGCCTGGCATGAACACCCAATTACTATTTAGTACACAGGGGTCACTAACCTAGTGATATAGACTTTCTCATAAAGTGTAATGCATGTAGGGTATTGATCCCGAGATGTTAAGTTGCCAGGCTTCATACAAGCCAATGGCATTAGCTAAAGGAACCTTCACACATACAGTATGACTCATATGAAATTGTCCATGTTTTGCCGTCATCACGGCAAAACACCCCGAAACACGGCAAAAGTCGGCGCGATGCTGAAAGACATTCCTGACTAATTGATTATAATTAATGTGCAGCTGGTGTCGGCATGCAGCAGCTCGTTGCGGGTCCTTGCCCCTTGTCACGGATATCAGCTTGGTGGGCTGCTGTGTGTGGTGGTCAGAGGTCCTTTGCCCTTATCAGCCACATATGTTTCTTATCTGTGTCAGATTTCCATTTTATAATTTTCAGATAACTTGGAAGGCAGGGGTAAAATGCACGACTTTTCATATTTCAAGGGCTTATTTTACATTAGTCAACCCAATATGAACTTGTCTCTAACCTGTCCTTTAAATTTACCTTGAAATAGATTATCTAATGTCTGATGAGTAGTCACGATAAATTGGGTTATTAACAGTGGTCAAAGCACACTGAGCATTATGTTGTTAATTGCACCAATATATTCCTAAAATCAGGGGAAGCTGCTGTATTTTTTTAAATATATATATATATATATATTTTTTTTTTTGAGACCTGTCATTACAACAAATGAAAAGAGTGAAAGGTATAGACATGTTGTGACATGCAAGAGCATGTAATGAAATCATTTTGATCCCTTGGATCATAGATCAACTTTGAGTTTGGAATAGTTAAAAAGTAATTAAATTGAGTTGTATTTTGGTTGTTTTAATGCTATCCAGTGGTTGCACTGTATAATTTTGCGCCCAGCAATGACCAGTTGGAACTAAAGGCCCCTGCCCCCCCCCCCCCTTCCTCCTGCACGGGTCATATAGTGCTCCGGGCCAGATCAAAGAACATGCTTAATTAGTCACTCTGAGTCCCCATAGTTATTTTCCAATTTTCTAACAACACACCAATGACTTACTGTTTGTTGGGTTGCTTTAATTTTCTAGATCAAGAGCATATCAATTTTATTGCATAATGTTAAGTAGATCTAGAGATATGAAAAATGACAATGCAACTAAAAACATTGAATTTAAATAGTGCTAAATTTTACCCTGCAAACATATTGTGTCCATCTGTATTACTTGCTGTCACATAGCCTAGTATAGCCTTGTATCAAATAACTATATTTTTTACCTTTTTTTAAATAGTTGAGAATTAAGCGAAATACACATTTAATTTATCGACGAGTCATAATAACAAATTTCATTGCATTCCAAAGTTCCAAAATAATCCTAAAAAAATAATTTTTACCTTCCAAAACTATTGTTTCAAAATGCCAGCACAGATCATTAAACAAGGGTTTTGGTGCAGTCAATGTCATGGCTGACTGACTGACTGAGACTGACTGCTGGATTGATAATGCTGGCACAGATTATGAAATAAGGGCTTTGGTGCAGTCAACAATTGACTGACTGACTGACTAACCAATTGCTGGATTAATAATGCTAGCACAAATGATTAAATAACGGCTTTGGTGCAGTCAATGACTGACTGACTGTCCGACTGACATACTGAATGACTTATTGCTGTATTAATTATGCTACCACAGATTATTAAATAAGGTCTTTGGTGCATTTAATGACTGTCTGACTGATCAATTGCTGGATTAATAATTGCTAGTAGAAATTATTGAATGACTGACTGACTGATGTACTGACTGACTGACTGACTGACTGACTGACTGCAGGCTACTGACTGACTGATGGTAGAGGGTGGACCAGTATCAGGGAAGGGGAGGGGTGTTAAAGAAAGGGTGGCCTGATTAGGGAAAAATATTTCTAGGTCATTTTGCACTCAATAGTTGTTTGGTCAGGTCAGGACTGTTTCCTTGTAAATATAACTAGTACATATGGATTTACCATTAGATGGATGCCATGGGGATTATAATAATCAGCCATATTGTGTCACTGAATCTCATGTGAAGAAACCCAAGTAAGTCGAGATTCAGAAAAAGTTATTTTTTTGTCAGAAATAGTTTAGTGTGTCATAGATCACAGCAAGTTGGCTGCTTGTTCAACAAAAGTTCACTTGAGAAATAATGTAGGTCTCTGAAAGTTGGGTGATTGATTGATTGATTGCAGGAAATCTATCAGTCTATCAATCAATCAATCTATCAATCTAACCATCTATCTATCTATCTATCCATCAGTCTATCTTTCTATCTTTCTATCTATCAATCTATCTATCTAACTATCAATCTATCTGCCTATCCATCTATCCATCTATCTATCTATCCATCTGTCTATCTATAAAAAAAAATCAAAGTAGCCTTCATAAAGAACAGAATGCAGACAGGTCCGAAAATATGTGATCTTAATTGTGAGGGGATCTTAATTATTAGTGGTTTTGATGTATATATGTGTTCAGTAGTCTTTATGGAACAGATGACTTACTTAATATAATTGTGAGCTATTGTGATAGGGTGTTAATAGAGAGGTGGTTTTGATAGTGGTTTTATTGGTGAGATTGTATTTATTCTTAATTCAATCGCACAAACATAGCATGATAGTTTAAAATATCAGTTTAAAATATTTATTTCTAAAAAATTATATCTCATTTATCACTTCATATAAACTCTGGTTTATCTAAAATGTAATGAACTAGTTAAAGATGCTGTTTAATGTATTTAAATTTATTGATAATAAAGATATCTCAGGAGCTACTGATCACATTGCAATGAAATTGACATGGTTATAATCCAGAAGATGAGAGCTATCCAATACAAATAGTGTCACTTCAATCAAAAGAAAATTGAGAAAATGATTTTTGTGACTCAAGAATAGTAGGAACAGCACCCTTTGATCTTACTATGAACAGGAGTATCAGTATCAACCCCGTCTGCGCAATTAAACGCTGATGATATCTATATACCCCCATGATATCTAACACCTGCTCTTAAAGGGCCCAAGGTTTTGATGGGGTTAAAAGGGACAAAAGAAATTTTGGGGTAAATCCCCGACAGTCCCCACAGGTCGGCGAAAGTCCGAGAAAGGCCCCGTGAAGCAATTAGGCATCCCATGGGGGGTAAGCGCAATGCCCCGTTATAATACGTGACATTCCGTGTCTTGCCGAAAGTCGGCGATACATGGACAATTCCATATGAGTCATACTGTAGCCGGTTTAGACACCGGAGCGTCCCGGAATGAAATTTCTTCAATCCGGGGCGGTCCAGGCGAAAAAGTTGGAAATGTCAACGAACGAAAAATTTGGCGGTGTGGACACGATGGCAAGATGTTGGCAACAAGGAGCAGCACGGCTATTACACGGATGTATATGGTCGCTACACAGACACGGTTGAAACACGGCAGTACACGGAGGTGTCCAGTGCACCAAGGAATGAGCCATGGTTGTTGCCGAAAGTAACATGGATGTCCCGGATGAGTGCGGAGTGAACCGGATGTTACATGGGGCCTTCACGGATATACACGATCTGTACACGATCTTACTGCGGAGTAAACCTGTTTTCTCCCGGACCGCACTAAAATTGGTATTTAAGGTGGATGCGTTCCACTGGCCATCATCATTCCACTTCGGACTACCATACTGCAAAGGTGTTGCTGCTACTACACAAGAATGGATAATTATTATGTCTTTATCACACTACGACAAGGTGGAATTGGATTTGAAGTACCTGGACATGCAAGTCCAGCTACTTACTGCTGCAAATGATATACTTCTGCATGAAAAACTGATGGCTGAATTGACTGCAGAAGATATGGGTGGCTTCAAGTATTTCATGAGGATGGAGCCTGACTTATTTCATGAAGTTCTGGCAAGAGTGGGACCTAGGATTACAAAGCAGGATACCATTTGGAGGAGGGCCCTTGAACCTGGACTGAAACTGGCTATTACCTTGCGCTACCTGGGTACGGGCAACAGCTACATGTCTCTGCAGTATGGATTCAGGGTAGCCTTCAATACAATTTCTATCCTTGTCATTGAAGTCTGCCAGGCCATCATAGACAAGTACTCAGCAGAAGTGATGCGTTGTCCTGTAACCCCAGAAGCCTGGAAAGAAGTTGCCAATGGATTCTACAACAGATGGAACTTCTCCCACTGCATCGGCGCCATTGATGGCAAGCACGTTGCCATCAGATGTCCTAGGAAGTCTGGATCCCTGTTCTACAACTACAAGGGATTTTTCTCTATTGTCCTACTGGCTGTAGTTGGTGCTGAATACAAGTTCCTCTATGTTGTCATTGGTACCAGTGGATCAGGCTCAGATGCTGGAGTGTTTAGTCAGACAGAATTGAAGGAAGCGCTAGAAAGTGGGAACATTGGATTACCTGAACCAGACAACCTGCCGAATGATGACCAGCCAGTGCCTTACTTCATAGTTGGGGATGATGCCTTTGGACTGCAGACTTGGATGATGAAGCCTCTGCCTCACAGGAACATGACGATGGAAGACCGAATCTTCAACTACAGACTTTCTAGAGCTAGACGGGTGGTAGAGAATGCCTTTGAACACCAACAGAGCAGGCAAGGAAATGCAGCAATACTTGGTCAACTACGTCAACTCAGAAGCTGGGAGTGTACCATGGCAACAAGACAAAATTTGAAAACAACACGAATGATCTAAGTTTGAACATTTAATTATTACGAAACCTCAGACATCTGCAGCACACAAGTGCAAAAAAGTACACAGCATTTAATGACACAGCATTTAATTATTGTCATGCAAATGTATGCAATACAGTTTACATGTAAAAATAAAAGTTAAAATTACAAAAACCTGTAACTTTAAATGTTTAAACTTGCTTTTAATAAAAGTTCATTGTTCGTTTTCAGGTGAAGATTACTCTGTTGTGGTAGTTGGAGGCGTGGGCACTGAAAAGGAGGAGTTATGGTCATCACCATTAACCATCCCCCCCACACTAGTGTTCAGCAAGTAGCTGGTGAGAGAAGCATCCTGAGGCGTGCTGCAATCAAGTGGTGACATGGAAGGATGACCGTGCGAAGGACCTGCAGTCAAACATGCCTGACTGATGTTCGTCAAAGATATCTCAGGAGTGGGGATCGGTGCAGACACAGACGAAGGGGCAGACGACATGTGCGCTTGGTCGAAGGGCCTGATGCAGCAGCGAACATCTGCGCAGCAGGGCTGGAAAAATGCGCGAACATCTGGGCAGCAGGGCTGGAAGAATGTGCGAACATCTGGACAGCAGGGCTGAAAGAATGACGAGGGAACATCTGCCCAACAGGGGCAGTCGAAGTGCTTGTAGTAGGGACGAACGGCTGCTGCTGAGGGACATGAGGCACATAGGGATGATACTGCTGTTGCTGTTGCAGTTGCTGTTGCTGTTGCTGCTGCAACTGGCGCTTTCGACGATACTCCTGCTTGAATTTCATGAGGTGCTGCAACACTTGGGCCTGGTAATCCAACCAAGTGTCCGTGTCCATTTGCATGACCTCGTGGTATATCATGTCCTTGAAAACGTTGTTCCACAAGCTGGCTGAGTCAGTCGGCTGACTCATCTTGGTCTGGATATCCCGCTGGAGATTGGTGGCCTTTTCGATCAGCGGGAAATAGGAATGAACCGAACATTAGAGTAAGTCACATGGCAACTGCAACAGCATGTGCATTATTGACAATGCAATGAAAAAGACGCATCACCATACAGTGAACACTGGAAGTGCCAAGAAACAAAGCTACCACTTGCTACTATGGAAAAGCTACAACTTTAAACTGCAAGATTACAATTACAAATTTACACTACACGATTACAATTACATTCTCCTGATTATCACGACAACTGAAGCAGTATACTTACTTGAGTGACAGCTTGTGTAGCATATCCACCTCAACTACCTGCAAGGCTGGATGCATCACAGTCATGATGATGACGAGGCTCGTGATGGCATCTTGGTTGGAGGAGGGGCCCCCTTCCTGCTGCTGCTGCTGCCCTTGTAAGGCCCATCCTTGGACCTGCTAGTATCCGAATCTCTGCCACCATCATCCGAAGTATCCACAATGACCTCCACATCAGAAGTGTCATCATCCTCAGTGGTACCTCTGTTGCTGGTTGATGCACTTTTTGCCGATAAACTGTGGGAAGGCTGCCCACCTTCTCTTCCATTTCCCAGCGTCAACCCTCTTGATGTGCCTCTCCAGATACCCTAAATTTTCCATTATCCAGTTGTCCTGGTCTGTGAGGATTCTGGCGGCCCCACCAGAAGGCTTCTTGCTTGGATCAGTAAGCTTCCCCACTGATGTCCGCATGGAGTCGTCCACGTCTTCAGCTGCTTGGATTTGCACGACAGCTCTTTCGCCTTCTGGTCGATTATTCGCGATTTAATGTATATCCGCTTGTATTGTGCAAGCCGCCGGTTGTAGAGCATCTCCTGGGCACGGTACCAGTCAGCCACATCTTGTTCCTGGTCTTCTGTCAGGTTCAGGGGTTCTTTTTTGTGCCTTTTCGCTTTTGCTGTAGGTGGTGGTGGAGCTGCAGCAGCTGCAGTTGTAGCAGGTACCTCAGCAGCAGCAGGTACAACTGGCCCAGGTAAATCAGGCATGCCTTGTGGACTTTGCGGTCTTGAAACTGTAGAGGTATTACTTCCTGCATCTTCTCCAACAGCAGGTCCAGCTTTCTCTTGCACGACAGTCTTCTTGGTAGCCCTCCCTTTTCCTCTCCTAGGTGGCATGGTGGTTATTCAAAGCAACGGCAGTAGTACCAAGGCTTTGGTAGAGTTCATCAATCCAGAAGAAGTGAGCGATAATGCAATTAATTCGATGATCAACGATGAACAGCATGCGCAGGAATGATGCTTCTCCCAAGATGGCGGTGCTATATATACGAAGACATCCGTACTCACTCTGTGTCAGTCTTTTTGACACCATGTTGACACCTTGTTCACTCCGGCCTCTCTGTATTGACTTAGTGTGACACCTTGTACCTAACAGGTTTACCGGGGTCAAGCAATTGACCCGTAACCTGCTCTCCTTGTTGACTCCGTGTTGACTCCGTGTTGCCACGTGTTCACCCGTGTGGAACCAGGTTGCTCCTTGTACTCTCCGGCGTGGAATTTTCACGCGGTTGACGCCGGACTTAATCGGAGATCACACGAAGTATTCCGGAGTCAATATGGAGATTCCCGGAGATCGGCGGAGTCTACTGGGAGTCTGCACGGAGCAACACAGATGAAATTACTCCAGTACTTCCGGCATGAAAAATTGAACATGTTTGATTTTTTGCCGGTGTTCCCGGATAGCCCTGGACAATGCCGGAAATGCACACGATGTCTACACGGCATTACCCAGAGTATGCTGGAGTTGTCCTCCGGGACGCTCCGGTCTCTAATCCGGCTATGTGTGAAGGGGCCTTAACTGAAGACATTACTTATTTGTGACATCGCTATTTTGTCAAAATCGATTTGGAATAAAACAAGAAAAGATTTTGTTGTTCAAAATTTATTATAATCTGAAACAGTATAGCCTCAAATGCAAATACAGGTAAGTGGATTCAGAATTATTTTCACTTGAGAGTACATAAATATTATTTTAATACAAAAATATGATTATTTATTGTCATATCATCCAGTAAGTACCGTTCAAATTTGCAAATTATGTCAGCAGCACATGTATCATTCCTTCTGATATTTTTTAAGAATGTGTCAATACATAATGTTATTACAATAATAATAACTTGACTAGTACAAAATTATATGAGTACTGATTATTAAGTTCGCTTATATAGGCCTATATTGAAATAAATAGTCCCTGAACAGGCAACAAGAAGTTACAAAGCTTAAGTCTGTTAGAGTCTACTAAAAACGGAATTGATGAGTCACCCTCCCATTTGTCCTATTACAGCTTTTCTATCCCATGATGAATCATAAGGTAGGAGTCTTCTAGAAGGCAAGTGGTGTCACTGTAGCTGAACTTTGTCCTTATGACAAGCTTCAGTGAATACAGGATTATCCATTGCCATGAATGTCTGTATGAGTCATCAAGGGAGCTTAAACCTCCACAAAATATAGTTCTATGTATCAACAATGACTCATCAAGTGCAATTTTTTACTTTACATGTGAACTAAAGTTTACATATCAATTTTGAGTTGCACAATACACCATTTTTATATTCTTGGCAACTAGTTCTTTGGCATCTTCACAATGCATAATGTATGCACTATACAACACAATAAGATACAACAAGGCAGTTAAAAAACCTCACAATGAGGTATTTCACATCCTGAACTTTATCCAATGACACAAGCTGAAGAAGTCAGTGTGATACAGACGAAGCTCTTTATGCTGAAACCTATCACTCCAAATGGGTATCTTATCAACTGAATATTTCTTTGAAAGTAAATTGAACATGTTTTTAAAAGTACTGTTCCACAAAGGTGTTTTCTACTCTATAACATACATTACCTAAGTAAGCTATACCTGAACCAGAAACCCCTCGGTGTTGGACATTCAGCATTTTGCATTCGCACCAGCATTTTCGAATAAATGCATTAAAAAGTTGCATCTTAGCTGCTTTATATAATAGTATCATGTCTACCAACCACAAATTGCACTTTGATGTAATGTACAGAGCAAGTCCAAGACTACTTATAATTAGATGAAAACCATGCTTTTCCATGTGTTTATCCAAGTCATGTAGCAAGTCATATTACAAAAGCAATCGCCAACAATAGGTAGTAGTGGGTGGAGTGACTTATTCTGAATGAAGTGCCAGTGGCATCAGGAGCCCCAATAAGTACCAAGTTTTTGGCGTACACCAATAACATTGCTGACTAGAAGCTTAGGGTATCACCAATACACTACTCACAGATGAATGCCTAACATACCATGAAGTAGGAAACTCTATGCAGAACCATCAAGTGTTACAGGAAAACTGGATCAACACCGCCAATGGTCCAGCACATAAAAAATGTTATTTAATGCCACCAAATGCTTCCCCATGTAAGTCACTTATGCCAGGAAGAACAAAAAGCTATAAACCTACAAGATGCACAAACTGAATTTAGAAAAAGTAGAGGACATGCCCAATCTTGGGGTTCAACTAAATAAAGCCTTTTAGTAGCTTATCTACACCAAATGTTTTTTTAATTGTGCTAAAACTTAAAACTTGTGAAATATTAGATAAAATTAAATTTTTAATGGCCGCCAAATATGGGCATAAATTTGGGTCCGCTATACTGCATAAACCCCAAACTGATATTTTCAAGCAAAATAAAGACTTTTCACAGCTATATCTAATCAAGAAAATTTTGTCAAGATTAAAGTGATCAGAAATACATGTACCTTTGAAATTCTAGTTCTTGAATATCAGCATCATCTTCTTCACTGGCTGGCTGTACAATATCAACAGTGACATAATTCTTTCTGAGGACATTCTGAATATAGTTCATAAAATTGTACATTCCTTCTTGTAGTCTTATTTAAAAAAAAAAATTTTTTTGAGGGGGGGGGTATCCATTCAATGTTCATCATAGGAATTTCTTGCTTCGTTGTGGCAAGGTTGAGAACCCTTTGGGCGAAGAACCCCAGGGACCAACACGGCTTGGTGGAAGCACACTCCAGTAATACAAAGGTTTCTACCTCATTGATAACATTATGGTGCGCTTTTTCAAGATATCTGGCAAGAGTTTGGTTATAAGTAGTGCCAGCTTGAGCTATTATGATTGCTATTGGTTAAAGGCATAGTTTATGAAGTTATTGCAATCAAAAGCAGTCAAAAGCAGTCACAAAAAATTAAAGTGATCATTAGCTGGAAGACTCATAAAAGTGATCATGAGCTGGCAGAATTCATAAAGCCATTAAGTCTATATTTGCCCAGCTGGATGTCCTTTCCAGTCTCTGAAAGATCTCTATGTCAATACTACTGGAAATTAAGAGATAAACGTTATTTCATATCAAACCTATGTTTAATTTAATTAACTTGTTACACCATATTTTCATTCTTCAAATACTTAAATAACTGCTGCAATATATATTTCAGTGAATCTGCCTAATTACTATATATATATAAATGGAAATTGACAGGACTATAGGAAAAATTAAACTTGTGAGGAGTTACAATGATGGTCTGATTGTATTAGGATTATGCAATGGTTATGGTACTTATTAAGAATTGGATGGAGTTAATGAATGGTCTAGATTTATTAGGTATTATGGGATACAGGGACCTATAGGAACCAGTCCTAACCATGAGGACTTATTGGGAAATATGGGAACCACGAGGACTTATTGGGAATTATGGGAACCACGAGGATTTATTGGGAATCATGGGAACCACGAGGACTTATTGGGAATTATGGGAACCACAAGGACTTATTGGAAATTATGGGAACCAAGAGGACTTATTGGGAATTATGGGAACCACAAGGACTTATTGGGAATTATGGGAACCACAAGGACTTATTGGGAATTATGGGAACCACGAGGACTTATTGGGAATTATGGGAACCACTAGGACTTATTGGGAATTATGGGAACCACGAGGACCTATTGGGAATTATGGGAATCACGAGGACTTATTGAGAATTATTAGGAAATATGGGAATTATCAGGGACTTCCAGGAATTGGTAGGAATTGTTGGGAGTTACGGGAATAATTGGAGTTGCGGGAATTATGGGGTTAATTGGGGCCTTTAGTTGGTAGAAATTAATTGCACTTATGCTATTTAATATTGGATATTGCACAAGCCTATTGATGTTTAGTGACAACAGGCAGTTATATGCACCATTCACGCGCTGATCATGTGTATTATTAATTTCTGCCACTGGTCAGCTGGTTGGTGTCACATTGCATTCCATAAGACAAGATACATGCCGTGCTGCCATGCCTACAAATGATTTGTTGTAATGTAGGCGTATATTTTTGTAGCACAACAGAATGGCTGGAGACAGTAAATCAACTTTTGCAGGAAATGCCTGGGCAAGAGAGCTGGAGAAACAGGAGCATTGTGATGTCATGTTCATCATTGATGGACAAATAATAGGAGCCCATAAAATATTGTTCAGGGTGATGCAAGCCAGGTGCGAAGTTCTGCACAAAATGGCCACAAGATGGAACCATGGAGATGAACCCATCTCAATTGATGACATGGAATTTGAGGCATTTAAAATGCTACTCAGGTGTGTAGCATATTTTTTGTATACAGAAATTTAAAATAGAGCTGGCTTTTCAATTTAGTTCAACTGGCTATTAGCCTATAATTATCCACCATACCGCTCAGTGGTAGCACGCTGGGCATCCATCTAACCACTGGGTCCAGGGTTCAATTCCTGGTTGAGCCTAAGTTTGATGGCTGAACATTTCATCCATCATCTCATTGTCATTCCCTGCCTGTCCTAATTAGCGCATCTGGTGCAGTAATACAGGACAGCCATATAATCGACCGACTCACCCATCACCAAGCCAGACCATTAAATTTTGATCTGATGTGAATATCTTATATCATTTGAGGGATTCGCATGCAGGAAGTGATTTGCATACCACTATACTCTTGATCTAGTGCTAGTTCCCTTGAAAAATATACAATGCAAAACCTTTGGTGTTTTGGTCAAGTAGCAGCTCACTCCAGGTTGCCCGTGGATTCGATATCACTTGTAAATTTAAGTATCAAGTCATGCATATTTGTTGTTTGTACTTGCAGGTATGTCTACACTTGTGAAATCCTCATTACAAATGAAAATGTGTTCACATTCCTGTCTGCTGCTGCTCAGTTTGAGATGCACCATTTGGAACAGCTTTGTTTTGCGCACATCAGCAAATTGTTGTGCACCCCGAATGTTTGTCATTTTATGAATGCCGCAATTGATTTCAAGTCTGCAGCTCTTCAAGCAAAATGTAGCAAGATGTTTTCACGACAGACTCATGATATACTTTGGGACTCATCATTTGTGGACCTTCATCAACCTGCTCTTTCTGCTCTGCTTGATGTTGAAACCACAAATGCAATAGAAATTGAAATTTTTTATGCTGTTCATGGGTGGATGGAAAAAAAGTGTGTTGACCAACATGTTCCTGCAGATGGCAATAATATGAGAAAAGCAATTGGTGACGCACTTTACAAAATACGTTTCCCCACCATGAATGCACAGGAATTTGCTAATGCTGTCACCACAAAAAAAGGATTTTTAACGGAGAATGAAATTGCCCAAACTTTCCAAAAGATGATGGTATTTGACAACGAAGAAATTGAGTGTCCCTTTCCTGACACATTTCGCTGTCAGATCAGCCATTTTTCGCAGCCATTTGATGATATGTTTAGATTATTTGATGCAAAAATATTTGAAATCAACAGTACAAGTTACGATGTAAGGTCAAGGTTGGATCAGATAGCAGACAAGGAAAATGATGGCAAAATAATTGCACAATCACTGCGTATTGTCATGCAATGCTGTGCGGATTTGGCAAATAGCTATGCTCTATGTCACCGTGCCACTAGCAGTAATCAAAATACACGGAGTCAGCTTCTGGAAGAGTTTGATACTTGGAAGGACATTTGTCAAACCAAAAACTTCCATGACACAATGACAAAGTACATGGAATTCAGGACCAAGCTAGACGAAATATGTGACTGGGAATGAAATATACTTCACTTTCGTACTCTAGTATTGTTATTCAGCAGTAATAACATGTTGATTGTTTTTCATATGGTTGGGGTTGTTAGTGAGCAGTGACTCTAGCCATTATAATTACAAATCAGTGAAAAAGTTTAATCATGATATTATTTCTACCAAAGAACTTTCTTCTTTTTAATACCATTTGCCAGCTGATCTATTTTTAACCCTCAGCGAACGAAGTTCGAAAAGGGTTTTTGTTATCATCAATGTCCGTCTGACGGCCAGGCGGGTGGGCGTAACACTTTCGTTTCCGGAGCAGAACTCTAACACTAATGCACTTACCCTAACAAAATTTTGTACAGTAATACTCTACATGGCCTAGTGGTGCCTTTTGACAGTCACATTGACATAAACTGTCCAAAATAAGAAACGCAAAAGTACAAATCCCCTGTTATAAGAAAAACCAGAAAAAGAATCATGCCATAATTTCTTATACTTGTTAAACACAGGTTGACCTTGCATTGAAAAAAAAATTAAACCTCTGACAGCACTCAACCGTGACCAGACAACCACAACAATGCAACACAGAAAATTGGCATTATGCAACAACAATCAATCAAATTGACTCCTTAATCAATTCTTAAGGAAGGTTCAGTCCTTAATTGAAAAAGGCCACATCTTTCATTTTCCTGCAATCAGGGATAACGATGCCACGCCTTTCCAAAATTCACAGAGAAAGGGCATTGGGGATGATGACATCTGGTTGGAACCTTTCCAGAATAGCCAGGCACTTCAATGTTGCTGTATCCACCATTAGCAGGCTGAGAGAAAGGTTTAGAGAGACTGGATCATCAGATGACCGTCCTCGCAGTGGTGCTCCAAGGGTAACGACCCCTGCCCAAGACCGCCATATCCGATTGCAGCATCTCAGAGATCGCTTCAGACCTGCTACTCGAACTGCACCTGCAACACCCAGCACACATAATCGGCAGATTTCAGATCAAACTGTTCGGAACAGGCTTCATGAATCAGGGCTGTGGGCCCGACGCCCTTGTGTGGGACATGTCCTAAACCAGGGTCGAAGAGCAGTACGTAGTCGGTGGGTTGAACAGCGAATGCGATGGCCTGCACAACGCTGGAGATCTGTGCTCTTTACAGATGAGTCAAGGTTTTGCTTGTCAGTTGGTGATGGCAGAGTCCGAGCTTGGCGAAGAAAGGGTGAGAGGTATGCCAGATGCTGTGTCCGTCAGCATGACAGATGGGGCGGTGGTAGTGTCATGGTATGGGGTGGTATCCACTTCCATGGAAAGACACAACTGGTGATCATCCAAGGTAACCTTACTGCAATACGTTATGTTGATGAGGTCCTCGAGCCTGCAGCTGTACCCTGTACCCGGCAGCACAACCTTACCCTGCAGCAAGACAATGCCCGTCCACATGCAGCCAGGTACACCCAACACTTCCTGCAAGATGAGGGTGTGGATGTCATGAGTTGGCCTCCCTATTCGCCAGATCTGTCACCAATTGAGCACCTGTGGGACCATCTTGACAGGAGGGTGAGAGCACGTGACCCACCACCCCAAACACTCCCAGCATTGCGTCAAGCCCTGCAGGAGGAATGGGACAACTTCCCACAGGAAAAGATAAGGCACTTGATTGCATCCATGCGCCGCAGATGCATGGCAGTGCATGCAGCCCAAGGTGGTCACACACGATATTGACCTGTTGTGTTTGACAGGCTGTAAATTTGATCAGAATGACATTTTGTGGACAGTTCTTCGATTTTTTAATTGTCAAATGATTGTTGTTATTGTTTATATATACCATGTTATATTTGTGCCTCATGGCTTATTAAAATTAAATTGCAAAATCAATTTTGCGTTTCTTATTTTGGACAGTTTATGTTGGCTATGTTTTAAATATTTAGAGAAAAATGTTTCTGTTTCCAGACCAGGGCTCACACACTACTGCACCTACATGCGTACAAAACTTAGTAAGAATATGTCTAAAATAGTGTAGAGATACCTTTTTGGGGTTTCATGACCATTTATGACAGATAATTTTATTCAATAAGGAAAATATGAGAATTTGGACAGGTACTCTTTCAAACCCTCATATCAATGACTCTATGATCCTTATCTAGATTATAGTACTTTCACTTTTAAGCTTCTTTTTGGCATTTGTTTCATCATTCTTTTTTTTGTTCATAATATTTGAAAATCGGGAAAATATGCAAAAAATTGTGTTGCTTCCTTCATATTCCTTAGCATCCCATACTTAGCAATGACAGCCACAAATGTTGTACAATTCATGTGCAATTTTTTAAATATTTGATCATAGTATTGCCATGCTCAACCCATTCAATATTGTTTTCTTCATATACACCTGTAAAGTGTTCGGTTATAAATACTAATTTAAATGCCATAGCAAATCAGCAACCTAACAATTCAGTAACTGAAGGGAATATGGCAATTGATAATATATAGTTCCTTCAGTTGCCAGCTAAATGTAAAAAGCAAGCAAAAAATATTTTGACTTATAAAGGCATTCAAATGGGTGTGCTGAGTATCATTTCATACGAAATAAACCTTTAAGATTTTGTATTTATTTGTATTTAGACTTTATTTATTTTAATACAAGTAAATAAAAACCTAGAAGGTTAATTTTGTATGAAATTATACCCAACATCTGTATGTGGCATTACATTATTGCTGAATTTCATATATATATTCCTCAGAATCATTGCCATAGCCCATAATCCTAGTTGTAGATTAGTTAGGGAACATGCTGTTGTGTTGATATTTCTAGTGAACTCAATACTCCTTATTGTGCATAAAATCTTTAAAACAGAACAATTAAATGGCAAGAAAATAATAGATAATACTTTTTATGCTCACTTGGCTTTACTCTGAACATAATGGATTGCTGTTAATACAGGGTTCCTGCAGGTTTACCTTCATAAGCAGTGATAAGACGTAAGATATTTGTAAGACATTATAATATAATGCGCACATGAAAAATAAGACCAATAATATAGTGTTATACACAAATATATTTAATTTCATTGTCAAAAAAACAATCAGGGCTATTAAGCAATAACATAAACACAGTTCTTGTGTATTTAAAGAAAGTTCATAACTTTTATTCATTTATATTTACCAAATCATCTGGATATTACAATGCAGATGTTAATATCCAAGTATATTTGCATCAAACTAGGACAATGTAAGACTTAGTGGACTTAATTAAGACTTAATACGGGCCTTAATTTCTACAAAAATAAAGTAAGACTTTTTCAGACTTTTTTTTATAACCCATGGGAACACTATTATTTTACACTTGACCGAATATAATGAACAAATGAAGAAATTCAAGAGTTCAAAAAATTGGACATCTTGGACTGCATAACAGGCAATGTAGGCCAAGTGGCAAATGTTTCGGTACATCACACACACTAAATAAACACTCACGAAATAATATTTTTGTAAAAAATAGCCAATATATGTCAGTGTGGCTATCACAAGGCACCACTAGGCCATATAGATGTTATTGTATAAAATTTCATTAGGGTAAATGCATAAGTGTTAGAGTTCAAACGAAAGTGTGTGTTCGAGTTCTGCTCTGGAAATGAAAGTGTAACGCCCGCCCTCCTGCCAGTCGGACGAACACATAACAATTTTAAAGATGCCTATGTGCTATGTAAGATTCGCTGAGGGTTTAGCTGCAGCGCAGCCTATGTTTTTTCATTTTTTTTAGATGTTAAGTAAATAATTTAATCTAATGAGCTTATATGTTTTGTAAAATTTTGAAAAGTAGAGTGCTTGACATGCTTGAATTGGTCATTGCCACTTCCTGGTTTTTTCTTTGTGAATGTGCATGTGTATTCTGGTTTTTGTATGTACGGCACATGTAATATATAAATACTGATGCATAATATATCTACATACATGGGGTATGTTGTGTATGGTTTGGGGCAAGTCTTTGAACTTGCATATGGTTATACAGATATATACATATACATTACATAGTAATTTCATGCAGATTTTGTAAGGAAAGATGCAACAATTTTGAAAGATATGTAAGATAATAAAGAGTTCAAAGGAAAACCTATGAGTTTGTCAAATATTGTTCTCATACTTGCATATATATGCTAATTATGCTGGCTACATCCATTTCTTATCTGAACATGCTAAATCTGAAGTATTTTAGAAAAGAAATTGTGACATATTCACAAAATGCTAGAGTTTTGTAAGAAATTATAGTGTATAACTCATGTAAGATGTAGGTATTTTATCCTTACTTGATTTTATCTCCACACAAGAAGCATCAGCATGAATATCATAATTTCAACACAAGAAATAGATTATACCTGACATAAAGTAAAACATAAATTTGCTGAAAATAGCATCAGATATCAACTGCCAATTATTCTCGTAACAACGTACTTAAAAAAACTAGAGACACATTGGCTATAAATTGTAAATAAAAAATTAGCTTTGGGACAAATACAAAAAAGATTGTACAGTAGAAGATTGCTAAACATGTCAACTAAATACTGTGTAACACGCTATATTTCACACTATGCTTTTTGACATACAAGGGACACCAATGCTAGCGTCCTTTGACCCTCTATATTTCTCTTTTTATGTAATCCAAAAAATCATTGTATTTAATTTTTGATCAAATAAATTCATTTCATTGTCATTGTCATTGTCATTATTTGACATGTCAATTTCCATGCAGTAAATTACAAAACCCATGGTAAGCAAGTGAGCCGTGGACTCATCTTTTGGACAGGTCTTTCTTAATATTTGCACTGTATTGAAGGACGTGTTGACATAAATCTGAAAACAAAGTTATTATACTATATTTTCAGGCACTTGAGCAAAAAGGTTTGACAAACAATTTTAGATCATCTGTTTGTCTAGCAGACAGAGTTTTGTCATAAGGTCCTTCTTTGTGCTTTTCTATGGAGGGAATACTTACTCAGGGGATATATTTTGTGAGAGCACAGTTACTTCTACTGAAGAACATATCATGGGGATATTATTTAGGGTTGGGGTACTAAAACTTTTATGGTTGCCTTGGGGTAATTATATTAGTACTTAGTACCATATGATGGGTTAAATGTTCTGTTTGGGTCATCAGTTCTTCACTGCATACTCTACAGGGTGTTGATTTACATTAACACCAAACAACTTAAACTTAGACATGACATTGTCAAAAACTTAACCAAATGACCAAATTCTAGCCTTTGGTCTTAATTCCAGCCTGGCGTGTACCAGCCATATTCTTGCAAATAATGCACTCTTGAACTACTTGCCTGTGTTATAGAAATGGGAATTGATGGTGCACATATATATGTGGTGATGTCAGTTAACAGATTAACATAAATTATCACTATCGATTGGTGTAATATATTTCTCATACTTTACAATGACTCAATAAAATCATGAAGACTTGAAATGTATACATTTGGCTTTGATTTGATCACCTCATTTCCAAATTTATATTATTTGTGTGCAAATTATTAACTTATATTGCAAGACATATACCTAAAAAATAATGAATTTAGACATTATCTAAGCCTTAACCCCCATAACACTCACAGGAGCCACATTTTGCATGTTTAAGCTTGAGCATAATTATTGGTTCTATATCCAGCCATGGCTGGATTAAAGACCCTAGAAGGCTGGAATAAGTTCACCTAGTGGCTGGAATAAGGACATGGTAGGCTGGAATTAGATTCATTTGTCATAATTATCTGTATCTCATCATATTAAGAATATTGTAAGAGAATAGGAGTAAAATGCTTCCATTTGAGAAGTTTATGCATGTATTTGACTAATGAAGCAACACAGGTTGTTATAACTTGCTATTAAATGAGCTTATTAAGTTTTAAAAAGTTTAACTGGCTTTCTATTCTCAAACCAGAAATGTCTCCTTCTCAAATGCCATCTGGAATACAGACAGATTTAAACGCAAAATGGCCTTCATCTAAGGCCTCCTAGAATCTCAAAACACATCAATGCCCAAGATTCACAAAATATAGAATTGCCAACTTTGACACAATTTGACCCATAGGAACACAGAAAAAGGATAAAAAGTGGCTGGAAATGGGTCCAGGCTGGAATTAGGTCCATCCACCCTACATTGTAACTGGAAATGAATAGTACATTAATCAGTTATGGTTGTCCGATATTGGAGTTTCCAGTGGGTCAGAAAATCCAAAGGCCACGTATAGACATTTAGGCTTGTATGGGGGGGGGGGGCGCCCTAATGACGACACCTCCCCCCTTGATCCGCCATTGCGTCAGATCTAATAGTCGTGGCGCATCTTAGTTATAGCACTGAATAAATTAGCTGTAACTGAGGCCTTGGCATAGTTTGTGTTTGGGTGAGGAGGGAGAGGGGGCTCCAATCAAAGGTTCTCGGGGGATATAGCTGGATATCAGCTGCTTAACACTTGTTGCAGACTGACCCACAAAACCATTCAGGCGGCTTTTAGCAGCTTGTCAGAGTCAATCGTCAACTGTTACAAACTTATTCACGAATACAACAGTAAATCTTGGGTAAGTCACCCAATTATTTCCATTGTGATCACCGTGTACATGTAGGTCTGTATTTATCTTATATTTTTGAATATAATGGGGATATTTAGCCCTGTGGCTATTTATCCAAGGATTATATATCAATGGAATTTTAGTAATGGACACCCGAGTTGCTGTTGATATAGGTAAATTTTTTGTAAATTTCGGCCTATAGGCCCCTATCTTTAGGCCTGTTTTCTCAGCAATTCTTCAGTTTTGGTATATATATAGTCAACTACGCCTAAAAGTATTAGCTATGAGGGATATAACTTATCATCTAGTACTTCATTAGGCATATTTGTTTGTTTGTTCATTGTTGTTTTTACTGCCTTTATTATGCAAGACAAGTTCAGTTTGCACTCAGAGGGAGTTAATTAACCACCGTGCTCCTGAACAAACTTCAAGGTTAAAAAATTTGAGCAAAGTTTTCATATATATTTCCATAAACTGCACACTCATACAATCATTATAAGGGAAAAACTAAAAAAAAATCGGTTGGGAATTTTTGAAAAATTTACTTTAAAATTTGTGGTTTATTACACCTTGGTTATTTACATATAGTATGTCATATCTCCTATGCTTATGAAGATCAGATTGATAAATCTTTGTCCTGTTGTTGTTACAACCCATTATAATATTTTTAGTATTATTTTGATGTAAAACATGACAAGTATGCTTGGAAAAGAAGCAAATAGAATACTTGAAACGTATGTTAGGTGTTAGAAAACAAACAGCCACACTAGCCATATATGCAGAGACAGGCAGATTTCCCCTTCATGTAAGACAAAAAGTGGACATAGTATATTATTGGGCAAGACTATATATCAGCACTACCCCAAGATGATATCCTTCACCAGTGCCTTTAAATCCAAGAATCTGCATGCCAGAGGACAAACTAACTGGTTTAGTATGTAATACATGTCATCAAAAACTGTGGCATAACTAACTTGGATACAGAAACATCGGAAGCTTTAGCTAACAGAGTAAAATTAAACCTTTACACTTATGAGCAAAGTAGAATCCTTAATGAGATTAATAACTCAGATCAAAACCCTAAATTGAGAACATCTAAACTCTTTAAAACAAGCTACTGCATTGAACCATATTTAACTATTAACCTTCCCAAGAAAACTTACAATAATATAGCCAGGTTTACTAGAGTAAGCTCACATAAACTTAGGACAGAAACTAGTCGACATGAGACCCCAAAAATACCATTAGAGAACTGAATATGTGATAAATGTCCAAGCTCAAATATTATACAGAGAACCCAATTGATAACAAAAGCGGCTGATGTGATTCCACAATTTTCATTCCAGGCAGAGCAGAGCAATTTAAAGCCACATTATCATGTATAGAACCTAAACTGATATATGCACTAGGTGATTTCCTTAATAAATTTTAGTTGATTAAAAAAAAAAAAACATAACCTCATCTCCCTGAGTTCCCTAACATAACCACGTACCTGACTGCAATACAAGCAGCACTACGCCAGGATCAGCGCAAACTGCCTGGAATATTACACCGGAACATGAATGGACCTGCTCCAGGGTCAGCGCAAACTGCCTGGAATATTACACCTGAACATAAATGGACCTACTCCAGGGTCAGCGCTTGTTGCCTGGAGCCCCGCCACAAAACCTAAACCCCCTTTTTCACTTTCTTCAACTTAACGTCAAGCTCAGGACCTGACTGATTATTAAACAATGAAATTTTGAAGAACAAAAAATAAGATGTAATTTTGATGGTTTTTTTACCAATTAATTACTATACTGAAGTCCCTCATATTTTCAGTCAGCCAGCCAATATTCTATTATATTTTAGTTAAAATGTTTTCCTAGGTGAATTTCAGCAAATTCAGGGAACCTCTATGAAAATCTAGTTCAACAATGAAAATATTCGCAATTTCATATGAAACATTACATAACAGTTGCAAAGTGGATTAAAAATGTACAACATGTGATAAATTATCACCTCCAAAAAAATTTTGCTGATAGCATGTACCTCTTTTGTCCTATATGGATTTGTAGCTGATATATCTGCTTGCAAAATCTAGAGGCATGAATACTTTTGAAATCTACTGTATATGCAAAAGTAGTATTCATGACATTTATAGATTGATGATAGTGAAATGTAGCAATTTTATATTTTGTGTAATGAATACTCACCATGACAAGCAATGAATTTTCTGCAAGTGATATTTCTCAAGCAGTTCACTGTCTCTGCTTTCTCAATGCTACAGTGTAGTACAGTCCTCTTCATTAAATCCTGAATTTTTTCATAGTCATTTGGCTTTTTTTCCTACTCAAATATCTGCAAAAACAATACAACTTAACAATATAACAACATGTTTTCATGTCTTGATTAAACAAAATTATTTACATATTTATTACCATGAAGCATTTGATAAGTAAAATATCTATTACTCATCAGGAACTGAAATCCAAGTGCTTGTTGATGAGTTAAACGGTCTAATGCAATGCTCAACTGCTCATTGAGGCTGCACTGTCTGGCTTTATTTGTTGTTCTAATCAATTAAGTGACTGCCCTTAGCGATCCATTTAAGTATTGGTAACTAATGTACTTGGCATTGAACCCTTTTGTCAAATTTTGAACCTTTTGTGTGTGATTGAACTGTATGGTTCTTATATTGAACCTTTTAAGAACCATTAGGAAGCTTTACATGTACTATAGAACCTTCAGGTTCCATATTGAACCCCTAGGTTCCATATTGAACCTTTAAGAACCTTTTTTTCTTAGAGTGTATAGTTCCATATTTTTACGCAATCATTTATATGTATGATTTTTAATGTGAAAAAAGGGTTAATTGCTCCATTTATTTAAAAAAAAAAAGGGTTAATTGCTCCATTTATTTTTAAAAAAAAAGGGTTAATTGCTCCATTTATTTAAAAAAAAAAAGGGTTAATTGCTCCATTTATTTAAAAAAAAAAGGGTTAATTGCTCCATTTATTTAAAAAGAAAGAAGTGAATAATTCCATTGCTCTTTTATTTTTTAGTGTACCGTCAGAAGCATGGCAATGGCAAAAAGATTTGGTTTTGTCGTAAATGCGTTGGCAACACAGCTTGAAAAACAGGAGGACTGTGATGTGATGTTCATTGTGGAAGGTCAAACTATTGGAGCCCACAAATTATTATTGAAGACGATGCAAGCCAGGTGTAAACTTCTGCACAAAAGGGCCGCAAGATGGAGGCATGGAGATGCACCCATTCTAATTGATCACATGAACATTGATGCATTTAGAGCTCTACTCAGGTGTGTTATGTATTTCAAAACTGCAATATTCTTTATCACCTCCTCTGAAAATATTTTTATGGATATAGATATTATATATTCACCAGAAAAAAAAACAGAAGACCAATAATTTAAAGCCATGGTAGTCTGACAGACCACAGGTAAACCATAATTGCCATATTCTTCATCCCCTCCTCCAACAATATTCATAATATTGTTATGGATATTGATATTATTCATTTTAAGAAAAAACAAAAAAACACGCACAAACAAAAAAACTGTAAAAATATGCAAAAGACATCAGAAGACCAAAAATGTAAAGCCATGGTAGCCTGAATAATGACAATAACAGATTTATTGGGTATCTTCTGTAAATATTATAGTGGCACCACGCCCATTAGAGTTGTCTAAAGCGCTGTCTGAGTATGTTTGAAATTTGTATTTCCCCAAGAAAAAAATTAAAACACTAAGTAAAGTATAATGTCTTTGCTCTGAACAATATTATTTCTTAATGATGTACAGAGGTTATCTTGAACAAGCTTAATGATGCTTGTGTGGTGTGTGGGCATTTGCTGAGGGTTTTGCTGCAGAGCAGCCTGTTTTTGTTTTATAATTTTTTTTATAATTGTGTACCATATGTGTCATTTGATTGTATTGGTCCTAATAGTGAAGATGGGAATTTGTTAACCAAAGTATAATATTTTCGGTTTGTTCTTACTGTTGCAGGTATATCTACACTTGTGATATCATCATCACAAATAACAACATGTTCACATTCCTGTCTGCTGCTGTTCAGTTTAAGATGCGCCATTTGGAACAGCTTTGTGTTGAGCACATCAGCAAATTGTTGTCCACCCAGAATGTTTGTGGTTTTATGCATGAAGCCATCAATTTAAGGTCACCACTTCTTGAAGGAAAGTGTCTCGAGATGTTTTCAAACCGAACTTATGCAATACTTAAGGACCCATCATTTATGCAGCTTCAGCAACCTGCTCTATCTGCTTTGCTTGATGTTGAAACCACAAATACTATAGAAATTCTAATTTTTTATTACATACTGAAGTGGATGAAGAAAATGTGCCATGACCGACAAGTACCTGTGACAGGTGTGAATATGAGAGAAATCATTGGTGATGCACTTTACAAAATACGGTTCCCCACCATGAATGCACAAGATTTCGCTAACACTGTTACTACAATAAAAGGATTTTTGATGGTGAGTGAAATAGCCCAGATCTTTCAGAAGATAATGGTATTTGAGAACAAAGAAATTGAGTGTCCTTTTCCAGACACATTTCGCTGTCAGGTCAGCCATACAACAGAGCAATTTCAGGAAATGTTGAATTTGTTTGATGGTCACCGTTTGAGGTCAAGGTTTGAATCTAAGGTAAACAGTTCTCATATGCTGACACACTCTCTTCGTCTTGTGAGCCAATGTTGTGCAGATTTGGCAAACAGTTCTGCAATAGGTTACTTTGCCACTGAAGATAATAAAAGAACTCGGATTGAGGTTTTGGGAAACTTAGATACCTGGAGAAGAAACTGTGTAACCAAGAACTTCCATGACACTATGAAAGGTTACATGGAATTCAGGAAGAACTTTAACCAAATATGTGCATGGGCATTTTATGATGACTGACAATGTGAAATGCTGTTCCTTTGATTTTTTAGACAATGTGGAACAATAATTTGTAAGTGGTTACTTTATGCTGGTGTAGTTACAAATAGATAAACATATATGATAGTAACAGTTATATTCATGATGGTTGCCATGAAAGTATTTTGTCAATAGCAAGGCAAATATGGGGATAATTTTACACTAAATATTCAGAAATTTCTAATACATTTTGTTGTTTTTGTAACTGGTTTCAAATTCACTTCTTCAGAGAAGAGTGATTTAATTCAGTGTTTCACATGAGAACTTGTAGCTGGATGGCTTGGTGGTCTGACCAATGTTTAAAAAAAATTGTAATATGTGTATTATACCCACTGATTTTAACGGAGCTCTAAGGTTAAAATTTTTTCTACTTCAGTGTAATGATCCGTTATGGTAATTATTATAATAATTATAAAGTATTCACATGTTATTGATATCATTTTTATTTATACAATTGTCATTCAGTTTATTGATGTTGTTTCTATAATATTTCTTTCTTCGTTTTTCTATTTTGTCTAATTTCCTTTATTTCACCACCATTGTATTCTAGACAATTATTATGTTTATTATATGAGCTATATATGCCACTTGGCATCAGCTAATGTTTTTTCTTTTCTTCGTGTACCTGTATTGATATGAATCAATGATATGAATTAATAAAGGAACATATATCCACCTAAAAAAAAAAGAGAAAAAAAAAAGGAAGAAATAGAAAATTTGGGATTATCATAACATTGTCACATGTGATTTTTTTTTGTATACTACGAAAATGCTCTCAGAGCATGTTATTCCCATCAAGGAAATAAAAGTTAACTCCTGATGAGCAATGAGCATGACATTAATCTCAATTACCAGTGGCAATAAAACCTGTGACAACAAAAACAGCGATATACATGATACATGGACTGCTTGCCATGTGTGACTTTCATACAGACGTCCATAACACTTGGGAGGACACCAATTCCGTTCACATATATGTCCATGTTTTCAATTTTTCATTGAAATAATTCATTTATAGCTGATGCTGACCTTGCGATGCACTTTTAATTTTGATTGGTGTGTAAACTTTATATATTCTAACTTGTAAGTATCTTAATAAGCTGATATTTTCTTTTCATCTACCTTATTTTATATGGTGATGTATCAATAATAAATACTACAGCTCTATTTCATGAGCGTGCGCATTATCGTCATGTTACAGGGAGTATTGTTATGAGTAACATTCAAAGTTGTGAAATATATCAATCTACTTTATTTGAAATTCATAGGCCCTATATACTTTATTTATTGAATTGAGTTGGAAAATATTTCTCATGATTACAGTACAGTTTACTTCTTTTTTTTTAACCCTCAGCGAAGTTCAAAAAGGGTTTTTGTTATCATCACTTTTGTTTCCGGCAGAGCACTAATGCACTTAACCTTACGAAATTGTGAACAGTAACATATGTTGGCAATGTTTTACAATTTTTTTTGTTTCCAGAGCAGAATTCTGACCCTACTGAACTTTGTCATAATAGGTCTAATATAGTGTAGTGGTGCCTTTTGGGGGTCTCATGGCCACAAATACTATATAGTTTTCAAAATTAGGGCAAAATAGGGAAAATTCCTACTTTTTCAAACCTCCATATAAAAGACACTATTTACTTTACATGAATGAAATTGTATCAATAACATATCTAAATTCTAGTATTTTCACTTTTTAAACTTCATTTTAATATTCATTTCATGCTAACTACAAAATAATTGAAAAACAGAAAAAAATGCTAAAAATGGGTTAAATTGTGTTTCCGGAGTATAACTCTACCATTAACGCACTTACCCAAACAAAATTGTATATGTTATTACTCTATATAGCTTAGCTGTGCATTTTAGTAGTCACATTGACATATCTGAAATGACAGTGTAACACCCGCCCTCCTACCTGTCGGCCGAACACGTAACAATTTTAATGATGCCTGTGTGCTATGTGGGATTCGTTGAGGATTTATCACACACAGCAAACCACTCCAGCGTAGGATGTTCCTTAAGGCCCCTTCACACATAGCCGAATCAGACACCGGAGCGTCCCGGAATGAAATTTCTTTCAATCCGGGGTGGTCCGGGCGAAAAAGCTGGAAATGTCAACAAACGAAATATTTGGCGGTGTGGACACGATGGCAATACGGTGTCAACAAGGAGCAAACCGGCCATTACATGGATGAATACAGTTACTACACAGATATGTACGGTTGAAACACGGCGGTGCACGGAGGTGCCCGGTGCAACAAGGAGCGGGTTATGGTTTTTGCCGGAAGTAACACGACTGTACCGGATTAGTGCGGAGTGAACCGGATGTTACACGGGGCCTTCACGGATATACCCGGTCTTTACACGATCTTAAATACGGAATTAACCGGTTTTCACATGGATAGCTCTGAAATTGGTATTTAAACTGCCTGCGGCCCACTGTCCATCATTCCGCTTCGGACTACCATTCTGCAAAGGTGTTGCTGCTACTACAGAAGAATTGGATATGTCTTTATCACACCACGACAGGGTGGAATTGGATGTAGAGTACCTGGACATGCAAGTCCAGCTACTTACTGCTGCAAAGGATATAATTCTGCAAGAAGAACAGAAACTGCAAGACGATGCAGAGACGGCCACAACAACAACTGATGAAGATGACTTATTAAAAAATGCTGGTGCTGCACGAAGAAGAAGAAGGCGAATGTGGGTGCGACCTTGGCTTCTAAGAAGACATCTTTAGGGCATTATGAAAAACTGATGGCTGAATTGACTGCAGAAGATGTGGGTGGCTTCAAGAATTTCATGAGGATGGAACCTGACTTATTTCATGAAGTTCTTGCCAGAGTGGGACCTAGGATTACAAAGCAGGATACCTTTTGGAGGAGGGCCCTTGAACCTGGATTGAAACTGGCTATTACCTTGCGCTACCTGGGTACGGGCAACAGCTAGATGTCTCTGCAGTATGGATTTAGGGTAGCCTTCAATACCAGCTCCGAACCGCACTTTCATGTTTTCTGATTGGTTTTGAAAGGCTACGCTCAGGCAAACAAGTGGTTGATAGTGAATGCACTGTCTATTAGTGTCTATAAGTGCAAATTATCTCATCATTACAATATACCCAAATGAATACAAAATAATTTGATCAAAACAGCACAATTGCTGTGACATTCCTCAGCACTTTATTGTGTTCACGGCTTTGGTTCATCAATCTCTGTTAAGGTTGATTTAGATATTTAACTCTTTCAAGTTCTGTTAAAATTTGAGAGTTTACATAATAGTGGATTTTCATGGAAAGTTCTCTATATTTCCACCAGGTGGCTATGACAGAATACTACAATTCTATTGGCTGAAAAAGTTCCCGCCATTGGCTGTGATTGGCTGAAGCAAAGTGCATCCCAGCAACAGTATTTTTAGTGCATTTTAATGTATATTTGACACTTTATCATTTAGTTGATGTTTATGGAATCAGTTATTACCTACTGTGTCTGAAAAGCAAAATGAGTAATAAGCGGAGAGGAAAGACCTATGTCTTGCTGAATTCAGGGCTGCTCAGTGAAAAGATTCTATTGTTAACAAATGCCTAATACCATGGATTCACACCTTCGCTTCGATGCATGATTTCTTCATGTTCATGCTGTGAACTGGAAATTGAACCCACGTCTGTCTTTGCCATTATACTTATTATTAATTAACCCAGTTTAAAGCTGTAATGAAGCATGTTTAGCCGTAACCTACTTAATGATATTGAGGTAAAGAAATCTGGTAATATGTACATGTGTGTTGTATTTCCGTATTATGATTTGTAATCTGAATGCTATAGCTATTTGTTAATATTAAATTTTAACGTGTTATCACAATAAATCAGACATCTCAAAAAGTCTGACATTATCCTTCATAAGGTAATCCTATCTGGCAATATTAGGTAAACTTATAATCTTGTAAGTTTTCATAACCTTTCTGTCATAGGCTATTATATTGTTAAGTGGGATGAAAACAAAATATAACTCTGTAACTGTTAATTCAACAGTTACAGGTTTCACCTTACACTTCACTTCTTTAACCAGGTAGTCTGTATTAACTTTCAGTGTTAAGTATCACTAAGTTATCTTGTAACTTGGAAATAATATTTCACCCCATTATGGGGTAGGCCTGGTTAAGGCCACCAGTTAGGTGTCACAAATTAGGGAGCGAGCAAACAAATTTGGCAACTAAAGTTCTGATCATTAAAGCACGAGCTATATATATATTATATATATATAGAACATTTTAACCCTTTAGGAGGTAAAAACACAAATGTGTGCAACAACAAGTTGTTAACACCCTATAGAGAATGCAAATCAAATTTGGTGAAGATCTGATTATTCAAACACAAGTGGTAGTAATTTACCCTCTTATAGGGTAATTGCCCCAAAGTCAGTGTACTTTAAAGTGTTACGATAACACCTAAGTAAACCAAATTTGGAGAAGATTTGATCACTCAAACATGAGTTATATTATTTTACCCTTTTGGGTGGAGGGGGGGAGTAATAACCTTAAATGTAATTTAATTACAGTATGTTGGTAACACTCTTTACCATATGTACCAACTTTGGTGAAGTTCCGATAACTCAAACACAGGTTATAACATTTTACTCTTTTGAGATAACTAACCAAAGTATACTTTAAAATGTTTCAAATTGATGATGACCCCCAGGTGTCATTAATGACATTTGGGTACAATAACATCACTCAACAACATATACTATCAAAATCATCAAGTTTTCACATTTGACCTTGACCTTGGTCTTTATAATTTCAATTCAGCAGCTACATTTTGATATATTTAAGAATATACCATATGTATTAATGGAGATATGAATTTGCAAATCTGACAGTTCAATATACCTGTGACCTTGAACTTGGACCCAAGGTCATTCATTTTAGACATTGAAGTCATCTGGCAAAGTTCTATATGTGACTCAAATATGGTCCAACTTGGATGAACAAAACTAAAGTTATAAAATGTTTAAGTGTTGGGGGAAATAGCAAAATTTAATTCTTTAAGGCCCCATATCTCAGCAAACCTTCAATGCACTGGATTGGGTATCAGAAAATCTAAATCTGTTGTCATCATGTTTGTGCTACTTCTGGTTCTTGAGATTTGCGATCCTAATCGATTTTCTACCCTATGGGGTAACCACCCCTTTGTCCTTTTCTGATTGTCAATTTGATGGTTGGGAAATGAAGACCCCTTGATTTGCCAGCGGAAAAATGATGTTAAGCACAAGTCTGTAACCTTAATGGTTAGCAAGTTATTTCAATTTGAAATTGCATAAATTTGACTTTGAAGTGGCATGTAACCTTAAAAAATAGGTCAAGGTCAATATTACTTGGTCAAAGGAAATGTCTGACTGCGCAAGGCACAATCTGATAAAGTTTGGTAACTCAGAAAAAATGGCAAAAAGTGCTGAGTAATGCTGAAGCCAAATGAAAGGGTAGCCATGATGGCGGCAAGGCATCTATAAATTTGATCTTCCTTTCTTTGTGTGTTTTCTTTCTTTGTCTGTGAAACTGCAAGTTGCATGTTTACTAATTGATGGTAATGTACATATTTGAGTTGATGTTGAACACAAACAAATGTGAATGTTGTAGACATTGCAAAAAACTAACTATTTCAAATTTTAATCAGCTGATCAGAGAAATTGACTAATGGAATTTCCAACTAACTTTTCAAGTAAAAAGAGTGAAGTGAAGAGAATTAAAGGAATATGAAGTAATGCTAGAAATTATCACGAACCCCTGTTTCATTGATCCACCGAATGCATGCAATTTAAAGGCAGGGAAACAAGAAATTGGAGTATTTAAGGGGGCCAGCCATAGTTTTCCTATCCCCACACCTACTGAGGGTAAGTAAACTGTCAACATGTATCTATATTATTATGTTTTGATTAGTTGAGGTGCTGATAGAGATAGCTGCAACTTTAATTTGGTGAATCCAGACAACTTATCTCATGGGTGCGAGACTTCCAAAAGGTGCTGGATTTGAACCCAGCAGAGCTAACAGTCAAACAATTCAGTAAGCTCTTATACAATTCAATTCAATAAATTTTAATAACGTAACTTGCATATCATTACAGATATTTTTTGTTTGGTTGAAGAAAACAGTAATCATTATGCCCGGCCTATCAGGCCTATAAGTCACTTACTTATATTATAAATGTTACTATCTGGGGGTGAACAACATAATTATGTTAGTCAGATATACAGATAAACGGTCAAGAGGTTAGTTACAAACGTGATATATAATACAAACATATCTACTAGTATTTCTGCTTTACTTGTTGTACAATATTTTATTTTGGATATGATAAGATTTTTGGATGTACCGTGCAAGTGATCTTTGATTTTTACTATTGATAACAGTTTGAAACAAAAATTCTTTAGTTAGAGGCAATAAACTTACAGAGAGTAGTAACTCATTAAACAATATTATTCTATCTTCATTATAAACTTTGCATACTAATATAAAATGAATTTCATCCTCTATTAAATTCTGTTCACAAAGAGGACATAATCTATTTTTCTAATGGTGTTAGTGGAGTAGTAAATTTTCCAGTCTCAACATGTAAAGGTAAGATTCCTAATCTTAACTGAGCTAAAAATTACATCTCTGATCTTGACATATAGTTAGTAACATATCCTTCCAATGAATAATCTGATTTAAACATTCTGTAAGTGCGTAATTTTGGATATCTAGTAATATCTTTTTGCCATTGCATTTTATAATTTTCGAACAATCTATTTTCAGTGGTCCTTAAAACATTTCCTAATCTAAAATTAACCGTTTCTGTATGAAATAAATATGTTTGACTTGTCTCTTCAAAAATACATCTCAATTCATATGACCCATTCTTGACATTGCGATATTTACAGTTATACACATCAAACACAAAAAGTCTTTTAGTTAATCTAATATCATCCATACGTATAACACCAAAGTCTCACCATTTCAACCTTCCTTCTTATAGTTGCTGGCAACCAACCTATATCATCCCACAAACCCAAATTTGGTGCAAATTTATGGACCCCTAGGAAATACAGTAAAATTTTATTTTGAACAACATTAAAGGGGAACTAATGGAAGTTTGTAAGTTAATTTCAAAAGTTCAATTAGATGTTAAATAATACATTGCAGTGAAAGGAAATGTCTTAAACTATGGTTTGATATAATTTCAAGCCAATTAAAAATGCAATTTGCACCATCCGCTGACATGCTGGGGGCCGCCATTATTGCACACGGCACGCCTAATAGTGACGTCACTTATGTACTAAGTCAAGAACAGCTAGGCCATATATGCATTCAGCCATATGAATCAATTTAATCCTGTTGATTACAAGCCCTTACACTGTTCATTGCAATTATAACAATTGATAGAACAGACAGCACAACAAAATAAAGGGTGTTAATTGCAATCTTTTGGAAAAACTGCATAATTATTGCATTGATTGCAATGAGCAATTTGTATCTAAGAATAGGTATATAGGCATGGGCAAATAATATTTTGTATCACTATATTTCTGACCATATTTTTTACTTCTTTGCTTTGTAAATAAAATATGTGTTACATGATATTTAGGGACAGTGTGCAGTATTATTTATAGTATAAATATATTTCGTAGTATCTATATTTAGTGTATATATAGTGTTAGTGGGGATGTTTTATAGGCATCATCTCCTTTACCAAGATTAATATATTGATTACCATATTGTGCTTATTTCAATTGTATGTTGGTTGCATTGCTAGATACATTTAATATAGGCCTACCAGTTTAAAATAAAATATAATATCAAAAACTCATTTTCAACAAAACTTTGTCCAATACACTATTTTTTTTTTGAAGCTTCACTAATAAACAGTGGACGAATGATAGATCTATAGATTTATTTGGCAACATAATACATTTTTCGTGTACGCATACAATGCTGAAATCTAATACAATGTAAACTGCTCTAAATTACTAAAAATGTATTTAATTAGTACTCAGTTATACAACCATTCAGTAGTTGTATTACATAGCAGGATAATTGATAGCTGTTTCACTGATAATTTTATATTGTCAATTCTGCTGGCTGCTTTGAAATCTGTGAGTCCCAGTGCCACCCAGTACATTCATACACAAAATATATTTAATGTCACAGTCTCAATTAAGAACTGATCCCTGTTGTAAACTTTTTATTAAATTTGCAATTTGTTTTCATCCCATCATTATTTCTTATATTTAGATCTTGTTATTTATAATAAATGTTTTTATTAATTTTTTATTTCTTATTTTTATTTTATTAAATAATTTTATTATTTTTTTTAAATATGAGTTTAAGGGGGCATCCTAGTCAGCGTTTTTTAAAATAAGAACTTTATTAGTGGATGTCTCCTGACCAAAAATTTTATTTTATTTTATTTTTTTACTGCTTATTGTAGTTCCTTGTAATTTGCTGCTTTTGTTTGTTTTATTTAATTTGGTCTAATAAATTCTCTAATTGCAATGTCAAATAGTTCATTGGCAATTACTTGACACTCAGTAAGAACTACTCTGAAAGTGCAATTAACTGTATCTTAAACTGTTGTTGACAGTTGTTCTCACCACTTGAATTGCAATGCCGAGATCTATAGTGCAACAGTGACGTATTTCCGGTCAGTGCAAAACACTGGGAATTTAAAAAATGGCGGCCTCCGTAGTTCACAAAACGGAGCTAAAAAATGCAGTATATTTCATTACCAGTGCATATATACAAGTTATGTATAGCGTGGATGTGTTTCAATGGACCCAAGCTAATATCTGAGAGGTAAAGTGTTGAAGGTGTTAGTTCCCCTTTAATAGAATTATAATCTTTAAAACCCCAGACCCCTGCCCCATAATCCATAATAGGAGATAAGCATGTATCAAATTATAAAAAAAAGAAGTAATAATCTAGTGTTTTAAATGTTTTTAATTTAGATATTACAAATCCAAAAGCTCTACTATCAGCCAAGATCTTGGCCCCTAGATATTTATATTGACTAACAACTTCCAAATTCGGTTCCATACAACTAAAAGCATAGTTTGTTACTGCTTGTGATTGCTTTCTAAAGTGAATTATTTTAGGTTTTTGTACATTAATTTTCAATCTCCATTGATGACACCAGTCTGTGCATTTATTTAACATTAATTGCAACCCAGCTTCACTTTCAGCCAATATAATTAAGTCATCTGCGTATAGCAAAATGGTAATAATCTCATCACCTACTTGAACACCCAAATTCATAACTGATAACTCAAGAGCCAAATCATTGATATATAAACTAAACAGGGAAGGAGATAATGGGTTCCCCTGTCTAACGCCTATTTCACTATTAAACCAATTTGTCTTTTTCTCATTAACTTTAACTGCATAAGTTTGTTGTTTCAGGACTTTTTTTATTGCATGATACATTTTGCCTCTTATGCCATTGTATTGTAATTTATACAATGAGCAATTCTGGTCAACTGAGTCAAACACTTTTGACATGTCTATAAAACAACAAAAGGTGCCCTGCTTCACTGCTAATCTGTCATTTATAATGCTAGACAGAGAAAAGATGTGATCAAGACTAGAACGAGTGGCTCTAAAACCATTTTGTTCATCTACGGTCAATCCAGCAACTTCTAAAAATACAGCGAATCCTTGGTTTAAAAAAGCACTATAAAGTTTGCCAATACTCGAGATGAGACTGATACCTCTATAAAACTGAGGATTTCTTTTATCTGATGTTTGGTTCTTAGGTATCGGTTTCAGTAAAACCTGATTCCATTGCGTTAGCACCATACCACTGCCAAAACAGAAAAAATAAAGCCTGAAGTAAATTAACAGAGGATTCATTATTTAAAACTTCATTTGGTATATTATCAACTTGCCTATTAGCTGGGAATGTTCAATTCCCATCTCTAGCGGCAGCTTATTTGCATATTTCTCCATCTACACACATGCATGATGGTGCTTCCTGATTGGCCATATCTATCAACCAGCCAATTGAGTGACCTAACTGAGCAATCTTTGTTTAAGAATTAAGTGTACTCAATGATATTCAATCCGATAAGCCAGCCTATAGGCTATTTGGCAAATTTGTTTGTATTTAATTCTAACTGGTAAACCAGCAAAATAATTGCTAGGGCATTTTCTAATTTATTCATACATTCTGATTGGCTGTTGCAATTGACATAGCTGCCTCATGAGATGAGAAGCCAGTTAAGGCAGTCAGAATCCTTGGTATCAGTATAAGTATAAGTGCTGTCATTATTGAGCAATTTCATATATGTAAGCAAACGCCCGTGGTACACCTATTGATTAGTGTATTCTATAGGATTGTTGCAAATTCATTGAATGACTTAGTTTTTGTTTGATTAAAACATGATATTAATTTTTCTTTTCAGTGAAGATCATCAATATCAATCATTGGATTCTCCAAAGAATTTGACCTTGTTGGGACCATACATTATATATGTTTATAATAATAATACAGGTCAGTGATGAATTCTCACACATCTCATCCCGAGAATCAGTCAAACTGGCAGACAGAGACACCTGGTGTGCTTGATTTAATGACCTCCAGCTTTGAAGCACCCATAGTGCAACTTTCACAAACTACTTTTTTCAAACGTTTTGTGTATTCCACCTATATTGTATATCCACTAATAGGAGTAATAATTGGTATTGCAAATTTATTTCTAATATCTGCTGTTATAAAATTCAAGAGTCTACGTTCTTCTACTAATGTTTTAATTGTCAGTTTAGCTTTTGCAGATTTAATGAACAGCCCTTCCTTCATTCTGATTAGACTACGCAACTACGTTGATGTTATAAATCATAACGAAGTGTATTTAAAAGTTGTATTGAGCTTCGCACAATCTCTGCATATTATATCTGTCAATATGTCTCTCATAAGTTTATTTCTCATTGCAATTGAGCGTTGGCTTGCTGTTACCTTCCCACTAAAGTTTAAGACAATGGTGACAGTTAAAAAGACTGTGGCTGTTGCTGTGTGTTCTTGGATATATGGACTAAGCACTGCTGGAACAATAATGGTTTACTACACTTGGAAATTACCAATGTCATTCTATAAAAAACCTTTCTTCCTGATACACATGTTGCCTACACCGGTATTCCATTACATCGTGACTTTCCATTATTATGTTTTGCTTTCCTTGACAGTCCTTTTGTATATCAGCATTATCATACAGATGAAAAGAAGGTCATCTGCCTTTAGTGGTAATGGCATGGACTCCACAATGAGTCAAAACACAAAACGTGTTACCCAAATGACATTAATCGTACTGGGAGTTTTCCTTGTGATCCTGGTACCATACACCATTATATCTGAAATATATTCAGAATTAGTCCGAACAACTCTGTCTGTATTAATTGGATACCAGGTCTTTCTGTACTTTTATTTCTGTAACTCTTTTATTAATGTTTTCATCTATGCCTGGAGAAGTGCGGTATTTCGTAAAGCCTTCAAAAAAATGCTTTGTCAAAAGAGGATGAGACTTCGCAATGCAGTACGCTCAACATCAATACTCGAACCATCGGTGTCTGTCATTAGCGGACCTCGAGATGACTTTGTTTGACTTTTGCTAATACACAACAAATACAGTAGAATCCCACAATGGGAACTACCTTGAGAATCTGGAACTTTTAACAATGTATTCACACTTAGATTTCTTAAAATGAAGAGATCTTAACACTGACTTTCACTGTGGACAGTGCATAAAAGATATTTATTGACAATGGACGTTATTGACTTTTCTAATAAGTTTTATGCAAGGTAAACTATATATTGGTTATTACATAAACATTTTACAAATTATGACTAGAACTTTATTAGCACATAAAATTAATGTTCAAATAAAAATACAATGAGAGTACCTTTTTCATTTTCAACAAATAATTGCCAACACTTGCTACATTTTAACAGCGTAAATCATGCAACCATTGCTGTGAGGATGTGAGGCACAACATGGATTTCTGTATATCTTTTCACCTGCTGAAGCATGCATATTATAATAATTTATTACGCCATATATATTACAAATGATAAAAAAACTCACAAGATCAAATCACAAAGCAATGTGCATCAGGCTGGCTGACACAGAGAAAGCTGTGTATATGGCAAAAATTGTCTAGGTCAGCAAACACTGGTTAAATGGATCTTTCGCCAATGCTCCTAGATGGCAGACGGCGTCAATCAAACTTTTCAAAGAAAATTATCAAGGAGTGCCACTCTCTATTCATCACATTATAAACGCTGCACCTACTCCCCCAGAATTCCCAGCAGGCCGGGAATTCTGGGAGTAGTGGGCGCAAAGTTCAACGCCCCCAGTGGATAATAATATTATAATCTGTGTTAGCACCATGACTAAAGGGGGGTTCTCACATAGCCGGTTTTCCCGCAGAAGCCATATTGTTCTCGTAGAATGATGTAATATTGCGCAATTTTGGGCATCCGTACTGCAACTGAGGTTATCGGGAGGTTGTCGTAGAAGATGGTGAACACACTCGATTCCTCGCAGTCATCCCCGAAAAGAGAACAACCGCCAAAATCGACGGATGTTTTGCTCATGTTCAAAACTTCCGTAGAAAACTCGCGGGTGATTGTTTATAGTTAGCAACCGTAGTAAAGCCGTCATTGCCATAGAGGCACTCGTGGCATATGCCAAGTCAAACGTGAGACACTCGTAGAAGCCAACAGGTTGACCCACACACACGTAGGTGTCAAGAACCCGGTGGGAGAGGTACATGTGCGACGATTAAACTGTCGGCTTCTACGTGTGCACTTACGTGTACCATGGATAGATCACAGGTTTCTACGTATAGAAAAATCAATACTACGTACGCTAAGGGTGACTCACGTGTGCCACGAGTAAGTCACCGGCTGCTAGGTGAATGACGGGTGAAGGATGGTTGCAGGGCCGGATGGCTTGTCATGTGACCTCGGCCAGCAGTATATAATCATTCGCAGTGAGGCAAACTTCATTAACACCTCTGCCTTTGATAGAAACTGTTTGACCTCGCCGTATTCTTCTCTGCTGCTGCTGCTGTTGCTGTTCCTGTTTGCTGTTTCAACTTTACCTCCACCATGACAGCCGGCCTTCAAATGTAGTACACGTAGTTCACGTAGTTCACGTAGTTAACTCGCCGGGTCGTTACTTGTAACCCTCACAGTTGTGATTGACGCGTGCTTGATACACCCCTCACACGTACAAGCCTGCGGGTCATACATAGATGCCGTGGAGTCTCCTGTCGTAAACGTAATTTACCCGTAATTTACCCATGGCTTACCCGGCATCAGACCGGGCATCATCTGTCGGGTCTGGTACGTATCCTACGTGTGATCCGCCGGGTGTCCGTGATTTACACCTCGTGGCCGCCAACTCACCCGCAGCCGTGAGCACCACACCTTTTTTGCTTCCAATAACCATGGTGAAGTCATTAAAATGGGGTAATACATAATTCTATGAGAGCAATACAGCTTCACTGGGAAAACCGGCTATGTGAGAACCCCCTTTAGTCCTCTAGTAGTAGTAATCATGCTACTCTGGCTCCGATTTAAAAATAGCCACAGCCATGTATTTATAACTGACCCCGAGATCATCGCACTACAGGGTCATGACCCAAGATCACACCCCGTCAAGGTCACCGTATGTCAATTATAGGTCACACAGCTGATCCTGGTATTCATCGCTATTCTGCGGAAGAGTAATCATCATTATTTCTAAATATATTATTTAAAAAAAGGGGTAAAACAAGTAGTAATGTTGCAGAAGGTTATTCCAGAAGAACATGTTTTAAATAGGCGCTGTAGATATTATAAGGGCAAATTCTAAAAGTGTCAACAGTTTGGTATGAACAGTCGCATAGTGTAACTTATATACTGTTAGCAGACAATGGCATTAAGCTTTTATTGGACTGCCATAGGATATCCTGAATGTAATGAAAACGGGTGTTTATCAATACTGAAGGAGTCTTCAAAAAGATTTAACACTTTAGAAATGTGCACTGCGGATTATTACACCGAAAACATACAAACTATTGAATTTCACAACAAAGGTATACCATGGAGTATTAAATTTTTAGCAAATCAACAGCTTACCGGTGAACTAACGGAAAACATTACGGATGATAACATACATTTACGTTGGGTTGCATACCTGCATTCATACTGCGAAACGTGCAAGGATGTCCACTACATTGAAAAAGATGCCGCAAGAGATGAACAAATTTTGGAGATGTATCTCAATGTCTGACAGATTTTCAAACAAATTTGATAATTGACCGATATAACCCTCGGTGTAGTTTTACAATTATGTTTGAAGTATGGCAAGACGCAAAACCTGTTCAAGAATGCTGTCATTACCCTCCAGGTTGTCAGTAACAAGGTATTGACATTACCATAACATAGTCTGAAATGTAACTGGTGATAGTTTGTGTATTCGCGATTTGTAGTATATACATAAATAAATAAAACGACACACCTGATACAGATAACTAAGGTGTTTGATATTTTGTGTGATACTGCATGAGAAATTGTTAATGTACTACAGGGGGCAGCACGGTATAGCTCATGTGTACTCTTTATAGATGGCGCAACGAGACGTTGTTTAGCACAGCTGGCTAAGGAAAGGTGCAAGAAAAAGAAGATATCTCAAATATAAGCTTAATTCTGCAATCTTGTTAAACATTACACAATGGAGATCACAAACGAACGGTCACTGTCACAGGATAGTGTAACATCAGACAACTGGGTGGTGCTTGGTAAAGTATTACCAAAGGCAGAAGTGGTGTATTTCTGTCAGATGATAGTACTTTTCACTGTTATATTAACAGCTATCATTAACCTGTCATTAGGGAACAGCTCTGAAACTTAATTCTTCTCAGCACGCATCTAGGAGCAGTGCTCCCTTCACCAAAATCGAAACATGTGGTTAAGCTGACCGCAACACGTGACATTAATGAACAGACAACGTAACCAGAGTCTACATCACAATAGCTAAAACAACATGTTCATCATGAATAAGGATCTAATTGATACGTATCTGTCAGACATTTATTATGATGTCAGCAGTCCTGCAAGTTTTTACGATGCTACAAAGTTATGGGAATTCGTAAAAAGTAGAAAAGATCGTCCAACAAACCTTGACTATGAAACCGTTAAAAAATGGTTAAACGAGCAAACAACCAATTCCATCCATATCACACCGCAATCAAATTTTCAGACAGAACATATTGTAGTAGAAAATATAGACGAACAGTGGGATGCAGACCTACTGCAGCTAGCAGATCTTTCAAAATATAACAAGGGTGTTAAATATCTATTGGTATGCATTGATCTGTTCTCAAGATTTGCATGGGTTAAACCTCTGAAAACTAAAACAGCTAGATCTGTTGCAGAGGCCATACAAGAAATACTTAATAATGGAAGACAATGTAACACCCTTCGGACTGATCAAGGAGGAGAGTTTCTAGGAGCACCTTTTCAAAATGTATTAAAAAGTCATAAAATAGACCATATTATTGCATATGGCACACACAAAGCATCATACAGCGATAGATTAAACAAAACATTAGAAAACAGGTTATACAAATACTTCTATGAAAATCAAACATTTAAATACACTGACATATTAAAGGATATTGTAAAGTCATATAATAACACACCACACTCGGCTATTCATATGGCACCTGCAGAGGTTAACGAGAACAATGCAGAACGTTTGTATGAGCGCGTGTACATACCAATTTTGAACAAAAATGCTGCAACACAAACTGTCTATGTATTCGAGATTGGGGATCTGGTGAGGTTAAGTCACCAGAATACGCCTTTTAGGAGAGGATATAACGAGCAGTTTACCGAGGAGCTATTTCGTGTCTGCAACAAAATACCTTCTCACCCTCCCCGATATAAAGTACAGGATTTAGCCGACCAGATCATAAAAGGTTCCTTTTATAAGGAGGAATTACAGAAGGTCAATGTTACAGATCCTGACGACATCCAGTTTAAAATAGAACGTGTTATATCAACTAAAACGGTGAATGGTCAAAGGTTAAGTTTGGTTAAATGGTATAGTTATGCGGATAGTTTTAACAGTTACGTTCCAGTATCAGAAATTAAAAAGTACAGTGGCAAACAATAACCATGTATCTTTATCTGTCAAACAACCAAAGTGATCAGTTATATTCTGGCAACACTGCATCTATGTTTAGAATTAAATTACCAACTAAAATAGATGTACAACCAAAAGGTGAGTGGGAAGTAGCCATAATTGACATAGACCTGCCAGCTTTGAGCGAGAAATACTCCCCATCATATATAACAAAACACGTTCTCAATATTTTGCAAACTCTAAAGAAGTAGACATGTGTGGCAACCTTTATTGCGATGTGCTCGAAATTGGACGCTATATTCCCAACAATGTTTCACTGTCTCTTACTCTGTACACCAGTACACCAGAATTTTGTCTTATGGCTGAGTGTTGCTATGATTGATGTGAGCCCCGAAATATTGCTCTCACACGCGGAAATATTGAAAAAACAAAACCTTCTATATTTCCATACACAAAAACAGAAGTAAAAGAATTTACACTGGGTAAAGGAATATTTTCAGGTCAAATAAATGACCCGTTCGCGTCAAGGATCCCTGCAGAAATGATCATAGGATTGGTGCAAGACTCTGCTAATCATGGCACATTATTTTCCAACCCCTTTCTTGTCGAACATTGTAATTTAAATTACATCCAAGTTACAGTAAATGGTCAAGATTTGAATGAAGGTCCAATTCAACCCGTGTATGGTCCGACACCTGAAACAGGTTTGTACATGGAAGCTTATAAAACATTGTGCTGTTTGGAAAACACAAACTCTAGCGTACCTGTTTCCCGCGAGGATTATCCTCAAGGGTTCTGCTTTTACAGATTTACAGCAGATCCTCAAAATGGTGCAACAGATGATGATGTCATACCTCTGAGGCGTTCAGGAAACATGAGAATTAGTGTCAAGTTTGAAAAAGCTCTCAAAGAACCGACAACTATGATTGTATTTGCAAAATTTGCAGCGGCTTTAAAAATTGACAAAAATAGAGCGGTATACGAAGTCTGACCATTCTGTTACTAGTCGTTGAAAGGTGAGCACCATGAGTGAAACTGATGAATGTCTTATACCATTTGAGTTGCCTAAAAATTTTATGATATATGGGGCCACACAGTCAGGAAAATCGCATTTTGTCAGAAGTTTATTGCTGAACCATGAAAAAATGTTCACTGAAAAAGTGAACAAGATTATTTATGTGTATTCTATATGGCATGAAAACTTTGATGAAATGCAAAGTGATCTAGGTGATATGATAGAATTTATAACTCATGTTCCAACCAAAAAGGAATTAATAGAAATATGGGAGAAAAATAAAAGTCATACTATTCTCGTTCTTGATGACAAAATGAGTAGCTTTGATGATGCAAAAATAGGTGCTCATATTGTGGACATAGTATGTGTTTTAAGCCATCACTGCAACATCTCATGTATTATAACTTTGCAGAACATGTTTTGCAACAACAAGGCTGTAAAAACAGTGAATCTGAATGCTCATTATATATGTCTATTTAGAAATAACAGAAGCTGTAGACAGGTGATCACCCTAGGAAGTCAGATAATGCCGGGCAATTCAGAATATTTCATGTCTAGTTATTTGCAGGCGACAGAAAGAAAATACGGCTACCTGCTTATAGATTTGACCCCTAATACAGTGAAATATTTACAACTAAGAGCATGTCTGTTTCCAGGTGACGTCACAGTGTGCTATCTACCAAAAAATGAACCTGATCAAGGAAAGTATAGTTTTTCTGCAGGCTCTTACAGTACTACCCATGAAACAAGTTAGGATGCTATTGAAACATGTAAACAAACAACAAGTCCTTGCCATAGGAGAAATTGCAAAGAATATCCTTGCCAAAGTGATTAACATACCCTCAGAGTATAAAGATTCTCTAAAACGGTATAAAGGGGTCATTCGTAAGCTAGCTAATCCTGAAAGCACATCGACTAGTAGGTATAACACAATTGTTTCTAAACCTGAAGTTATAGCCCGTATGGTGCAAGCAGTTGTAAAGAAATTATTGAAACTCGTATGAACATGGCTGAAGAACATGTTGTTATCCCTAAAGAGCGATATCAAAGAATGCTTGCACAATTGAGAGAGCTGTCAAATAGAGAACATGAGAGTCATGTGTCAAAACAGGACAAGACAATAGACAATGAAGATAATGAAGAAGAAAAGTTTCCTGAGAATGAAGGTAGAACAAGAGATGATGTGCTGCTAGAAAATGACTCTGAAACAATAATTGACCAGCCGCGGGGTATTACACCAAAGGAGCTGAATAATTTAACTGTGAAAGCAAAAAAAGTGAAAAGTATGAAAGTGTCAAAAAAGGGTACCGTGGACAACATTGTAAAACGTGTTAGCAGATCTCATAAAACCACACCCAAAAGTAGGGATATCTTTAAAACAATTAAAAAGAATTGGCTGAGTATTTAAGATTGTTTATGCATTTTTTAAAGTTGTTGTATATAGCATGAAACAGAGAGAATGTATATATATATATACAAATTATTTATGCAGTAGAAGTTTTTTGGAAGACGTATTGTTTAGTAACATGTAAAACATTAATAAAGCACATTACTGTTAGATACTTAGTGATCAAGATGAGCGGAATGGGGGAGGAAATAGGGGGAGGGGAGGGTCATGCACAAAATAGTATGCCCCTCAAACATTGGCATTGAGGATGGATCATCGACAGACATGGAGACACAGCAGGAGTTTATAACCGCTACCAATGGCAAGCCATCACAAAGGTCACACATAATTGTTCTGAAGACAAAAGACCCCATGCCTCCATGTATGATGAAAGAGTAGGGGTGTGCCACAAACCCCGGATGAACTGCCTTACATATAAAACATCTTCATCAAGACCGTACAGTCACTCCTAGTCTCCTGGCAAGAGCTTTCTTCACGTAAACTAGAATAGCCTGCACCTTCCAGCTATAAAGCAAACATGAACCGTCATCAGCTGCAAGCAACAGACCGCATGTTCCATACATCATCAGGAACGCTAGTCAGAGGAAGATTCTTATGGTTCCGAGAACTGGGAAGTAGGAAGTTTATGGTCCTGCAGAGATTTGACGGCCGTGTCAAACTACACATCCGTAACTACGTCCTCGATGAAGAGGAATACTGTCTGATTCCAACTAAGAAAGGTGTTGTGATTGACAAACAACAGTGCAGAGACCTGTTAAACGTTCTGAAGGATCTTGGCAAAGTTATCGGTCTGGTAAGTGATTTTTCCCTATCGCTCTAAAAGAATACAGTTTTGGAATGTTTCATCTCAACCTCATAATTGACACAATTTTGTGTATTTAATTTCAGGGCAAGAAAGCATGGACAAAGGATGACCCAGAGGAAGAAGATTGTTCCCTGGAGAACAATAGATCAAAAGATCCTTATGAAGATGACTCTGTTATGGTGGATGATGATGAAGTGGTGACAACAGACAGACAAGGCTCTAATGATGAGGGATTTGACGACGATGGGGTGGAGTTTGTTCCAGCTGAAATTAAAACACACCTGGGTAAAAATCTGTTTGCCCAGGCAAAAAAGGAGTACGGGACTGTAGATATCCGTCATTTCTTTTTGACAAACTCTAGCACCAAGTCCCTACATCCTACACGCAGAGGTGTTACCCTATCAACATATGAATTTTCTAAGCTGTTACACCAGTTGCCTGACATAGAGAAGAGATGGCAAGGTCTCCAATCTTTGGAGGAGTGCGGACTGACACACAAAGGTATGACAGCCTTAATGAGGTGCCTGCACTGCACACCACAACCTCCCCCATCTGTTGACATCGTGCCTGCAGGATCCAAAAAAAAATCCTCCTCACTTTCCTCTAAAGAAAAAGAACGCTCCTCCTCCCAAGCAGAGAGGAGAGACTGACGGCCTTGTTGATGACGACAAAGACACCCCCAGGGAAAATGCCCAAGAAGATCAGGAGGACTTTCTGCTGCGCCCTGTGAACATTGTACCGCTGGTGCCAACTGCTGCACCGACCTGTTCAACAAGTATCACTTCCCAAAAAGCGCCACCCTTGAAGAGACATTTGAGGTTCAAGACAAAGAAAACTGTTATAATTTCTGATGAGGAAAGCAAGAGCTGTGAGACGGAAGATGAAGGAGCTCTTACTGCAGATGAACAACATGACCTGTCATTAACGAAAAAACGTAAGACGGCTTCAAAATTTGTGCTAGATGAAGCCACCGAAAATGACAGTAGTGACTTTTGATATGATAACAACTGTCTTTCTAACAGTAGTTTTGTGATCATCCTTTTGATAATTACGTAGACAGGTACTCCTATATCTAGTAGTATGCATAAGAAATGTATCAGGTTTTTAGAAATTAAGTTGTAAACACATGTCTTCCAACAACCGTTTGTTTTTAATGTGTAGACCTTGCACCAGTATATATTATATGTATTTACACGTATATACACATACCTGTATACCTTGTAGAATGTACCAAGAAATGTATAAGGTTTCTTAATTAATAAAACAGTAAATTGTATATATTAGAACAAACGGAATTGTTTCTTTGCATTTAACTGTTCAGAAAATAGTGCGGGTGAGTGCAGGGGTGCTGCGTTGCAGTGCAAATGTTGCAGACACCCTGGACACCTTTCTGTAGAGCTAGTACCGCTGTACTGTTGCTAATAAGAGTTGCACACCACCTCACCCAAAACAAAAAAAGCTGACAGCGAAGAATGAGAAGAATAATAATGAGAAGAAGAAGAATGAGAAGAAGAAGAATTTGCATTTTACACACAGCTGCTCTAGAGTTTTAAAGTTAACAGAATCTGTCACAACTTTCGTAATAATAACTCAAAGTTTCGGAAATGTCAGTTCGATCAACAACTGTTTTTATTTTTTCTTGTCAACACTGTAAAAATACACCCATACACCATAAAAAGCACACACAGTTGTTATGATTCTCCAAATAAATAAATGGTAGAGTTCTGAGAATCATACACCCTCTTTTGTTGTGCTTTTGGAACATGTTTTTTTATAAACATTCACCTAAATCTATATTTCTTTTCAACACAGTGTAAAAATACACCCATACACCATAAAAAGTACACACATTTGTTATGATTCTCCAAATAAATAATAAAAGAGTTCTGAGAATCATACACCTTCTTTTCTTTTGCTTGTTTGGACATGTTTTATAAACATTGACCTAAACCTAACTATAAAAAGTTTACAGTCAATTTTAAAATACCCAAACTATAAAACGTTTCCTGTCCAAAAACCTATTTCACTACTATTAATCTTTGGATAGATAGATAAATATATCCGTTTCTAACTATAAAACAGTTTATAGTCAAATTTAAAAAATATGGAAACTATAAAAGTGTTTCCTGTCAAAAAACCTGTTTCACCACTATTAATCTCTGGATAGATAGATAAATATATATAAGCAGTTTGTAAATAACTGATGATATATAATATATAATATATGAACAGTAATTAAAACTTGACAGTCTGTTAGATTTTCCAAATAAATAAAGTTTCATGTTTTCATAAGGCTAGCTTCATACATTTTTTGTTCAAAACAAATATACAATGATTCTCCAAATAAATAAATAAATGGTTGAGCTCTGAGAATCATACACATACTTGTGTTCCTAATTTAAACATAGCTTTTTATAAACATCCACCAAAATCTAACTTTTAAATATGAAAACCTGTTTCACGACTATTAATCTCTCAATAGATAAATATAAACAGTTTGTAAATAACTGATGATATATATAATATTGTATAAGAATTAAACTTGACAATCTGTTAGATTTTGCAAATAAAATAAAAGTTTTCATTTTTTCATAAGACTAGCTGTATACATTTGTTTCAGCACAAAATATAAATGAACATGCTGCAAATATAATATATGGGAATGTAAACTTGACAGCTTGCTAACAATCCAAATACCCCCTAGGCTGAAGTATAATTACAACTTGCAATAAAACAGTGCAATCACTTGTTTTGTTTATAATATCATTGATTACAAACAAGTCTTGCGAGGAACAAAAGTACCCTCCAAATTTTCAGTCTGAAAATAATACTTTAATCTTTCTATGAAACGATATCTATTTCTTTCATATTATTTAAAGTCTAATATATACTAGAGCTTTTATCTAACGTGTTAACAATTTGCCCTTAATGATGTAGCATAATTGCAAAATTTGCCGTTACACCTTAAAGTTGATAACCTTTCTCCTTTGAGGGCGATAAATGCCCAAACGTAGACATGTACCAATGCTTAATCAAAACATCAAAAGCTAGACCTTGACAATTCCTCACATCTATTGTGTGGCAATATATAAATAACACGGTTAAACTCAGAACACGACACCCTATCCGGCTAACATCCAAATAACATAATAATAACTTTTACAGCATTTACGAAGTATCAACGACAGTTCTTACTTTTTTGGCGAGGTCTGTAGTTGTAGTTCCAAACTTCGCAAATTATAAGGCGTTCGACGGGGGGACGTGACTCCTGCGTTTGGAGGGAGTGGTGTTCTACGGGGAATGTCCTCGTTATCGGTTTCTTCCACTACAGAATTTCCAAGGTTTCTAGGAGTACCTAGATAACTAGGTATTCTCACGATTGTTTGACGTAGGGGGGTGGTGCCAGCATTTACGGGGGAGGGGGTTTTCCGTACAATGTCTTCATCATTACCAGTTTCCTCGGCGAGGGTTCTTATTCCACCTGTAGCCCTATGGTCTGTAGTACGCTCTAGATAAGTGGACATTCTCGACGTTCTATTTTGAGACAGCAGTGTACCTCCTACAGTTGGAAGACTGTCCCTGCAAACAATTGCAAATGTTGTAACATCCAAGCAATAATGTTAATACAGGTATCATTTATCCCACCAGGGTTAATTCTTACCTAGAATGGAATGATGTATTCCGTGTTCTGTTATCTGTCAAGTAAGGGCTATATCTTAAGGGTCTTACTTCTGAATGTGAGGGAGGGTATCTAGGAGGAGGAGGAAGTGTTGATGAAGAATCGTCATCGCCCCACTCACGTCTAAGGTAGTCCATTCTGGAACAGTGATACAATAATGCTATAAAGAGCTTTTGCAACACATTGTCTAGCCACATTATAAGACGGTGCACAATGATAAATGTATTCCAAAACACGAGGTCGAACTGTACATACCTTGTGCCAATGCTTTCACGTTCACGTCTGTCATCAGGTGCCCCAGGGAAATTGGCAGCAGCCCCTCTTAAACCATCACCCTGTCTGAAATAACAATTTAACAAAAGCGATAAAAGCTAAATTTTAGCTAGAACATAATCAGTGATACAATAATGCTATAAAAAGAGCTTTTGCAACACGTTGTCTAGTCACATTATAAGACGGTGCACAATGATAAACGTATTCCAAAACACAGAGTCGAACTGTACATACCTTGTGCCAATGCTTTCACGTCCACTTTCACGTTCACGTCTGTCATCGTGTGCATCCGGGATATTGTCAGCATTCCCTCCAAAACTGTCGCCATCATCACCATTATTACCATCACGCTGCGAGTCCTCTGTATTCTTTGTAAAAAGGGGTCTTCTTAACACGCTCCGCAACCTTTGAACTATCGCATTACGGGTTGCCTTGTTTTGATGCTAAACAAAAAAAACAGTTCTTGTTACACGGATACACCTTCTTAATAATTAGGTTGTGTTATATTATATTAGCATGCGTACAATGACGCTAATAAAAAGACAGTTCTTATAACACTGATATATTACACCTTCTTAACAGTTAGACTGTGCTATATTAGCGCACGTACAATTATTAAATTATTATAGTCAACACAAAAGTGTCAGTTTACTGTTCAGTCAATAAAAGTACAGGGAATATAGTCTTATTACCTTGTAAAAGTAAATGCAGCACAAAGTCGTAACAATGATGATGCCTATGAGTGCCAAGGAGGCTAAAACAATCCCCACTGTTTCCTGACCACTTCTGCCAGTAGAGATATTGGCCATCTTAGGAGTTGTTGACAACGTGGTAGAAAAATCGATTCTGCCGCTGTTGCATACAATGATAATTGACCCTATTCTGCTTCCTTTTAGGCTTTTCCGCTCGCAGTACACCGACTCTCCCATGAATATTGTGGCCATCATTAATGTTTCACCTTTGGTAAACCTGTCCATAGGAACCTGGGTTAGGAACTCGCTCTCAGAACAGTCCGCAGAAAGCGCCCATCCATTGTTTATGTACGTGCACGTGCACAGTTTGTCAGCACATTTGTAGGTATAAGCAGCTGCTCCGCAGCACAGTGGTAGCGATATTATCGCCCCAATGACTAAAGTCATATCGTCTTTCCTCATGGTTTTTGATAAAACACGTCTTTCCACCATTCACAGTCTGTCAGCACATTTGTAGGTATAAGCTGCCACTCCATATAACCATGAAAGCAATATTATCACCCAAATGACTAAAGTCGTATTGTCTTCCCCGTGGTTTTTGCTCCTGATAAAACACGTCTTTCCACCTTGGTAAAAAATCTCAAACTGCCTCCTGACAAAGACACGTCTTCCCACCTCAGTAAAAAAATCTCACACTGACACAACAACAAGTGTGAGAACGCCGTCTAATTTGTGAACTCTTAATCCGTTAATTGTTTACCAAGTTTACTTAACCTGTACACCTTTGAAACTTGGAACATCTGGATTGCTTATGCAATCTTATGTAACAGTTTATGCACTCTTATGTAACAATTTGCACCGACTCTCACGGTCCTTAATTGTTTTAGATTATACAGACGAATCTTGATGTTACGGACAGTTTTTAAGCATTTTACAACCTTTTAGCGTAACAGTGACATTGTATGATGAACACGTCTTGATAATTTACTACTTCCAGCAGAAACAAGATGATTTTACAGTTTTCGTTTTGTTCACAGCTCTGGTTTTCCAGATGTTCTTACAACGGAGGTGCGACTGTATTGCTCTTTGGACCTGTCAAATTTTCGGTATTATTTCTTCACAGACGAGTCTTGATGTTGCGGACAGTTTTAAGCATTTTACAACATATCAGTATTAACAGCGACGTTGTATGAGGACCCTGTCTTAATATTTACTACTTCCAGCAGAAATAAGACAGTTTTAACAGTTTTCGTTTTGTTCAAAGCTCTGGTTTTCCAGATGTTCTTACAACGGAGGTGTGACTGTATTGCTCTTTGGATGTGTCAAATTTTAAAACTGTGTTATTTTCTTCCTTTAAATAAACATGGTCTTATTTCACGGGTTTGCCCGTGGGAAGAACTTTAGCAGTCAATGACCCTGTTGTCGATTCCGTGTTATGTAATGACATGTTTTGACACTTTAATATATTGCTTTCAAGTAAAGTGTAGTGTCTATTATTGTTGAATAGTATCTTTGACTTGCTAATTAACACTGATACACACATTAGCATGTTAGAGATATTACCGATTAAGTGCAATAAGCATGTTTATTAAATGAATCAAAAAGACATAAACACGATTTTCACTGCTAAATTATTAGCCATGTCATTTTTACTGCTAAATTATTAACCTTTATTCATATAACCCATTGTTAATGCAACATGTAAAGTTAGCTCTCAGTAAAATTTGACAGTTCGATATTGTCTGCTGCTCCTGCATCATCAAGATTGTGATGAGAAATAACATACCGACCCCATCTCTTTCCTTTTCCATAGCGTCTCTCATTAATCCTTTTTATCTGGTTTCTACATTTAAGGATCATCTACAAGAGTAATAAAAAAATGAAACATGGCATGTTTAACGTTGTAAATACATTTTTGAAATTATTACTATTATTTATTACATGCCTTGAGGAATACCCCGACAAAAAGGGCTGCTATCATGATACTGTCCTGTGAAAAGGTGAGTGAAAAGAGGGGTTTGGTAGTTTCATAATTTTGTATAACATCGCCAATGGAACCATGTTTAACCTGCCACGTGGTTTTTTCAAAAGGCGTGGTTACTACTTCTTGTCTTGTCACTTCGTTCAATGCTAGCGTGTCATTGGTTGCCTGTGGACTTGAAGGTGTGGTATGCATAATCTGATCACCTGTGTGATTGGTCTCAACTGTTGTTGTAGGCACCTTTGGACGTGAAGGTGTGGTTTGCATAATCTGATCACCTGTGTGATTGGTCTCAATGGTCCTTGTAGGCGTTGAATGTAAAATTTGTTTGACAGCTGTTGAGGACGTTGTTACATGTATTGAAAATACATTGCTCTCGGTTTTCACGGGCGTATCTGTCCGATCTACATAAACAATATATTATTGTGTACAGTATAAAACGTTAATTCCTGTAGAATTAATAATTCATATGATATATTAAATATATATTTTGAGTTTTTGAAATGCTTTACACCCCCCTAAATTACCATCGGTGTGACACTTTACGTCTTCAGTATGTTGAATATTCCTTTGACAATATATCGTGTTTCTCATGTCAATGCTCTTCATCGCTTGTGTAATTAGTGTTGAGAAGGTCGGTAAGCGTTCCAGCCATGATGATTTTGAACAGTTTGCATATACATATCCCTCAGTTTTGTATGAACACAAACAAATATTGAAGCGTTCAGACGGTTTATCTGCACCACACATGAACATGTTAATACATGTCGTGCTTTGTATATAAAAAACGGTCAAATATAAGAGCTGTAGTCCTATGAAGATAATCATTGTTTCCAGAGGACCTTTCTTTGTGACAACTGGGCTTTTCAATATATATATCAAGAACTGCCATGCAACATATTTTAGGACACGATTTGTCCATGCAACATTATCTATGAGGATGCAAACAACAAGCGTGAAACAAAGGTATATAGTTCAGATTGTGTGATTTTGACAGCATATTTATTATTGAATGTACATACAATGCATCATTAATATATTGTTTGTCACATCAGAGAACAATGCTTATCATTATATTGACATGTTATGTGTACTTAGACGTATTCTGTCATAGTATATAGAATTGATATGACAATACATCCTTTATTAGACATCTTCAAAGTGTTCATACAACATCCATGTAACATTTTACATGCTCATGCGCTCTGCTTTCACATTTATAATGCTTTCATAAAACTGTCATCTGGCATACATTTAATAACTGCCAGGACTAGACATATTCCATATATACATTTATCACACCACACATTTCATCAGTATTTATATTTTGTCAATAACCTGTAAATCATTCCTTTGAAGGATAAATACGCTCGTGCATTATATTTATTATCATTCATTTGTTATACACTTTAATAACCATAAGGGAGTGTGTCAAAGCTGTCTTGAATTATTACTCTTTTATTGAAAACTTTTTTGAACGTTTTGGAATATGGCCTGTTGTGTACAATTCCTGTATGTTTCGTTCTGTAGATCTGTGTCGATGTAGGAAGTTTAACATGGTGTCTAACACCAAAAACAATCTGCTTCATGGTTTCAAAATCTATAACTTGACTGTTGGTGTGATTCAAAGACAACCCTTTGATTTTTGTAACAAGCGTGCCATCGGTAAGCTTATAGCAATAGCTTTTAGGACCGGATGACATGAATGTGTTCCCCCTCGGGTAGTTCATCTGTCAGTTCTCCTAATAAATCCCCTGTTTGCAATAACTGCGCACCCTTTTTTTCAGCATACACCACTGAATCTGTGTCAAAGTAAATTGTTTTTCTACCCGTTGTTTGTAGGATTTTTAACAGATGCAGTCTAGCAAGGGACGTTGTGAACGTGCCAACGATTTCATTAGTAAAAGTGGCCTCTTCTTCATAGGATTCTGCATTTTTTAATTCCACAACTATACAGTCATCAGTGATAATGTTAAAATTCGTAATTGTTTTGGTTGGATCGTTGCGAATTGTGGAATACTCTTGAGGTGTTTTGATGTAATGGCATTTACTCAAGTTAGGTCTTTGCACAAACTTGCCCCATGCACTGTTGCAAAAAAGCTTGCACACCAGCCTCAATGATGGGTTGTGCTGAATTTTCTCCCTGTCCAGTTCAATACCTTGATGCTCTTTGTAGAACTTAATAAATGCATCTTTGTCCTGCTCTGTGTTAACCCAATTTGGATAACCTGAGGCCTGTTGTTTCTGCTGCAGGAACATTTTGACATATTCTTCAAATATGCCGCCGTGGTTATTTGTTGCAGTTGTTTCTTTATAATTGTAAACCTCGTATACATGTACGATTTTGTATCCCTGCCTGACAGCTTCAAGAATCTCAGGAGTTGTCCAGACCCCTATAAAAGCCCTCTCAACGTCAGAACATTGACACTTCTTTTCTGTTTCTTTCACAGAGCACGTTTGACATAAGGGGAACTTCAACCTACCATTACAACTAACCGGAAGCACAGGTATATAAAGACCTCTCGGTGGCAGGATTTTCACCTTAGCCACTCCGTAATAGGATTGCAAGGTGTGATCTATTTTGTCAGGATCTGCTATTATTTCAGGGTGTGACGTAGGGTACTCTCCAGAAAGCGTAACAAATGGATAGAGAGATGTCACGTCCATATATCTCACCCTTTCATCATCCTGACATTAATAAAACATCATTGTGGGGCTCACTCTTCCACCAAAGAAAGAATCACCAATTTTCAAAGGTCTAACTTTGTCACAATTCTTAGAAAATTCTGCCAATTCCTTGTTTCCTTTTAACAGTCTGTCAAACTCGCATTCCCATATTGACACAACTGTGTAACCTTTTTGCTCATTTTCACGAATTCTGCTTTGTGTCTTGTTAAACAATGCTGCTAATGTCTGTCTAGTGCGAGGGTCTCTTACGTCTCTATTAGGGATGCAGTGATGACCATGGTATCTGCAACCTAAAAACTCATAGCAGCTTTTAGACTCAAAATGGACCCCATCTGTATGGTACCTTGTTCCTGGTACCCTGAATTCTCCCCCATTTCTTGAATGTTGGATGTGTCTATTAGAGACCTTTGACAACCACTCCAACCATACAACAGCCTTTTCACTGTCACTTGGATGTTTACCGTATCCTCTGACAGGTATTTGAGGAATAGGCGATTTAATAAAAGTTGATTTCACAATCATACTTTCCTCAATCACTTTGCCATTAAATTTCCACTCTCCTCGTTTTAAAACAGCCCTACCCTCTCTCCCGTCTGTCAGAGTGACATCATGTTCTTCATATAACATAAGTTGTCTGATAACCTGAATGGCGCAGGATGCTATTGTTGCATGTGCAAAAGGGTCTACGCCTGTAACTTTTGAATTAGTTATTGTTGTTGTTTCATTAATCATATCCCTAAACTTTGTGCATGCCTCCCTTAAAATGGACACATCTGCCCTTGTGTATGTCAACAGCTCTTTCTGCATGTCAAATGTTTTGTCTGTTTGCTGGCTATGCCATTTTAAGAAGGCTTCTCTATCCTTTGATGACATATGCTGAATACCGAAATAGTATGCATCAGGAAATTTTCCAACATAGTGAAAATTTCCCATGGTGTTCAACAAATACGGAAATTCTCCTTTGGTCAGCTAACTTGACAAACCCAAAGCTGTTGGTAGTTTTTTCAACGCCATAGGAAGAAAATTTAAGCTGTCAATAAAACGAATATTCACGCCCTCCCCTAATTCCATTGTCATGATTTTACTGCCTGAATAAATCACGTTTGGAAAGACTAAATTTGCAACGCAGTGTGCAAGTATGAAGTGTGCGTCGAAGGCTTTTGCATTATGGGCAATGGCTGTCATATCTTTATGTTGAGGTGTTATTAGCCACTTACAAAACTGATCTGTTGTTTCTGGACCTTTAAACACAATCTCTCTTCTGCCACATACGTTGTTTTTACACGGTTCATTGCAAAAAGAACCTTTTGTACGTGTTGAACATTTGCTGCACCTGTCGCCACAATTGTCACATTTTGCATCTGTCGTGAAAGCATTATTTTTGCATTTGTCGCAGGCTGTTTGACATACAAGATAATTCGGCACGTGTTGCTCTAGCCTGCAGTATGACTTCTTGCAATTGATACATCTTCCACACTGTGAGCAGAGTTGTACAGGTGTGCATGACTGGCAGTTTTGTCTTGGTTTGTTTTTGTAACCATTGTCGCATGTTATAAGGCTGTCTTGACATGTCTCAAAGTCATAATATAAAAACCTCCCAGATGTCACTTTTGGAGGTTTAATTTTAAAATAGCACACAAATGTTCATCTGTAACATATGTGTTGCAACATGTGCAATAATATTCATCGCATTTGTGACTGCTACTGTCACGTTTATGTCTGTCAAAAACTTTGTTGCACTGTTTGCATCTGTACATTTTTTCACACACCGATGGCATTTCTTGACCCCTTAGAGAACCGACAGTATACTCTCTTGTCTGTTTGTGTCTAATGTAGCATGCGGTGTTTCTACAAATCATGTTGCAATCGTCGCACATAATTGAATCATCTTGGAAAAGGCATTCATGCGAAGAGCATGTTCTGCACACATACTCACAGCTATGTCTAAAATTTTTACCATACACTTTGTAGCATTGGTCACAAAATTTTTTGTTCACAAAAAACCCTTGAATATTGATAATGCTGTGAAAATGCTCGTCTTTAAAATACAAATAAATTTTCTTTTTCCTTCTTTGCATGCCTGTGTAGATAACCTGGTTGTCCGTGTCTCCTGAAACTACAATAATTTGTACATTTAGGAAATCTTCAAATTTCCTGAGTTCTCCTATGGCTACCGGTCCTTCCATTGATACATCGGCATCTTTGTGCAGGTTAATAGCACGGCTTCTTTGAGAGTGTGGTGTTTTACAGTTCACTTTATCCTTTGCAATAAGTTTCTTGAATTGTGTTGCGGGGGTTTTGTGTAGCTTTGCGACGCATGTAACAATTGCTCTTGCTGCACACAAATATTCATTTTCTATACTAGGTATAAATACCATTGACGTTTTCTTTTTTATTGTGCAGTTGTCAGACAGTAAATCTGTGTCTGTAATTTTTCTGTTTGAACCTCCACCTCCTGCGTCATCACCTTTCATAACACCAATATCCACTTCAAAAGAATCATCGATGTCGAGGGATTGGTTGGACTGTAAAACGGCTCCTAGTCTGTGAATGACAATTAACATGTTTCAAAATTACATTAACTCTTCTTATACGTTTGGACTAATTACATGTTAAGTGATATATCAGTCTTACCTTTCCATTATTACAGCACCTGTGATATTATGTTGAGGTTGGCAGTGAATATGTACGTCCTTTTCCAAACCAGAATGTCTGATGGACAATCTTGCTTTGTCAGATTGATTGTTATGATTCGATTTCACGTTTTCCATGATTTCATCGAACATGTCGTGCAGCTGATCTGTTACATTTAACAGTTTTTTTCCTTGATAGCTCTCATTGAACTTGGCGCGAAATGTAACTTCCTCCACATTAAACTTTCGAGCTCTTCTTTCCCTTATACGAGTGATGAAGTAAGGTTTATCTTGCTCCTTTTCTCCATTTTCATCATCGTTTAGTTTCTGTCTCTTGTCTGTTATTTGTTCCATTTTACCGGTGGTTAATCCGCATACTCATTAGAGCGCGATACAACAACAATTCAGACAAAACTCTGCTTAGCAGCATTTAGTAATATGAAGCAGGAACTGTCTTACTGGCAGAATGGTGACGGTAGTGAATACGCATCCTTTAAACTTTAGATACTATTATAAGAATGTTTGATATTTGAGGGTACGCTATTGTTTCAAGGGCATAGATAGGTTATATCCATGCAGATTATCAGCAGGGTCATTCCGCGCGCCGTTGTTGACCTCTCTACCATTGTCATCAATAACCCCCTGTTATGACCTTGTACGAATATGACCTTTACAGCTATAAATATATCTTTGCGGCTATTTTTAAATCTGAGCCAGAGTAGCATGATTACTACTTCTAGTGAGCATTGGTGGAACAAGGCGGCAATGGCTATCATGGCTTATCAAGGAAACATGAATTGAAAATGCTTATATTATCTGAATATGTCACCATGCACGGAAGTGGAACAGCAAGTGTCATATATATATATAACACAATGATCCAAAGAATGCTAATTGGAACAGGTCATACAGTGGCAGTGCCCTGTAGTACTTTTTTTCTCCCCATTGGACCAATGTTGGCCTGGTGTCATTGCTGTCCACCTGATGCTGAGCCCATGTCAGCCGGATGAGAGAATATTGGCCAGATGTTGGTCTGATTTGGAAAACTGGGAAGGCTTGTATCCATGACATATTACTCATTTACTCATAAGTTCTACATGCTCAAGTATATAGAGTGCTACGATTTTATACCGTGAGGTTATATTCCCGTGATGTTTACCGCTAGATGGCCCACAGGGACCGACTGGTGCTGCCACCTGTTGAAAGTTTGCATTAATTAATTGCTTATAATTAGCAGGCGTTCGCACCACTTCACGGTAATACAACCTTACAGTATTACAACAGAGCACTCAACAAATTAACATGCTTAAGCTCATAGAAAATGCTGGACTGAGATTTGAACACATGACCAAGAGAGAAAATGACAAAAACTTTAACCACTGGTCTAAGTTATGCTGCTTGTTTTGTGGATGGGCCACTGACAACTAAACATATCCACATGAACATACCTTTACAGTATTGCTCATAAGAATGTTCATCTGCTTGTGAAATTACCTGATCGATTAGTAGCTGGCTCATCTAAAGCTCCACATAGCACGAATGTGACAAACACATTTATAGAGATAGAAGTCATGATGCAGTAATTTATAATCACCGCAGATTCCATGCATGCACTTGTAAACTAAATTCCTGAGGACGCCATTTGAATATAGAACTCCCATTGGCTGAGGAAGTATCTCAGCCAATGGGTGTCCTGGATTCACCTGACTTCTGGATTCTAGTTTTCAAGACTATGGGGTTTGTTCAAGAGTGAACATATTAATTGAGTTGTACTGTATTTGCAAATCCTTTCCATTTGCTACAGTATATATTATAGGATATGCCGTTGTTCAAGGATAATATTAGCAATATTTGAAATCACACAATAATTCAAATTTCTCACTAAAACCTTTTATTTCTTATTGTACACAAAGCGATCAACACAGGTGATATTTCTGATACAATGAACAAATCCATGTGTTTAACTCACCAAATAAACTTAAAGCTGAACTCAACTGACACAGCACAGATGTCACAATTAAACAATTTATCAAACAGAGACAAATACAGAAAAGGAGCCATCTTCCTGTATATGACCCTGTGTACCCATTTACACATTGTGATAAGCAATGATTATAATACAGTGGATATGTGTGGTTTTCTGCTAATTGATATGTAGGTCATGGTGTCAGTATTTTCCTCTGGAGTTGGGTTGTAAGAGCATTTAAGCCATACGGTTGGTGATTGTCTCGACGAAGCCATCGTAGCAGTGGTTCCAGGCCTCAGGGTTGAAGCAGCTGGCGACCTGGGGGAGAACTCGGTTGAAGGCAACTCCAATGTCCTGTGGCAGAAAAGAAATGTCAGTTCAACTGAATCAGAATCATAAATATCTTTGTTTTGTCCTTGTGGTAATATACTTGTAATATAACATGTTCGGCAACTGATATATTTTCATTTTAGATAACGCCATTGTTTTTCTTATTTATAAATACCCCAGATTATATTTACTCACATGGATCATGATTTTAAGTGATGATTGAAAGCTATTTATAAATTTTGCCATTTTGCAATCTGTACCACTATCACAATATGATGCTGATATCCAAGATTTTAGTGGTGATTTTCAAAGGTGTGTATTTAATATGTAACTGTGGCTACAGGCTAGTTCTGCTAAATATATTGCAGACATTAATGCATTACTTTTATTTCTGAAATGTTTTGACACTAACCTTGAAGAAGGCAGCCTTGAATCCGTCCCTGGCCTTGTGCTGCTCAGCCAAATGCTGAATAAGAGACGATCCGGTGGCAGGGTCATCCAGGACTCCGATCAAGGTGTCAAGGCCGTTCAGCACACGCAGCACGTGGGCTTCGAACTCGGGGCTGTGGATGTCCTCAACGTTGACACGCTTGAACAGGTCTTTGGTGGCAGGGTTGATATCGAACAGTCTGATAAAGAATGGGAAATAATAGTAGAGTAAAGGTAGGTGTAACAGCCAAGAATTAAAAGGAGTACAGCAAGGACCTGCTGTTAGACCACCTCATTAACCTTTTACCTGTATTTACGTCGCCATTAAGACCACCTCGCTAATAAGGCCAGTATCCTTTGCACTGTGGGTGGTCTTTTCTATTAATGTGCTCAGAAATGTAGAACTTTTTTTTACAATAATAATGCTTTTTTGGAGGCATGAAGTTAACATTGATATTAGTTGATGCATGTAATTACAGCAGAACCATGCCATTAGAGCTAGTTGAAGGTGGTCTATAAATTGGTAAAATAGGCAATTGAAGACGGTATTTATATTTTATCAGTCATGGGCTCCAGTACCCCAAGGACTTGTGTAAAATTTAAGTCGGAAAGGTTAAAGTGAAGTAACTTACTCCTGGAAGATGAGCCTGCCAATAATGGTCCTCTTGCCGGTGTTTTCAGCACTCCAGATGGACTGCCACAAAGCTTGGACCTCGTGACGGTCCTCAATGGAACAACATTGGTCAGCCGCAGCCAGGCCTAGGGCAGCCACAATCACAGCTAGCACCAGCATCTGTCCAGGAGGCAAAAGAAACGATAGATATCAAGTAAAATGCACCAGCATCTGATTAGGAGGCAAACGAAACGATTAACGATCCTCAATTAAAGTCAGCATCTGCATCTGTCCGTAAGGCCAATGATCAATTAGTGGTAATATTCAATCAAATGAACCAGCATCTGTCTAAGAGACAAGTTAAACTAATAATTCGCTATTCCAAATAAATTTGTAAAATACAAGCGATGTAAATGCAGTAAATTGCCTCAAGCGGGTAGAACTCAAATCCCTCATATTTAACCTTAATTATGAAATTAACAATCTCACAAATTAATTTTTTAATAATGCATAGTGTGGTTGGAAGTATGGTTTTAATAACTTTAATTACATACGTTGGATTGCCAAAAAACCATTTATAAGACATTGTTAACATTGTTACAAATAATATACATGCCAGTGGGATTTGATGACAGCAATATGGGCTTCATACCAATATTATTTCAACATTTGTTGATGTTAGGATTCACTAACCTTGAGTTGTTCCACTGGTCCGTGTTCACACAACAGTCAATGTGGACTGACTGGACATGTTAGAGTCCCTTTATATATGCCCCCTTCCTCTGTCCTGTTCTTTAACCCCCTCAACAGTAAAGTTTGCGACCCCCCTATAACAAATAACTTTCTTTCAAACATCCCTTCCTTCCCCCTAGTGGCCAGAGTGTGAACGACAGAGCTCAGTTGTGTCAGACCCAGGCCAGCATGCTCTGAACTCAACCCAGGATGTAGTCCAGTCTTAAATGTTAAGGAAATAGGCCATTTATCGAGTAGCCCAGACATCATTACCATTCAAGACTATCTTACAAGAACCGATGGCAGTCAATGCCATTGTTTCAATATTTCTGCAAACGAATGTCTTGCACCACTTTTGTCTGAAGTCCTAATTAGAATGTCAGAGTATGAAATCGAAGTTATTGTCTTTACTTCAGAAAGGATAATTGGAGTTGCAGTTGTTGTTTGGTTCATTTCTTTATTCATTCTCATTTCTCCTTTAGACATCATCATTGCTTGTTTATCAGTAGGCTCTACTGAGGAAACTGTCCTGAAGTCTTTTAAGCAAACATGAGGTTTTGGATTCACAATTATTCAACAAAAACTGGAGAACAAACTTACTGAATGAGTTCATGGCTTTACAGTCCTTTTCACATCAAAATTAATGTAAGGAATCTGTGAAGTACATAACCTGGGTAACTGGGTACTAAAATACAGCTCTAGTAATCAATGTTTATTCTTGATAGAGACAGTTACGACCAGCCAAAAATTTTATCTCATCATGAAAATTTAAATGACAGGAAAGCAATGCAGAAAAAAAACTCAAACACACAAATGTAACGGCTGATTTTCAAGGTAATTTTGCATATTCCCAATAAATTATTTTTAAATTCATGAGGCCTTTTTCTTGATAACTTTTTTTTTGTGTTTTAATTATCATACTATAATGTTATTCCTTAATTTTCTACATCCAATCTAATCTAAACAAAATCCAAATGTCACAGAAAAGATAAAGTTCGACATGTCAATTGATAATAGGTTCACTTAGGATGCTATTTCATCTAGTACTATGACCAGACAACGACCTGGGCCTCCTTCAAAGACCTGGGTCCAATTTAAGACAAGATATTTTTTTCTCAGTATGGGGTGATGCTTCTATTATGAACGTGCTAGGTTGCTTTGTTACATTTTATAAGAAAATATGACACTGCTTAAAGATAATGTCCTTTTGTCAGATTAAGTTGATACCAAAAGTTAAAATCATGATGTGAGCAAACAAGGCTGTCAGGATGAATTGAAGTAAATGAAACAATCAAACCTATCTATCTATCTATCTAGCTAGCTAGCTAGCGAGCTATCTATCTGTCTATCTTTCTATCTAGCGAGCTATCTATCTATTTAGCTATCTAGCTATATATCTATCTATCTATCTATCTATCTAGCTATCTAGCTAGCTATCTATCTTTCTATCTATCTATCTAGCTATCTATCATATATATATTTCCATCTATCTATCTATCTATCTAGCTATCTATCATCTGTCTATCTATCATCTATCTATCTATCTATCTATCTATCTATCATCTATCCATCTAGCTATCTAGCTATCTACTATCTATTTTTAGATGCACATTATGTTCTATTACTCACATAAGCACAGTGCTGTGAGGACATATCAACCATTGAGTGATAATAACTTTCTTTTTTCTGATCATTATTAATCAGGTGTGCAACACATCTCTCCTTCCAAATCTTTTCAATTTAATCTGTGCTAATTGCCTCAGTTTCAGAAGAGTAATAGTAATACTTATGTTGTAAAGTTTATCACATTGTATTTGAAGTTATCACACTACGACTGCTGTTTATCACACTGTGAATGTTTTATCACATCACGTGAAACTAATTTCAAATAACCTATTTTTCATCGCTGTTTACACCATGAGTTTCGCTGAAATTTAATAAAAGTTATTTTCGAAAGAAAAATTCAGAATTTGCTGGGTAAAGAGAAATAATTAGGATAAGAGAGAGAGAGAGATAACCAGAATTAAATTACAATAATGCAGAACTCTGTCACAAAGAATGACCTTTGGGTGTTTTCCATTTCTTAATTTTAATAAATTTGGTCAATACAAACGTTTTAGACTCTTTGAAATTTACTATAAGACGGGGAATCAAGGAAAATTGCTAACCTCAGTCCAATTCTTTAAGTCTAAATCTTGATATGGCTTTATTTTTGAGGTCCTGATTCCTTATTGTGATGTGATTTATCTGCCAGAAGAAATAAATTTGGAGGTATTCTTTATGGTTAGGTGGCATTTCTTTCTTTCGATGGGTTCCCTTCAATGTATTTTTGTTCGTCTGATTTTGAATCACTTTTTGGTAAGTATAGGGGATAGAAATATATTACAAACTCTACAAACTCAGTTTAATGACTGAATAATTTCCGCGATCCTTAATTTGACCTTTTGACCTGTAAACTACCCCACTGCCTAAATCTGAAGACATCCCTGCCAACATAGCCTTCTAATTAGTACAACAGGCCTCAGTATTAAATGACACCTCAGCACTTCATCTGTCCTTTACTTCTCAAGTCTGCTGGCTCAACCTCGGTCTTCCATGCTTGAGCAGGATGTTACAAACTTATTGTTGGGCAAGGGGGTCCCTCAAGGTGCTAGACTGGAGGGGGGGCATAGAACATGGGAGTCATATAAAAGGCAAAATGTGGAAGCCACTGTCAGTCACTAGGCTGAGCTGAGGATCACTTCGCTTGTGGGCTCTACATTTTCAGGTTAGTGCAAAAAATAAACTAAACATAAAATCCCTAATATATTTATTACACATGCAATATAATAGTACAAATTAATTTGAAAGCCTTACACACAATCCCTATCTGGTGTACTGGTTCAGAATATCTAATGACTTGAAGGATGTAATCAAATCCAAAATATTTGGACGAGTCATAAACTGTTACCCTTAATCACAACAAAATTTGTCATCATTTTAACAAATCAACACTGTAGCCAATCTTAGTAAATGTTAGATGGTGATAGTGGTATGATCTACTGTTGTTTATCTACATATTATTCATAGTTGGCACTATACTACAAACACTGAATCCATACGCTTTTTGGACTCATATTCTTCCCTCTCAGTTGTGATTAATTTGTAATTTATAAAAATCATTATTTCAGGATGTTGGTACTGGTTTTGAGTCTGGCCCTTCTGGGCACCACTCTGGCTGATGACTGCTGCTCAGCCGCCGACAGACAAGCTGTCCTCAGTGACTGGCAAAACGTCTGGTCAGCCGAGTTCTCCGGAAGAAGGGTAGCCATTGGAAAGGCCATCTTTGAAGAGTAAGTACTCAATCAGTTCGATTTATCATTACTACCAGTAATGTTTACTTATTCAGATTTGAGTTATAGAATTAAATAATTATTGATCTATCATCTCTGCTAGTTATTTGCTTATTCTGATCTGAGATATCACATAAAAAAAATATTTATCTTCATTACTTGTAATGTTTACTTATTCAGATTTGAGATATAGAATGAAATAATTATTGATCTGTCATCTCTGCTAGTTATTTGCTTATTCTGATCTGAGATATCACATTAAAAAAAAGTATCTTCACTTGTAATATTTACTTATTCAGATTTGAGATATAACATCAATGAAATTGATTTATCATCACTGCTAGTAATATTTACTCATTCAAATTTATCATCATTACTACTAAATATGTACTGAAATATAATCAATGAAATAGATCTTTCATCACTACTACTGTAATATTCACTTAGATATAACATCTATAAAATTGATTTATCACTACTGCTAGTAGTATATACTTATTCAGATCTGAGATAAACCATTAAGAAAAATGGAAGTATGCAGTCTGAAACTTAGTCACCTAAAGCAATATTCATAGTTCCAACTGTCATGAATTTTTAAACTAATTTTACTGTTTCTATGGCATACTACACATTAACTCTTGGACAGCCTTTTCCTTGTCTAGCATAATGATTTCAATGTTCAATGTCTCAATGCTACTGGGTTTGATGCTTAGTCTGCTTACATGTCCAGCTGCCAGAGGCAGATGTAGTGATGAGATGATAGGCTCGGAGTCCATATCATGTATCATATTTATCCCATGAGGTGTTTTACGATTAATTAAAACTTTTTTTGTGCAGACTGTTTGCCATCGATGCCGGTGCCAAGGCAGTGTTCAGTCGTGTCAATGTGGATCATCCGGAGTCAGCTGAATGGGCTGCTCACGTAATCAGGGTCATCAACGGCCTTGACCTTGCCATCAACCTGTTGGAGGACCCACGTGCTCTTAAGGAGGAACTGTTGCACTTGGCTAAGCAGCACCGTGAGAGAGAGGGTGTTAAGGCTGTCTACTTTGATGTAAGTTTAAACACCTATTGAAGCTGTAAAACAACTAGCATGCTGTAATGTTGGTACACTTGTTATCACAACATTGCTTCAACTACATAACGCAATTTATTTAGTTTTGGTAATAAAGTGTCACAGTAATAGCATGTTAGACCTTTTAAACTATTTCATATACAACCACTGTGCCACAGTTAATAAAACTAAAGTTTTTTATGTTCACACTGTTCTGTGTTGGACACCATGGCAGCCATTGTTAAAGCAACACATTGCAGTCAGTGAGTTTCTTGGTCACTGATTACTTGTATGGTAAAACCATGATTACCAAGTTATTTTTTTCAGGAAATCGAGAAGGCTCTCCTGAAGGTCTTGCCCCAAGTGTCCAGCAACTTCAACGCCGGTGCCTGGGACCGCTGCTTCACACGCATTGCCAGCGTCATCAAGTCCGACTTGCCCTAGACATGTTCATGATGTCATCAACATCACGCATGCGTGAACAAGACAAGAAACATCATCATCACCTGTCAAAATGATGTCACCAACATCTAAATCACCCCTGAAAATGTACACACTCAAAAGAGATGGTAGTAAAATGCTAGAACCAATCACCTGTTTATAGTTGTCGCAATCAGGGAAAGAGGTCGCCACTATCGGCTCCACGGTGGCGCCCTCTGTCCCCAAACGAAACTGGTATTTGCTGTTCAAACGTTCCCCAGTATAGTCAATAAATAAATGTTCTTTGCAAGATTTCCTTGTTATATTGAGATTCTGTTGACTATATACGTTTCAAATACAGTTTGAAAAGATTTTTATCTGAGTTTTTTAAATTGTCGCAATTTTAAGCTATTATGGGCATGGCAAAACAATTCTTTCCAAAAGATAATCAGTAGATACTTTCACATGGAATAGAAACGTTTTAGCGACCTACGCATAACCAAAACAAGCAACAGTAGCAAGTGAAGCAAGATTGTTTTACCTTTTTTAATTAGCTGAGTAAATTATATTGTAATTTATAAACTTTAGCAATACAAATACTAATACCAAAAATATATTTATATAGGGCAACTCTCGGAATAGTTAAAATCTTCAGAGGCACTGTACAATTTGAAAATTAAGCTAAAAATGATTGAATAAATATAAATGATTAAAATTGACAGTACTAAAAATATAAATTAAAATTGATAACTGACAGATCACTGAAACAAAAAAGAAAGACATAAACTGCAAATAACATGGTGGCACAGCCCTGAAATCTTCAAGTAGGGAGGAGTGGGCACCATGAGGCGTTTTTCCTTTTTCCACCTTAGAGTACGAAGTGACAATTGTACAGTCTTACTTTAAACATTGTACTATATAGTTTAACATCCGGAGTATCTCATGTAAAATGTTGAAGTGTACATATCATTTGCAAGAGGGAGAAATGCCATCTTTAAAAATTTGGTCAAGTGTGGTGCCCGGCCATGGGGCACCTTGAGCTGGACTTGGGGTACCTTGAACCAACTTAACAAACACCTGGAATATAATGAAAGAGACTTTAGTTTGCTTCAATAGTGTCACAAACATGAATTGCCAAAGATTTACAACATCACCATATAATAGTGAACCAATAAAAGCCCATTCAGGGAATATATGTTAAAAATTATTAACATATATTCCCTGAATGGGCTTTTATTGGTTCACTATTATTATATTTTTTAAAAATTATGTAAATTATTAAGTTGCATGTTTCTTGACAGTTATTTTAAGAAATAGCATGTTTCTTGACAGTTATATTAAGAAATACTGATAAGGTCCATACAAAAAACTACATAAATGCAGGGCCCAACCTCAATGATGGTTAGACTGTCCAGAGCAAGTGAAATGTGTCTTGGGTAAAATTACATATAAATTACACTATTTTTTTCCTTGAAATTTACCAAGCCCAAATGAAATAATGTCAAACATGCCTACATTTGCTATGTTAAATGTGGTTATATTAAGGCTTACCTTGTAATTAAAGGATAATAACTGGAATTTCTAAGGCAAGTAAAGTGTGAATTGGGTAAGTGATAATTGGAGGAAATTGCATATTTACAAAATACACTATACGGCAGGTTAAATTCATGTTTATAATATAATAAAAGGTTTATAATTGCAATAGTATGCTTTTAACTGTTTATTGTTATTTCATGGTCAGGCTCAAGGTGCCCCACGTAAGCTGGCTCAAGGTGCCCCATATGCAAATTCCATATAAAAAAATAACACATGTGTGATACAGGTAAATCTCAACTTATCTGCAATGAGGTCAATCTGTGGTATATATTGCCTAGTTCACACTGCTGGATTCTACAAGTAATGAAGATATTAGAAAGATAACAATCTTGCCTGGTTTTATTACTCTGTGGTAGTGAAAATTGTATATTCTGAATTGACACAATATCCTTACAGGAAACTAAAAAAATAATTAGTGACTTAATTCTTTATCACTAGGGTACAAAATCATTGCCATTTACAAGATTAATGACAAACCAACTGGCCTATAGAGCCAATGGATCAAGGTGCCCCATGGCTCATGGTGCCCCAATCTCCCCTACATTTTCCAATCTTTGTGTAAAGGAATACTTAGAGAAAAGTGTGTGGGAATTCTTGTTGGATGTATGTTACAACAGAGTTTATGCTCATTGAATGCCACAAACAATTTTGTAAAATGAAAATAATGCAAGTTCAGAATGCCACTATCATTCAAACATGGAATAACATTTAAGTTACATGTGCACCCAAAAAGGCATAACACGCCATAAGGAACCATTTCAGTGCTAAGGAAGATATATTGGACACCAAAACTGCAGCGATTGTCTGGTGCCTCATCAAGATGTTGACTTGTTTGTTATATGGAAATGTTGAATATAATGACCATATTGCACATCACACATCAGGAAAGGTCTCCACTAGCTGCCCAATAGCATAATTTTAAAGAGATAATATAATATAACATTTTATTTACGGTCGGGGATGACAAATAAAACAAATAACACAAGCAGTAAAAAAAAATAAAAAAAAAGAATTAGAAATGATTAGTCAGTTTTAATCTATCCAGAATGAATACAGCCTGAACAAGTGCTCCAGTGCCAGCAACGACAAATAAAAAAAAAAAAAGGTGATTTGCCAACTTTAAGTCTAAGTTGATTCTTGAGTTTTCTCAGTCATTGCAGCCAGCTCACCACTGAAAAAACAAAAACATTTGATATCAAAGAAAATCAAAATCCCATTTATCCCTTAAGCTAAAGCTCATGTGAGCAGGGATCATATCTGAAATGGGTGCATCCAAGATAGCATTCCAAATCGTTTCAGATGTTGCCACGATGTTGTACCGATGGTGCCCAAATATAGAAATGACTGGTTTATCTTTCCATGTATTTTCTACTACATTAAGAATAAAATCAAGTTTGCTAACATTTCCTGCATAGCCACAGTTTTAGTAAGACGACTGGACACAATTTCTGTTGCCTGTGATATGGGTTGTCCTGAGCCATGCCATCATATGAGGCGCTACTGTCCCAGATTCCTTTTGTTATATAATAAACAGTATTATTACTAATATTTGTTTAGTTCCGGGTGCTTTAGAATTTCTTAGACAGACTATGTAGTGTTGATTAGTATTAGTCATAATATAGCTCTACTTATTTAATTATTTTAACTGTTAATCCATGTATTTCTATTATCTTTTTATTTTTTGCCATTTATTATCTTGTCATGCTGACACATTTATCAATTTGATATTTAGCTTTCAATAAAAATCTATATATAATAAACATGTGGTTAACATAATGACATACATACTTATTTGATTTTTCATTTAATTGTGTACTTTTAATATATGGGTCATTCTCTGGAAATGGAATATCTGGCCTTCAAAACATAGAAAATAAATTTTCCTTGTAAAGCAGCTGTATCCTGTGATCAGATGGAGAAAACTCCCAGGTATAAATCACAGCTAAATATATCATTCTGTAATAAAATGGAAGGGTTATGATTTGATTGTCATGAGCATCACAGTACTGAAATCAATCGTTATACTTGCAAGAGCCATCAAATGATCAATCTCATTACTGATATCAACTGTTTATTTAAGACAGGCTAGACCAACTGTTTATTTAAAGGCTTGATCAACTATTTATTTAAAACAGGCTTGATCAACTGTTTATTTAAAACAGGCTTGATCAACTTGGCAAAAAAAAAAGAAAATCTATTGATATTTTTGTTTACATATACTTCATTTATATTCCAATGTGATTATTTCAAAATGGTTCAATGTAGCATCTACATTACATTTAGCTGGCCTTTTATACCTGATTTCACAGAAGCCTAATTACAAGCCGTTATCCTGACTTAATACATATCAGTATAGTTTGACCATCGTGACGCTAATGACCACGGGCACTTCGCATGGTGCACAATATGTGCAATATATGTAATATGAATACGAAAAATGATGATAGATAATATCTTTCTATTCAAATAAGTATATTTTACACAGCATTGTTTTATATTTAATTATGGCGGCATGGAATGGTGGACGTCTTGTGGATCCAACTTCCAAGGCCGCTGATGATTTTATGAGCAGTTGCATGTTTGGTAATGTCATTGGCAACACATAATTTTCAGTGGTCTTTTGGTCATTTTAAGGCTATCCTGCTTTCACAATTATTCTTAGAGGTTGTAAATTGTTCGTTTACAGTACAAAAAGAGACCTTTTTAAATGATATATAACAATTTTTACTAATGTCATCACATAAGGAAAAAACTCAAAATCTGTGTGAACATCGGAGACACAAATTTGCAATCTCTCAGAGAATGACCCTTGCAAATCGTAGTACTGTATTAAAAGGGACAGTTTTGAATAGTTGCATTTGGTCAGTTTCTGGCAGAAGGGGTATCAATAATGGTCCTGTTAAGTGTATAAAGAGCTCCTAAGGACTGATGACTGGCTGAGCCACTAACAAGACATTGTGCGATATGTACCATAAGTAAGAACATTACAATGTTCACATTCACAGTATGTACAGACTACATCGGTACTACAGTTAGTTTCATAAAATATGGTCGACTCTAGTCAGCTGTAGCAACCTATTCCTGGCTGTAACTGTAACTGGCTACAGCCAGCCGCTTCTGTCTAGTTCTACCATATAGTCGGCTTACATCTACCATCACAGAAAACTACATATAAACCTTGGTAAATGTAAGAAATTTATCTCTTCAACAAAATATTACAAATATGCATAATTCTCAACTTTTGTGCCAAATGGTGTTGCATGTATTTTTAGATCCGGCTTTGAGTAGCCAGCTATAGCCAGACAGTTCCGTTTAGTGGCAGGTAGCATTGTATCGCAAAAGTTGTCTAGCTCTGTCTAGGTTCAATTTGACAGGCCGTTTTTGATTAAACTAACTGTACTCTTGGTACGAACATTGCCTTAATAAATGATGGTCAAATTTTAGACTGACTTTGGTCTTTTTATTGAAATTCGACGTAACACAGCCCTGCCCAGTGTGATAAACTAAAAACCCTTCATGTCGCTTCTCCAACTATACCCATTACTCAAACCCCTTACAATTTATGAATTATAGTAAAAAATCACAAGGGCACATTTGCTTTTAGGGGGTCAGGCATATGGCTATAAATTGTAGGAGATGATAGTTTTATCACAACAGGAAAATAATCTGAATTCCCTGGGATAACAAACAACTCATCTATATAGAACTAAGACCTCAGCATGACGTGTGAAATATCATGTCATGTATTAGAGCATATGTCAGGGGGTGAGGGATGCTAGAAAGCCGGTTATGTGACATACCTGGGGCAATTATGATTTGTAACCAAGTTAATAACTTAGGCATTACACACAGCCTTGGGTTGACCTTTTGTGGTATATATATATATATATATGATTTTTGTCTTATAATGAAGTTAATTCGTAAGAAGAAGAATTGCAATTGAATCCACTTAACAATGACGTTAAATTATTGAAAAAAAAAAAAAAAAGTGTTGTGAATATCTGTTCGGAAAAAAAACAGGACACTGGTCACGTGATAGTATGTATGCTATCGGTTTTTTTTTTTTTTTGGTTTTTTTTTTTGGGGGGGGGGGGGGCGGTTTCTCCCAAGACAAATAATATTTTTATGTGAATAAAAATTTATTTTTATTGCATCGCACACACATTCGCCTCAGCATATGGCATATTGCTGAGTGTTTATGCACAGTGTCCCAGCTTCAACTTATAGGGTATTTGAAGAGTTCCAATACACGTGTCTCCATGGTTACTGGCATACACTAAACAAATCAGTCAACAGTCAGGTTTTTGCTTTTGAGGTGGTCTGTTATTGCGAAGTGTCCAATGTCTAATTGTCCATTGTATCAGCCACAGAGTTGTCATCCTCACAAGTTCCACTCAATGATGTTCTAATTAATCAAAATAAAATTCTCAAATCTCAATTCAGACTCTTTCTCAAAAATAAAAGCCTATGAAAATGTAAATCTGGGTTTATAGTCTGTTATCACTCAACAGGGTCTCAACCGACCTAACAATTACATCCTTGGCAGGCCAATCTAGAGTCTTTCTCAGCTTACTGGGGAGTATTCAGTTTAAAACTGGATTGGTATCACAAAAAAAGTCCTGACAAATTCTGATCACACGCCTGCTTTTACCTCATGAGCCATCGGTCACCATTTTACAATAAATCAATATTGAATATCACCTGTCATCACCATGACTTCAAGCCTGAACTTATTGGAAATTTTTTTTAAATTTTGATCACAAATTAATGCGCACATCTTCATTTATCATAGATAGATAGATAGATAGATAGATAGATAGATAGATAGATAGATAGATAGATAGATAGATAGATAGGTAGACAGACAGACAGACAGACAGACAGGTAGATAGGTAGATAGATAGATAGATAGACAGACAGATAGATAGGTTGATAGATGGATTGATAGGTGGATAGATAGGAAAATAGATAGATAGGAAAATAGATAGATAGATAGATAGATAGATAGGAAAATAGATAGATAGATAGATAGATAGACAGATAGATAGACAGACAGACGGATAGATTAGTTTATTTGCTGAATGATTGGTACAAATCTTGAACAAAGTAGACGTTGCTTCTGGAGAAAAAAAAAAGAATTTAGCATATAGCAGGAAAAATAAACGAAGCAAAAACATAAGTTACAAAAACTCATCAATAAGCCCCACTTGTGCCTGTCGTCTAGAAGGTCATTGAAAGGTCATAGTATTATTTTGTTTGTAATGCACATTGTTCAAAAAGGTTGACAAAAGAAAACCGGATGACACGATTAAAAATGACGGAAAAAATATATAAAAAAGGAATAACTAAGGCAAAAAGAAATGGAATATGAAAAAAATTAAAAAAAAGAAACATATCCCAAACATGCAATCAAAACAAAGCAAGGAGAATATATCGCATTTCATTGAAAAGACTACCAATAGAATTGGAAAATTAAATTAGAGAGAGAGGTTTTAAAAGTATTATGATGTTCATTTCATGTTTTTTCAAAAGTTTAAGTCTGTTTGTATTGAGTAGCAAAAATTGTTTGTATAACCAATCAACCCACAAACTTTAATGAACATCCTGATGAAAAAAAGTTAGAAAAATGTAAAATAAAAATATTCGGCAAAAAATAGTACCTTCACCTTGGTTTTTTTTTTTTTAAAGCTTGTGTAAATGAAATATACTGTGAATTATATAAGCCCCCAGGCTACAATTCCTTGAAGTACATATCGAAAAATATATATAATTTTGTTTCAGCTTGATTACTTTGTCAACGTCTAGAGTAGTAATATAATGTACACTTACCATGAAAATCTCCTTAAGTACGTAAAAGGTTAGAAAAATGTTTAGATATTTTGAATAAAAAGTAAGGCCAATATATCTTATAAATTAGTTAGCCAAAGTTAATTTCCTATTCATTAAGGCTGACATAAAGCTGTAACCAGTCAGTCAAAATAGAACCAATATTTAGTAACACAAGGGACATGTCTTTCACCTCAACTATTCCAGCTACATACTGTTACTAACCTGAATGACATTGTCATCCGAGTGTTATCCACTTTAAAGAAATAAAGTTTGCAATTACAATATATACTTAATACAAATTTGCACTAGGTTAATTTATTTTTTCACAATATATTATTGTCACTGTGTGTAAGTCAGATAATAGTTGCTGAGGTGCAAAATCATATACGGTCTAGGTTATTCAAGTCGTGTTTATTATTAAGGAAATGCTTAAATTCAACTTTGATTAATATCAATTTGCATCTTGTCAAGGCATGCAGGCTGCTAATAAAAAAAGTATATTTAAGATATTTTTTAAATATACACTGAAATATCAACATATTACTTCTTCCTGGAAAACATGATATATATATATATATATATATATGAATTAAAGAAAAAGCATCTGTTTATGTGATTCAAGTCATGCTTGTTATTGAGGAAATTCTCTTGACCCCGTGAACCATGTCACGCACAGTTGCACGGAACTGTTACAAAAGTATAACATTTCTCTCAGAGGTCAACCCAGAAACCTTTCTGGGTTTGACGTGACAAATTAACATCCAAAAATAGTCACGTGATTAAAAAATCGGAGTATAAAAAGCGGAGCTTTTTCGGGTTCAGTACAGAGCAGCTACAGGCTCCAGCATAGACTCAGGTAGCTATCAACCTTTTATTCTTTTTTCACAACTTAGAATTATTTGGTGGAATAATAGGAATCTTTTTTGTCTACTAATATCTTGATAATTATTTGGTCTAAGCAATATGATTTCTTTTAAATTAACCACGATACACACAATTGTATCATAACTGTAATACATAGACTTCGAAACTTTACTCCACAGGACGTCATAAGAGTGCAGGACTCTCATTGGCTGAGCGACTGCCCCAGCCAATGGGAATCCTGGATTCACGTGACGTCGTGTTGACTTTAGTTTCAAAGTGGATAAAATCTGCTGTAATGGCAAAAGAGCATGTTGTAGCAGTTGTCAAATTTGATTATATAAGTATCCATTAAATTTGTGTTTTTGTTGTTTGCAGCACCATGTATCTCGCAGCAGCAGTAGTGGTCCTTGGCTGTCTGACCTTGACCTTGGCAGATGAGCAGTGTGGTACCCTTGAGAGGATCAAGGTCCAGCAACAATGGGCGCAGATCTACGGGGTGGAAGATAACCGCCAGAAACTTGCTACCCTAGTCTGGAGGGAGTATGTCCATTTAATTTTAATTAATTCATTAAACTGTCTAATATCTATCTGTCAACTTGAAAATATAAGTCTATGAAATGTGTATTATATATCTTATATTAATGGGCTGTTGATAATGAGAAATTTTGGAGTTTCCTCTTGATCCTTTTTAATTTTATTGACAATTCAATTATCTTTAGGTGAAGACATATTCTTTAATTCTATAAACAATGCTAATTCTATTAAGCAATGAAGTATAATGTACCTAGACTGATTAAGTTTTTCTTTTAGCTTTTTCAGAATAAGAATATTCCATTTACATCTATCAATTTATTTATCCTTTAGCTTCTTCCGTCGCAATGAGGATGAAGTGAAGCGCTTTGACCGCGTCCATGGTGACAACATCTACTCAGCTGACTTCCGGGCCCACATGGTACGAGTCTTCGCTGGATTCGACCTCCTCATCGGAACTCTCACCGACGATGCTGTGTTCCAGGCAGCCCTGGCCCACTACACCAAAATGCACGTGGATCTGGGAGTTGGAACTGACATTGTCAAGGTCATATTCTATTCTATTCTATTCTATTCTATTATATTATATTCAGGTAGAGCAAAAATTACCCATATGAGTCATCTAATTTATGTTTAAACCGCAGTTTAAAATGATATAGTTCTATAATAATTTAAAAAAAAAAAACCAATAGTTCTACTAGCACATTAATAAAAAAAGAAATAAAAAATATATATTTATTAGTGGCAGTGTACTTTAGCAAGTCATGGGAAGTAATACATTTGAATGATTTTATGTTTCGATATGTTTGAAATTACTAAAATCATGTGTTGGAGATCAGTGCAACTTCAGTTGCAATACATTTTCCATTTTCTAGGAATTTGGCAAGTCCCTTGGCTACGTGTTGCCCAAATTCATCGAAGGGCAAACTGCCGTGGAGGCATGGCGCCCTTGCTTTAAGGTGATCGCCATGGGCGTCACTCAGGTGGTGAGTAAGGAAGATCCCCCAATCGAGAAACTGGCCTCTGAGGATAAGGCTGCTGCAGAGAATGAAGTAGAGAATGAAGTAGAGAATGAAGTATAAGCATAAGGCAAGTAAGATCGTCACAATGATAAAGACATACTGACAGCTAGACGGACCAACAGACCGATAGACTGACAGACCGACAGACCGACAGACCGACAGATTGAAAGACGGACTGAGTGACAGACCAAAAGACGGATACAGAGGCAGAAATAGACAGAGAGGTGAGCACATGCACCCAGGTAGAAAAAACTATTTCATCATCAAAATTGATTTTATTAGTGCGTGTGATTGACACCATTTGGTCACCTTCTTTTAAATTTAACTCCTTTATAGAGATGAACTACAATCCTATAGCAGTAAATTAAAAATTATAGACGATTAGTAGGACTGACCTTTGCACAAAGACGACAGATTTGAGTCTAATTCTAGCATTTTCCATCTTGTTAATTGACTAATTAATAATTTTGCATTAGCTCCCGAACAGAATACTTTAACGGTAAATGAATATATTTGAACATTTTATTGCTTCAGCTTAGCTTTTGAGCTTCATGCTTGAATGCTACTTATATAATCATATATCTGTATATGCACAAATATATCAGCTTCATATTATAAGTATCAGTGTATATATGCTTCTTAATATTTAAGACAGCTTTTTTGCAAATGGTTATGTAGAGAGTGCTAAAGCGATTTACTGCGATTACAATATTCATTGCAAACTTATTTTTCATTTTTGAGTATTTATCATTGGATGTATCTTGAATTAACACTTTTTTAAACTATTTCATACAGTAACTCAAAACCCAACAAAAATACGAAGAAATGACATCCAGACCAACTTCAAGCCAAGCTGTTTATAAACAATGGACGCCATATTGAATTTCCTAACACCTGCAGGCTGGGGCGACATTTTATGAGCGAGCACTTTAACTTATTTTCTGAGCTGTGATATATATATATTTACATTTTTATACATAAAAAAAATTCTGTATGGTCTGCGTAGTTAATAAGCAGCTTTTGGGATTGCAATTGTTTAAAATAAAGTTTGTCAAAAAGAAAGAATGTGTTTTTATATTTTGCAATTGTTGCATGTAGTCTACCTATACACAAGAACATGCGGTTTACATTTGGATGTCAATCCAAATTGTGCTTTTTATAAATTCAAAATAGCAATTTTAAACCAGACGGTGTCAAACTTTCCAGGATCATCAAAATATTAATGAATAAACAACCAGTGACTCAAACCAGAGACGTTCAGAGACCTAGTCCAGCAACACAGCTGAACTAAGAGAGACCCTGCACTTAAGCTTCGTGTGCACCTAGTGGTTGCGGAGAACAATGACTTGTGACGTCACCATTGATGTCACCATTGATGTTTACTTTTTATCTGTAATTGTGACCTGTTGTATGACATCATCTACTTGTTTACACATGTTCCCCGCATCCGCAAGGGGCAGATAAGTGCCTAGGCTCATTTCTATTGGCTCCGCTCAAACTGCCACATTCAGCCTCTTAGCAAATTTTTCCCACACACGGAGTATAAGATGGCATCACCAAAGGTTCATGATTTACATATAGCAGCCCATTTCAGTAAAGTCTGAATTGGAGACTAAACCATTTGAATCCAGTACTCCCATTGGTCAAGGCATTCACTCAGCCAATGGGATTTCTGGTTTCAATTGATTCTCTGGAGACAAGAAGGATTCACATGGGATGAATGTGTCACAGTGTGTCACATTGTGTGCTCCTGTTCCTTTAATTCACAACTATAGCCAATCAACCAAAGACTCATGAGTGCACGTATGCTTTGTAATGCTATGTCCCTGGCTAAGTCCTAAGAATTAGTTATATCTCGAATAGGAGGGAGTTAAACATTTTCGTTGGTTATATCCCGACACCGAAGGCGGAGGGAAATAAGTAACAAAAATGTTAGGTAACTCCCTACTATGAGGGACATAACTAACTTATACTCCATTAGGCATATTTACTAATTTGTTTGTTTGTTTTGTTTTAATGCCTTTATTACGCTAAGCAAATTCAATTTGCACTCAGGAGGGAGTAATGTTAACTAACATGTTCGTTGGTTATATCCCGCAAAAGAACAATAGAAAAGGTCACGTGGTGGAGTAAAATCCTGTTTATTGAAAGGCAATAATGTTATATGCACGAAGCAGGTTGTGACTTAGCAGAGGAGTCCATTGGAACCATGAAACTAAGAAATATTTTGAAGAAGTCTTTATATTTTCCAGTGGAATTTCTTTTCTGAAACTGATATGGCAATTTGAAGCCCATGTCTTACATAATTCTCAGAAAATAGGTTGCTTGATTCATGTCTACATAACAGTATAATATGACTCCCAGCCACTTTCCCAGATAGCATTCGGCCGCTGTCGGTACAACATCTTTTTGACATCGCCAACATTGCGCCAATGTTGATACGATTTGGGATGCTATCTGGGTTTGACCTGTGGTCCTCGATTCAAAGTTGCTCAGTATGTCAAAAAGACCAAACCAGACAAACTATATACTTCAACCTCTTTTGTGTAGCAATCAAGAGCGTGAATAGTGACCCTTTTGGCGTAGCGAAATAGACATGAAGGTCATTCCAGTTTATATTGAGCCTTTTGGCATCTTTGGAATGGTGATACAATTAACTTAGGTAAGCAGTTACACAACTGGTGTTATCATGTTGTGATTAACTGAACAATCTGTTATTCAGTCACAAAATCACAACAATGATTCAAAAGTACAGCAAATTTCACAGACTTGTACCAAACAACAGAGGTTGCCATGTGAATCCTGAACTTCCAATGGTTAAAGCAATCAGTCAATGGGAGTCCTGATTCACATGACGTCCTCTGGAGTTTAGTTTCTATGAAATCGGCAGTGGCCTGTAATGAAATAACGGGAGAGAGAGAGAGAGAGAGAGAGAGAGAGAGAGAGAGAGAGAGAGAGAGAGAGAGAGAGAGAGAGAGAGAGAGAGAGAGAGAGGGAGAGAGAGAGAGAGACAGAGAGAGAGACAGAGACAGTGACAGTGACAGTGACAGAGAGACAGAGAGACAGAGAGACAGAGAAATAGGGAGAGAAAAGGGGAGAGGGAAAGGAGAGAGAAAAGGAGAAAAAAAGAAGAGATGGAGTGAGAGGGAGAGAGAAAGAAAGAGAGAGAGAGAGAGAGAGAGAGAGATATGTTTATTCCATCACTAAATATATTCTGTTTACAATAAATGAAATGGTATTAATCAAAATACATTTTTTATAATATGGTGTTGGAGACAGACACTTCGGCATACAACCACCAGCATGTCTGCCACCAGGGGATTTCATTTTAGAAATACAATTTTACATTTGTAATACATGGCTATGTGGGAATTTAAATAAAGATAAACAATCCAACTGATACAAGTTTCAACAACATAGAAAGAACATAGAAAGAACATAGAAAGTTGCCAGAAGGAAATTTTCATTATTTCAAAAACCTTTTTTTTATTTAGCTGTTTACAGAGATATCTTTGGTGACCTGCTGTCTACCAAAAAACTTTGAGCTCTGGATACAGTAAAATATTACAGTAGTCAACACCTCATGAAATTTAGGCATGGACAGAATACAATTGGTTCTGTTGCCAGAAACAATATAATCTGAAACTAGATAATTAGTGTCACCATTTTAGCATAATAGGCTAGTCTTCAGGTCTTCGGTGAAGGAAGGCAAATATTTCTATATTTGGCCAAAATGATTAGCAATTATTTTGCTTCGGTTTAGTGATTCACTTCGATAATCTTAATTTTGGATTTATTTACAGATAGCCTTCGTACAGTATTTAGGGATCATTTAAATTTTAAAATGTTCTGTGGCCTCTGTGGGCTTACTATAATCACTCTAATCATATTATAATAATAAAAAACACTAAAACCTTTCAATTCTCGTTGTATTATTTTTTAGCGAATGATTAATGTTAAAAAATGCAACAAATTGCTTTCTTCGATAGAAAACGACTCCTAGCTATCAAGAGCTGTATCAGTTAACTGCAAATGTACAATAGCACGTATCTCATGCATCTTGTATTCTAGGACCCAGAGAGTGTTCATGTACCACAAAGTATGTTCAAAAACATTTGAAGTTCCATGATCTATGTTTTGACCTGATATGACTCTCACATGCTTATCATATCTGTTCTAGTCTTCCACTCTTCTTCGACACTTGCCCCCACTCCGTTATGTGACTGATCTTTAAGCATATACTTAATAATCCAGATTCCAAACATATAGGAATATTCAGTGTATTTATATAAATGTATTTCTTTAGAACTGCCAAATTTCCATCTTTATGAGAATTCACATTCTTCATAGTATTGATCCAGTCACAATAAAAGACTCGTCCTACCAAGGTAGCATGTCACATCGTGCTAATGTTGGTCCGAAATTGACGTTGCACTCTAAAAACTATAAGTGCTTTATGGAACCTTTAAAGGTTCAAAAGCCTGGTATAGATTTAGAACCTTTACTAGTTCTTTTTAGAACCTCTCTGAAGGTTCTTTAAAAGAACCACTGATGTTTCTTTATTAAGGTTCTTGATGGGACCCAATGGTTCTTGAACAAAAGTTCTGTATGGAACCCAATGGTTCATGAATAAACCCATCAAATGGTTCTATAAAGAACCCTTGAATTGTTCAACAGTTCTTTAAAGAACCTTTAATCTATGGTTCTATTTAGGGTTTATTTTAGAACCATGTGATTCTACTTGGAACCTAACAAGGTTCAATTAAAGGTTCATATATTGGTTCAATAAAGGTTCTTTTAGATATGAATAAATATACAGCACAACAAAATAAATTTTGGTTTATACATTTATTTTCTTTCATTAACAAACATATGTTGGACAGAGCTCCACACAACCTGAGGATTAAATCACTTCATACACAATGTACCAGTTTACCAAATTAACCATACCACAATCAATGATGCATAACTTATGGTGTATTTTTTTGTATTCAATAAACAGTAGTTAAACAATCAAAAGCCAGTGAAATATCAGGTTCTCTGTCTTGGGATGACCATCATGCCATATTTTAAAATTTTCCACATAGACTTGACTCTCTCTTGTGCTAGATCTGAATAAAAATGTGGGTGTTGACTCCTGCCAAAATAAAGCATAGGAAGTGTTATTATAAAAATCATGACATTAGATGGTTGCATCAAAGACATTACCAATTATAAGGATAAGACATATACATATGTCAAAGTGTTGCATATCTACGAACTAGGTAGCAACAAAACAGTGTTTATATTGTTGGTGCTATTACTGTTGTTCGTTGCCCACTTGGTGGTTTTTGTTCTTTGTTGTTGACAGGCAATCGTCATGTATATTTTTAACATGTCATCCAGTCACTCATTTTTCATAATTTTCCACAATATACACAGTTCTATGTTCTCCTTGTTTGCATTCTGTCTAAGGGTGGTTCTTTTTGTAAATATCAATATGAATAGGCAACACCACAGAGTCATTTACAGTCTATATTTGCATTATGGATGCTCAAACCAAAAATGTGATATCTTTGTTTTTTCAAGAAAGAAATATTTAAAATACCATACAAAGTTTTTTTACCTTTCCTTTTCTCGTTAATGTACCCTGGCAAGCTGGCTTGCACATTTTCAAGTCTCTTTGATAAATAAAGTTGTGAGCCCATTTCTGAAAAAAAATGAAAAAAATAAAAAAGGCAAAATTATCATTGGAATAACTTTCATTGTCACCCATTCTGAATTTAAAGATTCATCAGCTACTAAACTGTCACAAGATTACAGTGGGTTGCAAAGTATTCATCCTCCTATATATCAACTATAACTATTAATTTTTTGTCACAGGAAGTATATAACCCAGATCAATGACACTTTTTAAAATTAAAGTGGCTGTACCATGTGATGTAATTCCATGAAAATTGCAATATTTTCCACTTCTGATTAAATAGTAATATTTTTGTGTCTGTTTTTGAAACTTTCACTTTTGGTTGTTTGTTGACTGATTATTAAACAATGCAATTTTTATGAACAAGAACAAAAGATTGGCTTTTAAAAAATAAGATGTAATTTTGATGCATTTTTACCAATTTATTACTATACTGAAGTCCCTGATATTTTCAGTCAGCCAGCCGATATTCCATTATATTTCATGTAAAACATTTTCCTCGGTGAATTTCAGCACATTCCGAGAAACTCTGATACAAATCTAGTGCAACACATGGTAAGTTATCACCTCAAAAACTATTTTGCTGATTGCACATACCGCTTTTGTCCTATGAAGATTACTGTATAAAATCTACTGTATATGCAAAAGTAGTATTCACATGATATTTACGGATAGTGAAATGTAGCAATATTATATTTTTTGTAATGAATACTCATCATGACAAGCAATGAATTTTCTGCAAGTGATACTTCTCAAGCAGTTCACTGTCTCTGCTTTCTCAATGCTACAGTGTAGTGTTTTCGTAGTCATTTGGCTATTTTTCCTTCTCAAATATCTGCAAAAACAATACAACTTAACAATATAACAACATGTTTTCATGTCTTGATTAAACAAAATTATTTACATATTTCTTACCATGAAGTATTTGACAAGTAAAATATTTATTACTCACCGGGAACTGAAATCCAACTGCTTGTTGATGAGTTAAAGTGTCTAATATAATGCTCAATTGCCTATTGAGGCTGCACTGTCTGGCTTTATTTGTTGTTCTAATTAGTGACCGCCCTTAACGATCCATTTAAGTATTGGTAACTAATGTTACTTGGTACTGAACCCTTTAGTCAAGTTTTGAACCTTTGGTGTGTGATTGAACCGTATCATCCATATGGTTCTTATATTGAACTTTTAAGAACCATTCGGAACCTTTACATGTACTATAGAACCTTCAGGTTCCATTTGGAACCCTAGGTTCCATATTGAACCTTCAAGAACCTTTTTTTCTTAGAGTGTGGGCTGATGCCGAGTCGGTGTGACATATTATCTGAAATAAAAAGAAATAAAAAAACAATCCTGCCAGAAAATCAAAATTGGTTCTTGAGCATGTCCTTTATACCATACCAGTTTTGGTTTTCTTAAACACCAATATATTTGAAATACTAATTTTTGGTATATGGAAATACTGAAATTTTTCGTATTTCACTGTATGAATAATCCTGATTTTCAGTGTACTAACTCAAAACTCCTGTTGGACAGGAAAGTGGTTATTTGATAAAACAAAGTTTTCCAGTAAACCAAATCTGAAAAACTAAGAGTAAAATCAAATAACTCTCTGTGTACGATATTCTAGTTGCTGGTTTTCTTAACAACCAATTTGTCAAATGTCCACTGGCATTTCGGAATAAAATACTGGTGGTGTAACCTGTCGGTGATACCATCTGCACTGCCAGGCCTCCTAGTGAAAACACTGGATATGAAAACGAAATCGCCCAATTTAATAAAAAAAAAAAATTAATATTAGGACCGAGACTGATTGAAACGATTTTTTATTATTTTTATTATTCAGTCTGACGGTTTGATAAATTTAACTGTGGAATTGGTCTCACATTGAGTAAAGTCTTAGAGAGGTTAGCACCTAAGCTTCGGGAGAGGGGGGGGGGGGGGTGTTTATTTGTCAAATAACAACCGGGTTATGAAGTAATTTTATTTTACAGATCAAATTGCATTACTACATTGGTCCTTTTCCACTTTTAAAACTGTTACTGCTGGTTTTCCAGTTCACTCGATTTCACTGTGAAAATCTCAGCACCATACATGCAGCTCTCTCCCAGCAGACTGTGTGATAAACTACACTTGAGCGTTTGTCTCACTCCTGTTGTATGATTCGTTCTTCAACCGAGGTGGGATAAACTGCAGATTGGCAAGGTTTTGCATTTTACATGACTCGAAAGTTGACAAAGCAATAATAATAATTGCAAGGTCAATAGTTCGATATATATATATACATATGACATGAACTTAACATGAACTGAACTGACTTTATTTTCGCATTGGCAATACATTAAAATTCCATAAGACTGGTCATTTACTAAATAAAGATAAGACAATAGAATTAAAATTATGGGGAGCAGTCACATTTAAGTTACAACTACAAAGATTAATATTAGTCATGATGTGCCAATGAGGGGGAGATCCCAGTAGCAGAATTGCTGGACCACCCCTGGTGATAATGCTGAGATGATAATGAGAGGGTGACATGATATAAGATGATTCATATTGTACATATAAGATACCATTGAGCTGCAGGATGGATTAGCAATCCAATTTTCCACCCCGTAGGGTGGACGGGCAGACCTACCATCCGCCTGAAGCTCAGGCAAAGATCAAGGTGTATAATCACTGCATAAAGATAATTTTATCTTAAGAATTTATCGACTGCCTGCCTGATGCTTTACATGCAGATATCAGGTGATTCTACTGAAGGAGAACAGGGTTTTGTCATGTTTTGTCACCTACTTTATAAATAAGATATTGTTTCCCTACTTTAAGTCTTAATAGGAACATAAAAGTCGTGGCTTTGTCTGTTGTTTACATTGGAATAACATCAAGCTACATTCAAAATGGCCAAACCGATGTTAAATACCATAGCAAGAGTTAAATGTGATGGAAATGTAGTATTTTAGTAAATGAGAAATTATTATAGTTTGAACGAGAGAAAAAACAACCTTTCTCAAAGAAGGGTAAACTTTGTATGAGATTGTCATCACACTAATTTTCCTAATTTATTTATTTGTCAATCTGTCAGATATCATATCAACTAATGTGGCACCCATTTTGCCAAAAAGTTGCCAGGCTGACTATACTTGGATTTAAATTTAATTTCCTCTTGTTTTTTTTGGTCATAATTAAAGCGAACTAAAACACAACATTACGAAAATGTCTCCTTCTCTATATGGGAAAATGAACTGAGTAATCAATACTAATCATGAGAATAAAAAATCTCTCTATCTAACTGATAATGAAACCTCATTAATAAATAATTTATGTTAAGATAAGATAAGATAAAATTTTATTTAAAGTCGGTGGTGATACAAATAACAATAAAACATAAGATATAAAAACTTTTCGCCGACAGAAAATTGTGACAAAAAACAAGGTGAAATATTTACAAATGAATAGTTGAGAAATGAATAGATGAGTTGGTAACATGGTGTAAAAATAAATTAAATTTTACAGGCTGTTTCTTTTGCATAAAATGCAGTTGCCAAATTGACATGCACTTAGAACATTGCTACTTCTTAACGAATTTTAGAATTGCATAAAATCTATTGAGTTTTTTACATTGATAGGTAAAGCATTCCACACCAGAGGACCTTGATAAAATGTTGCTTCCCTGTGAGGCTGTGACCATGACAAAATGAAAGTAAAAGTGGCAAGAAGGCAAAACGATTAGAAATGAGTTGTGTTACATCAGGTAGAAATGCTTTAAATTGTTGCTATTATGTCTGTCCATTTTGTCCTCCATACTGGGTACGACCAAAGACGACCATCGAACAAGAAGACATTTATTTTGAAACTGATTGCAATTATTACTTTCCATTAACACTGTTATTTGAAAAGATATATGGTGGCTTATGAGCTTTACAACCAATAGCAACGTGCCAACAATAGTTTAAATTAATTTGTTGTATTTTCCAACATCCCACAAGCTAATATGACACTGATCAGGACAACACTGCCTGTGCTCGGCCACAGTTTTGTGGGACACCATGCTAGGCCTTAATTCGTTATTTTGCCTTTAAGTGGTCTAGGACCTCTAGTTCTCATACTCACCACTAGGTGTCCTCTAGGTGTCGTAGAAGTTAAAGGGGTATATAAGAGGTTTTGGTCTCATTTTAATGCAAGCCAAGCTTCCGGCAGTCACAAGGTATGTGCATAATAAGAATATTGAAATGAGGAGTCCATATTAGGTTAAATTACAGTAATACAAGGAACACTCCTTAAAGATACAATTTTCATTGTTTTAAGAATCAAAACGTTAATTATCTCAGACTTATTAGATGTGCTAATCTTTAATACCTCACTGGGCTGCCATCATGAGCCAATTACCCTATTTTGTTTTACCAATTATCATTATTCGATTCGAGACAAAATTTATTTCAATTATCTGTTTATTGCTAAAATATTCCATATAGTATATACGGCAAATTATGGATGTATTACCATGTTTATCAGACACAGCCATGTTAAAACTATGTCTTTTTACTAGATTGACATGCATTAGTCATACCGTTTGTATCGTCCCAGCATTTAATGACCAAACAATTATTTAGTTCATCATCAATGTTCTTCTGTTACAGAAAGCCCCAGCATGAACCAGTTGGTGATCCTCCTCGTTGGCCTGTTGTGCCTGGGCATGGCCTCAGCTGATGGCAAATGTGGACCTCTTCAGAGGTTGAAGGTCAAGCAGCAATGGGCCAAGGCCTACGGAGTGGGACATGAACGTCTGGAATTGGGTATTGCCCTCTGGAAGAGGTTAGTCATTTCAAATACCCTATTTTCTATCTGGCCTCTGTTGTTCTGCGGATGGCTTTCTTGGATGTATAAACGAGGCCAGTGTTTATTTGGGATTTCAAATTACACAAGACTTGTATCTTCAATGTTAGACTAGTCACAGCCTCTAAATTTAAGAGACGAGCGTGTATTTTTGGCATTTATGGAAAAAACAGCTTAAAGTATGAACTGTCGACACCAATGGAAAAAGTGAATAATGACTAAACCTTGTGTCAGAGGAGAACCACTTTACTTGTTGGGCTAATTAAAGTTTGAACACCTCATGATAATAGACTGCATTAATCATGATTGTTGATATCAGTAAATATCTATGATTAGCTTTCTAAAATAAGTTCCATTTTCTTCCAAACACATTTTATTTATTACATTTGTTTACAGCATTTTCGCCCAGGACCCCGAGTCCCGCGGCCTGTTCGATCGCGTCAATGGAGCTGATGTCCGCTCTCCCGCATTCGAGGTAATTTTCGAACAAATTTCATGACATTTTTCCAACATTCTGTCACTCTTACATGACAAACACTGACAATTTGATAACTTTCAGGCCCACATTGCCCGTGTGTTCAACGGATTAGACCGCGTTATCTCCTCCTTGACTGACGAAGATGTCCTCGTCGCCCAACTGGCTCACTTGAAGGCACAGCACATCAAGCTGGGCATCAACGCCCACCACTTCCAGGTGAGCAAAATGTCTTGAAAATTTGCAGAATATTGTATATTACGGATATTATGGAATAATATGAAATAATGATAACTGTTATTACCATATTCCCCAGCATAGCCACGATGTGTACAGTTGGGCCCACAAGTTAACCTACAGTTCACTTCCATTTAAACGTCTTTCATTTTCTTATGAATAGATGATAACCATTCTTTTATTTCAATAATAATTCTAACCAGTTTCCTTTTGTTTTCATATAATGTTTGGTAACATTGGACGATTTTATTCCCAATTATATTTTATGTCATCTTGTTGAAGTGCATTTAAGCTTTTGGACACGACTGTAGATGTTTTGAAATACTTTGTGATATTATTCATATTCATGTTGGAATTTGTACTCTCCTGGTCCCCTTCTCAAGTCATGATTAGTAGTAAATTGTCTTTATCTCAAACCGAACTAATGTTTATAATTATGAAATGTACAAGTGCTAATGCTTTTCACACAAACCGGAAGAACTTTTGCCCCCACTAACGGAAGTGACTTTACCATTTCAGCTCATGCGCACTGGCTTGTCCTACGTTCTGCCTGCCCAGCTGGGTCGTTGCTTCGACAAGCAAGCCTGGGCTGCATGCTGGGATGAGGTCATCTATGCTGGAATCAAGAGCAGTTAAAAACACCACACTCTATCAGATGCTTTACGACAGTCAACAAACAACCACTCTCTTCCACAGTACACTGCAAAACTTCGCTGAAGTCTCACTTTAACTATTTCCTCTTTCTTCTTGTTTCTTGATTCTTGGTAGATTTCCTGACATCCTGGATCAACTCTTTAAAGACTCTTCTCACTCAATTTGAACAACTTTAAGGTTCTTAGTTCATTACCACCAAATAAAGGGGCTTTACAGACATCAAACACATTTTGTTATCCGCCACGTATCCCATAATTGTACCATCACCACAACAAGTGTCAAACATGTCTGCCTTAATGACTGCTGTCAACTGAGGTCCTAAAGCTGTTCATCTTCAATAATTCTAAGCGTTCAGCACTTGTAGATACCTGTACATGAATTGAATAAAGGTTAAACACCGAGGTTTTGTTATTAAAACAGTTTGTTTACTTTAATTGTCTCAACAACAGACAATATATATACAAAAACTGTTGACATCAACATTCATGAATATATATATCATGGCAATGCAACAATAATAACTTAGGCACACTACTTTGAATCACTAAGCATTAAAAATCAGTCTCAGTCTGGTATAATGCAACATCGAGATATGTTTGTAGAATGGTGCGTTACACAAGCAACGAATTTAAATATTGAATAAAATATTACATAAATATATCGCAACCAAAAGATAAAAATGCTAACTGTTGAAAGTTTAGCCAATACACATTTGACTCACACAATGCCATAAATCCCAAGCATAATCATTGTTTACATATTGAAAATACGCCACAATCAAAAAACAAATACAACAAAACATGAAAATCAAAACGTAGACTTTTCACTGGACTTCAAGACTTCCTTGGAATAATTCAACTCGTAAGCACAATGAGAATTCACTTTAAAGTATTTCAAATCAGCCTTGCCTCTATTTCGAACCCACAACATGTGTAGACGGCGCTTCTGTCTGCAATAGCCACCTAGTGGACATCTTGAAAACAGAAGTAAAACAATTTAACTAAGGTAAAATATAAAGAGATATTGCGTGTTTTGTGCAACCCAGGTAGCATACCAAACCAGGACAAAATTTTGACGTCATTCCAATTTAGCATGTTATCTGGGAAGCTGTTAACCATTCATTTATCAAAAAATATGTCTTCCCCATACTCAAAACAGGACCCAATACAAAAATAAAGACTAGTTTCTTAGTCTCAATCTCATATGATTGAAGTAAAAGTTAAATGTTCCAGAATAAGTCCACCTCGGTATTGAAATCAACGCCAGCTGTGCTCTCCTGTAATGCAGCGCATTAACACTATTTTACTGCCCAATGCAACGAAGCGCTGCCAAATCCAGTGCAAACGTTGTCAGGTAATTGGCTTCAAACAAAAGTATCTTTTCACTTGGATGACCAGAATTCAAAACAATTCAGCATACTTGCATGCTTAACTACGCTCCCTTGCATTTGGCTATAATACTTACGAAGGTCTTGGCTTCGAGTCGTGGCATTCTCCTCTTGCATAGGCTTGGAAAAGGTCCTTCGCCATGAGGACCTCATGGGGACCATCTCCTGACATGTCCTTCAAGGTCTTTGGGGCAGTCCCGAACCACACTTTTCTAAAAGAGAAAGCCTACCAGGTTTCAATTCATTGCAATGTATTGTCACATCTACACAAGCAGAGACCTACTAAAGCAAAAACCTTGAGAAATGAGCATAATTTAGTTTGGATCCAGCTTGCTGGGGATCGGGTAACTGCATTGGAATCCGTTATCCGTGCAACTTTGCCCCAATGATGTTACAATGCCAGCGAGATAGTTTCCAAAACTACAAATAAAATTCCAGCTCATGCGATTTCCTTGCTAGAACACAATATTAATTATTCTTTTTAACAATTATTTTGAAATTAATATATTTGAGTTTAAAATTAAAAAACATGACAGCTTTTTATCATATTCATTTATTTGTTTACTTTTTGCAACAGTTGTATTTGTACAAAAGACAACTGGTATTAGCCATAGAGGCCTATAAGAAATGTCAAATATATTAAATATATATTTATTTATTTTGTTAATAGTCTTTATTTTAATGTCCTCTGAACATGCGATTAAATAACAAATACTTCCAAAATTATATCACAAAGAGCAAACGTTCATTGAAAATTCTATTTGAACATTTAAAATGCTTTTGATAACGTAATAGTATTGTTCGATGTTAGGTTTTTTATTTCATATAATATCTACAAATGCAATGTTATATCAAAATACATGACAAAGGCAATTTTTAGAATACAAAGATCTAACAAGATATTATTCTACATTTATTTTGCACAAAAATCTGACTGTTTTTTTTATCTTAGTGCCACGCCTGGAAATTATGTGAACTAAAAGTCTTTTAGTTTCACATATTTTTTTTTTTTTTTTTATATCTTCACAAAAAATACGTCATCAAAGAACTTGGCTCTTTGGTTATCTGAGTACCTTGCATATTTAATCTGAAAACCTCAGAAATGTTGTCCAACACCTAACAATGCTTATCATTCAGTCATCAGTGATAGTTTTATACCTTACTATTTCTTATCTGTTACCATCCACTGTACAATTCAATGGAGGATATTACTTCAGAAGAATAGAAAACGAGATATCTATTGCCATTTTTGCAGAGATTGCATGCAATAGGGTCACTTCTAGAGTGACTCCACAGAAGGCATTCCATTGTGTGACGTCTGCTGCATGTTATGATGACATCATGCTAGTTGGATACAATGAAAATCGCTGTTTGAGATGTTCTGTTTATTTGAATGATGTTAAAGATATGACAGTTAAGGACTTCGGTGGAGATTGGTATGCTAGGAAAGGTAATTTATATATTTTTTGTCACATAACTAAATGCATTTTTACAGAATTTTACAGAAAATATGATTTTTGTTCCAATTCTAAAAAAAAGAAGGCAATTACGATTTATTAAGTACCACGATAACACGTTTAATTTGCAATTTCTGGCTATCATATAGAAAATGCATCAGCATATGGCCTTTGAAAGTCCTGGGCCTCCTTGTAGTGAAGACCTCGAACCCCAGTGGCCCAACACAGGACAGTGCGCAATGCCCTAGCTCTTCATACACCTAGCTCTAGCTCTTCATACACCTAGCTCTAGCTCTTCATACGCCTAGCTCTAGCTCTTCATACACCTAGTTCTTCATACACCTAGCTCTAGCTCTTCATACACCAAGCTCTCCCTACACCTAGTGCTCCCTACTACCTAGTACCTAGTCCTGACTTGAATGACCTTTATAAGCTGAGCCGAGGCAAATCAGCAGAGGGAGCCGATTGAGTGGGTTTTGTAGCCCTTATAGTTAGGCCCCACTGAGAAATATGACCAAGTTCACGATTCATGCCCGCACAGCATAGACTATAGAAAAGACACGGTAACCTATAACTAAATCAGTGTATTTTCTTTCAGGACCAACTATCAACGCACACAGGGTCTGTCTATGGGGCTCATTGGAGGTGGAATCCAGTTGGGTTTTTGGCCGCACCTACTGTCATGAATCTGGCGGACACATGGCAGCATTTGAAACGCAGGCTGAATATGACGCGATTGGCGCTCAGATAAGAAATGATACCAATTATTACGTCGGACTCCATGACATTGATGTTGAGGGAACATTCGTGTGGGACCACAGCAAACAAGTGCTTGGAAGTTATGCACCATGGAAGGATGCCATTAATCCGAATAGTAATCCAAATATAATGAGAATAGAGAACTGTGTCATGATGAATCACGGTCTTTGGGCTGATATGGATTGCTTTAGAGTTTTTGGGATTCTTTGTGAATACGAAAACCAATAAAAAATATATAAAGTTTAATGCTAACAATATATCTTGCAGAGTATGGACAAAACACGAATGTCAGATGCCAGAGCTACATTTAATTTGCTTTCTCATATCACCTAAGCTGTAATACTGATGTTAAAAGCAACCACATATATGCCATTCTTTCAATGCAATAAAATTGTGTCATGTGCATCAGAAATCAAAGGAATCGGTTACGAATTGAATGGTTGTTTATCCGAGGCTTTTCTTGCACACAAACAAACAAACCTCCAACAATTTACAAGAAAACTTGATCATGAAAATTCGGTTTGTCAATAATAAATGATTTTCTTTATGCTCAAATTTGGCAATAATTCTTAAAATGGCCATAGTGTTGTGATTGATTGATTGATTGATTTTTATGTATGTGTACAGCACAATACGAACAAAAGTAACAAAGAATGGGAAGCACTAAAATAGTGACATATTTGGGTGCAACACTATGCTATGTGGGCACAAACAATAATCTATGTTGTATGAGAACAACATGTTAGACCATTCACAACTTCTATACCCTCGACTAAAGTTCTCCGTATGATCTAGTGTAAAACTATGTTGATCAAGAATCATGGGTAAATCAAATGTGCAGGAAGTAGTAATGCAAGATAATAATTGCGGATATAGCAACAAAATTTCACTAATGTAGGATTTAAAAAGTTAAACTAAGTGACTGCTCTTTCAATTAAACTAAATTCCAAGCATGGAAGTTTTGGCTCAAAGGGGCCACTAAATTAAAATAGTCAGACTTGCTGCAATACCTTTCGATCCATTTGCATGTGCAAACAACAAACTTAGGGATTGTTCAGAGCTCCTTTTCACAGCATCACATCACTTCCATAAATGTGTGAAATGTAGTCAGTGTGATTGAATGCTCTATAACTGGCATTATCACTCTGCCAATAATCAGTGAAAAGACAGAATGGTTTGACATGCCTTGGGCCATTTATGTCACATACAAGGCATGTTTATTTCTTATCATGTATTATTCTGTTCTCTGCAGATACATTTAACACTATAAATTTATTTACATCATAACATAATATTTATTTACATCATAACAGTAATATCAGTTATCTTATATCTTGTAATTTAAATTGCAATGGATGTATGTCATCATGGTATTTTAGATTGTGTGTTAGGCTATATTACCTTTTTTTAGCTATTATTTATTTATTATTTTAGCTATTTATTGCATAATTATTGTACATTTGTTAACAATGTCCTAAGCTAAATAATATAGCTAAATTTCGTTTTATAACTTGCCTTAAAATGTTTCTCGTATTTGAGATTTACCTGCTGCTTTTAATGCACTGTTAAATATTTTTGTTAAAGCTTCCTGTAAAATAGACCGCTGAGAGTACAGCATTATTTTTACAGTGTGAGATGAATAAAGCACTGAAAACAATCCAGTCACCTCTCACATATTCTAACACACATTCCTTTTCAGATGTTCAGATATCTAACAGTAATACCTATTACATTTAGGATAGCTCAAATTGGCATTACACACAGCCCTGTGTTGGTCAGAGATTAGTTGCTTTCACCTGCACTGTTAGTATTACCACTATTGTCTCCCAATTATAATACTACAAGGAGGCCCATGACTTTCGTGTAGACACAAAACCTGATCACCTTATCATTACATCTGTCTTGGCAGCTGGTCATGTAGATAGATAGATGAATAGATAAATAGATTAATAGATAGATAGATAGATGGAATGGATAGATATAGATAGATAGATAGATATATAGATGCATAGATGGATATATGGATAGGTGGATAGGTGGATTAGATAGATAGATAGATAGACAGACAGATATATAGACAGATAGATAGATAGACAGATAGATAGATAGGTTTATAGATAGATGGATATACAGATAGATAGATAGATAGATAGATAGCTAGATAGATAGATAGATAAATAGCTAGATAGATAGATAGCTAGATAGATAGATAGTTAGACAGATAGACTTACGTTCTGCAACATATATCTCCATCCAGTTGTCTTCTGTATCTCGTTGTCTCCAATCTGCTCAGATTTTCGATTTCTTGTGGCGAGAAAAATTGTCCGGGAAACATCAAAGAAAGTGCACTACCATCTGCCCGGTCATACGCCAGGTGGTGCACTTTGCTGACGTCATTTAGCATCAACGGGGCAACCTTTATGACGTCATAGATTGGTAAGGGTACTGACACAACCGGAAGTCCAGAATATGAGTCAAAGTTATTGTTTGGACTTGTGCTGATCACAGTTTTATTCGAGTTAACGGAAAATAAAACACCCATAGATAATAAAAGCGTGAAATAAACACCTGTCATTTTGATTGCTGCTCTCAATACAGTTCAGTTGAAGTTATTATACAGTCCGTGTTTGACGACTTCAGCAATAATTGTTTTAAGAAAGTTGAATATTGCATAATCACATTGCAATATAGTTTTCAGCATCTCCAGATCCAAAAAGTACTATGATTATAAGAGTTCGTGTTGATATCTATTTTAAATTGCTATTAAAAGTGTACAGAAAGTGCAGTGTTCAAAGTGCTAATCCATTTTTTTCCCAAGGTGATATTATACGTATTATCAGAACTGCAGAGGACTTAGTTTTCTTTGATTGATAATAATCTCACCCATCTATTGCAAATGTATAGAGTATATACCGTATCCGAAATGTAGTGGTAATCCGATGGGCATATTAGTAGCTAACCAGCAGACTCAATGTTTTGTTTCCTGGTATTGAAGTCTCCACCCATCATCACAGTACCATGCTATCCAAATGTGCATTGTTTATGTTCTGATATAGAATTACCTGAACCCATGAGTCAGAACATAACGCCCTGGGCATAAAATCAGTTATGGGAATCCCAGTGCCAGGTTGTATGGACAGCTGTCACTTGTGGTACAGAAGTCTCGGCAAACACATGAAGCCTAAATATCTCCACTGGAAGGGATTTAAACTGGGCATTTCAAGAGATTAGCAACAATTGACTGTCAGTAAATAAGTAAATAAGCATTTTATTATAACAGCACAGCTGATGATAAAAATATAAGAAATATATCAATTTAAAATTTGAAAATTGAATTTAAAGGAAAGGCATAATTAAAAATAAATATTATAAAATGGTAAAATGGAATATTATGTAAAGATAAACGGTAATTTATTATGTATGAAAGTTACTGAAACAAGGTATGTAAAATTAAAAACACCCACACGTTTTGGTTAAAAAAAAGATACCTCAAAAGAGAATTATATATTCTATTACTCAGTTACCATGATACAAATGTAAAATTTAGTTTTCTATCAGGATTTCATTTGCTTTAAAAGTTTAAAAGAGCTTATCGTAATCAGTATTTCTTCTGTACTAAACCTGTTCTGCTGCTAGTATAGCGTCTACTTTTAATATAATCTGTATCTATGTTAATTGTGATTGTAACAGAGCTAGCAAATTTGTAAACCTCAATTTGTCAAAAGAAATACAAAAAAAATTACCACACCCACAGCATGTTTTATAAAATTTTTGCAACACTCCAAGTGCCATGTACATTTTTCGAAACATCCACTTTTCATTAAAAGTTCTTTCCTATTTAATTCCTTTGTTGTATCTCTGTTCACTTGAATCAAAGTTTACAATATGAAAAAATTAATGAATGTAACACCCATGTACATGTAATGTTCATAAAATTTTCTCTTTTTGCTTCTTGCCACGACACAACCTTCTGACTAATTTAACTACCCTTGTCACAACAAGTACGGAAAGAGTGACAAGTAATGTAATTGCACCAATTAAGAATGATATCACATCCAAGGAATAAAACTGAAACCAATTCATTTGCAAAGCATTAGGATGAAACAGATGGGGGCGCCACCAGACTTAATTGTGAAATTCACCAGGTGGCGCAACTCAGCTTTTGGGTCCACCAATTTATCAGTCAATAGATAGGAAGTTTTCATTGCATTTTCCTTGTAGGATGGATTTTCCAAGACTTCCTTGATACCTTTCTCTAATATTTCTTCAGTAAGGCTGTAATAATCAATTGTGACTCCAGAATTGATCTTTTTAGAAAGTTTCGCAGCGTTCATATCCTGCTCAGCAAACAAAGGCATAGCAATTACAGGAACCCCATGAAAATCACTCTCAAACGTACTAGAAATACCGCAGTGGGTGATGAAGAGCCTCATCGCAGGACTTGCTAACAGGTCATTTTGAGGAAACCATTTCACCAAATGAGTATTCGGCTTTAGATTCTCCAAGGTTTCACCGGAGTACCTCCATATAACTGTCTGCTTAAGCCGGCCGAACTCTTTTGCAAATATTTCTGCCTTTTCTTTTGGAAAGTGAAGCACCATTGTACCAAAGCTAAATAGAATGACTCCATGGGGATCTGAAGATTTGATGATCTTCTCATAGTCTTCAGTTAAAGGTGATGGCTTCTTGTGGTACAGACCAGAAATGTAGAAAACATTGGGCATTCTTGGTACAGGTGGATCTAAAGCGAAGTCCGCATTGACGAGGATAATTTTGTCTCTTAACGCATCAGCCAAAGATACATGGAGTTTGACATTGAGATCTTCTATGGAACGAGCCAATAAATTAAAAAAGGTTGGCTCGAGGAACTCATTGTTCAGGACATACACAAAGAAATTCTCGTTCCAAAAAAATCAAGTGTTCTGTCTTGCAAGTGAAGCCGGGTGCAAGGCAAACGAAAGATGGAAAGGCAGAATAGGCCACATCTCTGGAGAGAGGAATCAGCACATTGTGATACCATATTGTTGTCACATTCAGATGACTGACGAGTACTGGGTTGCAAGTCGATGCAGCATCAGCAATAATCAAATCATACTTCGCTTCATTCAGCCTCGTTATCGCTTTGCGGTCGAGGAACAAGTTTATATCGACAAAAGGCTGCTTCCATTTTCTTCAAGTCTTCCACCTGCCCCATGAGATTGAACAGACTTGTCTTTTCAGGATTTTCCTGCCTCAAATTGTAAACATCATCCACATTGGAAGGCATGTAAAATTCAATAACTTCTGCTCGCTTGGTGATGACATGCTCCATAACTTGGGTATATATTCATCAAAACCGACATTTCGTGGCCGTCTTCTGCCAAAATGTCTGCCATCTTTTGCATATTGAAAACACCAAGAAGACCAATCCAAGCAGTGTTCTCGTCAGCATTTTGGATCGACATTGCAGTAATAGTGTGACGGCATATTTATGTTCATAGGCAGAGTTGTATTCATACTATCTTTGCATGTTCTGTCATATATCACCAACTCATTTTATCTATATCAATTAAACACACTGTCATAACTGAACCATCAAAGAAGCTGATTCATGCAATTATGTAAACTTAGGTACAGCAGCCATAAAAAAGCAATATCATGCAATTTACCAATGAATATCCCAAGTCCTTGTACCTTATAATGACACCCTATTTATCTTTCCCGTAGTCATTTCTACTGTTTTACACCATGCACGAAATAAATAGACAATTGTTCAAGAAATAAAAAATCAGTGAGTTAATCCTGCTTTGAAGTTATGCATTGTAACTCATAATGTTCCTTTTGCCTATGAGACATGACTTGAAAGAATAACATACCAAGAGGCCAGGCTTAAATTATCGCTCCTGCTAATTAAGTTAATGCCTATTTGAGACACCATACAATCATATAGGGCCAAAATATTCATATATTACCTGTTCATTCCTACATTAGGTCAGTAAAATTTTGTTACACTTTTCTTCTCCTGGATATATAGGTGCAGGCATTAATGTGTCATTGCATTATCTTGCTCCATATATTATATCGTTCTCCTAGATATGAAGTTGACAGTGTACTTCACACAATAACTTTAGTTTAAATGTTTTATGTTATCTTGACTGGAGGAGTCATCTTGACATATCTGGTAACTACACAATCATCATTTTCATGCAGTGAATCGGCAATTTCAACTTCTTAAAAAAGTTTAATGTTATCAATCTGTTTCAAAGTACCACGAAAAATGACAGGACTGCTACCAGGCTATGTATGGGTACACGCTGTACATTGATTGAAATAACGAAGTTCCTCCCATGAACAAAAGCTAGCTGACAGTATCTGGTGCCACATTTTTTGTCTCAAAGAGCATGGAATAATATCCCACTAAATCAGCACTTTGTCTCAACAAAGACATAAGTATATTTTTCAGGTGAGAAGCAACCCCATTAAATGGGTTCTCCTGGACATTATATTATTTTCACAATAGGCAATAGGATCTTTTGTGCGATAACAGTGCTTTTAATCCTATTGAATATTTAAGTATAATTTTACTATGTGTTTACTGTCTGACCATTACAAGTGGCACAATTTCTGTTCAAGTAGAACAGACCAAATAAGTACCATAAGCCAGTGTTTCATTATCATCAGTTTTTACATTTTTCACCATTTGAGCAATAGGTCATGGCATTTAGGTGCACCTTGGGACCTAGACTCAAGACAAATTTATTTGCCTTCATACAATAATATAATAATAAGTTGAAACAATCAATATACTCTATTTACAACATGCAGACACTCCATATTCCTGTTGCAAAATTTTGTTCCAAATTTATTTTTTGTCAATTTTGTAAAAAACTCTGCTGAAGTATAATGTTTCTTAATAAATGGAGTCTCCTGAGTCTATTTTTATTGTATTCATACACTGTTATTTTTTAAAGCATGGGGCAAATTCATACAGTTAATGGCAAAGTCAAAACAGCAGGTACCATAATTGAAACAGTTATGCTCACAAGAACATCCCATAATATTGGTGACTTTATCCGTCATAGCTTCACCACATCTACCAAGCCACAACATTGAAGAATAGTATTTAGAACCAAGGGAACTCAACAAATTCCAATTCCCTGCCAGTGTCTGCACTATAAAATATAATGGTGCAAAATATTGCTTATAGATTTGCAGAGAAGGCGGACTTGCTTCAGGAAGATTAATTCTCCCGAGATAAATGGATCCATGGGTGCAAGTAGTCTGCTAATAAAAACACTTCCTTAAGACTTAAGGACAGACCAAGCCCAATACAATAAAACGTGCATGGGACCTTAAATTTTATTTAAGCAAATAAGTTTTCCCAACTAATGAATCATTTGAAACTTATGACATGAAATTCTCTTCTAATGTAACTTAGACTGGTGGAAATTTCCCATTACTGTCACCTCAAAGCCCAGCAATCGCAATTCTTGTTGTGTACAAATCTGACAAGTAGGTAGTTCAGAAAAATTGCCTAAACTAATCAAATATGAATCTATTTCACTTACAAGTATTTTCAAGAGCAAAAGAACAAAATCATGACTGTCACGCATAGAATACTGGCCATGATGTTCAGTCTCTAAGTTATAAATGGCATTTTTTTAGCACATAATGTGCCTTGGCATATACATTTACAGGACCACAACAGTCACTGAGGTATGCATTTGAAGTTTGTATAGGAAAAAAGGCCAATTTTGGTACGGAATCCCATTTCAGTTTTTGTGCGTATATACTCAACTATTTGTATCATGATCTTCATGAATTTGAAATTTACAATAATTGTTGAAAAAGTTGATTAAATTGTCAGTGTTTTATATCACTACTTTATTATACAACTGGAGTTTATATCTGGCACATGTATAATTCATATAAAACAGTGAAACACGACTACAAATGAGTTTACCAATACCAGCAGATATAGTGAGGTGATTAAAACTTTTTTCGCAATATTCAAGGTTTATGTTATTGTATCACATAGCTGATTACAGAAATGGTTGTACAACTCTGAGCAAATGATTACAATACACAGATGGCATTCCAAGTTGGGCCAGCGTCGTTTCTATATATCGGCCGCCATCAGTACAATATCGTTCTGACATCGCTGACATCGCGCCAATGTCGATACAATTTGGAATGCTATCTTGGTAAGCCGTGCACTATCTGCTCCACAAAAACATATGCAGCAGAACTAAGGCGTAATTTTGAAAAAAAAGCTGCTGCTCCATCAGTGGCCGTGCCTTTGAATTGACTGCATCATTTCTAAACCATCGGTGGCCAAAATTACCCTGATGCCGGGTAAAAAAAAAAAAGATAAATATGGTGCATGTATCCTTATAATTTCCATTTAGTGGCATGAAATGCTGACTTTCTGCATTTACTATATTTCTACTTGAATTCGGTACATTTTGTGCTGTAATCACCCTCATCCCTACAGATGCATAAATTATGCCTTTGGGATGAGTTATCTACTCAATAAACAATAAAACAATCAGAAGCAATACTGAGTAACAGGTTTTTAGAACATACACCTATTTAATTACCATTGGTGGTTTACCACAATACAGTGGTATCCAGAAGTATGCAAGCAACCATAACAATCAGATTCGTTGACTTTTAATGATATGACCTTGTTAATCTAATAAACAACTTTCGGTACACACTTCATGTCATGAGATCATGTTGCACCAAATTACCCTGCACAAGGCTAAAACATAAAATTAATATCCTTTCACTCTACCAAGAAATTCCAAAGAAGTTTGAATTGACTAATCAGCAATTTGATTTAAGAATCGTTCTACACAATACATGCATTCTAATTAACTGTCATGTGTTCAAGTTGTTTTCTGAAGTATACAGTCACTGCTGTGTCACTGAAAAATGCATTCCCACACATTTACTGTCCCTATAGAGTGGCATAAACTGAAGGATTTAGAAATGTTCACAATCGTTTAGTTCTTAGGATGCTAATAGAGCAGCAGCATTAATCAATCAATTGAAAAGCCGCACTTGCCTTTGAAAAACTATCCGTCATTATCATCAGATGGTCCCAAAGTAAATGATACCATGCCTTGCTATCTGCATGTTGTGTTCGTGCAGGACTAAACGTGTGTGGTATTGCTGTTGAGCAGTTTTGTCTCGCCTTTACCATTGTTAAGATACACGATGTGTTAACCACTAATGGGTCTTTCACATCAGGATTGCTAAGAGGACAGGATGTTTATAAAATGACCATTGGGTACATAACAAGTTAGGTAGGCCTAATTACCTACAGGAGCATAATTATTATGTCGAGATATGTGAAGAACATAAAGGGGAACTTAGATCTTGTAGAGAATATAGATAGCCTTTACCACATTTATAATACAGTAGCAGTAGGATCTACCTTTGTAAAAAAGTTCCCATTAGCTCAAGTCACAGGATCAAGCATTTTCCATGTCGAACAGAAGTGGCTGGGTGGGTGGATTAGGGCTTTATGTCCTGTATTTCTGCACCTGATGGGCTAATTAGGCCAGGCAGGGACCATGGCAATGAGATGAAGGATGAAACAGCCATCCAACTTAGGCTCAACCGGGAATTGAACCCGGGACCCAGCAGTTGGAAGCCCAGAGCGCTACCTCTGAGCTAGGCCCCCTGGCCATGTCGAACAGAAGATTTCCTTAAAGTTCTAGAATAGAAAAGTTAGATTTGGAATAGAATTTCTTCCTGTGCCAAGTACAGACAAGGTGGCTTAGGCTGGGCCAGCAATTGAAAGTGTCATAGAGAATTATGAAGCAATGGGGTACATTGCTGTTGCCAGGTTCTTGTTTAAGAAATTGCCAGTTGACTATAGGCTCAGTAGAGAGTCAAATAGAAGCAGGAAAGCCATCAGACATTTAACTATAGATAGATAGACAGATATGGAAAGTGCAGCCCTCTTAAGGCAAATTCCTGCCACTATCAAGGATTCAAGGGTTGATTGATGAGGTGAGAGAGAGGAGGCGTTCACCCATGTTACACATTTACCCCATGGGTGGGATCTTTTACTTGCCTCAGCATAGACACTGAGTACTAGGGACCACCAATTTAACGTCTCATCCGAACGACATCCAGCTGAGATGATGCTCATGAAAGGTTGCCCTGGGATTGAACCCGGGTCCTTCAGAGGAGCAGGCAAGCATCTTATTACTGGACCACCCAGCTAGTTCACTTGCTCTGGTTATACAGTGATGAAGCTGGAGGTTGGTACGAGTCAAGAATGTCAGTCACAATCCAAGATGGTAATCGCTTCAGAGTGGTAAAAGATGCTGAGTGACACATTCAGATGCTGTCAGAGCCTATAAGCTGGAACTACATGGAGAAGGGAGCTGGACGAAAAAGAGAGAAAACATAGACAAGAGGAGAGAGCAAAGAAAAGGAATCAATAAAGTGGGGTCTTTTACTTGCCCCTGGATAGACAGCGAGTACAATGCACCACCTAAAACGTATGTGCTGGCCGTTAGGTATACATGACATGGAATTGTTTCGAATTTGGGTTGCTGACAGCTGGTTGAATTTCTTGGCAACTGGATAGCTAGACAGATAGATATGGAGTGCAGACCTCTAAGGCAAGTTCTCGCTGCTCATGCGGGTTGACTGATGAGGTGAGACACGTTCAATCACATTTACCCCATGGGTGGGGTCTTTTACTTAAGCAATGTCATAAATGGATCTTTCATGGAGAAGGCGTTATCTTACCACTAGACTACCCAGGTTACAGAAAACCTCTTTGTCCCTTCTTTGTAGATCTATCAAAATCACATGCCTTGCAACTGGCATTTTCCTTCTAGTTCTTATCTATACAAGCTCATATTCGACTTCAAGACAACTCACATGCAACACTTTCTTTGATAAAATTTACACACTCTCTGAGGAAAGTATTTTCATAACAAAGTATTGCGGAAATGTATGGGGATAATGAATTTAAAAAAGGATTTTTCGACAGTAGTCTTAATGAGGTTATCCTCCACTGGGTTAACAAGTTTTCTGCCAAATACTGGATGATTAAACGAAATTCAAACACTAAAAAATTCCCCACCCCCAAAAAAGAAAGACTTTACAACATTTATAATACAGTAGCAGTAGGATCTACCATTGCAAAAAAAGATTTCCTTGAAGTTCTTAAGAAGTTAAATTTGCAAATACTGGGATGATTAAACGAAATTCAAACACTAAAAAATTCCACACCCCCAAAAAAACCAACCCCCCCCCCCCCCCCCCCCGTACAATTTATTTCTGAGCATTCCCAAAATTGATCTTCACATTATTTGGACCAAAATAAAATTCATCAGGTTCATAGGATTTTGGCAGTTTCCTTTAACATCAGAGGGAAGGCATGATTCATTCTGAGTGAGGCAATTATTTTTCAATAGCCGAGTTACAGTGGCGTATTTAGAGGGCCCAACATTTTTTTTTAAATACCCTTGAAACAAGCAAAACCGGGCCAAAATTGGAAAAAATTTTGCAATTATTGTGAAAATTTATCATTTAAAATGCATGTCAAAGCATATTTCTCCTTTTCTTTTAAATGATTTTCTAGACTGTATCCAAATATGAAAAATGTGGTTTGCGGAAAGCACGAACGGCGTACGATCCGCATTTTCTGCATTCTCCAGGCTCGATATTATTGATTAACAAATTTCTAAATACGCCACTGCTAAGTTATATTAAATCATTGCCAACAAAGTCTATTTGAATGACTTTTTTTACAAAAATAATAATTTATTTGATCTGTACATGCATGCATGTCAATGTACAAAATATATCAAGTATTATTTGAAATTCTGACTTCTTACAAATGTATTTCTGAAATGATCAGTATCACGTGTATACTAAAGACTGAAATAAGTATGTTAATCTACTGAGTAAAATAAATCATTTGCAATAATTACAACGAGTATATCTAATAACCAAACAGGTATTTAACATAATTTAATCATGTTTCATTCACTTCAAACATTTTTTTTAAGAAGTAATCAGAATAATCAACAAACATTATAAATGAACAAACACTTATTAAATTTTGAATTTTGTTGCTAACAAATATTATTACTGAAAATTTCATATAAGATTACTGATATAACATATCCATAGGCACTTATTTTCCATTAGTAGTAGCAGGAATCTTCAAATTCTGAAACTAAACCCAACAATGACAAATGAATCATGACATATAAACTGCCTTCAAAGGAGTTAGGAAATTTCAAGGGGACAAGTTTAGGTTTACACACTTTTGGCTCAATTTACTGTTTTTGCCAGAATATACTCTGATTTTTTATGCCTCCTTGGTTTCCAAGAATGTGTGCATTTTTTTAAATCGACTTAATAAGCCAGGTTTCATGTCTGTTTTGAACTTAAAAACTCGCAAATAGTTTAGTTCAAATTCCCACCATGCAATATATACTGCTAAAAAAAAAAGCAGCCCAAAAATTATGTACTACATCTCATGGAGAAAAATCAAAATAAATACCATTAATACGAACCTGGTTAAAATTGAGCATAAGTTGAATACATTAACAGAAAAGCCAGCACCAAAGACAGAAGGTCAAGGTCAGATGTTGCCATAGTTACCACCACCAAAAATACTCAGGCTTGCGAAGAAGTTGTGAGCTCAGTGAAGGACCTCAGATCTTGTGAATTAAGATTTCTGTGATTACCTACGAGTGTTCCACTAAGTCGTGATTCAGGGAAAGACTTTTGAGTGCCACTATCACCAAGGTCAAGGTCATGTTGACCTTGACCAGTCATGCCAAGGTCATCCGAATCACCTTCACCTTTAATGTCCTCTTGTGCCATCAGTCGTCCGAGGTTAGAAGTGCTCTTGGTTAGTAACGGTGGCACTGATTTTAGTGGCAGATTGTCTTTCGAAGTGCTGCTGGGCTTACTACACAAGGTCGTTGTCGAAGGTCGTAGATTTGGCACAAAAACCCCTGCTCGAGAATCCATGCTTTGTGACGTGTTCGCAATGGTGTCCAAAGGTCTGACGCGAGATATTTCAGCACTTTCATGGGTGAAAATACCACTCTCTTCACTCAAGCTGCCTTCCACTGGACCATGGTGATGCAAATCATGTTCCGGTTCATTGAGCACAAACTCCTGTGTGGGCCTCGTCTCTTGCCGGCCACTACTGTCCATTTTTTCAGCAAACTGATTAGTTTGAGCCACCTTCATGTCTGCCTCCTGTTCCTTAATTAAAACATATCAGAAATGTCACATTAGAAAGTGAGTGGACCAACTTTAACGCAGCTTTTTTTTCGACATTTAAAAAAAAAGGATTAAAACCGAAAGGTGCGTCAAACGCATAACAAAAGAGAACAGATACAAGGCCTAAAACTAATCAATCCAGACAGTGGGTCGAAACAATTATGTGCAGATGAAAATATTGCTCTCCCCATTCAAGCTACCTACCACTAGTCCGAGGTGGTGCATTCAATTAGCTGAAAATGAGTCTAGAACTGGTCTAGATGTAGTCATAGAACTCCTACCTTGAGTATTTCATGAACTCTCAGTAATGAAGATGCAACTTGGTTCTGCATCACCTCCTCTTCCTCAATGGATACAGGTTCACTTAATTCACTGCAAACCAATAAACTAAAGTTATCAAGATATCACATTTCAGCAGCAGTTTCACCATGTAGCTCAGAGCAAGGCTTGCCTTGCTTGCTCCATGTAGTATCAACTAAGGCCACACTTATTTGATATTTAATAACTGGGCTCCCCTCAGTCAAAATTCCAAAATGAAATAAAATTTAAAATCAAAGGACATTCATATTATTTAGCTGTAGGCACATTTCCCCATCATACAGGCCGATCCAAGAAGCTAAAATTAAATAAATGTTGCCTAACGGGACAATATTTTATTATAGTTTATAATATTCTAAATACTCCATTTAGGGCATTTTGACCAATTGGAAGATCAATTAAGTGAACCCATAAGGCTTTGCATAAACTGCTAATTGAATAATCAAATTACCTTTCAACTGGTGGATCAGTTTCATCATCCACAGTATCTGAATGCTGAGATCTCATCCACTGCTCGATATCAATCCCATAATGAGTCTTTTTTTCTAAAACGTTCATTGGAGCGACATTTTGCATAGCAGGCATACGCCGAGGATGAGGTAAACTGTTGAACCATTGTCCGGCACCAGATTTTGAGCGTACCACAGGTTTTCCCTGAGTTAGTGTACTTTGTGTGGCATTTTCGTCAAAACTTTTGCGGTGATAAGTAAGTGGCAATTGTGCATTTCTGTAAGTCTTTTCGAAACCTCGTGGTCCTGCACTAGCAGGTCGGGATGGTCTGCAATGAAAATTTAAAGTCAGAATTTAAAAAAAAGGAGAGTAGAGAAACAGAAATGGATCAATATGAGCTGCTGTTGTATTTAACATTAATTTAGTTCTCCGTAATGATACATATGGATACATATGAAGAATGATGTTGCAGAAAGGCCAACATGGTAAACAGCACAATGGATTTAATACAGGAGAAAGGACTTATACAACAAAAATATGGCCACAACAAAAGCATTCTTATTAAAAGGAACAAATTATTTGAATCCTTTTCATTATTTTATGAGAGACTTTGACGGTAGTATACCTTGTTTGTCTCAAACGTGAGTTTTGTCGTCTGGTCCGAAACTCAGCATCGAAAGCAGATTCGGGGCGGACAGGTAGGCTGCCATCAGTTTCATCACTTTCACATAACATGCTCATTAAATTCAATTTCTCTTCTACGCTCAACTCACTATTACTTATTGCTTCTATACTCATTGGTCTCCCTGCTAAGTCTGGCATACTTTTTGCAAGCGAAGTGTCAGTCACTTTCACACTCGGCACATTTTGCAAGGGCCTTTGATCACGAAAATGATGCCTTTGTACATGGATGCCAGGATACTGTGGCGCATTATCCCTGAGTGCTTTGACATCTATATGTTGGAGACTTTCAGGTAAATCACTGGTATCAGGTTTTGGATAACTCAAAGTAACATATCTCTCCTTGTCATCAAAGGATCGGCTCATGTGTGATGGCAACATAGTTCGCTTGGAGGACTTCGGCAAGTATCTTTCTCTTACGGAGGGATAATCCGATTCCCCTTCAATGTTGAATGCTTTAATTGTATTATCCTTTTGATTTAAAGCATTCATTGATCGTGTTCTGAATCTCACACCATGCACTGGAGACTGAACTCGGGAGTCTATAACACTCTCTGCATCGTCATCCACCCCTACAAAACGTAATTTAGGTGTCCGTGTCCCAAAACGGTCATCAATGTCTTTACCGTGATTAATCTCAAGTGTGGATTGTGACATTAGTCGAGGACTTAATCTTTGTGACTCAGACCTCAGAGGTCCATTTCTAAACTGACCATTTACATACTGAGTTGTGCCATGAGAAAATGACTGATGGTGACGAGGTGTGTTTTTAAGTATTTTCTGTTTCCTCCATGTCACATAAGACAAATCTCTGGGAAGTTCTTTGTGCAAATAAACATTTGCTGGGCTATTTGAGTGATGGCTATGCATTAAACTTGACGCTGGTCTTCTCGCTGGGGTTTCAAGTTCAAATGTTTGTCGCAACCGTGGATGCTGCTCATGTGAAAAATCTGCATTTTGCGAAAGATCTGGCACAGAAAGATGAAGAACAGAGGTTAATCCAGTTTCATCAACAGTGAATGCTGAAGGTACATTGTCGTTTCCAGGGTATATGTCATCTTGCCCAGCTGCCAGTTGCTTTTTCCAGAATATTATATCCTTCAAGGATTGAACAGTCAAGGTCTCTGGATTACTCATCAGTCTTTTGAGGTCAGACACTCTGCAAAAGATATAAATGACAATGAATCCTACATTCTACAGTCAAATGCAACACAGCACTAAAAACATGTAATACAAACACAAGTCTAAAACTTTAAGATAATTATAACATCACCTTGAAACTATCATCGGGTGGGTATCCTTCGAAAATTTCATAAATCGTCAAGTTGCCAAAATCAAACGTGTATATATTTTGGACAACCCAAAGTCAACAGAACATCTCAATTTAAATTGCGTATTATATGATGAAAATATGCACTTGTAACTATAAATTAAAGGTGCACTGTCTGTCAAATTTGCATATAAAGGTAATGATATAAATCAATACTGCCTTCTTGTTTCATGATATATTTTACCATTACATGCACATTTTTGATCAACAATTTAGTATCAATTTACAATAAATAATATAAATATCAGTTTTTCATGCCATCAAAAACTCAATATGTACACAAACCCAGTGATGACATCACAATACTAAACAATAGTGATGATGTCATTTCCATTGTGTTTCCAATGTTTTGGTCTGGATTTTCTCTCAATGTATGATTTTTTTTTTTAGTAATTATTGTCTGATAAAATTAGATCACACAAATTTAGTGTGCCTTGATTAGTAAAGGTTATTCATGAACTATTTGATTGAGTCTTACAAAATCGCTAATTTGACAGACAGTGCAGCTTTAAATCAGGCAGTCCATTTGCAAGTGTGGCATGACAAGATTTCTGATAGTTATATCTTTGGTGGGTAGGCCAAGTGTAACAATTTCTTAACTTGTAAAGTCAGTTACCTTTGGACTGTCAGTCTTGCTTGGTTCTTTACTGTTGGATCCTTAACAGTTGGAATCAGATTTCTAATTTTGTTAAGTTGGTTGTTAGATGGCGCTGGATGTCTCAATACAAAGTTCTCCATGGCAACCCTGAGTGCTGCGCTTACGTATACTGAAGCATTGTTGTCAGTATTCGGTATCGAGGGTTGTTGAAGAAGTTGGATTGGTAGGAAAGTCAATGCCTTGTGGTACCATCGAACAGCCTAATAAAGAGCAAAAAAACTAACTAAATCAATATTATGCATAATCATCATGATAGCCATACAATTACAATTTTTATTGACACTTGCAAAATGTGAAATAAATGTTTAGCCGCAAATGATTTTGTCTTAATATCACTGAAGAGAAACATATGAAGTATTTAAAATGACAATGAAAACTGAAAATAAATAAAAACAGGTCTAGAAAGACATGACACAGGTTCGAAGAATAACCTTTCCAGATACACACAATATGATTCATATGAAAGGTAGATATGATAAACCAAGAAAGATGAAAATCTCCAAGCAAGAACATTTATCACAAAGTAGACACAACTTCCAACATTATGATGACCTTGGCTTCCCACAGCTAAAAAATTATATTGTAACTGAAAATTATGAACTTTTAAAACAACACGCTCAAAATTGCACAAACACTCAAGACAAATCCTTCCACCATTTTGTAACAACCTTGACCTTAATCAATATGTTAGTTGAACATGTTGGCTGAAAGAATTAATGAACAAAGACGCACATAAATAATAGGTAATTGCACGTTGTATGTTTCAGTGATAACAAGTCAACACGTGATGAATATTGGTTTTAATGTGTGTGTGATTGCAAACCTTTTTTATTTCCTTGGTAATGTGTTTTTCTTTTTCAGAGTTCGTAGGAAGCTGAGTGGTTGAAAAGAGAAATGTATTCAGATGGATTGGACTAGTTGGAATTGATTGAATGCCATCCAGAAATTTTTAAGGGAGTTGTTATATGGAATTTTATGGGCCAGTTTGTTATATGGCAGTTCGATTAATCAGTTAAAAATATGACATGATTTCATGCTATCAAATTCAAGCAGGCGAAGAGCAATTTTATTGCATAGCCAATCCAAAGTACACCTACTCAAGAATTATTCAAGAATTATTCACAGGTTAATACACTACAAATATCACAAAAGCATCATGCACTGAACAATAAACATAATTCCTGACAAATATACAACATTCAGATTATTGCATGTTGCCTAAAACAAATGATATATTTCATGTTGTTTTGATGTATTTACAGTACGAGCGAGGACATAAAATATGACAGGCATCAATATATTAAGCATTGTCAACTTATAAGAACATTTGGCTTTAATTCTATTAGACTACTTCCACATTTAAATATTATAACAAATAAGCATCTGCTCTGACTTACCAAAACAGCGTTAAAGAAGAAATTGTAGACGTTTTCATAGACTTGTTTCTTCTTTTCCACCATATCTTTAAAACGGTTCATTGCTGTAAGAAAGTTTTTTCTGTAAACAGCGACGTCTTGAATGCCACGGCCTTTAGTTTCTTTAATCAGTTCATCCAGTTTCTTAATGATTTTGTCTGACACAGACAAAACATCCTGTAAAGGAAATATGCAAGTTTTGTATATAATTCACTTAAGTGCCTTTTTCACACCCATGTTGAATAAACTCAGGGTTCCCACAGAAATATTGAAATTCAATTCCATGACTTTTTCATGACTTTTCCATGACCATTCACAGAATTTCCCTGACTTCCTTTAAACACCAAAGTCAGCGATTGCAAATTATAAAGGCCTCACACACCTTTTACAGAGGTCCTCACCACCCATTTTATTGCAGACAATGATTTTTTTTTTTTGTCTTTATAAATTTCCATGACTTTTCCTTGACCTTTTTAAAATGTCTATAATTCCATAACTTTCCATGACAACCAATTTTTCCAAGATTTTCTATGACTGTGGGAACCCTGAAAACTTTTGAAAATGACTATTTATGTTATGCTACAAAGACCCCTAGCTCAGATGTCAGTCATAAAAATCAAACCCACGACTAGCTCAGATGTCAGTCATAGAAATTAAACAAACGACAGCCAACAAGCACTGGCGGATCCAGCCTGGCATCGAAAGAGGGGGGGGGGCAAAATAAATTAAGGCTGGTAGGTGGGGGGACATGGCCCCATGGGATCCGCCAGTGCAAACACGACCATAGTACCTTGATCAGGTAAGGCTACTTTGTGTTAATTTGTGAATCTCTGATCAAGAAAATATCAAAAATTTTAAAATACACCTAATTTGTATTTACAGTATTAAAGTATTCCATCATACTAGAATGCAAATCTAGAAGCTCTAATTTAATCCTCTCAATTCCATGTCAAATACTAAGTTTATAAGTAGCACCAACCAGCAATCATACCTTTGCAATGGAATAGAATCCAGTATGGAAATGGTTCTTTAGAATTTCTGCTTGAGGAAGACAATCTGCAATCTCTGGATCTTGGTTAACTGTTGGAAAACCAATCTCAGACAGCCATCGAAAGACCTGCGGAAGTAAATATAATCACATTTAACAACCTACTAACTAATTACCAACTTTTTCTTTTCAAAATAAGGTGTACACATGTGAATCTTTAATCAAGATCATCTAATCTCTGTGCTCACATGGCCTTTATATATGAGTCTCATTAACTAGTGTTGCTGAACTGAGAGAATAATAGCCTTATAGCCAAATGCAATGAAGTGTGTTCCAGTTCACTTTGCAAATGTGTGCTTGCAACTTTACCACTGTTTTGAATTCTTGGCCACCATTGTGTTGATGCTCCAGGGCCGTAGACTGGGAAAAAGTCCTGGTGGGGGGGGGGGGGGCAGTTCGGTCAAAGGTCATGCTTCTGATGTTCTGATGTTCACTTCAGTAAACAATAAGTACTAAATTTGGGGAAATTCTAGGGGGCTACTGCCCTGTACTATTTTATTCAAAGACAATTATAAGCAATTGTGGTTTGCTTCCTCGTCTTTAAATTGACTTTAAAGATCAGTCAACTAAGGTAAACTGTGATGTCACAAGACAATGTTTGAACCAGATTTGAGTGTCCTTCATTGCATTTTGGCAGTAAAACTTGAAAAATCTATAGTATTTCTCCACTTTCCTAACTTTGAATTTGTTGGCCTTCTCATATTTGTGAGGTTACAAAACATGGCTCTCACCTTATCAGCTTTCAACTTGTACTTCCCAACTTTAGATGCTGTAGTAATCCTGTCCTCTGCCTGTCTGTACACAGCCGCTAAGTCTTTCCTGACCTTGATCAATTTAGATCGGTGACCTTGAACTTTGACCTTAGTATCTTTGAAGGTCATAGTGGAAGTAATCGGGCCAAAGGAGGGGTAGTCAGCAGGGTGTTCAATTTTGTCTTGGAATGTACCAAGGTCATCAATGACAACTTCAATGTTCAATTCCCTGGAAATTGTCGTAAGTGTTACAAATAGGCACAAGTGCAATAAATGAGCATTGATGTTTTACTGTGGGCACTTTCATAATTCTGTTTGGTTGATCTACTGAATTAGGCCTATGCAACCTATCTGTAGTAACTGTCAATTCTAATAAGTCTTTTACATTTCTCCAGTAGGATACATCCAGTGTGCTTTAGAATGTGATTTGAATTACACATTTACTATTATTAATGTCAGTTCTATTGTAATAGGTGCACCTTGCTTAGTCATTCATTTATTTTGGACAGTGGTCTGCCCATTGCCTCTACCAGTGTTTTTCATTCTAGTTAATCTTCTATTCAATACACCATTTTCCAAAAATAACAAAATTAAAAATTAGTTTCCAATGACAAATTATGAAAATGTCATTTACTTACTTCATGAGATCATTATACTTCTGCTGTACGGTATTCAGAAGTGTTTGGCTGTCCTCCACTGAGGCTGGAATGTCATATTCTAACAACATGTTGACTTTATCCGTGATGCCCGGAAGTTTTGCTACAACTGCACGCGCAGCTCTTTCAAGCTCCTCAAATTTCTGCAACAATTTTGGTAAATGACAGCGATGAGTATACTGTAATATATGTATCAGGAAAGCAAGTTATCAAACACACGGGAGACAAAAACATTGTCCCATCTTTGTAAGACCATCTAAGTTACCAGAATTGAAACATACCTATCATATTGTTTGCAATTATAACTCACAGAAATACGTCTTTTGAATCACACTGTACATTGAAGAGGTTTTTAAACAGTTTTTCATTTCAGTATCAACTTCGTTTGATGACATAAATATATATATATGTAATTGGAGTTAATAGTCAAGAGTTATCACCTTCCAAGTCTCAACCGACTTTACAATTAAACACTTGGCAGGCCTGTTCAAGCTTGAGCCTTTTTCAACTCCCTGGGGAGTATACAGTCCGTTACACAGAATTACCTGCAGGGGCTAAGCACTCTACAATTGCATTCACTGTCTATAGCCAAGTACTCATTTACACCTGGGTGGAGTGGAACAAAGAGTTACGGAGGATCTGCTCAGTTCTTCCATGCCATAGTGGGGGCTCGTACCTAAAACTCTTCGATTTGAAGGCGAGCTTCTTAACCACAAGGCTAGGCACCTCTGTATATATCCCAGTCTACACAATAGATCTGGTTTGACCATACTCATCGCAAGAACCACTTACTCGTTTGAAGACGATCCAGGCTTGGTGGTTGTACGGCAAGGAGCCCCCATATTCTTCTGTCAATTGGGTTGCTGCAATGAACTGGGTAAGGCCTGATTTGTCCTGCAAAATCACTGCCTGAAAATGAATATGAATATCTATTGTCAACTTCCTGAATTACAAAGTCATTGAAAAGTTCTGACAGTGATGTTGGCACAGGCCCTTCTAATGCCATAGAATAAAGGAAAATACATCTTTCATTTATCTGCACAATTGATTAAAATGTCATTAGACATAATACAGCCTTATTTTCACAGGTGGTATCATAAATCCCATTATAATTCCCTAATGTATCTATCAACACATAAAAAATAAAAATATCTATGTAACCATCATGTTTCAACCATGTTACCTGCATCCAATAAATTTATAAGAAAAGTATCTGTTAATACGGGATGTTTCTCCTCATGACCATCTAAGGTGTCATTCACATGAGGTATAAATTTAAAGTCAAATGATGGGGGTCAAAAGGGCACGTCCATGTAACTTCGTGTAATTATACCTGTAGGGCATGATAAATATATTCTAAATAATGCTTTACACAATTCGTATTAGTACAATTATTATTCTATCAACTATAGGGCTGGAATTGATATATTATTTCCTTAATTGGTCGTATGTGCATTTCTCAACAGAATAAATCATGCACCATTTTAATTAAGTCTATCACACCACAACATTACAATTTCTAACATAAGTACACATGAAAGAGACCTTTACAAAAGATGACCATTTATTTTATTTATTTATTTATTCAAATATATTTAAAAACAGGATAACAACATTCAGACAAAGCTGTTTTTCAAGTTGGTCCTGTTACAAAAAAAAACATAAAACAATGATCATAATATTTTAATAATATATAAATATGCACATAAACGACGTATAAATAAAAGCAAGTTATAAAATCATAAAGCACCACTTAGGATCAATTGCTTAAGCTTGAATTTGAACATATTTAAATTACTATCACATTTTAAATCTAATATGCTATTTTGTGAAGCTGTTTTGCAATTTCTTTGCACACACATAAAGCTTATATAGCTGATTAATTTCTTACTATACACTCTCATGCGTTATTACTCATAATCCCAGATGTTCAACTTTGCCCATTGTGTCTGTTCACACCCAGCTATCGATCAACCCACGGTGATGGAGGCCAACACACAAGTATTCGATAAAGCTAACCTGTTGATGTCATTGGGAAATTGCACATTGCCCAATATCAGACATAAAGCCACTAAGTAATCAATGCAATCATAGTTATCTGTCTTTTTATGAGTTTCCCAAACTAGGTTTTTTTGTCATTCCTCGTTTTCCAGTCACAATACAGACTAACTTCTATAGTAAGATTCAAAATAAGTAGGGATTCAAAATAGATATGCACCCGTTTTTTGGCTTTTTTCTTTTGAACCCATGGCATAGAGCAGCAGAAATGGACAGAATGTCAGCAACAAGTCTAGTTCAGCAAACACAACAAGTCAAGCCCCAACTTTCTAGCTGACACAAAAACATCTTTGTAACAATTAACTGAAGTTAACTAAGTTCTCAATTGTAATTTTTGCCTCTCTGACATATGACTATATTGATGAAAAAGAAGACAAATAATTACCATTTGGAAAGATATGCAACTTGAAGTTAACTGGTGCACAGTGGGATTGTCATGAGTTAGAAAGTTAGGTTTTGAATTCCTAACACCAACTGAGCTCATTCGTTGCTGCTAAAATGTATAGTCAGTCATCTTCCTAGGGCAAGCCACCTACTCCACGCAGCTTTGTTGCCGTAGCCGTGTGGAGGAGTGTGGCTTGCTTCAGGAAGATGATGTATCGTTTTGCACTTAGTTGTGACAGTCTGACAGATGCTTTTCTATACAACCTTCATCACTTTCTATTCTCCATATTTTAAACAACACTAAATCGTTAGTAAATTGGCTTGATCCATTTACTAATGTCTATGGCGATATTGGTCAGTCACCAAAACTAGAAAAGGCCTATTCCAACATTGCTTGAATGCTACTGGGCTGAAACTTAGTCAGCGGCCACAGACAGACGTAATGATGAGATGACAAGGATTGTGGTCCGCACCATGTTTTGATCACTGATCAGCTGCTACAGAGACAAAATGATGAGGAGATATGGCTTGGAGTCCACACCATGTTACACGTACATTTTGTATAGTTAGGGTATTTTAATTGCCACAGCATTAACACAGAGTGCCAGGGTTGGGTAAAAATGCAACAAAATGCATTTAAATGCAATTGTAATGTTTCACATGGTTTCAATTGCAAATGTCTAATTTTAGAAACACATGTCTGTATTTGCAAAATGCATTTGGTATTATTCAAATGTTTGACCAAAGCAATACAATATGCATATGTTGGGTTCAAATACAGAACAAAATATTTAGATATACAACTATTAAAGAGAATTTAACCATTGAATTTAACGTCTCGTGCAAACGTCTCGTTGAGATTGAGTTCAATAAGTATATGGATGGACAATCAAATTCACACCAATAAAGATTCTCCCCATCAATACCAATATTTACTTATGCATGAATACACTAAGTTATAACATTTCCAGTCAGCCAGCTGTCTACTTTTGCTACCATGATGAAAACAAGGGGTTATGCTCATCACAGTGATCTATACCGGCTAAAACAAAACAGCAGTAACTGAGAGGACTGTTTATTTAACTCAATATCCGACCCTTCTGTGTATTTTTATGCAGCAGACAGAAATGTAAGCAGCCAGAAATATAATGAAATTCTATCACTGTTTGCAGTCATGTGCACTCTGTGAACAATAAACACTGGGAGCATAGATGCGCCCAGCAAGCCAGTCTACTCCAAACCTGTGTTATAGACATGGATTATTACTAATATTATTCACACAGAAATAAAATAAAACTCAGAAACCGCTCCCACGTGGTATGATTCTCAATTGTGGTCTAATTAAGTGGATACTTAGATAATTGAATCTCCATGGAGATCTTAATTGTTCAGTTACTCTTTATTAAAAAAAAGTGGTAATGGCCAACAGCTCAAAGTCTTTAATATTGCCTCCAATTAAATCAACATCGTTGCATCAAATTTGATTTATTTGTCAATTATAATTTTTATTCTTGGGATATACACAGCCTTTCCTGTGTCAGCCAACCAGTGTAATTGATATTTTGTTTTGTAATGTTTTTATAACATACGAATAGATATATATTATCTACCTGTTTTACTATAACTTTATCCTAATAACAGGTATCAATACCGTTTCTCATCACCTCACAGCCCAGCGACCTAATTATGTACATTCTTTGCTAGCTTACCTACTTAAAAAGAATGACTGGTTAAACTATGTAGCCAATAGGCTGAGTATAGAATAAAGGAATCTTTTAAAAATACAAGAAAAATTAATTTATATTTTTTTAGTTTAGGAAATTTTTCTGAATTGCCTCTATATCAGAATGTTTATGAATTTCGTAAACTCAGCTCATGAACGTCTAATTATTCTGTAATTTCATTGCTAGGACTTTAATACCATAAGCCAGCCTATAGACTATAGGAGAAATTGATTAATGTACTTTAGATGAGTAAACAAGCAAAACATGTACATAATTAGGTCACTGGGCTGTGAGGTGATGACACAAGGTGTTAACTAACCTAGTGACATACTGGGTGGGGAATACTACAGAATTGGGTCATTCAAATCATTTCAAGTGGCTCTTCTGAATACACACAACCAGGTCTTTTTCAAAACGACTGGTTACATGTGGAAAACTACACAAATGGAGCAACTATTTTGTAATATAATAATATCTAAAGGTTTTAGAACTTAGAAATAGTTCTGTCTTGGCTTCGAATTCTTGACTTCTTGATTGCAGAAGTTGGAATTCAGGTGTCAGGGGATGACCATTATCTTTTTGTACTGTTAATAGTCACTGAGGAAATTCAACCATACTGTAGTACACTTGGCCCATACTCGTTATTCCTAAACCAAAGAGTACACTTGGCTATATGATCAAGTGTATGGCAGGGTGATATAATGTGCCCAGCATTGTTTACATTAGACGCCAATTAGGGCTGTCATTCAAAGGAGCAATTGTAGGGTAGTTATTTCCGCCCTGCATACTGTCATGTGCAGATGTTATTACAAAACACAATGCCAATGGCATGTATCATCCCATGTTTCATACCATTGGCATTACATGATAAAGTCAAGGCAATTAGCTACTGCCTGTTGTCTGCTGAAGATTTTATGGTTACTAGTGTAACAGTGGGGTATACTACTGAGGGATCCTATTTTAAGACCACCCCATTACATGTACTACCATAGTAAATCGTAAATAAGATTAATTTTGATAGTAATAGTAGCAGTTAATTGACCACAATCAATACACAGAAAAGTGGTCCTAAATAGGCAGTCACATAATTGTGATTTAGGACTTTAAAAAATAAATAAATAAAGCCAGTATAATAGATCCAAAAATAGTTCTAAAACCTGTTGCATTTATCTATTGATTATTGACTGACTAGCAATTGATTTTTCACGTATATATTGTACAAAGCAATGTAATCCTTTAGATCCATACAATGTCGCAATGTAGCAAACAACTCATGATAACAATGCTTTATACCAATCAGTTAATCAACTTCAATACAATAACCCATTTGCTGCCTCCACTTTTAAATATTAGACCTAAACAATCTTTATTCATTTAAATGTTAACCCTATCAATAACCTGGAGCATTTCATTGACCTTACAGTAGCCACGTAGTAACGTTATCATGTAACACATGTGATAATCACAACATGATCTACGCGAAATATGGATTGACCTATTTTCTTTGCCCAATATGTAAACAGTGTTTTTTGTTGGCAATTGCAGTGTTTAAGATGGAAATAAACATCCAGGCTGAAAGAAGTTGCTCTTCTACACATGTTCAAGCTTGGAAGAAGAAAGAGACTTTATCTTCAAAAGTTCAAAGGAAGTAACCGAATTTTCAAATATCATACTTCAAGGCAACATTCAAATAAAGATTTAAATAATGAAAATACAAATAAAAAAAACTGTTAATCTAATGATCTCCTCTTTATTATAATTCGTTAAATTGGAAAGATTAAAAAATACTTAATATATACATTGTATGCGATTGTTTTGTCCTTAACAATCCAAATGCCAAAAAAAAAAAAATCTAAATTATCAAGAAGTAGGGGTTAAACTCCTTATCATGCCAAAATTTCTGCCTATATCAATTCTATTCAATTTATCCAATATTAAATAATAAAAACATTTATATTCATACATATAAGTTGCTTTTGTGATACCTTGCAATAATATCACACAAAACACATGTGGAAAACCATGCTGAATCCTACAATAGATACTGTTTCAATCTACCAACACAGCTAGCAACTTGAGAGGATGCTTATAAGCAGTTGCAGAGGTTGGAGGGTTCACCAACTGTTGTTAGGTGCACCAGCTGGCCCTAGCTAGTGCCCGGTTAGTCATAGAAGCACATGGCTTCACTCCCTCACTCACTCACTCACCTCGTACAGGGGTATTTTGGGGTTTTTCTTGCTTGCTTTCAACCCCAAAAGCTTTTTGAGTGTCTTCTGCAAGTCTTTGCTCTTAGGCTGGATGGCATACAGTGTACTGATGGCTTTGGGTGATTCAGTCTGAAATAGCAAAAATAAAGTCACTTGGGAGGTGCGATGCATCAAGGCCCTTGGTTACATTTGTATGCTAACCATTCACATATACTTATACACAGTTGCAGAGGTTATTTCTTCTTTAATTTCTAAAAAAACTAAGAATAAACATAATGTACAGCCAATATGTAAGTAGGCAAGTATATTTAAATGGAATACAATTATGATACAACAATCTCAAATTAATTTTGCCGAGTAATACATCACTATTATATGGTTACACATTCATGAATACACATTTTATGACCATCTTCAAAGGGCATAATGTAATTATCAGATGATGCTATTTCAAGATAACAGCTTTGGCCTATGGATGAATTTGTCTCATTTCAGCACTGACTACTAGGACCTACTGACTGTATTAGACACCTGGTACCAGTTATCACCATTGACATAGTGGAAGATTACTGTGGAAATGCAATATATTTTACTTAGCAATTGTATGTTTCTCGACTTTTCCATAACATCCCTATTGATTCAAACCTTTGGTGCACTACTCTGCCTAAGTGGCTCTCAGAGCCTCTCTCCGTGTAGTCTTAGTACCGGAAGTCATGTGTAAATAGAATATTTTAATTATGACAAATGTTTTAAATTCAATATTATTTTCTTGAGAGTGGGCTAGCGTTATTAAGTAGTTCCATGATTTATTGGAGCAGAATGTTTTTAACAAGTTTCACTTATTTAGAGGACACATGGCGTTAGTCTATTTCTTATTTTTAAGTCGTAACCACAAGGAAACTATCAACTACTCCCTCATCTATTGCTCCAGCAGCAGCAACAACAACAGCAGCAGCAGCATCTCAGTAGGGTTTCAAGATGCCCCACAGCCTTGAGCTGGCTCGCATCCAAGCCACCATGTTCCCCTCGGAATCAAGCAAGAAAATCAATGAACCTGCACGAAATTCTAGGATTTATTCTCCACCAGCTAATGTTGCATCACAGGGAACCTATCAAGGCTTTTGTGGATGCTTGTAATGTGGAAAATATGATCGACAACTTGGTCTTTGCAAAATCAAAGCATCTTTTTACGTACAGTTGGCCAGGGCGTGAGGTAGTTAAGTCATATAGGTGACTTCAATGTCATTTAACTATCAGTTAAGTGCATTAGACTTCATTTGAATGGACTCCATTGGGCATTATACAGTTATGAACATTACTGAATGCTAGGTTTATGTAACAGTTATATTCCGAGTGGTGGTGGATTAGGGTTTAAGTCCTGTATTTCTGCAACTAATGGGCTAACTAGGACAGGTAGGGACCATGGCAATGAGATGATGGATGAAACAGCCATCCAACATAGGCTCAACCGGGAATTGAACCCGGGACCCAGTGGTTGGAAGCCCAGCGCGCTACCACAGTTATATCCCAAGTAGGAGGGAGTTAACTAACATATTTGTTGGTTATATCCCGACACCGAAGGATATAACTATGAGGCATATAACTAACTTATACTCACTTAGGCATATTTACTAATTTGTTTGATTGTTTGTTTTATTTAGCTGCTCTTATTAAGCAATTAAAGTTCAGTTTGCATTCAGGAGGAAGATAACTAATCTTTATTTTGGTTATTACCCGCTCAGAACAATTGGAAACTATCTAGGTGGAGTATAAGAATACTTTATTGCAATAAATGCTTTATCATCAACTACCTTCAACAAAGAAGTTTTGCCTGTAGTAAAATCTTTTACTTTAGTAAACTTGGTCTTAAGCTTGTTGCGACTCAAAACTTGTCAGGGTTCACAAAAAATGAAAATCATAAGGAAAAAAACTTTTTCACCAATTGGTTAACCTGCACTTATTTTTTGTTAATACTAATATAGATCTATTTGGGTTCATATTTACCAGGATATAAGACACTGTAATTCAGGAAACCTATATATAGTATTTGTTTTACTCTTTCCATCCCATCACTTCTATGGTTAATTTGGAACCCAACAGTGTGAGTCAAAACATTCAAACTCCCAAAGAGCCAATCTTAGCAGCCAGGGATGTTTACGTTCGGGAATAATCCATTGGAAAAGGGGAAGTTCACATGACTCCGCTCATTAAGAGAAATGGGGCATTAATGCTTGTTATCCCTCTCAGCTCACGCATGCAATCATGACCCTTGGTAGGGCACTAAAATTAAACTGCTCAATCAGAAGTGGTGGCATTAACACACACACCAAGTATTTTTGCTTAAAATACAGATCATCTCAAATTAAGGGAGCAGAATTATGTATCATCTGTCCCTGGAAACTGATTTAGAGCAACTCACTAAAATTCTCACACAACTAACCCAGCCACTATTGACCTATGGTCCTCGATTCAAAGTTGCTCAATATTATACAAGGAATACAATATCGCCAGAATTCGGATATTATACGCTCTCTCCAAAGCAATCTAGAGCGATGAATATAGGACTATTTTGTGCGTCCAGCAATACGTTGCATGTGCGTCGCGATAACGCAAACTGTGAGCTAATGCAAAATAATTTTAAAGCAGTCTGCGGGTAGACAGGTGTATCATCATAACAACCAATAAGTACACTGTATGACCGAAATTTTATTAGAGGCTGAGATACTACAATTTATTATAAGTCCAGGTCACCAATGTGGGTGGGTGGATTAGGGCTTTACGTCCTATATTTCTGCCCCTAATGAGCTTATTAGGACAAGCAGAGACCATGGCGACGAGATGAAACAGCCTTCCAACTAAAGACCAGACCGGAAATTGAACTTGGGACCCAGTGGCTGGGTTAAGACCACCAACAGTGAATCTCATTTTACTTCATAATTCAGGCAACCTCATTAAGTAATCAAAGATGGATCGAGGAGTTTGTTCTTTAAAAAAAAAAAATTTAGTTATATAGTTTATATTGGTATAACATGCCACAACTACACTGTAATATAAATGATCATATTTCGGTTTAGTAAGATATGTTTCAAAATTGATTTTTTTTATCTATTTATCCACTTAAGTAAATCATGTAATTGCTGTATTCATACAGGACCAAAATCTGAACACAGCAGCTGTACAACATGTTTAGTAATCTACATATATATATATCAGTAACACATGTGCAAATGTATTAACATTTAAAAAAACATCTGCAAATAAAAAGTAATATGTACATGTATCTAAACTCATTGATGGCTTATTTTGGCTGTTAATTTACTATTTTATGCAATCTGAATCCAACAAGACTACACATGTCCAGTTGAAAATAACCCAGACAGGAGTGGTAACATTTGATGTGTAAGAACATGAATGAAACTGATCCCAAAACATGTCATGCAAGGCTATAGGTGAATGATATAACATGTACGTCAATAGAGGGATTAGTGTATTACCATGAACAGGTTACTATTAGCTATTGGTTTAGTATTGATCAGGTAAATAGTATTATAAAGAAAAGTGGATGATCATATAAGAGCACGAGTATGTCATACACATGTTCATTGTTCACTGCTGAAAAATATTCTTCTCTTACAAGGGTATTGGGGCTGTTTCATTTTGAGCTTTCTGCAAAATAAAACATTTTAACTGGAATTATTTGATTATTTAGGTTATCTCTTCACCTTTATTTTTGGATAATTCATACTTTTTGTGAGTTAAAAGGGCGTCTGTTTGTAGAGTTTCTCTTTGCCTGACTATTCATTGTACAGATGCACGAAATGGTATAACTATTCATAAAATGGCTCATTTCAACTGATTTGAATATGGGTTATAACTTATAATTGATAAAGGCAGTGTCAGAAATGTGCAGTTTTTCTAATGAAATCTCTCAGAGTCACAAAATCATAAAAATTTACATTAAAATATATATTTACCCCCCCCCCCCCCCATTTGGGCTCAGGGGATAAAGGAATAAATATTTTCAAGTAGGCCTATAGGGGCAACTGACAATGGTAAACAATCATAACAATAGTCACCAATGTCTAATTTGAGCGCTTCATTCCACTTTAATAAATTATTTAAGCTTAACTTTAGTTACTGACTTACTATTGTAATATTTCCCAAAACTGAATTTCCGAGTACGTAATACCAACCCAACGCTGACGATGACACATTATATGAATAATCTAAATCTATAAATGTTTTCCCAAATAAAAAACCAACATCATGTGATAATGAAGATATATATACACACAATAATTCATAAGCTACAAAATTCTATGAACGCTCTTCGTGTGGTGTGGCGAACAGCTAAGATAAGGGACGATCTGCCTATGAACTTCTATGAATTGGATACGGACCTCTACGATGTGCATACGAACTCCTACGATCTTCTACGAACTACTACCACGCACCTAAGACGTCCTACGAAGTCCGACTAAGTCCTAAAAGTTCGTAGAAGGTTACGATGATTTTTGGACATGTCCAAAATTGTCGTTGCTTTCCAGGAACTGTGACAAACTGTGACAAACTCTGGCAATTACCTATTAACTTTTACGACCTCTGACTAATTTTTTGACGAAAACATACTTTGTAGGAGTTCAGCATGAAGTTCCCCAAAGGTGGTAACCGGGGTTTACATTAAGGCAAATTTTATTAGTCGAAGTGTGAGGTTGCCTTTGTGAGCTTTAAGTACAGTTAGTTTCATAAAATACGGTCGACTTTTAATTAGCTGTCTGTACCTGGCTGTGGTCTTAACGTGCTAAAGCCAGCTGCTTCTGCCCACTTCTATAGCTAATAATCGGCAGACATCTATCACCAGATAAATATAACCCTTGGTAAATGTAAGAAAGTTATCTAATATATCATAAATATGTACTTTCAGATCCAGTTTTGAGTAGCCAGCAATGACAGCTTTGTCTAGTTTCAATTTGACGGGCCGTTTTTAATTAAACTAACTGTAGGTGTCAACACTATAATTTAGTTGTCAACATTATACGTTGGCAAATATTCGTGGTACATAGACCGAAACATTGCTGTCATATTGCAAGCATGCTAGGCATAACGTCGTGAGTCAGTTTGTCGGATTAAGTGGTAATATGACGAGGTAGCCTGGGCAATACATTTAGAGGAGAGGCAAACTGACAATTTCTATGAAGCGGTGACACGTAAAGACCTGATGGTCATATTACACATCATTTTAATCCCAAGTTCATCAATTTTATGAATTTTTATGTTTGCCATGTTGAAAGTGGTAAATAAGGGTCTTAAAATTTGTTAATTTTTAAACCTAATATTGAAACTTATTATATTCTCTAACTTTGGCAAAACAACGGAAAAAAGTATGATATTTGGCGAAAAACTACAGATATATGCAGCAATTGGAAAACAATGTTAATTAATTAAAAATCATATAAAACTGTTGCCATGGTTACAAAACAAATTACGTTATCATAACTTCCTATTAATTAAAGCAATTATTTGTGCCCCATTTACCTGCAAAATTTCCAATGCCTCACAAACCAGAGTAATGACATCTTTTGCTGCTGCGAAGAAATTAGCCAAAATGCTGATACCAAAAGCTCTTTTGTCTATGGGTAACAATTGGAGGTAATACTGTAGATTCAAAGCGAGGCTGGCCGGAGTTGTCTGTTTAATTGTTGTTGATATTTCCGAAGCAGGGAATGTTAAGATTGGTCGGCCAAATCTGTCTTCTCCTCCTGCAAAAACAATAACATGCAAGTAGGATAATTCAGAAATATTTTGAAATATATGATCTCCGTAGCGTCGATGTGGTGGTGGATTAGGGCTTTACGTCAATGAGACGAAGGATGAAACAGCCGTCCAACATAGGCTCAACCAGGAATTGAACCCAGGACCCAGTGGTTGGAAGCCCAGTGCGCTACCACTGAGCTAGGCCCCCACCCCTCTCCGTAGAGTCGAAATAATATCAATGATCAATGGGTATTAACGAAACTAATTTTATTCCATTTAATTAACATATTGACTATCAAATTTATACTTTAACTGGATTGTACTAAGGCTTCAGATTTATCGTTTTCTTTTAATTATTGAAATTTCAACACTCGCGTCACATATTTCCCAGTTGTTAAACTAAATTTTTTTAATAAATAGTTAATACAAATTTCCTTTTCACGTAGGTCTATATTACTAAAGCGATGTTATCAGCCGCTATTGTGTCACATGAATATAGGATAGGAAAATATCATTAGCCTTTACTTAAAACGTGAGCTAAATTTCATAAATTAATTAATCAATTTGCTTTAAAATGGTGCAATTTTACCTGTCAGGATTACTAATCCATGGTGCAAGGTGTTTTCATCAACTGTCCTGAGTGGCAGTAACGCTTCTCCCATCTGGAGAAAAATTAATTGGAAAAACATATCTTATCAAATTTGCCAGATAAGTTAATAATATTAGCTGTGCATGTCATGCTAGCATATATATGTCGATATATATACAATTAATTCTTTCTAAATATAAGTAAATTTCAGAAGGCCCTGTAACTATTATGAGTTGCAAGAGGCAGATGTTATGATGACATGACATGGCCTCCCAACAAAAAATGTACATTGCAGTTAAAATATAATAGTGCAAAAACGTTTCCATTTCAAAAGCCAGATAGAAATCTATGCTTGGATGGCAAACTGAACTTATACTGTTTTGTGTTTTTTAGCTGAGTGGTCTAGCGATTAAGGTCTTCGCTAGCTCTGTTGAAGAGCCTGGGTTGGAATCACGGCCTAGTCATTATCAAGGCCCTTAAATATGAATTGAGGTGATTGCACTTGGAATCCACACCATGGACGGAATCACCATGCCTGCAGTTGCAGGATTTCAAAGTGTAATTACATTATAATATTGCCACAGTTGCAAGGTAGCTGTGGTTTAGGAATACATGTGTGTGTTTGTATTTAACGCCTCATCAGCACCTGTTGGGCTATAGTGTGGATTCCAAGTGCTATCACTTCATCATTACATCTGCCGGTGGTAGCTGGTCATACAAGTTACAAATGAGGCAAATAGGACTTTAAGTTGAATTTAACACACAATATATTTGAGCCACTACATTGTAGGGACTGATGGATCGGTCTAGGTTCATATGTGAATGTGTATTTACCAAGTTATATGGCCATGCCAAGTATTTTTAACAAACATCAAGCATCGAACGTGTGCCAAACGTGGGAATGTGAGCATCGTTGCAGCTATGAAAATAATATTTGATAATAATAAGGTTTACATTCAATCCAAGTTTTAATAACCCTTTTTCCAGATAGCTGATCCATACATTCACCCGACTCATGTGATATACCAGACCCCCTCCCCTGTTGGGCGTACAGCAATAATAACACCATGCACACAAAAACTCAATAAATCAATAATCACATGAGATGACAAGTACATAAATTTACTACAATGTACATTTAATAACAACAAACCTCTTCCAGACTGATGCCAGATCGGTCCTTACATTAGATATCTACATTGACTGAGTTTAAATTACTACCATGTAGACTATATACTATTTTTAACATATTGATGAAATTGTAACTATATTACTTTTACGCACAAGAGAACTTTTTTTATCAATGTTTAATGTAGGCATGTACCACATTCAATTGGAAGCATGAAATCAATGATACTTCTTTTTTTTTTTTTAACACACTTCAACAACACAATCATCACTTAAGACTTCTATCCTATACTGGATAAGCATTATACATTTATACATTAAGTATTTAACATTTTTACGAGTGAAGTTATTAAATTGTGTATTTTGGTATAGGCATGGCTAGACATGACCAAGGTGTGCCTTCCGACCTTGCCACGAGGCATTCAAGGGCTCTACTCTTGTCTCCATGGCTCATCTAAGGGATTACAGAGCGATTATCATGTCACTGTGATTAAAGCAATTTCTTAGGCTATCAACAATTTCATTTCAATGTGTTTGGATTCGAAAATGCTGACTGCACAAGAAAATTAAATATAAACGGTGGCTCATCATCGGACAATTCTAGCCAAAGAGCACGGATTCCAAATGGAAATACTCTTTGTGCACTGCAATCCAGTATGAAGATAACTTCCATGTTAAACCATTTCACTGGTCCCACTACCACCATAAAACCACAGATAGATAGATAGATAGATAGGTATATAAACAGACAAGTAGATACATATATATATATATATATATAGATACATACATACATACATACATACATACATAGGTAGATATATAGATAGACAGGTAGATAGTTAGATAGATAGATAGGTAGATAGACAGATAGATAGATAGATAGATAGATAGATAGATAGGTAGATAGATAGGTAGATAGATAGATACATAGATAGACAGGTAGATATATAGATAGATAGATGGATAGGTAGATAGATATATAGATGGATAGATAGATAGACAGATATACAGGTAGATATAAAGATAGATAGATATAGATAAGTAGATATATAGATAGATACACATACTTACATACATACACAATAGGTAGATAAATAGATAGACAGGCAGATAGGTAGATAGATAGATATAGGTAGGTAGATAGATAGGTAGATGGATAGATAGGTAGATAGATAGATAGATAGATAGATAGATAGATAGATAGATAGATAGGTAGACAGATAGATAGATAGATAGATAGATAGATAGATAGATAGATAGGTGGAATGTGCTGCCTCCTAAGACAAATCCATGCCACTCATGATATTATTAGGACCATAGGAACACTTCAGTAATTCCCAAGAGTGTTCTTAAATTGTCATGTTACATTGTACATGTTTAGCATGTCAGTATAATGTTATTTGGCCATACTTGACTGAGTGCACAATTTGTACTGAGCTACAACTGAAGAAGGTTATTATTCCCCAGAGGGACTGTAACTAGCAATCCAGGACCCATTTCTCTCCCTGTTTGATACCTGGCCAAACGAGCCTCTTCAATCCACTTCCAATCACTCAACCGTATAAAAGATTCATCACTTGAATATGCTATCAAAGCTGCCATTCAGATCAAAGGAAAACACAACACTGTTATATCCAGTTACATTGTAGCAAGTGGACAACAATAAGCTGTAGAAACAATTATTTGCAGCAGTTCATTTCCAGCATTTCTTGTTCAACATACAGCTGATCAGGTAAACAATCACACAATGCTAAATGCATGAAATGGCAATAAATTACATGTACTGCATTTAATTGAAGAAGTTAACGCCAATTGGTCAAAAGGGCAGCAAATAGGAACTCCATTAAAATGGCACCCAATTAGAACCAACTACAACAGGCTATGCGACTATATTCAGAAATCTCAACTTCCAAAAAAGAACATTAAATCATGTTAGTGACTCGGATTGATTTTGCACATTATCTAGCTCCCATATCATTGACATCATAGTCACAATGTTATCTCACTAGAGTCTTTTCACTGAACAGCCCTGAATTCAGCAGGACATAAGACATTCCTCTCCTCTTATTACTCATTTTGCTTTTCAGACATAGTAGGTAATAACTAACTGATTCCATAAATGTGACTTTCTCAGAAAAATAACAAACATCAACTAAATGATAAAGTGTCAAATATACATTAAAATGCACTAAAAATACTGCTGCTAGGATGCAATTTGCTTCAGCCAATTACAGCTAAGGGCGGGAAATTTTTCAGCCAACAGACTTGCAGTATTCTGTTTTGGCCACCTGATGGAAATACAGAGAACCTTCCGTGAAAATCCACTATTGGTTGAGACAAATTAATTCATTGTTCCAAAACTCAACAAATACAGTCTTTCTAATATTCACTTCTGGTATACACTGTATATTGAAATTGAAATCTAATTCTTAAATCAATATCATATTAACATGCCCGAATCCCGCCTGCGATTAAAGTTCAATTTCCATTAAATTCAAATTCTATTAGTTCAAGTCTCATAACTGCGTTCAATGCAAAGTAGATGAAAAATAATGCATCGGGGACAACAACAAAAAAATATATATATACATCATGGAAGTGCAATTTTACTTGTGTTTACATAGGAAGATAGCTTTCCTTTACACTCAGGCAATTAATATATAACTTCTTCCGATATCAATTTAGCTTTTTCACCCTCAGATCATCAACCTAGTGTATCTGAAGGGTGAGTAACCAAAACCTGACTGAGGGGGCGGGGCAGTTTTCTAGCACCCAGTTCAGCTGGCAGGGGGGTGTTGCCCTATTCACAAATCTCACCATTTACATTATGCACATAACAATAATCATAGGTCATGGTTAGATTGATCATAGCTTACAACTTCACATGCAGTCGATAAATTTACAGAAATCAACATTATGTATTGGCCTACACCAAGTTTGTATTGTAACTTAATTATAAACTGTATAGTTTTCAATTGCCAGAGAAGTAAACATACTACATTATTGTACAATTTATTATGAGAGATTAGTTACTTAACTGTTAATATATACCATAGATACCACTATGTATATGGTATTAATCATGGTGTATGGATATAAGTAGATTATACATGAGCAATAACTATTAAGATCATAATGGGAATTGTGTGTGTGGTTGCTACTTAGTGAAACACGTCCAGACACATACCCGTATTAAAAATGGCACTCACAAAATTGCATTTACAACTCAAAACACAGGAAACCTAACTGGGACAGAATGTTTGCATCATGGTTGGTTCAAACTGTTTTAGACTGTTTGCACAGCTTACAGGCCTAATCCCATGCAACTGACTAAGCCTGACTCACAGTCAGTAGGGGTATTATTAGAAAATAATGAACTCATTTACCTTATCTCGAAAGTAATTTCACAATCAATCTCCTTTTGGTATACTCCAAATGCCGTAACATTATTCCAAAGTACATCCACAATGTTTAAATGAAAGCCCAACACTAGTATCACTGACCATGAGCCAGCCAGCCACAGCTGCCCGCCTTTAACTGGGTTAAGGGATTAGCTATCATACTATAATCGATAGGTGGCGCTTGGGTATGAGATAAATAGTACACCTAGTGGAGATCGAGTCGTTCCCACACAACTAGAACTATGCAAAGTGTTTGATATGAATGTGAAAAAGGTAAAATAACAAACCGTTAGCTCATACCACTGAGTTGGGTTCAATACCTATCTGGGTGTCTAACAGAGTTATCATCACTTAGACTAAGTCTAATTTATTTTTTATTTTTTGCGATGAAATTAGCCTGTCCAACCCTTCCAAGAAAAACCCCAAGTATCAACCAGCAATATAAGCTTCAAAATGGGAATATCATATGAAGTGAGTTCATATGTGTACGTTATAGGTTTTACCCTCTCTACTCAAAAACCCTGGACTGAACCCTGTATTAACTTTCTTAGTCCAAAATTTAAAATAACTAGCAAAACCTTACTTAAATGAAACTTTTATTAATGTTTTTGAATTGCAAAGTAATTATGAACAGCAACAAGGAAGTTGCAAATTATTTTAGCCATGAAGTATGTGAGATATTTTGAATATTGGCATCAGCTGGAGAGCCTTTGGTGTACTATCAGTGAGTAATTCTGAAGACCTTAATTATTAACAGCTTTGCCCTCAAGAATAATTTCTCTTTCCCTGTGACACTAGGATGTTGCATGAGGGATACATGTTCATGAAATGAATCGTTAGAAGTATATTAGAGCTGCAATTATGATTAAGATTAGTAACTAGGTGTTGTGAAGACCACTGAGTTGCGTTTAGTTGAAAGAGGGAGCACACTTTGTGTGACATGCTAAAGCCAAGGTGGTGGTGGTGGTGGATTAGGGCTTTATGTCCTGTATTTCTGCACCTGATGGGCTAATTAGGACAGGTAGGGACCATGGCAATGAGACGAAGGATGAAACAGCCATCCAACATAGGCTCGACTTGGAATTGAACCCGGGACCCAGTGGTTGGAAGTCCAGCGGGCTACCATTGAGCTAGGCCCCCACCCCTGCTAAAGCCAAGGTGGTTCAGTCTTCAACCATTTCATACAGTAGAATAGGCTAAATTGGAGGTGTCTTGTACTCAGTGTCTATGCTGAGGCAAGTTAAAGACCCCACCCATGGGGTAAATGTGTGTTATGGTGTGGACTCCCTAATAAGCTGACTAAGTTTCAGACACAGTAGTATTGAGACATGCAAGAACATGCAGAGGTCTGTGCATCACAGTGAAATGCAACCCGTCTTATGCAATCGACATGCAGCTGGTATGTAGCCCGGGCCTGGGGTTTAAACTGGGTCCCGGGACCTTCAGCAGAGCTTGCCAATGTGGAATTGGCAGATGCCTTAACCATTAGGCACCCAGCTGCATGTTTGATGCTGTTAATATTTAATAATTCAGCAATGCAAGTGGCTGCATAACTCAGTGGACACATGATGTACCATTAAAAGCATAGAAAAAAAAAGGCTTTCAAATGATTTTGGCTTTAAATTAGCAAACTTGGAACACTGTCATTACCTATATCACATCCGTTTTTGAAAGCCAACAAACTCCATAACCTTTGATACTGTTGTGATACGTCAGGCCAGGACACTTGGCAAGAAGCAACACCTAAACTAAGAATATTATTGATGAGCACCGTTTAATTCAGTCAGTTACCTGACATACAGGAGCTATCACTTCATCAAAAATTACACTGGCCAGGAAATCATCATTGCTGTCCAAAACAAATGTGGCTGCTACACGGAAAGCCTCTTTTGCATGAGAAATTCATTATTTGTTGACAGACTGAGATTTTGTCTTTGTACAGTACTACACAGTTTGTAGTACACACCCTTCCTGTGGGAAGTCATTGCTTGAATTATTATTTTGCATAGTTTACATTCCTCATGCCAATTTGTTTCAGGTTATATAAATTATCTTTAAAGCCATTTCCCATCATCAAGTCCTGTGAGTGCTACAGAATTGGGAAATGTGCCTTTTTTTTTTATTGAAGTTCATGCTAATGACCTGTAACCAGCACCAATGTCCTTTTCATTTCTTTGGGAATCTGTTAGACACGTAAAAGAATCTGAGGTGTTCTCTTGACACATGACAAAAGTTCCTAATTTGTCTGGAGAAGATGCAGATGTAGATGGTACATCAAATCCTAACAAAAAACATAAAGTTTGATATGTGTCCAGAAATAACGGGGTATGAGTCACTCGCCATGAATGATTCTGGGACGGCTAATTACCATATGATGGCAAATGTATATAAAACAACAGTGCCCTTTAAGATATGATATTGGCAGGTGCAATGCATCATGATGAAATGCTTTGCATTTTCCTTGGTAATCAATGAATTTAGAGTAGGGTAGGTTGATTTTTTGCATTTCTTGAGATATTGACTTTGGACTAGTCAGGATGTCAAGGTTGTAATATCACAATGGCCGATAAAAAAATTCATGTATCTAGCTTGAATACTTTTTTGAGGAAACTTTATTGAAAATCACAACAAAATAATGCGACAAAATAGCCTTATTTTTACATTTCTTCAACCACAAAGCATGACTCTTTCCACAGTATGTCAAATACAATCTATTAGACAAATTTCAATTTCCAGATAATCATAATGCTCAATGTATGAGCCCTTGGAAACAAAAGCAGACCTTATTTGGCGGCAAAGTTGTTTTGTCAGAATGTGCTTATGCCTTGACTCAAAGCCAAAAACCGCATGGGAGGCTTTACTTTCAACACTCTGAGAATGTGAAGGTAGATCTGGCAGCTCCAGCTTCGCACCATTCAGCAGTGCTTCTTGAAGCTCCTGGTCAGCCAAGTCTTCTGTGAGAGCAGGTTCACTGAAAAAGGTCGATCAGTTCTTATCAGTGCTCAGCATCAGTGTTGATCTTTGAGATCTTCTTTAGCCGTTTCTTGGGTGGCTCTCCACGTCTAAAAAATATATTTAATTTTATATTTTGTAAATTAATGGCTTGTGGGGATTAATTTGTACAATTTAATTGGCTGATTACTGCTCACCTGATGGAGAGAATTTTTGAGAGCAGATTCTCTGACTTCCAATTCATCAGACTTCATCATAGAGTACAGAACATTCTTGGGAAGCAGAACGAAAGCATTGTACTTCAAGTTGTTGAAAGCAACAGTTTGTACTTGATCTGACTGCAGCTGATTGTGAAACTTGGTGCCTCTCTTAATTTCAAACCAGCTGACTGCATACACTTGAACAATGTACTTGATGAGTTGGTGGAGATTGTCATGGAGTTCTGGAGGGTATGCACCTCTTGTCCACAGACACAACAGTCTGATTGCCAGAGTCAGCCATCTGGCATGGTTTGGGATTGACTTGGCCCTGAGAAATTCTGCAAACATACTCAAGCAGAAGCCTCTGGTCACTACTTAGATCTTTCAGTGTATCCTCATCAAACTCCATGTCTTCCAGAGCAGTGATGTGTGTGTGTGTGATTAGGGCTTTACGTCCTGTATTTCTGCACCAGTTGGGCTAATTAGGACAGGCAGAGACCATGGCAATGAGATGAAGGATGAAACAGCCATCCAACTTAGGCCGGGAATCGAACCCGAAATCCAGCGGTTGGTAGCCCAGAGCGCCACCCCTGAGCTAGGCCCCCGCCCTTCCAGAGCAGTGATAAGTTTTCCGAATTCCACTTGAGCAAGATCCTGGTGGTCGTTTTCATAGAGTTTTCCAAGTGGACCTGAGAAAGCAGTTGGACTTCTAGTGCTTCCATCAAGATGCTTGAAAACAGCTCAGAAGGGAAGCTCATTTTGGTGAAGTAAGCAATTTGCGACCAATCCTTTTTTCAAGTGAAGTCACAAGACCTTTCAATCCGGTGTTTGTATTCCTGTTGTCAAGGAGTACAGCCTTTACATTTTGAACAATCTTAAATTCCTCTGAAACATTAGCGACTTCTTCAGCAAGACAGATATGTTCCACTCTCATGCCCTGGCTCCTTTGTGAAAGTCAGATGGTGCTCAGGACTCCTTCCTTTCTTCAGCTTAATCTCTCCATCTTCATCCTGAACTTCTCTATACAACAATGTATCCCTGTCCACTTTCCCATCAACTCCAATGAATAGCAAATTGTCAAGGCCCTCTTTGTGCCTTTCATCACTTTTCACTTTCATTCTAGCCTTTTCCCTGTCAATTTTCGATTTTTCAACTATTATTTGCTGAAGACTTGCCCCAAGATTTGAAGAGACATCTCCCCTGATGAGTTCCATGGCATATCTTCATCTTCAACATCAGATGAATCTCCTGATTCCCCTGAGCTGAATTCCAAAGGAATATCTTGAGAAGAAGTGGAGGCAAATGTGGCCAAGTCCACCTCTCATTGCTTCAGAATCTGATTCTGCAATCTCTCTGCTCTAGCTTCAGCTCTATGGTCTCTCTTCACAGCAGTTGGAAGGAACCTCTGGCTCCTATTTTGGCCCTCTGATCTCGCAGATACTCCCTGTCTTCTATTGGAACTTTCTTTGGTGGACAAGTACAGATTATATGCTGTGTTTGACAACTTTCTCTTACATTTAACAGCAGGTCATCACAAGGGCGAACTGCAAGCAGAAATGTCAAAAAGCCTGTCCAGCTTTTCTTCCAAATTCTGTTCCTGTGCTGTTGAAAGTGATTTCCCAGGAGGCTCTGTTCTGTTCAAAGGGGAAGGCTGACCAGAACATTTTTTTTTGCAGTCTCTTTTCAAGTAACTGCACATTTTCTTTTTCTGCTCATTCTTTCAATATCTGGCAATGTGCTCAACTGGAAGGAGGACAATCAGTCAATCACATGCATTCATCAGCAGCTTCAGCATACACACACACACACATCATGTTGCCTTCTACTGCAGACCATAGACAATGCAGTCTGCCAACTACTGCAGCCTCTAAAAATGTTAATTTTCAGTGAAATAAACCCATACAGAAAATAAAACCATACTGATACAGGCTGAGATTTCCCTCTCCTTGTCAAAAAGACCTTGCATACTTAAACAAATTTATTGTGTATATGACAGATACCTTTATTTTAGTGCACATTTCAATGGTAGGATTACGACATATATATGATAGTAAATCCTCAAATAATGACATCATGCTGGCACATAAGAGTGTTTGGGAGGTTTTCAGTACCCCACCATAACTTCATCAAGACTAGTCCAAGGCCACACTTCTGAAATCAACCTACCCTAATTTAGAGTGCAATAAGAATATATTTGAAAACATTTTAGTTGTTCGAGCGTTAAAAACTATGTGTGTGGCATATTCCAAATTTGGATGTATCAGAAGTATATAGGTCATAGTATTTTATTTGTTAGGTTGCTGCAAATGACTGAATGACGGATTTAGACTGATTTTAATGCTTCACATACATGCTCCCTATTCCATTCCTGTATCATTTAAATACAATTCCAGCAATATATTGTCACACTCAAAATTATACACCAAGTTTCCACATTCTGAAATCATTAACATGTAATAAATAGTAAACTTCCCTTTGAAGATCTGCTTTTTCACAGATTCTACTGTAGCACTACTGCCGGTGACAAACCGTTTTCAAACCTGAAAGTCAATTTCAGAAGGATGTCAATCGCCACCAGATAAAGATATCCAATGCCCCAATACGTCAAAATGTCCCTCCTTTACAGGTCTTTCTTTGTGATGCTTTAATCACATTTTTTACACCTGTAGCTGGGCATGGTTCTTCCAATACATTTGTGCCAATATCGCAAAAAGTGATTTTCATTATACAAGACATCAAATGCTGCAATATATCAAAACTTTCCCCTTCCATAGGGGCATCATTAGTTGCATGCCTTTGTCTCATGAAACACAAGTAACTCGACATTCGTGCAGTGCAGACGTTTCCAAGCATGAACACTTGCAAGGGGATGGATAAAGTTCTGGATAATCGTTTTGTGATTATGTTTCGAGGAATATTTTCACAATAAGTGGACTTCGTAAACATTTAAAGTAAAATACGGCATTTGAAAACATTTTGGCAGTACAGCTAGGGCCATCTGGGGTTAATGTGTGGTAGCAGTGGCATGTCTTAATTGCAATTACCATGGGTTTGGGCTCACAATAGGGGTGGGTCACTAATCCCTTGTGTAAACATAGAATTTCACTTGTGTTATGCAGGCTGCATTAACATAATATGTCATAAAGAAAACTTTAAATGTGAAACTATTACTAATATCTTTATCAATAATGGTGTCTTGAAATTTCGTAAAACAGCCTCCAGTAACATTCTTGCCAAATTACAGATCCCCGTGTTTGAGAACAGTGTCGTCTGTATTGTGCCTTCCTTCCATATATTTGGCTGGAGTGACCAAGTGTGGAACTACTGATTTATATCACAATATGTGTTGCCTGGGAAAAAAGCCCAAATGGTGGACAATGAAACGCTTCAATACAGAAAAACGTATAGTAGAACTCCATTTTAAGACCACTTCACCATTAAGACCACCAAAATGTATTCTTGCCATAGTAGTTGACCCTTAATAGGATTCAAAATAAATGTCCACTTTGTTCGAGGTAGCTTTTTTTCACAAATGGCATGCGTAAAACACTGAGTACCGGTTTCAATTCCCGGTCAAGCCTATGTTGGATAGCTGTTTCATCCATCATTGCTATGGTCCCTATTAGCCCATCAGGTGCAGAAATACAGGACATAAAGCCATAATCACTTTCTAGCTGATAAAAAACGTTTGCTATGTTCTCCTGTAATTTTGGCTGCTTCTCTGTGACCATAACAAATGTAACTGTAATATGGCAAATAAATTATCATTTGATAGATAGGAAACTTGCAGTCAATTGGTACAGAAATGGATTTTTTTAGGTAGGTGTGTGTGTGTGTGTGTGTGTGTGTGTGTGTGTGTGTGTGTGTGTGTTATTGTTTAACACCTCGTCAGCACCTGAGTGGGCTATGTAGAGGCTCTTTAGGTAGGTAGGTAGGTTAGTTAGTTAGTTAGTTAGTGTTTTTTTTTAACGCCTCATCAGCACCTGAGTGGGCTATGTAGAGGCTCTCTAGGGTAAGATTGATTATCTATAGTTGGTAGTAGAAACCAGAAGCATGTAAAAAGCAATAATTGTCTGCGTTGGATAGCTGGAGCAGCTTGTGCAATGCGCACTGTCCTGTTTTAGCCACTGGGGATAGAGGACTTCACCCCAAATGTTTCCACCCTCACCGTGTGGAGGCCCAGGACCATCGAGGGCGTAGGTAGGTAGGTAGTTGAGATTTGACTTATTATAAAAAAATTACAGAGGGTCTTAATAGCGAGGTTCCATCATTATATTGTACTCAATATCTATGCTGTGGCAAGTAAACGATCCCACCCATGGGGTAAATGTGTAACATGGGTGGACTCCTCCTCTCTCTCACTTCATCAATCAACCTTCGATAGCAGCAATAACTTGCCTTAAAGGGCTGCACTTCCCATATTTATCTATCTTTCGAATGTAATTGTTTTCTTAATTATTAACAAGTTCTATTTATCTGCAATTTTGTCATCATTTTTTTCCTCGGTGCTCATGATGAAGTTGTTAATTGACAGTATAAGCTTGGCACATCATTATATGTATAAAATTATATAAATACTTTGATTTCCATATATATGCCTGTAAAAGTGCATGAAATAAAATATAAATAAAGTATGATTTCTAATGAATTTGCTGAAGCGAGATTTGTGCCATGAGACTCTCGTTGACCTCAGTGTCTCTTCTGGTCCTCAATCCAATGCTCTAATGTCAATTAATCTCTGCTGGAATTTTGCCAATATCATGGCATTTCTGTATGTTACAGGCAAAGGTACTGTTACCTGAGCCATGTGATGTCCTTGTACTTTTAGCTGGACACAACCGTTTTTCACCAGTTTCTGACTGACATATTAAAAACCTTCCCAATCAATATCACACCTGGTTGGCTTTCACAGACCTGTTTCACCTTCACAGTTTTCAATCAATTCCATTACATGTTTTGGCAGATACTCAAAGCAGCACACTTTCTTACATTCTACATTAGCACCACCAACAGATTTTATACTTGAAAAAAAAAACAGATAAATATTCATTTCTTGCCTTTGCAATACCTAGCATTACAAGGGGTGGGGGCCTAGCTTAGTGGTAGCGCGCTGGGCTTCCAACCACTGGGTCCCGGGTTCAGTTCCCGGTCAAGCCTATGTTGGATGGCGGTTCATCCTTCGTCTCATTGCCATGGTCCCTACCTGTCCTAATTAGCCCATCAGGTGCAGAAATACAGGACGTAAAGCCCTAATCCACCACCACCACCACCTAGCATTACAATAACATGTTATTTTGAGTATATTTTCTCAGGCACCAGTCTTATGCGTGATTCATATAGATTGACCAAATCTGATAATTTGAAACTTGGCAGCGTGTCACCTGCCTGTTCCTCAATGTATGCTAACTCTGCTAGCACTATACTTTCTGCTCAGTTTTGATCATTATGCTCCAGGGAACTGAGGAAGAGGCTAGTTGTAGTGTACTGCTGTAGCAGTCATTGAGAACGCCATGCAAAAACGTAGGGAGAAGAGTGAAAGAGTGACTGCAGTGAATGTTCCGTTCATGAATCCTTAGTATGCAGTCAGGGAAAACCCCGACGTTGTGCACACATTTTTCAGTGCACGAGCACTTTCAAGACATTGTAATCAGCCATTACCGTGGTGAAAAATTTTGAGGAAACACCTTTCGATGGCTGGAAAACTAATATCACAAATTTACCATGCCTTTCAACCATCGGAATTTGTACTAGAGAAGTTCTAGCGTTTACACAAGTAAGAAAAAACCTATCGTCAGTCAATATTACGGCCGTATGCAGTCTTAAAACAAATCTGTGTTAATAGTCAGGTCAATCTACGTAAAATACATAGCTGACCCAGGACAAATTGCAACAGAAATGGAACAAAAGGCATTTGATAGGTCAAGATGTACTGAACGAAATATCAAAAGTTTACTAAAATATATTGGGTGGAACAGTTTCAAATCAGCATTTGAATATCATTACCGGTTTTGGCGAAGTTTTTGATGTCGCCATAGCTATTGGCAGGACAGCCTTCAGCTAATGTTGCAAAATTGTAATCCATATTAAAAAGATTACAATAATGCAAGAAAGAATACAATTAGCCTAAATATTTGTTTTGTTTCAATTATGTGGCTTTTTATGACACAACAACAACCTGTGTATATAACCGACGAATGAACTTAAAGATTCATGTTCCTCAGATCTTCTGTGCATCTAACTGATTAAAGTAATTGACATCATGAAGAAATACTTCCAATAAATACAACATTTGAAACATATATAATCTTTTAATACACCTTCAAGCTGAAAATGTATCATTTAATAAATCTTGGTCTCAGGTCCTCTTTCCAATACATTATATATCGGTTGTACTGGAAGAACAAGGAAAAGTCAAAAAGTAAGTTTTACGATATTTGTATTTTGTTGAAGATAGTGTATCAGGGTAGTACAACATACTACTGACTAAAGTCTAGCGTACAAAAAAATCTATAGTAACTCATAGGTCAAACATCACAAAATTTGTAAAATACCTTTAATTCTATGAATTTGTTGGAATTCCTTAGTTAAAGCCTGAAATGCAGCTTGTGTGATTTGTTTTATTGTATCATCCTCAACTTTAAATACATTTTATCTTCTTATCTTAAGTATTCTCAACATTTCAACAACATGTTATCTCGAGTCCCAAGCGGTCATTCATGTGGGGACTATGTAGACAGTGCTAGGCAAGAAGCGCCATCAGTCAGGGAGGCCAAGTCCCAAAAATTTTACAAAACAAGGGCATGAGTAAACTGTAACTGTTATTGAAACAGTTACAGGTATTCAGTTTTGTTGTGTAATGTGTTATTGTATTGAGTCATCATGTCATGTTACTTTGTTACTGTTACAAGAATACCTTCATAAATGCACTGAAAGAGATATTATAATCTCATGTATGTGACCTTGATGTAACAGTCAAGGTCATTATGTGACCTTGACATTTGACCCAAGGTCTCCCAAAGCATTTACAATAAGTCTGTAACACTTCCGCAGTCTACACCCCAAATTGGATGATCTCATAATTAATTATAATTCCATGAGAAGTGATAGTATGTTACCCCATTCGGGTTTAATTATCCCCAAGTGATGCAAATGACATGTGGATGCCAGTCAACATCAGTCAACATCACTCAGCATCAGGTTTTGAGTAGAATATACCACTGTTAAACATTGACCTTGAACTTTGACCTAATGCTACCCCAAGGTCAAATGTTACACAATATCTTACATCACTTTTGTGATGCAAACATTTTGATATTTTGTTCAAGACTACTTGAAATATTAAGTGAGTTACAACTAGACCTGCAATTGTCCCTGGGTGACAATTACGTTAATCTTTCTTCTCCATGCCTTCCATGAAGTTCACTTGCATTTAACTTTTCATAGTCATACATATATCAAATTGGTTTCGTTTTGATAAGCTCAACATATGACCCACACACAAACTTTCCCTCCAAATAAACTCCCCATCTACAGAAACAACACAATACATCTGTCATTTTTTGGCTAGTGGGGCAGGGTCTTTTTTATTCGTTCTTTTTTGGGGTTAAAAGGTCGTACACAACAAGACGTGTCATTGGTCTGCTCTCTTGGGAGGACTTAATTGGATGGCCTTGAGAAAGGCCTATCGTTGATTTGTCGTCGCTAGGTCTTCGCATGCAGGATTTGTCGATTTCTTAAAAAAGGTTGATTAGGACTCGAGTTAGAGAATTATTTGTTTGAAGTACTTTTCGAGGTCTGTGACCTTGACCATTTGACTTAAAAATCAGAAAAAATTCAAAGCTGTCTAAAAGCTTACTTGTGTAAATACTTGTAATTAATTTTGGACAGATCCAACAAAAATTTTTTGAGTGATTGAATTTTAAGGATTTTTGTCAATGTAATATGACATCAAGTGGCTAATTCACATAAACACCCTCATTTTTTTACCTTAGCCTTCCAACATATATACACCATTGGGAAAACAATGAAATAAGCTTTCAGAACATATTTTTTAGATTTTTGTATCTTCCATAGGGCCCGAATACAAAACGTCTTAAAATTGCACTTTTAGGACACTCTGTGACCTTAAAGAATTAACCTAAAATTCTGAAAAAATTCACACATGTTTAACACACTTATATACACTCCTTTAAATTGTTTCGAACCGATCCAACAAAAATTTTTTGAGATATGGAATTTTGAAGATTTTTTGGCTCTTAAAAATCGACAACAAATTTTCAACGTTAAGCGTTTTCTAAACGGAATGACCTACAGTATTATTCTATATATCATTGGAATGAGGAAGGACAGAGCTTTCTAAATTTCTCTTTGAGATTCCTGTATCTCAATTTGGGGCTGAGATATAAGCAGTCAAAAAACGCAATTTTGGACCCCTGTACCACCTAGATCACTCTACCAAATGTGCTCATTTTTGGTGTGATAGTTGTACTAGGGTAGTACTATTAGAGCCTTAAATAGCAAGTCAATAGAAATTTTCCTTCTATGGTTTTGAAAAATTTTGTCATAAATATTTCGAACAACTTTTTTTTAAAATTCATATCTCAAAATTGAGACAGGCAATTGGGCTAAGACTCCTTTCTGCACTGAATAAGAGGAATATATAATTTCCTAAAAAATGGCATGCATGTGCGCACATGCAGTGGAATTGCACATGCAACTGGCATTGGCACATGCAGTACAATTGGCACATGCAGCCTCCACTTGCACATGCAGCCACCAATAGCATATGCAGCCTCCACTGACACATTGCACATATGCACCTCAGACTGCACGTGCAGTTATGCCTGTCATTTCCTATATGGAAATATTGACTGATTTATTATATTTATTAAAAAGCATAAAAAGATTTAAATTTATTAATGTAGATTAAAGCTTTGTACATTCAATGATTCTGACAGTGTAACAGTTTCAGAGGGTTGTACTTTGTTTAGAAAGTCTCCTTCAGTGTTGTTAACACTTCTTTGTGTTAATCCAGTTTTACATGCAAGCATGGAGCTCTATTCATGTTGTGTTCATGTGACCGGTTCATTTCAATTGGTCAAAAGGGTCAGTTTTTATTGGTCTAAAATAACTTCCTGTAATTTCTGGGGTCAAGTGAAAAAGGTAGAATATTCTGGTAGCCTGAGAAGGCATTTGATTATTGAAGAGACAACATGGACATTTTGAGTCTCTGATTCTGCAGTCATACTGTTTTATGGCAGAAGCCACATGATTTTGTAAGTACCATTTTGTTTAGCTCATAACTATTTTCATATATTGTGAAATATTTTAGTCATGGTTTATATATTTGTAACTCACTATTGTAGTAGTATATTTGTTTGTGCTTTCAACTATATTTAATTTTTTGGTTGTCAGTTATCTAATTTATTGGATGTCAACCTTGTTTGAATTTAGTGGCTGTCGGCCATATTGGATTTTATTGAGATTGAAGAATTTATCAGTTTATACTTGATTTATTTGCCTTCGTAATATGATTATTCAATTGAAATATTGATATTGATGATAAGTTGAGGTGATGAGAGGGACGTATATAATAATTATGGTGATTATGCTCATATACTTAGTGGATTTATTGGTTTAAATTGTAGATTCACCAGTCAGACCGACACATTTTCGTGGATGAACTGTGTGGAATAAAAGTGTGGAAAATTTTATTGGGACTTTTAGTCAAATTTAATTGGGTGACTACAGAACTCTGAGCTCACAATGCCTGGAATGTCATCTAAATTTGCTTAAAACATCGCCAGCTTTTTGAGTTACACTTTAGTATTGCATATATGATTAGAATTGAGCATAATGCAAGTCTCCAGCAAAGATCAACCTTCTTTATTGAGTTAATTAGGAGTTATAAGAAAAGTTTGCCGAGTTCAACATAAAACCCATCAGAATGCGGCACGAGAATGTGCACGAGAATGCGAGGAATGTATATGTCTCCACCGCGTGGCGCTCCGATCAACAGATATCCACCAGGTGGCCGACAAGACAAGTAAAAAGCCAGAAGCTGCCAGAAGTGATTACAGGTAAATCTCTTGTTTTTTCATTGTAATGATAATATATATAATTAACAATTTTTGCATAAATGGACCTTTAGCTAATTAAACATTTATCTTTATATGGATGCACAAAACTGAGCAGTGTATTCAGATTACATTTAAAGAAATAAAATAAAATATATTTTAAATTACAAGAAAAATATTTTGATGCCAAGTTAGCATGGGCTATAAAGAAGCCACGACCATTCCAATGAAGCCACGACTTTTGGAACCAGCCACTTTCACACCTACATGAAAGGAACCCCTTCATTGTCTCAGAAGAAGCTACGACATCTTTGGTTTCCTATATAACATGCAGTACAGCAAAGAACTACAAGGACATTGTGAATGACTATCGTCTGTTTCATGACCCTTATCGAAAGCTACTGCGAGATGTTGCTACCGCTGGTGCCTATGCTGAAATCCTTGTCATGTATGCTGTCAGTGCCGCTTTACGTGTGGGTCTTCAGTCATATTGCCCTCCCACCACTAAAGCTGGATTTCTGTCAGAACCCCTCTCCAGATCTGTGTATGGCCGAGGTGTACGGTCAGCCCAGGGACCTGCTGTTACATTGATGTGGACAACAACGTTTGTACCTGACCACCCCAAAGACTTTCGGCCCAACCACTTTGTGATTTTGCAGGATCTTGATAAACCTATGGAAATCGATTTGACCAGTCCAACTCCTGATCTGCATGATGAGTGGCCTGCACTGCAGAAATCCCCCATCCACACACTTGTTCAGACACCGAAACGTCCCAAATTGAAATGTCCCAAATTGAAACGTCAAAAAGTCTCTTGATTGTCTATGGACACTCCTTCCATGTCTCCTAATACTTCTGAAACTGAGACTTTGCCCCGTTGTTCCACACCAGAGTCCGAACAGCCCCCCACCATCATGGAACACTCTAGTAGAGAACATTCAGCAGTTGACTCTGAATACTGCTCCAAAGAACTCTCAGACATCGATGCTGTGGATGACTTTGCCTCTCTGGATCACACCAGATGCAGTCGCTGCTTCAGTGAGTGATGAAAGTTGTGTAATCAGTGCTGAATCTAAGGCATCAACAGACTCTGATGTAGCCCCAAGTGTTATCAGTGATGAATCTAAGGCATCAACAGACTCTGATGTAGCCCCAAGAGGTATTGCACTGCTTCCTGGCCGTACTGGCCATCAGTACTTAGAAATTGATGAGGTGGTGAAGGTTATCATGGATGCCAATGATGCAATGGACAGTGTTCCTCGTGGCCTTAAGGAAAATGTATATTTCCTTGTAAAAAATGACAAAAACCTTGAAAGAAGAAAAAACAAGAAAACCAGTCAGTACTGGGATGATTGTGGGGCATGGGATGGGAAAGGCACGACCAACAAGACAGTTTATATGCGACAGGAGGACAATCGTCTCACTAAAGTTGTTCTACGAAATGGGGAATACTTTCTTCAACGAAAAAAAGACAAAAAACACTTTTTTGTGTATGTTGATCCCCAACCATTGGATATATTGACTGTCTTCAGGTACTACACCCATCACACCTTGGACAGAAAATACGAAAAACGTGTGACTTGGGTGGAAGGATGTCCTGAATATACTGTTGCTTGCTATGAATACAAAGGAAAGTACCCTGGCAATGCCTCACATGGTAATGCTACCACCAGAACAGACAATTACATCCGGCTCAAGCCTGCAGTCATACAGAAAATTAAAGATGAGTTGAAAGTCAAGAAACCAAAAGACGTTTATGACAACTGTGATATTGTCGATGGACCTCGCAACCTGAAACAAGTTCGTGACACCAAATACAGACAGGACAAGTCTCAAAAACCTGAAAAAGGTTGTGTCACATTTGCTGATCAGGTTGCAAGGTTGGAAGAAATGCAGCTGCATTCTGACTACATAAGACTCTTGCTGAGACGTCCGGGAAAACTCCCATGTGCATTCCTTTATACTGATGAACAAATACAGGACATCAAGAGACTGTGCTGCCCAGGACCCAGTGCCCAGTCAACTGTCCTTGGGATTGACAAGACATTTAACTTAGGTGACTTGCATGTCACTGTAACCGTATTTAAAAACCTGACCGTGAAAAGAAAATCCACAGACGAACACCCCCTCATGATTGGCCCTATATTGCTTCATGGAAATTCAGACACAGAGACATATTTTTATTTTTTCCAACATCTTGCTGGTCTGCTAGGAGAACAAGCATCATACCTCATCGTTGGAAGTGATGAAGAAAAAGCCATAAGAGCAGCAATGAGGCAGGCATTACCAGGAGCCAAACGTGTTAGCTGCATACGTCATCTTAAAAATAACACCAATGACTATTTAAAAGACAAAGTAGGTGTCGACAGCAAATCACGTCAACAGATATCAGCAAAACTCTATGGTGAGAATGGGATTATTGAGGCAGCCAACATCACCTCACTTGAAATACTTCAACTGAACCACCCTACGTTTGCCAAATACTTACAGCAGAGATTAGCTCCACTCCTAATAGAAAACATGAAAACTTGCATTGCTGAAGGAGTGGAACTAAATATGCGTTGGACCAACAACAACTGCGAGTCGATCAACCACGTACTTAAGCAAGCTATTGATTGGAAGGCCCAAAAACTAGTGGCACTGGTCCAAAAGCTCCACGATCTGGTGAAAGGCCAGTACAGAGAAGTCCAACGTAGTCTTCTTGGATTAGGGGACTTTGCCATCGAGCCCCAGTTTAAAAAAATTATCATGACCCCGAATTCCTGGAGCAAGCTAAACAGCCAACAGCAAAAGAAACTCTTCAGTAAATTTTTAAACAGTGTCAAAGATAGGACTATAGCAAAAATATCGCGATCTAATGATGTACTCAAATTATCCCAGACCCCTTCAAGCGGTGGGTGGAAAAAAGCCAGGACAAGTAAAAAGAAAAAGGACGGCAAAAACAACAATATGAAATTACCTAAATTATAGTAAAAATATTAAATGATTATCATTGTACTTATACCAAGACTTTTCATTGTATATCTACTTCTATATTGTTCTAAGGCCCATAAGGGTCGGCGGTTTTTGCCACAGATAAACTCCAATCTGGCTGGATCTTGGGCCAGTATTATTTTACCAGGGAATAGTTTATGTACTAACTTAGCTCGGGTTTAATTTCTGCATGTTTTCAGTTATTTACTTCATTATTCATGAGGGAACTCATTCTTTTTATGTAGAAATACAAATTTTCATGTGAGATCACAATTATGTTTTCCCATATCATTACTCAACAATTTTTATATTCACTAAGATTACCAAATTACTTAAGACCAAGATGATGCCCCACGGGTTTGCGCTGGTACATATATATAAGTGATCCCAATCAGAATACCACACCAAAGAGGATCTCTTTGATCACATCAATTTACACTGTAATAGTTGGGCCACTATACACCAGGTGGCGAACAAGCAATCACTCCACCTGGAGGAAATTATTTAACTATCACTAGCTTTTTTGTTTTCAACCATTACTGTCCACATCGGACTTCTGGCGTTATCGTCACTTAAGATATCCTTGAGAACCATTGAATCAAGTAATACCATTATATTTAAGGAGGTTTCCGGTATTTCTATGAGTTTTCGGGGGTTTCCGGAGGTTTTTCGGGGTTCCGGGGCCACATGGTGTTTTTTTTTAGCACAAATGATTACTTACTATTTTATTTCTGCACATATTACGTATATTATGCCAGAGTTAGTTTTGCTGACCTGTTCGCTCAAAATAAACCATTCAATAGGGAGGGCATTTCTTACCATTGCAATTAAACTTTGTACTCAAATGAGCGATTGACAAATGGGAGACAGGAGATTTGTTGCTCAAATTTGATTGACAGATCCTCCCCAATGGATTGCAATTTAGGAATTGCAAGATTTAAGCAAAAAATAATAATATATAATTAATTAAAAGTAGCCTAAGCCTGCCCTTCCACAATTTTTTTTCTTTAATCACTTCCTGTCTTAACACTGTATTGTCTGTATTGTCTTGGAATAGGTATCACTATGAAATAGGTATCGGACTTCAAAACTATTTGTAGATTCCAATGTATGTTGAGGCTAATCTACAATAAAAGATAATTATTATTTTACTTTTATTGTTAAGTATTTAGCAATATATAATAAAGTGTAGAAAAGCTGTTTAATATAATCCTTGAAACTTGCAATGTTAACAAAATACATGTCAGGTGTTTTTTTATCATTAATGATTGTCATATTAAAGAACAAAAATTACACTTCCCAAATACTAATGTAGTCAACAATCTTGTCAATATATGGGAAAGACCACGTGGCCGTTTCGGTCTGTGGCCGTTATTTTATGGCCGTTACGGAAACGTGGCCGGTTAGGAATGTTTTACATCTTATTTTTCAAAAGCTAATATGTAATGTGTGTACTGAAAAATTACATCATTGAATGATTAGTCAATTGACAACCAAAATGTGAAAGTTTCAAAGTCATGTCATGTGGTAAAGCTGCTGTAATTTAAAATGCCAATGATATTAAAATATTTTCTGTGTGTCTAATGAAAACAACATTGAATTTGTCATTATATGGCATTTCAGAAGCCAACTAACAAATGAAAACTTTGGTTTTTGGAGAGGATGTCATGGCAGAGCCACTTGCTGTTAAATGGCCTCCAAGGCTGGTTTTGGGACGCTGCCTAGATGTGGATGCCAAACCACAGAGATTACATGCCTACTGTACTGGAGGGGCATATAAAATAATTTAAAAAAAAGACAGCAAAGCTGCCCTGAAGAGCAAACGTCTGGCAGAGCCAGGATCTGCAGCTTCAAGCAAGATAAGGACAAAATGTACTTCAAGGCCATTGTTGCAGCAATGATAAAGAAAAAAGGTACAAAATCACATTGCAAAGTCACATCAGTTAAATTCTGCAGGACAGTAATGCCAGAGAGTATCTTCATTCTTTATTCTATTTTGTCCATAAAAATTTGCTTAATTACAGGTGTTATATAATCATCATGGATGCAGATTGGTACATCAAGAACTCCGAATGCAAGTGTCAAGCAGGAGCAGGTCAGATGGTGGGTGGGTGGGTGGGTTATTAGGGCTTTACAACCTGTATTTCTGCACCAATTGGGCTAATTAGGACAGGCAGAGACCATGGCAATGAGACGAAGGATGAAACAGCCATCCAACTTAGGCTCGACCGGGAATCGAACCCGGGACCCAGCGGTTGGAAGCCCAGAGCGCTACCTCTGAGCTAGGCCCCCGCCCCACAGGTCAGATGGTACTTGCATGTGGAATCTGTGCTCTCCATGCTTCTCATCTTTGTGGAGATGGGGTATCATGATGCAATGCAGCTGCACGCTGTACCGATATGTTACAAACATTCCAGTACCAACTCCAGAGGCAGTAGCAAGGTATTGAATGAAGGCCTTTGTTTGGCTGGCATTGTTGAGAAGATTTATATAATGTGCAATTGTGCATGGATAAGATTTTAACATGTTTTGATGGATGGATCACCAGTGAAAGTACAAGAAAACCTGAGTGACCCAATTGACCTGCCAAGTTTATACCATATAAGCCATGTACCACCTTTGTCCCAAGACAAAATTTGAAACTGCTGTGCATAATCACATGCATCTACGCAGCAATTTTAGTTGATATTGGGTGGACCAAGTTCTACAAGGGCTAAATTATTTTGATTTAAATTCATGTTCAGTTGTTTCAGTTTAATAGCTCATTGACATTCAAATTTTCAGCTGTAATATGTTGGTTTTGTAATTTCTGTAATTGTTTATTTGTTTAAACTTTCCTTAATTCTAAACCTGAATATATTTTATTACCTTGGTTAAATTTGAAAGTCTGGTGTTGACATAACATGTATTTGGTCTAATTTCAACTAACTTTTGCAGGTCACTGAATAACATGTCATGCAAATCAAAAAGGGAAACATGGCAACAAGCTGAATGTAGCCGATGGCTTGAGTACAAGGTAATTACAATCAGAAAAATATATTTCTTAAGATGTTTTCAATTGACCAGGTACTAAAACTGCATTATTCTTTCATAGGTGAATGCAACTGGTTGATCCATTTTCCAGAAGATGGGATCCCAAATATTCGAACCGCCACAGCTTACAAAAAAAAAAAAACCGAGTTCACTATTGCAAGCTGTAAGAGTGTAAGTATAAGAACATTTGTCATACTTTTGGGCTTTATTGAGCCATAAACGTAGTTGGGAAGATTTTCAAATTGAGCAACTTTTTTTGCTTTCCTTGAGTATTGTTCACATATCGCTCACATAAAAAAAAATTCTGAGCAAGTCTCAGATGCTAAGAAGATGTGGAGGTAACTTCTAAACTTCATGTTTTAATTTATTGTTTGAAGTCACTAGATTAAACCTTGCATACGTCAGATTCAAATGAACCACCTGATATAATTTTGAATTCTACAAGGACTGTCATTGCTAAGGCCAAATTTTATTTTATTTTACTGACATTTTTTTTTCTCTAGAGGTCTGGATTCGGAATACAACATAAAATCATGCAATGAGAACAACAAATCATAGAATGAAAGAGATTTCTCCTGTTACATGAAACTTAATGGGCTAATCAAGCACACAATGAATTTAATGCTGAACGTACAGCTGTCTGTTCAGCATTAAATTCCTTGTGTGCTTGATTAGCCCATTAAGTTTCATGTAACTTGAGAAATCTCTTAAACCTATACAGTCAAGGTTTTAGGATCACCTGGTAATCTTTTGCAATCCTATTTAACTACACAATGCTGGAAACTTTTAATGAATGTTTTAGCAGTAATTAAGAATTGTATTGACAAATTTCTTGTACTTTTCATATTGATATGCCTACACAAACAAACAGTGAGGATCAAAAATCTGATGAACATTCATGAAGACCTCAGCAGCAAATCACAGAAGAGAACCAAGCAAACAGACAGACATCACAACATCCTCCCATTCACAACTTTGAAGGCTTTTAGGAGTTTGATAGATTGCATGAATTTGTTTATAAAAACATCAGTTTTATTCATGTAGAAAGATATGTTTCCTCATTTAATGAAAAATAATTTAGTCGGAAATCATGCCTCAATGCAACTAAATTATTCAGTGCCGCCAATGTGCATGCATTTGGTCTCCATTGCAACCACGTTGTGAATGCTTGACTTTTAGTTGAACAGATTGTATTGTCAGTAAAAACGAATTGCCAATTCAGATAAACAATGAGATATAGAGAAAGCAAATTAGTTAGTAAATTTGAAAAAAAGAGCAATTCAGCTTCAAGCAAGTCTTTATTTGGTCAAAATCGGTCAAGAATTGGTGAAGTTATTGCCATATTCCAGTTTGAATGGGCAAAGTGAAAGTGCTTTGAAAGATATGACCGTTGCGGATAACTTATTTTAATATTACTTTTACATACTATTTAGTTTAAAACCAATTTTTGTTTCATGAAAAGTATAATTTGTGAAGCTGTGGTCCCAGTGTTGAAAGTGAAACTGATCAGCTAGTCTGAAGTAGTCTGTCCACTATTTAAATTAGGGATGGATCAAAATAATTTAATATTTAAATTAAGGATAGTGGATCACAATTATATTTATGTTGCTGTTTCCAATGGGTTTTCTATGAGGTACACAGTCAAATACGACTGGTTTCTTTTGTAACAGTTTTCATTTAGGACTATACTAAATGTATGAAAAATTACTCTAGAACTCGTTTTCAGCAATGTGTACGAGTGACATGTTGAAGTGAATAAACATAATCTGATTCTAACTGCATGCCTCTGACTCATGTTGTACAGTAAATGATATGCCCAAGTACATCTTTGTATGCACATGCACCTCTTGGATGCACTTTGAATGTACATGCATGCGCATGCACCTTTACATGCATGCATGCATGCACCTTTTTGTGCCTGTGCACTTTTTCTGCATGTGCATCTTTAGATGCACAAATAAGTTAAGGCTTGAAAATTGGCAAGATGTATTAAGTTCTGATAATGATTCTGAGACATTTAAGCTGTTTTACACTAAATTCTGTACACTGTACGATAATGCCTTTCCAGTAAAACATGTGAAGACAGGTTACAAAACAATAAAGATGTGGTTGTCAGATGGTTTGCGAAAATCTATTAAAATTAAAAACAATGTACATGAAGCAACTAAGAAGCCCATGTGAAGAGTATACAAGAGAATACAAAAGGTATAAATCATGCCTCAACAGATTAATGCGCAATGCAGAAGAAATCACTACAAAGATATTTTAGATAAAAATCGGAATAACACAAAGAAGTTGTGGGGAATCCTGAAAGATATCATCAATAAAAAAAAATCTACCACCAGACCCAAACAGTTTGTTATAGGTGATGAGGTTGTGACAAACGAAAATATCATTGCTGACAAATTTAACGATTATTTCACCAATGTAGGAAGCAACTTGGCAGAGAAAATACCATCTGTTAATATAGACCCCATTACATTTATACGTGGTTCATTTCCAAGTTCATTGTTCTTGCAAGATGTTGAAAGGTTTGAGGTAGAACGTATTATCAGGGCTCTCAAGCATAGCAGTGCTGGGTATGATGGCATCCATGCCAAAGTTCTTAAACACATATATAGATTAATCATTGAGCCCCGCTTCCAACCGCTGTGTCCCGGGTTTGATTCCCGGTCGAGCCAAAGTTGGATGGCTGTTTCATCCTTCGTCTCATTGCCATGGTCTCTGCCTGTCCTAATTAGCCCAACTGGTGCAGAAATACAGGACGTAAAGCCCTAATCACCCACCCACCCATTGAGCCCCTCACCCATGTTTTACATCTACTATCAGTCAAGGATTTTTTCCCAATGAAATGAAGTTAGCTAAATTATACGATTGTATAAATCGGGCGATACCATACATATAGGAAATTATCGGCCGGTATCAGTGTTACCTATCTTCTCCAAATTATTAGAAAGGCTGATATACAATAGAGTTTTCTCTTTTATTAATATTAATAACATTTTGTACAAGTATCAATTTGGCTTTCAAGAAAAACATTCCACTAACCTAGCACTAATTACCCTAATAGATAAAATAGCATCAGCAATAGACAATGGTGATATATTTTTAGGTGTATTTCTTGATTTAAAAAAAGCGTTTGACACTGAATCATAACATTTTATTACACAAGTTATTCAAATATGGGATAAGAGGGATCACATTTAATTGGTTTCAGGATTATTTAAGGGGCAGAAAACAATTTGTTTCATTTAATGATGCTGAGTCTTCTAGACTTACTATTAAATGTGGAGTGCCCCTAGGTTCCATAGTCGGGCCTCTTCTTTTCTTTATTATATATTAACGATATTAAAGATGTTTCTAATGTTGTCACCCCTATTATCTTTGCTGATGATACTAGTTTATTCATAAGGGGTGGTTCTGTAGAAGACACATTTTCTTCACTAAACCAAGAATTGATTAAGATTAAAGATTGGCTTGGCGCAAACAAATTATCATTAAATTTAGAAAAAACTCACTATATTGTGTTCAGGTCTGCCAGGAGCAGAAGAGTTTTAAATGACAATATTTTAAAAATTGATAACTGCATAATTGAACGTGTCCGGCACATTAAATTTATCGGAGTTACAGTAGATGCTAAGTTAACATGGGTTAATCACATAAAATCAGTTAAAAGTAAAGTTGCTAAGGGTATAGGAGTCTTAGCTAAAGCAAGAAAATATGTTGATACTACGTCTTTAAAACTATTATACAATAGCATTATCTACTCTCATTTGAACTACTGTGTAGAAGTGTGGGGAAATTCTGCAAATATTCACATCAACTCTTTATTTAAGCTTCAAAAGAAGGCAGTAAGATTAATTAAAAATGCAAGTTTCATGGCTTCTACTGATCCAATATTCAAAAGTATTAAAAGTTTAAAACTAACTGATATTTTTGCCGTATGTACGTTAACCTTTGTTTTTAAATTAGTAAAGGGTATGTTACCAGAAGTATTCTATGAATTTTACAAGAGGAATAATACAGTGATAAGTCGCCAAACTAGACGGTCAAATAAGTTATATATTCCCATCGCTAAATCAGCATTGTATGAAAAAACTATACAAATTAATGGAGCAAAATATAGGAATAACATTGATGATATTTAATTGATTATAACTGCAGTCTGCATACTTTCAAGAAGAGATTAAAAAATCATTTTATCAGTAAATTGTCCTCATAACAATTTTACTAACTGCCACATGTTTGAAATGGGTTGTAGAGGAATTGTTTTGGCCTATGGTCACTTGGTATATATATATATATGTCTGAATATTTGAGGGAACTTTAAATTTTTCACAAGCACATTATATTTAATGTTCATTTTACTTTCTTTTTTTTTTATATTGAATATGATTATATTTAACCATGTATCCTTCTGCCACCATACATATTATATATATTTCTTTTTTTAATTGTTATCAATTAACATCTACAATAAAAATTGTAATTTTGATTGTTTTATATGTATATATATGTATATTTAATATTGTTTGGTAATGGCATATACACTGCATAGTGTCTGCCAACCGTGTTAATGATAATTTCGATGAATGCAATTATTTATTTTAATTTTATTTTTTCATGATACATGGTCAATAAAGAAATTGAAAAAAAAAAAAATTAAATTGAATTATAATATTTATAATATTATATAATATATATATATATATATATATATAATAGAATAGAATAGAGAGTGGCTCGATGTCGGCAGTAGATATAATATAAGTAGCAGTGAGTAACTGAGCGGTACAGTAGGTACTATTGTGTTGATGCCAATGATTTTTAAAAAGCGTGAATCCTCTTTTGCAGGTTAGATTACATATTGGGCTATACAGCATTTTTGTGAAGGACTGGCTGAACATTTTCCCAAGAAATCTGTTTCATTTTGTTTCCTTTGATGAATACAGTGTAGACAGAGAAACTGTACTGAGAGGAATATTTGAATTTTTATCACTAGGTATGTACTTGGAAAAAATAATATTTAATGGTTAAAGCAACTGCTAATTCCACATTGACCAGTTTTGCTGGCTGTGCTTGGTAGTACATATGTTCCAAATGGGCAGTTTGTTTCTAGATACTGTATCAGTTCTGGCACTTTGCAGTTCTCTAATCGTTCCACCACATAAACTTGATATTGTGAAACACCTAGTTCATGTGCTGATTTGACAGCATCTATTACAAGCTGAGACATTATTTCTTTAGTGTCCAGTCTAATCAGATCATTGCTATTCTCCATAAAGGGATTACTCCAAATTGTCTTTCATTCCGCATATCAAAGCACTGAAAGCAAAGTGCCTGAAATCAATGAACCTCCTTAAAGTAGTGAGCAAATATAATTGGGGTGGGGACACAACGGTCCTCCTTCGTCTCTATCGTGCAATTACTCGTTCTCGACTTGATTATGGTTCTGTGGTATATGGCTCTGCCAGACCATCTTATCAGACCATCTTATCTAAAAACTCTGTTCATCATCAAGGGTTGCGACTAAGCTTAAGAGCTTTTCGTACATCTCCTGTAGAGAGCTTATATGTACTGGCAGGGGAACCTCCACTCTCCCTTCGTCGTATCAAGTTGTCCATGCAATACATACTCAAAGTAGCATCAACTCCAACAAATCCAACATATGATGTAATATTTCATCCAAAGTACATGCATCATTATGAATCTCGTTCAAAAGCCATTCGACCACTGGGATTACGGATGAAATTCTATCTTGAGGCTGCAAAAATTGATACTACAATCATTGCCGAGATGGAAGTACCACCAAGTCCGCCATCCCAACCGCTGGGTCCCGGGTTCGATTCCCAGTCAAGCCTAAGTTGGATGGCTGTTTCCTCCTTCGTCTCATTGCGATGGTCTCTGCCTGTCCTAGTTAGCCCAACTGGTGCAGAAATACAGGACGTAAAGCCCTAATCACACACACACACACACACACCAACTCCGCCATGGATTCTCCAACCGCTGGGTCCCGGGTTCGATTCCCGGTCGAGCCTAAGTTGGATGGCTGTTTCATCCTTCGTCTCATTGCCGTGGTCTCTGCCTGTCCTAATTAGCCCATCCGGTGCAGAAATACAGGACGTAAAGCCCTAATCCACCCACCCACCCGCCATGGATTCTCCCCAGTCCCTATAGTCCTGTACTGGCCTGTAGACCGCCCTCGAAGGTCCTGGGCCTCCACGCGGCGAGGGTGGAAACACTTGGGGTGAAGTCCTCTATCCCCAGTGGCTAAAACAGGACAGTGCGCATTGCACAAGCTGCTCGAGCTATCCAACGCAGACAATTATTGATTTTTTACATGCTTCTGGTTTCTACTACCAACTATAGATAATCAATCTTACCCTAGAGAGCCTCTACATAGCCCACTCAGGTGCTGATGAGGCGTTAAACAATAACACTAACTAACTAACTAATTGGCCTGTAGACCCGTTTGCAAAAAGGTGTTGGGAGAATTTCTCACTTGAACTAAGTCAATGGGTTACTAGACATGAAAAGATACCGAGGTGCTTGTCTGCCACCCCATCACGAACGAGGTTATTGCCAAATCCAATATGGCAGCCTTCGGCCATGATGAAAATACATTTTTTCTAATTTGTAGACTATATGCATGTGTAATACCACTTTTTCCACTAATTTGGGTATGTGGAATTCATTGCTGATATTGGTTTTACTGTTCAGGGTCATCTTGACCTCAAAAGGTCACATCTTGACCTTGAAATTTCATGGCCAAGGTCATTTGTTACATTGACAACCTTAACTGTAACTTGGCCTCTTTAGTAGTGGAAATAGGTGTAATAGATCTCTAATTCAACTAAATATGACACATATAATTAATTTTTTCCATTTATTCTTGATAGGAAGTCATAATTACCTTCAATTCTTTTATTTATATTTAACATCAAATTCAATAACTTAATTTAATATTGTCTTCTTATTAAAAGTGAGACAGATCTTATCTTAACATTTTATATTCATAAAAATCACAAAAAAAACTGAGAAAATTTACTTTGGGTATTAAAAATAACAAATGACTATGTATGAACAGAGATACAAATGATAGCATCAAATAAACTCACTTTATGTGACCATATCTTATGTAAAAGGTACATGCAAGTTAGTCTTTCTGAGGCAAGTTTGTACAGGATGAATCTGTCTTTCCATGACAAAATATGACACACAGAACCTTAGCAGAACGACACCCACAGCGTCGGGTGTCACACTTGCCTGTACACTTGCATACGGTGAGCAGAATTTGTGGCAAGGGCTTCAGGCATTTTGATGGCAGCAGGCTCCTGAAGTGTTCCTCCCATCCATGTTCCAGTGGTTTTTGTCTTGCCTCATGTTCTCCAGCTGTCATGCGTAGTTGGCAAGCTCTGTGCACCAGAAAGGCTCCCCGGTGGATGTGGCCGTCAAATTACTCGTTGGAGGGAGAGCATCAATTCAAGCGCTGGCACTGGTATAGTTCTCTAGCCTCAGCTGGTCAAATGTCTCAGCAGTTGTAGTTAACCTGGCACCTGCCCAGACACGTACCAAATATTTCTCTGCTAGTCTTTTATCTTGCTCTGATAAAGTGTCTGTCTCTCCAAAGTTTGTCAGATACTGTACTGGGTCACGGACCAAAGCTGCATGTTTGGTCCCCCACCTTACTCATGCAGTCATCTCCAGTTAAAATATGTGCCTTGATCACTGTCTTGGCCAGTGGTGCTCCAAGTTGAGAAACGGCTTGATGCAGTGGAAGCATGTGTCGCTTTCCACCAGTGCCATACTGCTGCCACATCTTCAACCCCAGTGCTTGGAAGTAAGGGGTGTAGTGTCAGTGTCGTTGGAGACTATAACAACTCTCTTACACTGCTTCACATGAACAGCCCACTCCACATGCACCACCAGCCTGGCATCTGCCTCCTCAATCCAGTTCAACAGGTCAGGGATCTCTTCACCACCATTTGTTTTTGCTGGAAGGACCTCATCATTAAAGACAACAGAGCTGGTGATGATAGTTCCCTTGCCATAGGCTTTATCGCACACAGTATCTCGAACCAGGAGCTGGAGATTTCGTTTATACTCCTGAGATGCCCAGAACTTGTCAAGTTGCTGAGGGATGGGTGTGTCTCTGTTCATGCCAATTATGTCGATGCCTGAATTTGGATCAGTACGCCGCATGTGCTCTCCTTCCTTTAGAGACATTTGAATGTAAGAGTCAAACACAAGATGAACAAACTCTGACTCTTGGCAGAGGTATGATGCTGAGGTGATTATGGCATCAATGGCAGCACCTATGTTGGGAAATTTTGCTAGTGGCATCTGCCGCATCTTAGACATGAAGTCTACCACAATGTGAGTGGCAAGAGTAGACTCCTTAGTCCATTGGGTGACGTCCAGTCCTGGCTCAATTTCCCCAACAAGTGTTGACTTGTTAACATGAGCAGGACTGTCACCACCAAACAGTGGAGACGTTGAAAGCACATTGTGAGCCAGTATCTGCCTGAGGTCCATGCCCCACTCCTTTGCAATGTCAATGCTCCTCTGTGCCTCTGCCACATCTTTTGAAGAGATGACCTTCTTTACCTTATGAATGGTTGCTGGTGTCTTCTGTGGTTGGTCAGTGAACCGTGGCAGCTTACGCTTTGATATAGTTGCGCTAATTTTCTTGGTCTTCTCAACCAATCTTTCCTGCCTGTATGAGCGGTAGACACACTCACCATTCTCGAGACACTTGAGCAGGTGTACAACCACATTTAAGTCAACTGCCAACTTTGTGAGCAGGTTGTGTAGTGGCACAGGCACTGTAACCGCCAGTGAGTATGGGTTCTGCCGATCTAACACAAAGTTCAGCAGCTTATCCACATTTTGGTTGAATGTGAGATGGCGTGTGGTGCTAAGTGCTTGCTGGAGGTGGCATTCTGTGTGGTTCATGGTGTGGTTAGTGGTAAGAAAGTTGAGGAGATTGGTGATGGACCCGATCTCATGGAACAAAAGTTCGAACTCTGCCACAGCACTGGCATTACATGTGGCTCCAACTACATAGTGACCTCCAGGACCCTTTGAAACATGCTGGATGGTCTGCTCGACCTTCATGTCACCTCCAACAGCGCAGAACCAGCCTGGGCGATCACGAACAACCCACTGACCGATAGAAAAGCGCCGGTAAACCTCAGGATGTGTGAACTCCAGCACCTTTATTTGTTCAAGATACCATGAGCCATCAGAGACTACGGCATTCTTGATGACAGTGACCAACTGCAGCCAAACTCCAAAAAATTGACAGACCTCAGACTTGGCTTCGCATTCCTTCTCAAATTCCCAAAAGTCCTGATACAACTTTCTCACTTGTCCAATCAGGGCCTCGAACTGCTCAGGGCAACGTTGGTTTGTAGCCAGTGTAGTTAGCAGAGCCTTCACCTGAGCCAGCTCTGGATATTCAGCTTTGTCCTTGTGATGCCAAAACATCTGCCACTGGAAAGACCGGATCAGGTCCTCCACAATCAGCATCCCAGTGAGAGCCCGGACATAATGGCTGCCATTCAACACCGACTCCATCACGCCAGGTCCGAAGACACCACACTCAATCAGTGCGTCATCTGGCCCAGAACCTCGGAGAAGTTTACCCTGGCATCTGAGAAGAACACGGGTCCAATGGAAGGGGCCCAAGCAGAGGACCAAATCCCTGAACTGTTCTGTCTCATGCAGATAAATATCTACAGCTGGGGCAAACACGCCCTCATCGCACCATACCACCATCGATGCCTGATTTAACTGTCTGCGCACACTCTGGAAATTTGTAAGGCAATGCCTGATGGTAGCCCAATCAGTGATGGGCCTTGGTATCACGGGGAGGAAGCCAACACGCATCATTGGCACCACAGCAGATGAGACAAGTGTGTGCACTGCAGCCCAGTTAGTAGGGTCTCCTGCTGATGCACCGAGGCGGATCAAAATGATCAAGAATTCCCGATTTGCAGCTACACTTCGGGCCGCCTGCATGTCAAGCAACGTTGCTTGCTTTACTTCAGGATGCAGTAGCATGTCTGGTGGCAGGGTTGGTCGAACCACTGGCTTGACATAGGGAGGTACCTCTTGGCATAACTTGGTACGCAGGATTGAATAAAATGCTTAAATTCTGTCCATCATCAAGGGTTACGACTTAGCTTAAGAGCTTTTCGTACATCTCCTGTAGAGAGCTTGTATGTACTGGCAGGGGAACCTCCACTTTCCCTTCGTCGTATCAAGTTGTCCATGCAATACCTACTTAAAGTAGCTTCAACTCCAACAAATCCTACATATGATGTAATATTTCATCCAAAATACATGCATCATTATGAATCTCGTTCAAACGCCATTCGACCACTGGGATTACGCATGAAATTCTATCTTTAGGCTGCAAAAATTGATACTACAATCATTGCCGAGACAGAAGTACCACCCATTCCGCCATGGATTCTCCCAGTCCCGAAAGTTATACTGGATTTAGCAGAGCTTAAGAAAAGCGAAACCAATCCGGTAGACTATCAAAACCTATTTTATAGTATAAGGTTTAAATACGAATCGTACAAATTTCTATACACAGATGGCTCAAAAATGGAAAGACGAGTAGGCTGTGCAGTCACTTCTTATAAAACCGTTATAGCTGAATGTCGTCTTCCAGACCACTGCTCAATATACACTGCAGAATTAACAGCTATTTACCTTGCCTTAAAGAACATCCAGGACTCAGAATCAGATCGTTATGTTATCTGTTCTGATTCCAAATCTGCTCTTCAAGCAATCCAAAATAAACAACTTGATAACCCTGGTATCTTAGATGTTCTTATTAAGTATTTCTATCTTCACGAATACAAAGACATAGTATTCTGCTGGATTCCTGGACACGCTGGCATTGAAGGGAATGAAAAAGCAGACCTGGCAGCAAAAAGGGCTCTTACAAAAGAGATAACTGATTTTACCATTCCATACACTGATTTTAAAATGAGTATAAAATCTTTTATCATGTCTTGCTGGCAAAGACAATGGAATGAATGTAATAACAACAAGTTGCATTCAATCTTACCTTGCATTCAAAATAAAATACCTAGTAGGTTCAATACTCGCAAAGATCAAGGAATATATCACAGATGCCTTATAGGACATTCAAGACTTACACATTTACACCTTTTAGTCAATGAACCGGCACCGGTATGCCAGAGTTGTCGGTGCCCCCTAACAATCAAACATTTTTTATTACATTGCACCCACTTACAACGCATTAGAAGACCTCTGTTTCAAGCTACTACTTTACAACATCTCTTTACTAGATATCCAACCCAGACAATTATTGATTTTTTATATGCTTCTGGTTTCTACTACCAAATATAGATAATCAATCTTAACCTAGAGAGCCTCTACATAGCCCACTCAGGTGCTGATGAGGCGTTAAACAATAACACACACACACACACAGGATTGAATCTTCACAGCTCAGTCCTGTACTTGACACTGGAGGTTTGTGGCGGGGCCTGTTTACTGTGGCATCTTGAAACAGTACTAAGGCTGCATAGTGTGAACCCTCAGTACCAGAGAGTGATGATTTGTCTGCATAGTCTGAGTTGTCCATGCCTGCCATAGTATAACTCTCTGTGGTGAAAGTACTTGGAATGGGTGTCTCTCCATCTTCTGAGCATTTCACAGCATAGCTAGCAAGAAGGCTGCGGGCAGATCTAATGGCCTGATAGCTTGTACATGAACCGATCCTATTGAAAGCTGTAAGAAGGCTCCTGCTGCAATCTCTTGCATAGAGGGCATGGCCAAGCATCATATGCAAAGGCGTTCTCTTGACACCACTGTGAATGGTGTACACCAGCATTTGGAATAGACAGTGCAGCTGTATACTCTTATGGTCTCTCATCCAGTTCTCTTGTTGATCATGTGAAGGCTGTTCTCTCTGTTGAGGTTGTTGGTGGTGTGTATTCTGTTCTTCCTGTGTGGACTCTCGCTGTTGTGGTACCTGTTCATCTTCTGGCTTATCTTCCTCATCTTGAGAGGCTGGAGAAGATCCTCCAGGTCTTTCACACTGCTTCGAAAGAGCTTGTGCTTTGGGACCTTGAACAGAGCTGCTAAGAATGTGAGAAGGGGGGCCGGCATCATTGTTCTCTCCCAAGAGGCCTTCAAGTCAGTACTGTCACAGAACCTGTCTTGCAGACCAAGATCAACATCCAAGAGTGCTTCTCTCAACTTGGTGCCTGCCTCTCTCATTATGTCCTGATTCTTCAGCTTGATGGCTAGGTCAGCAGCACTGATGTCAGATGAAAAGAAAATGTCAGGTTCATTCACCCTATTGTTATGAGAAATTGTGACCGATGCTCCATAGTGAGAGACAATCAGCTGTTTCATATCACGGTTTTGAAAGGTACTGGTCAACATCTCCCCTTCGTCCAACAGGCTTGATGAAAACGCTACAATATCACTCATGGTGCAACACTCACCCTTCGCCAAAAATTTGTCAATATAAGGGACAGCACGAATGAAGAGCACACGCTTGATGCTGTTGATGGCCAAATTCTCTTGTTCTTCAGGTTTGATGCATCGTTCATATTTACGCATGTAGTTCTGACGTCAGAGGTTGTGGCAATATAAGTCTGCAGAGACAACTGATTTGACAGAGCCATCTTCATCATCCATCAGTCGGTCTGCAATTCGTGTGAAAACTTCATCTTGGTTGTGTTTGGCAGCATCAATTAATTTCTTACAACTGTCATACTCGCAGATTCTGAATTTGTCACGACATTTTTTGTGTTGGATGTTTGCACATATAACACAGGGTAATGTTCTAGGATCCTTGTCAAATACAGGACGTAAAGCCCTAATCACCCACCCACCCATATTGGTAGGTTTCTGGGAGAAACCTGGTTGAATGGTTTTTACGAAAAAAAAGGGTATATAGTTAGATTAAATTGATGACTAATGCTTCATTCTTCCTGGAAGAAGGAACTTGCTCAATTGCAATTGATCCTCAAGAGGCACTGTTGATTAATAAAATGATGGTCAGCCAGGTCTAGTCCCAGTTGTAATTTAGCTGGCCCGGAGCAGTTGATTGCAATGTATATTTGCCAATGATCAATCTATCCATGAATAACAAAATCGGTAGGTTGAGCAAGGATCGATACCTTTAATGATATCTTGATCCATGCTAATGCCATATTATTGTAAACAGCATAATTGTTAAACCTCTAGGGCACCAATATGTACATTTACCCAATATAGGCCTACTTATCAAACCCTGAATATCAAATAATTGGCTAATTGATATATCTGTAAATTTGCATAGGTGAAATAAGCTGTCCAAATATCTTAACTACATGGAAGTTTGTGAATGAACATGGAACAAATAATTAAATAAGCATGGACTGGTTTTATTTAGGCCATATTGCATTCTATTTGACCCTCATAATCAGTCAATATCCTTAAATTGGGTACTTCCCACATTGAAGTGAAGTGTGATTACATCGTCCTTCTTGAAATTATCAATGTTTGGCCTAAAATTGTAGGCTAAACTAACATAGATTCAAATAAACTGCATCTAATTTACTAAATTGGTTATGCAATATAATAAATTGTCTAAACAATATACTAAATCGGTTAAATAATATAGTAAATAATTTAAACAATTTATAATATTGTTTGTACAATTTACAAAATTGTTTATAAAATTTAGTGTGCTGGTTGTGTCAAAAATATTAAATTATTTTATATAATTTTTTTTCATGATATATATTTTATAGCACGATTTATTAAATGGTCAAAATATGTGCCATATTAATCTGCAAATGGACAGACCACAATGATTGGACCGACCGACCCTTGGACTGACGGACCGATGGATGGACTGACAGACTGACCGACCGATGGACTGACCGATTGATCGACTGACCGACGGATAGATTGATTGACTGATAGATAGATATGAATGCTGCATTTCATATTTCTCACAGATCAACAGATTTGCCATTTGTGATGGATTTGTGATTTATACAGTTACACCTGGCAGGGTTGCACCGTTCCTGTGTAAAATGTTAAATTAGTGTGCTTCCAAGCTGCTATTAGCTTCAGTAAACGGACTGGCCTTTATGTGAATGTACCGGGAACTTGGTTCAACACCTGAATTTGTAACAGGTGGGTGGGTGGTTAGTTAGTTAGTTAGTGTTATTGTTTAACGCCTCATCAGCACCTGAGTGGGCTATGTAGAGGCTCTCTAGGGTAAGATTGATTATCTATAGTTGGTAGTAGAAACCAGAAGCATGTAAAAAATGAATAATTGTCTGCGTTGGATAGCTGAAGCAGCTTGTGCAATGCGCACTGCCCTGTTTTAGCCACTGGGGATAGAGGACTTCACCCCAAGTGTTTCCACCCTCGCCGCGTGGAGGCCCAGGACCTTTGAGGGCGGTGGGTGGGTGGGTGATTAGGGCTTTATGTCCTGTGTTTCTGCACCAGTTGGGCTAATTAGGACAGGCAGGGACCATGGTAATGAGACGAAGGATGAAACAGCCATCCAACTTAGGCTCGACCGGGAATTGAACCCGGGACCCAGCGGTTGGAAGCCCAGAGCGCCACCTCTGAGCTAGGCCCCCGCCCTTTAAGCTGAATTTGTAACAAAGAGTGTAGAAATTGGAATGTTGGTGAAGCTTTTCATTCTGTCATCAAATTTACAAGACACACATGAATGATCACCAGTATGAAGACATACAGCACAAGCCAGATTGAGATTGAGATTATTTATTTTTACCTATGAATTAAACTGTTACAGAGATAGGGATTGCCCTCTAAGGAAGTTGACTTCCGCTATCAAGGGCAACCCCAGCTACTTAGAATCTACAAAGTTGTCCAGGGCTCAATTAAAAGAGTGTCAGGAGAAGTTTACACATCAAGACACATGGTATTTTGCATTGGAACATTCAGGCCACAAAAAGGGGCTCAAGGGGCATTGCAAAGAGAAGAATTCTTGTTAAAATTAGTGAATCTAGGACATTTGTGGTTCACAGATTAGCTGCTCATTCAACCAGAGTAAACTATCATAACCTTGTGACACTTGTAAACAACAACAACAATGAAGATCAGAAAAACACAGCAATAGGGGATACCCCACAGCACACACTCAAGGCGAGCAACCTTCTCTATGCTCTCTTAATCCATGGCTGAGTTTGCAAAAAGGCCAGTAGCCTTCAAGACTTTATCATCGAGCAAGACTTAAATATTCTGTGCCTCACAGTAACTTGGCTCACTTGTGCACAGAAAGAGACAATCCTGTAATAAGTGCTCTTCTCCCCAATGGCTATAACATCAAGCACAACCCCTGAATGTCCCCCCTGGATGTCCCCCCTGGATGTCCCCCTGGATGTCCCCCCTGGATGTCCCCCCTGGATGTCCCCCCTGGATGTCCCCCCGGTACAGCCATCATTCATCGCAGCAGCCTTAGCATCAGGAGCATGCAGCCTCCAAAAGAGTATGAATCCTTTGAGACATCAAACTGCATGGTTATGGTGGCTCAGTGTATAAGACTGTGGGATTTATCGACCACCCCCTTCTAGTAGTAACTGTCTAACTGTGAAACAGTTTCTAAATGAGTTCATTGAATATTTGCAACATCTTGTAACGTGTTCATTATACTGGGTGACTTTAACTTCCACGTTGGAGATGCAAGTGATAGAGATGCGGTTGCCTTTCTCAATCTAGTTTCCTCCCTTGGTCTCAAGCAGCATGTGACTCAGAGTATGCACCGTAATGGTCCCACACTTGACCTTGTCCGCACATGAAACAACCGATCCCATATTTACACTTTCTACATGTTAAACATCACTTTTCGTTACTTACTACATTTACTGCCATGAGCTACATCTCAGCTGGATATCGATCGCATAAGATGTTAAATTGGAGGTGGGTGGGTGGGTGATTAGGGCTTTACGTCCTGTATTTTTGCACCTGATGGGCTAATTAGGACAGGCAGGGACCATGGCAATGAGATGAAAGATGAATTAAATTGGAGGTGATTTGTACTAGGTTTCTATGATGAGGCAAGTAAAAGACCCCGCCCATGGGGACTCTTAAGAATTTTTTCATCATAATGTCTACTTCTAGCAACTGTTCATATAAGCGGAATACACTTAAGACCTGGTAGCATCAAGACATTGCGACATTGAAAATCTGATAAAAGTTTAGATACTTGGTCCTAATCACTGTCGTCACCTCACAGCCCAGCGACCTAATTAGCTCTGCCCCCGGAGGGGCAGAGGTTTTGTTATTACATCAATCTCGCGAGATGACGTCGCCTTTGGGGAAAACTGTATGATCTGTGATAACACAACTTACATGGCGTCTTCCACTACATCCTGTGGTTTAACGCTATATATTCCCCTTTTACAGGTTCCTTTATCTGTTCAGCGTGTTTCATGGCTCCATTATTCTACGCACAGCCATTTCATACCCCCGTTTTGCCCTGCACTTTGTCCCAGCTCTCACCATTGCTCGAGACGTCCGTATGACGTCATCAAGGGAATCCCCGTAACAGGGAAAGCCCAGTCAGCAAGGTTGCGCGAATCACGGACTTAGCCCACAATGCAGCCCGCTGGTGGAGTGATTGCAGCGCCCCTGGTGGGCGTTGACAGAATTACCCGGCGAAAGTGGCGGGAAATGTCGCGGTTTCGATCCCATTCGGGATCTAAGTCTTCTGCAGCTATGGGCAGAGCTCCGCACATCCCGTGTGCATTCTAGTTGTGTACATGTTTTGCTTATTTACTCATCTAAAGTAAATCAATCAATTTCTCTTATAGTCTATAGGCTAGTTTCCATAGGCTAGCTTCTATAGGCTAGCTTCCATAGACTAGCTTCTATAGGCTAGCTTCCATAGGCTAGCTTCTATAGGCTAGCTTCTGTGGGCTAGCTTCTATAGGCTAGCTTCTATATACTAGCTTCTACATGCTACCTTCTATATACTAGCTTCTATATGCTAGCTTCTTATAGTATTAAAGATCTAAGATTGAAATTACAGAAAAGTTAGATGTTCACATGCTGATTTTACACAATTCTTGTTCTGACAAACTGGCAATTCAGAAAAATTGCCTTAACTAGGTGTGTGTGTGTGTGGTGTGTGTGTGTGTGTGTGTGTGTGTGTGTGTGTGTGTGTGTGTGTGTGTGTGTGTGTGTGTGTGTGTGTTATTGTTTAACGCCTCATCAGCACCTGAGTGGGCTATGTAGAGGCTCTCTAGGTTATCTATATTTGGTAGTAGAAACCAGAAGCATGTAATAAAATCAATAATTGTCTGCGTTGGATATCTGGTAAAGAGATGTTGTAAGGTAGTGTGGTGGGTGGTGGGTGGGTGGGTGGGTGGGTGGGATTAGGGCTTTACGTCCTGTGTTTCTGCACCAGTTGGGCTAATTAGGACAGGCAGGGACCATGGCAATGAGACGAAGGATGAAACAGCCATCCAACTTTGGCTCGACCGGGAATCGAACCCGGGACCCAGCGGTTGGAAGCCCAGAGCGCTACCTCTGAGCTAGGCCCCCGCCCCAATGTTGTAAGGTAGTAGCTTGAAACAGAGGTCTTCTAATGCGTTGTAATTGGATGCAATCTAATAAAATATGTTTGATTGTAAGGGGGCACTGACAACTTTGGCATACCGGTGCCGGTTCATTGACTAAAAGGTATAAATGTGTAAGTCTTGAATGTCCTATGAGGCATCTGTGATAGATTCCTTGATCTTTGCGAGTATTGAACCTATTAGTTATTTTATTTTGAATGCAAGGTAAGATTGAATGCAACTTGTTATTACATTCAGTCCATTGTCTTTGCCAGCAAGACATGATAAAAGATTTTATAGTCATTTTAAAATCAGTGTATGGGATAGTAAAATCAGTTATCTCTTTTGTAAGAGCCCTTTTTGCTGCCAGGTCTGCTTTTTCATTTCCTTCAATGTGTACAACTGGGTAAATCACCATAATTAGGTTGTGGTTCTGTGACAGCACACAGTTGCCATGGCAACAGGAATTATATTTCACTGCAGGCAAAACAAAATGGTTACCAATCATAATTTTAATCAATGGCAGTTATGGATTTAAATAGGGGTAGTAGCTTTCTGCTACATATTAAATCTGAAAAATTACCATTTGATATTCTTTGTGACAGACTAGACGTATCTCTTGCAGACACTGGGGTTTACCACTTCCCAAAAATTTTCCTATTTAGACGATTTTTGGGACAGGATGTTTTTGTCAAATAATACCACTGTTCTAATTTTATTTTCTAAAAACTAGAGTTACCCACTGCTATATTATATTATGTGTCTTGGATGAATGAGTTCATTAATGGTCTAATTTCAATTTTTGGTTATAGACCAGCAACTTCATCTTCTTGGGACAAGTAATGAGAGAAAAGAGGCAGATAAAAAGTCAGGAGGAATGAGAAACGACACCAGGGGACTCCTCAGAGACTTTTATCTGCCTTTCAGCTGCCACCTAGTGGAGTGTGTGTGTGTGTGTGATTAGGGCTTTACGTCCTGTATTTCTGCACCAGTTGGGCTAATTAGGACAGGCAGAACCCATGACAATGAGACAAAGGATGAAACAGCCATCCAACTTAGGCTCGACCGGGAATCGAACCCGGGACCCAGCGATTGGAAGCCCAGAGCGCTACCTCTGAGCTAGGCCCCCGCCCTCCCCACCTAGTGGAACTTCTGAAAGATGAACGTTTCAATTTTATATCCTGAGAATGACACTTGACCAATAATTTTGTAAAAAAGAAAAAAAAGGAGCACACATGACATTAAACAGAGAAAGAGCCAAGAGCAAGTAATAGCAAGGATTTATATCCTGAAAATGAGGGGATTGTAAAATCAAGTAGGCCATCAATAAATGCTGTTTCTGTTTCTTGAAATGCTTATGTATAGTGAAATTATAAGGAGACCTCCAGAACATGCATTAATTATGCAGTTTAACAAGACATGGATTCAGCAGCAAATGAAATGGAACAGGTGTGTGTGTGTCATTGTTTAACGCCTCATCAGCACCCGAGTGGGCTATGTAGAGGCTCAGTAGGTTAAGATTGATTATCTATATTTGGTAGTAGAAACCAGAAGCATGTAAAAAATCAATAATTGTCTGCATTGGATAGCTGGAGCAGCTTGTGCAATGCGCACTTTCCTGTTTTAGAAATTTGTACGATTCGTATTAAACCTTATAGTATAAAATAGGTTTTGATAGTCTACAAGATTGGTTTCGCTTTTCTTAAGATCTGCCAAATCCAGTGTAACTTTAGTGATACAGTACTTGGCCTGCAGACCTGTTCGCAAAAAGGTGTTGGGAGAATTTCTCACTTGGACTAAGTCAGTGGGTTCCTAGGCATGCAAAAATACCGAGGTGCTTGTCTGCCACCCTGTCACAAACGAGGTTATTGCCAAATCCAATATGGCAGGCTTCGGCCATGATGAAAATACATTTTTTCTAATTTTTAGACCATATGCATGTGTAATCCCACTTTTTCCACTAATTTGAGTATGTGGAAGTCATTGCTGATATTGTTTTCACCATTTAGGGTGATCTTGACCTTGAAAAGTCAGCTCTTGACCTTGAAAGTTAATTTTGCTACACCGACTGACTTCATCATAACTTTGCTGGTTTTAGTGAATTTTCATCAGCAGAGAAAAGGTTCCACTCTGGTAGGTCTTTTTTTTTTGCTTTCAGCTTTGTTTGGCTTTATTAATTGCTTTCAGTTGTTATCTGTTTTATTGTTATAGTTGTTCTTTGAATCATTTTCTATTCTTTTGTTTTATTCCTTAAGTTTAAATGAAGCTTGGCATCTGTGCCAGCAATACAGACATAAGGTCATTGTATGATAATACCAACCTAAAGTGATGCAATGCATTTTATCAGTACAAAAATATAAATTGTAATTATTACTGGGATAATTATGTAAAGATCTTAGAATTTTAACCATCCATGCCTCTGGAAGAGTAGCGGCCGCAAATGCCGTGCTCTATGACAGTTCTGAATTCTCAATACAAGCCCTGTCTTTTGAGCCCAAGCTGTGTGTCGGACAGCAGAAGAGGCATCTAAAAGTGTTGAGTTGAGGAAATTCCTACGTAGAAGTGTTATACCTTGTGCACCTCCGAGCTGTGACAAGGATCCTAGAACATTACCCTGTGTTATATGTGCAAACATCCAACACAAAAAATGTCGTGACAAATTCAGAATCTGCGAGTATGACAGTTGTAAGAAATTAATTGATGCTGCCAAACACAACCAAGATGAAGTTTTCACACGAATTGCAGACCGACTGATGGATGATGAAGATGGCTCTGTCAAATCAGTTGTCTCTGCAGACTTATATTGCCACAACCTCTGACGTCAGAACTACATGCGTAAATATGAACGATGCATCAAACCTGAAGAACAAGAGAATTTGGCCATCAACAGCATCAAGCGTGTGCTCTTCATTCGTGCTGTCCCTTATATTGACAAATTTTTGGCGAAGGGTGAGTGTTGCACCATGAGTGATATTGTAGCGTTTTCATCAAGCCTGTTGGACGAAGGGGAGATGTTGACCAGTACCTTTCAAAACCGTGATATGAAACAGCTGATTGTCTCTCACTATGGAGCATCGGTCACAATTTCTCATAACAATAGGGTGAATGAACCTGACATTTTCTTTTCATCTGACATCAGTGCTGCTGACCTAGCCATCAAGCTGAAGAATCAGGACATAATGAGAGAGGCAGGCACCAAGTTGAGAGAAGCACTCTTGGATGTTGATCTTGGTCTGCAAGACAGGTTCTGTGACAGTACTGACTTGAAGGCCTCTTGGGAGAGAACAATGATGCCGGCCCCCCTTCTCACATTCTTAGCAGCTCTGTTCAAGGTCCCAAAGCACAAGCTCTTTCGAAGCAGTGTGAAAGACCTGGAGGATCTTCTCCAGCCTCTCAAGATGAGGAAGATAAGCCAGAAGATGAACAGGTACCACAACAGCGAGAGTCCACACAGGAAGAACAGAATACACACCACCAACAACCTCAACAGAGAGAACAGCCTTCACATGATCAACAAGAGAACTGGATGAGAGACCATAAGAGTATACAGCTGCACTGTCTATTCCAAATGCTGGTGTACACCATTCACAGTGGTGTCAAGAGAACGCCTTTGCATATGATGCTTGGCCATGCCCTCTATGCAAGAGATTGCAGCAGGAGCCTTCTTACAGCTTTCAATAGGATCGGTTCATGTACAAGCTATCAGGCCATTAGATCTGCCCGCAGCCTTCTTGCTAGCTATGCTGTGAAATGCTCAGAAGATGGAGAGACACCCATTCCAAGTACTTTCACCACAGAGAGTTATACTATGGCAGGCATGGACAACTCAGACTATGCAGACAAATCATCACTCTCTGGTACTGAGGGTTCACACTATGCAGCCTTAGTACTGTTTCAAGATGCCACAGTAAACAGGCCCCGCCACAAACCTCCAGTGTCAAGTACAGGACTGAGCTGTGAAGATTCAATCCTGTGTGTGTGTGTGTGTGTTATTGTTTAACGCCTCATCAGCACCTGAGTGGGCTATGTAGAGGCTCTCTAGGTTAAGATTGATTATCTATATTTGGTAGTAGAAACCAGAAGCATATAAAAAATCAATAATTGTCTGGGTTGGATATCTAGTAAAGAGATGTTGTAAAGTAGTAGCTTGAAACAGAGGTCTTCTAATGCGTTGTAAGTGGGTGCAATGTAATAAAAAATGTTTGATTGTTAGGGGGCACCGACAACTCTGGCATACCGGTGCCGGTTCATTGACTAAAAGGTGTAAATGTGTAAGTCTTGAATGTCCTATAAGGCATCTGTGATATATTCCTTGATCTTTGCGAGTATTGAACCTACTAGGTATTTTATTTTGAATGCAAGGTAAGATTGAATGCAACTTGTTGTTATTACATTCATTCCATTGTCTTTGCCAGCAAGACATGATAAAAGATTTTATACTCATTTTAAAATCAGTGTATGGAATGGTAAAATCAGTTATCTCTTTTGTAAGAGCCCTTTTTGCTGCCAGGTCTGCTTTTTCATTCCCTTCAATGCCAGCGTGTCCAGGAATCCAGCAGAATACTATGTCTTTGTATTCGTGAAGATAGAAATACTTAATAAGAACATCTAAGATACCAGGGTTATCAAGTTGTTTATTTTGGATTGCTTGAAGAGCAGATTTGGAATCAGAACAGATAACATAACGATCTGATTCTGAGTCCTGGATGTTCTTTAAGGCAAGGTAAATAGCTGTTAATTCTGCAGTGTATATTGAGCAGTGGTCTGGAAGACGACATTCAGCTATAACGGTTTTATAAGAAGTGACTGCACAGCCTACTCGTCTTTCCATTTTTGAGCCATCTGTGTATAGAAATTTGTACGATTCGTATTTAAACCTTATACTATAAAATAGGTTTTGATAGTCTACCGGATTGGTTTCGCTTTTCTTAAGCTCTGCTAAATCCAGTATAACTTTCGGGACTGGGAGAATCCATGGCGGAATGGGTGGTACTTCTGTCTCGGCAATGATTGTAGTATCAATTTTTGCAGCCTAAAGATAGAATTTCATGCGTAATCCCAGTGGTCGAATGGCGTTTGAACGAGATTCATAATGATGCATGTATTTTGGATGAAATATTACATCATATGTAGGATTTGTTGGAGTTGAAGCTACTTTAAGTAGGTATTGCATGGACAACTTGATACGACGAAGGGAAAGTGGAGGTTCCCCTGCCAGTACATACAAGCTCTCTACAGGAGATGTACGAAAAGCTCTTAAGCTAAGTCGTAACCCTTGATGATGGACAGAATTTAAGCATTTTATTCAATCCTGCGTACCAAGTTATGCCAAGAGGTACCTCCCTATGTCAAGCCAGTGGTTCGACCAACCCTGCCACCAGACATGCTACTGCATCCTGAAGTAAAGCAAGCAACGTTGCTTGACATGCAGGCGGCCCGAAGTGTAGCTGCAAATCGGGAATTCTTGATCATTTTGATCCGCCTCGGTGCATCAGCAGGAGACCCTACTAACTGGGCTGCAGTGCACACACTTGTCTCATCTGCTGTGGTGCCAATGATGCGTGTTGGCTTCCTCCCCGTGATACCAAGGCCCATCACTGATTGGGCTACCATCAGGCATTGCCTTACAAATTTCCAGAGTGTGCGCAGACAGTTAAATCAGGCATCGATGGTGGTATGGTGCGATGAGGGCGTGTTTGCCCCAGCTGTAGATATTTATCTGCATGAGACAGAACAGTTCAGGGATTTGGTCCTCTGCTTGGGCCCCTTCCATTGGACCCGTGTTCTTCTCAGATGCCAGGGTAAACTTCTCCGAGGTTCTGGGCCAGATGACGCACTGATTGAGTGTGGTGTCTTCGGACCTGGCGTGATGGAGTCGGTGTTGAATGGCAGCCATTATGTCCGGGCTCTCACTGGGATGCTGATTGTGGAGGACCTGATCCGGTCTTTCCAGTGGCAGATGTTTTGGCATCACAAGGACAAAGCTGAATATCCAGAGCTGGCTCAGGTGAAGGCTCTGCTAACTACACTGGCTACAAACCAACGTTGCCCTGAGCAGTTCGAGGCCCTGATTGGACAAGTGAGAAAGTTGTATCAGGACTTTTGGGAATTTGAGAAGGAATGCGAAGCCAAGTCTGAGGTCTGTCAATTTTTTGGAGTTTGGCTGCAGTTGGTCACTGTCATCAAGAATGCCGTAGTCTCTGATGGCTCATGGTATCTTGAACAAATAAAGGTGCTGGAGTTCACACATCCTGAGGTTTACCGGCGCTTTTCTATCGGTCAGTGGGTTGTTCGTGATCGCCCAGGCTGGTTCTGCGCTGTTGGAGGTGACATGAAGGTCGAGCAGACCATCCAGCATGTTTCAAAGGGTCCTGGAGGTCACTATGTAGTTGGAGCCACATGTAATGCCAGTGCTGTGGCAGAGTTCGAACTTTTGTTCCATGAGATCGGGTCCATCACCAATCTCCTCAACTTTCTTACCACTAACCACACCATGAACCACACAGAATGCCACCTCCAGCAAGCACTTAGCACCACACGCCATCTCACATTCAACCAAAATGTGGATAAGCTGCTGAACTTTGTGTTAGATCGGCAGAACCCATACTCACTGGCGGTTACAGTGCCTGTGCCACTACACAACCTGCTCACAAAGTTGGCAGTTGACTTAAATGTGGTTGTACACCTGCTCAAGTGTCTCGAGAATGGTGAGTGTGTCTACCGCTCATACAGGCAGGAAAGATTGGTTGAGAAGACCAAGAAAATTAGCGCAACTATATCAAAGCGTAAGCTGCCACGGTTCACTGACCAACCACAGAAGACACCAGCAACCATTCATAAGGTAAAGAAGGTCATCTCTTCAAAAGATGTGGCAGAGGCACAGAGGAGCATTGACATTGCAAAGGAGTGGGGCATGGACCTCAGGCAGATACTGGCTCACAATGTGCTTTCAACGTCTCCACTGTTTGGTGGTGACAGTCCTGCTCATGTTAACAAGTCAACACTTGTTGGGGAAATTGAGCCAGGACTGGACGTCACCCAATGGACTAAGGAGTCTACTCTTGCCACTCACATTGTGGTAGACTTCATGTCTAAGATGCGGCAGATGCCACTAGCAAAATTTCCCAACATAGGTGCTGCCATTGATGCCATAATCACCTCAGCATCATACCTCTGCCAAGAGTCAGAGTTTGTTCATCTTGTGTTTGACTCTTACATTCAAATGTCTCTAAAGGAAGGAGAGCACATGCGGCGTACTGATCCAAATTCAGGCATCGACATAATTGGCATGAACAGAGACACACCCATCCCTCAGCAACTTGACAAGTTCTGGGCATCTCAGGAGTATAAACGAAATCTCCAGCTCCTGGTTCGAGATACTGTGTGCGATAAAGCCTATGGCAAGGGAACTATCATCACCAGCTCTGTTGTCTTTAATGATGAGGTCCTTCCAGCAAAAACAAATGGTGGTGAAGAGATCCCTGACCTGTTGAACTGGATTGAGGAGGCAGATGCCAGGCTGGTGGTGCATGTGGAGTGGGCTGTTCATGTGAAGCAGTGTAAGAGAGTTGTTATAGTCTCCAACGACACTGACACTACACCCCTTACTTCCAAGCACTGGGGTTGAAGATGTGGCAGCAGTATGGCACTGGTGGAAAGCGACACATGCTTCCACTGCATCAAGCCGTTTCTCAACTTGGAGCACCACTGGCCAAGACAGTGATCAAGGCACATATTTTAACTGGAGATGACTGCATGAGTAAGGTGGGGGACCAAACATGCAGCTTTGGTCCGTGACCCAGTACAGTATCTGACAAACTTTGGAGAGACAGACACTTTATCAGAGCAAGATAAAAGACTAGCAGAGAAATATTTGGTACGTGTCTGGGCAGGTGCCAGGTTAACTACAACTGCTGAGACATTTGACCAGCTGAGGCTAGAGAACTATACCAGTGCCAGCGCTTGAATTGATGCTCTCCCTCCAACGAGTAATTTGACGGCCACATCCACCGGGGAGCCTTTCTGGTGCACAGAGCTTGCCAACTACGCATGACAGCTGGAGAACATGAGGCAAGACAAAAACCACTGGAACATGGATGGGAGGAACACTTCAGGAGCCTGCTGCCATCAAAATGCCTGAAGCCCTTGCCACAAATTCTGCTCACCGTATGCAAGTGTACAGGCAAGTGTGACACCCGACGCTGTGGGTGTCGTTCTGCTAAGGTTCTGTGTGTCATATTTTGTCATGGAAAGACAGATTCATCCTGTACAAACTTGCCGCAGAAAGACTAACTTGCATGTACCTTTTACATAAGATATGGTCACATAAAGTGAGTTTATTTGATGCTATCATTTGTATCTCTGTTCATACATAGTCATTTGTTATTTTTAATACCCAAAGTAAATTTTCTCAGTTTTTTTTGTGATTTTTATGAATATAAAATGTTAAGATAAGATCTGTCTCACTTTTAATAAGAAGACAATATTAAATTAAGTTATTGAATTTGATGTTAAATATAAATAAAAGAATTGAAGGTAATTATGACTTCCTATCAAGAATAAATGGAAAAAATTAATTATATGTGTCATATTTAGTTGAATTAGAGATCTATTACACCTATTTCCACTACTAAAGAGGCCAAGTTACAGTTAAGGTTGTCAATGTAACAAATGACCTTGGCCATGAAATTTCAAGGTCAAGATGTGACCTTTTGAGGTCAAGATGACCCTGAACAGTAAAACCAATATCAGCAATGAATTCCACATACCCAAATTAGTGGAAAAAGTGGTATTACACATGCATATAGTCTACAAATTAGAAAAAATGTATTTTCATCATGGCCGAAGGCTGCCATATTGGATTTGGCAATAACCTCGTTCGTGATGGGGTGGCAGACAAGCACCTCGGTATCTTTTCATGTCTAGTAACCCATTGACTTAGTTCAAGTGAGAAATTCTCCCAACACCTTTTTGCAAACGGGTCTACAGGCCAATTAGTTAGTTAGTTAGTGTTATTGTTTAACGCCTCATCAGCACCTGAGTGGGCTATGTAGAGGCTCTCTAGGGTAAGATTGATTATCTATAGTTGGTAGTAGAAACCAGAAGCATGTAAAAAATCAATAATTGTCTGCGTTGGATAGCTCGAGCAGCTTGTGCAATGCGCACTGTCCTGTTTTAGCCACTGGGGATAGAGGACTTCACCCCAAGTGTTTCCACCCTCGCCGCGTGGAGGCCCAGGACCTTCGAGGGCGGTCTACAGGCCAGTACAGGACTATAGGGACTGGGGAGAATCCATGGCGGGTGGGTGGGTGGATTAGGGCTTTACGTCCTGTATTTCTGCACCGGATGGGCTAATTAGGACAGGCAGAGACCACGGCAATGAGACGAAGGATGAAACAGCCATCCAACTTAGGCTCGACCGGGAATCGAACCCGGGACCCAGCGGTTGGAGAATCCATGGCGGAGTTGGTGTGTGTGTGTGTGTGTGTGATTAGGGCTTTACGTCCTGTATTTCTGCACCAGTTGGGCTAACTAGGACAGGCAGAGACCATCGCAATGAGACGAAGGAGGAAACAGCCATCCAACTTAGGCTTGACTGGGAATCGAACCCGGGACCCAGCGGTTGGGATGGCGGACTTGGTGGTACTTCCATCTCGGCAATGATTGTAGTATCAATTTTTGCAGCCTCAAGATAGAATTTCATCCGTAATCCCAGTGGTCGAATGGCTTTTGAACGAGATTCATAATGATGCATGTACTTTGGATGAAATATTACATCATATGTTGGATTTGTTGGAGTTGATGCTACTTTGAGTATGTATTGCATGGACAACTTGATACGACGAAGGGAGAGTGGAGGTTCCCCTGCCAGTACATATAAGCTCTCTACAGGAGATGTACGAAAAGCTCTTAAGCTTAGTCGCAACCCTTGATGATGAACAGAGTTTTTAGATAAGATGGTCTGATAAGATGGTCTGGCAGAGCCATATACCACAGAACCATAATCAAGTCGAGAACGAGTAATTGCACGATAGAGACGAAGGAGGACCGTTGTGTCCCCACCCCAATTATATTTGCTCACTACTTTAAGGAGGTTCATTGATTTCAGGCACTTTGCTTTCAGTGCTTTGATATGCGGAATGAAAGACAATTTGGAGTAATCCCTTTATGGAGAATAGCAATGATCTGATTAGACTGGACACTAAAGAAATAATGTCTCAGCTTGTAATAGATGCTGTCAAATCAGCACATGAACTAGGTGTTTCACAATATCAAGTTTATGTGGTGGAACGATTAGAGAACTGCAAAGTGCCAGAACTGATACAGTATCTAGAAACAAACTGCCCATTTGGAACATATGTACTACCAAGCACAGCCAGCAAAACTGGTCAATGTGGAATTAGCAGTTGCTTTAACCATTAAATATTATTTTTTCCAAGTACATACCTAGTGATAAAAATTCAAATATTCCTCTCAGTACAGTTTCTCTGTCTACACTGTATTCATCAAAGGAAACAAAATGAAACGGATTTCTTGGGAAAATGTTCAGCCAGTCCTTCACAAAAATGCTGTATAGCCCAATATGTAATCTAACCTGCAAAAGAGGATTCACGCTTTTTAAAAATCATTGGCATCAACACAATAGTACCTACTGTACTGCTCAGTTACTCACTGCTACTTATATTATATCTACTGCCGACATCGAGCCACTCTCTATTCTATTCTATTATATATATATATATATATATATATATTATATAATATTATAAATATTATAATTCAATTTAATTTTTTTTTTTTTCAATTTCTTTATTGACCATGTATCATATGAAAAAATAAAATTTAAATAAATAATTGCATTCATCGAAATTATCATTAACACGGTTGGCAGACACTATGCAGTGTATATGCCATTACCAAACAATATTAAATATACATATATATGACATATAAAACAATCAAAATTACAATTTTATTGTAGATGTTAATTGATAACAATTAAAAAAAGAAATATATATAATATGTATGGTGGCAGAAGGATACATGGTTAAATATAATCATATTCAATATAAAAAAAAAAGAAAGTAAAATGAAATAAATTTAATGATAATTTGTTTGCGCCAAGCCAATCTTTAATCTTAATCAATTCTTGGTTTAGTGAAGAAAATGTGTCTTCTACAGAACCAGCAAAGATAATAGGGGTGACAACATTAGAAACATCTTTAATATCGTTAATATATAATAAAAAAAGAAGAGGCCCGAGTATGGAACCTTGGGGCACTCAACATTTAATAGTAAGTCTAGAAGACTCAGCATCATTAAATGAAACAAATTGTTTTCTGCCCCTTAAATAATCCTGAAACCAATTAAATGCGATCCCTTTTATCCCATATTTGAATAACTTGTGTAATAAAATGTTATGATTCAGTGTCAAACGCTTTTTTTAAATCAAGAAATACACCTAAAAATATATCACCATTGTCTATTGCTGATGCTATTTTATCTATTAGGGTAATTAGTGCTAGGTTAGTGGAATGTTTTTCTTGAAAGCCAAATTGATACTTGTACAAAATGTTATTAATATTAATAAAAGAGAAAACTCTATTGTATATCAGCCTTTCTAATAATTTGGAGAAGATAGGTAACACTGATATCGGCCGATAATTTCCTATATGTATGGTATCGCCCGATTTATACAATGGTATAATTTAGCTAACTTCATTTCATTGGGAAAAAATCCTTGACTGATAGATAGATGTAAAACATGGGTGAGGGGCTCAATGGGTGGGTGGGTGATTAGGGCTTTACGTCCTGTATTTCTGCAACAGTTGGGCTAATTAGGACAGGCAGAGACCATGGCAATGAGACGAAGGATGAAACAGCCATCCAACTTTGGCTCGACCGGGAATCGAACCCGGGACCCAGCAGTTGGAAGCGGGGCTCAATGATTAATCTATATATGTGTTTAAGAACTTTGGCATGGATGCCATCATACCCAGCACTGCTATGCTTGAGAGCCCTGATAATACGTTCTACCTCAAACCTTTCAACATCTTGCAAGAACAATGAACTTGGAAATGAACCACGTATAAATGTAATGGGGTCTATATTAACAGATGGTATTTTCTCTGCCAAGTTGCTTCCTACATTGGTGAAATAATCGTTAAATTTGTCAGCAATGATATTTTCGTTTGTCACAACCTCATCACCTATAACAAACTGTTTGGGTCTGGTGGTAGATTTTTTTTTATTGATGATATCTTTCAGGATTCCCCACAACTTTTGTGTTATTCCGATTTTTATCTAAAATATCTTTGTAGTGATTTCTTCTGCATTGCGCATTAATCTGTTGAGGCATGATTTATACCTTTTGTATTCTCTTGTATACTCTTCACATGGGCTTCTAAGTTGCTTCATGTACATTGTTTTTAATTTTAATAGATTTTCGCAAACCATCTGACAACCACATCTTTTTTGTTTTGTAACCTGTCTTCACATGTTCTACTGGAAAGGCATTATCGTACAGTGTACAGAATTTAGTGTAAAACAGCTTAAATGTCTCAGAACCATTATCAGAACTTAATACATCTTGCCAATTTTCAAGCCTTAACTTATTTGCAAAAGATTCCATGTTTGAGAGCGACAGGATTCTGGTCTTATAGGATGAAACCTTTTCCTATATTTTAGTACCATAGTTAATGGAAAAAAGAGGAAAATGATCAGTAATTCCTGTAAAAAGGATACCACTAAAGCTTTGTATATTATTAATGTCATTAATGAATATATTGTCTATTAAGGTAGAGGTGTTCTGTGTTATTCTGGTAGGCTTTGTAATAAGAGGAAAAAAAGACAGAGTACATATTGTCTAAAAATTCAGAGCTGGGTATATGATTATCAGTATCAAGAAGATTTATGTTGAAATCTCTGGTAGCAGAGATAATATAACATTACATTGAATTACATTATATACCTTGTCCCTCAATTCTGATCTATAGTCATATGCACATCTTCGCAATGGGCTGGCCATCAAGCATCTTGAGAATTTCTTTAGGCCATTTTCTACTGTTGTGTGGAAATCAACCGATGCCACGTACATAGGAGTTCTCTGATGGAAGAAATTACAGCAGATTTCATAGACTTGAAATTACAGGCCTCTCATTGGCTGAGAGAGGCTAATAAGAATCCTAGATTAACGTGTGTGTGTGATTAGGGCTTTACGTCCTGTATTTCTGCACCAGTTGGGCTAATTAGGACAGGCAGAGACCATGGCAATGAGACGAAGGATGAAACAGCAATCAACTTAGGCTCGACCGGGAAATCGAACCCGGGACCCAGCGGTTGGAAGCCCAAAGCGCTCTGAGCTAGGCCCCTGCCCTTAGATTAACATGATGTCAGTTTCCAATTCCATGCAATCTGCTGTAAGTTAATTTCAATTTTGATGTTTACATTAAATAATTAAACCAGTTATCCTTATCTGATAATTGCTTCATGTTTTCATCTCTCATTTTTATTTATAATAGACAAGAGATAAAACATACCTGTCAATTGGATTACGAAATGAAACAATGAACTTAGCATTCATATAACCACTGGTTCATCTTTATTTTCATTACCTGGTAACCTTTCCCAGAGAAAGGGCATTTGCACAAGTCTTTCAGTGAATATTATCAAAAACTTCAGCTACAGTTACGTAGTCCAGTGAATAAGCAAAATAATTCATTAGGCCTAGGTAACCGCGGGAGAGTACTTCCAGGAACTACTATTCCTAGTAACTTGCAGACATTTTTGTGTTGCGATGATAACCAAGTGGGACTATTCCAGTTCCTTGGCCAAGAAGTTGCTTCACTTGGTGAGAATGTCACTTTTATCTCAATGAGAGAAAATGTGGTGAGCAATAGTGACAAAGCTACAAGCGACATAGATCCAGCTGACCATGAGGCAGCTGACCCAAGGATACTACTACGTGTTGCCCATGGTGCTGCTCAGGGCCTAAAGCAAATATTTATAAAGACTGTTGATTCTGATATTGTGGCTTTATATATGTATATCATCTTTATTCACAGCAATTTTACGCTGTACATATACACAAAGAACTATAAAATTACAAAATTACTTTAGCTGTTGCATATGTGAAACAGCTCAACATTGTACAAAACAAGTTTCAAATGTGTGTGTGTGTGTGATTAGGGCTTAACGTCCTGTATTTCTGCACCAGTTGGGCTAATTAGGACAGGCAGAGACCATGGCAATGAGACGAAGGAGGAAACAGCCATCCAACTTAGGCTCAACCGGGAATCGAACCCGGGACCCAGCGGTTGGAAGCCCAGAGTGCTACCTCTGAGCTAGGCCCCCGCCCAACAAGTTTCAAATACATTTCGGCAAACAGTATTGTCGATGGCTCTGTTCTTCCACACCTTCAGAGGACGAATCTTTACTGGACAGGTACAGTGGTCAAAACATTGAACCAAGACCTAGCGGGAACTTTAACCAATAGGAACTAAGGGTGAAGCTATTGGCCTGAGGCCACCATAAGAAAAGAGGACATGCCAGACTTGAGTAGCTTTAGAGCATAGTCTCTTGCTTAACATTACTTTACAGGGTGCAACCTAAAAACTGGCACCAGGCATCTCCTCTTTCGGGATAGCTCAAGGTTACTCAAATGCTCATGAGGTCTTTTAAAGTTTTGCCACATTTAGTCAGGGGTATTTATAAGCAATTGGTCATTGTGATATTTTTGATTTTATGTCAGACAATATCAAGCGTCTGAAATATTGAGAGGGTACATGCTGCTGGGCTTGTTCTGAGTGACAGAAGTCCGCTTTCTGTCTGCTTGCATGGTGTGTCCCAGTTACTACACCTCTGAAGCCACAAAAAATATATTTGCACAGAATCCTCCTTCAGCATTTTTGTTCAGTTATTTTTTGTACGTGCATATACATTTTATGGTATTAGCTGATAAGAAGGTAGTTTCCAGTTTTGATGCAGCAAAAGTAATAAAACTAACAAATATAGCATTCCAGAGAGACTATTTTAATCTCCCAAATTATCTAGAAATAATCACTATTTTTCAGGAGGCTGGGCCACTTAACCTGAACCCAAAATGGCACTCTCCGCCTTAAAGCTCTACCTTCTTATTAACCATGAATCTATGTGGTCAATATATTATATAAAGGTGAAGACAGGGTGTCTGTAATACATCTGTATAATCAGTGACATAATATCATGCTTGTATTGCGAAGGCCGAGGTGAAAAGGTGTGATGTGTGCATGTGCCACATTTAGATCCATATTATCTATCATTCTTGAGACGAGGAAATATATTCATAAAGATAATTTAGGACTATTATTACTTTTGTGTGTATGATTGCAGCTGCAAGCGATCACTGTCAATTGAGGTAATAACAAAACAGGTGGCATGAGCTGCTAGTGCAAATTTTTATGCCGCACCCTGTATATACACTACCGTACCCAACTGGGCCAACTCAAACGGCAGTTTGATGAGATTCACATGCTGTAAGAACTTCGCAATTTACCATCTTTGCAAAATAACCTAGGAAATTGTTTTTTTTTTTTCCACATTTGAAATAATTGCTCAACAAAAAGCACTTAGGATATATCATTTTTATTGTTTACAAAATAAAAAATCTTTGTGAAGATAAAAGACACTGTATAATCAAACAAATGTGACGCTATTTACATTTTCATGTACAATCTTTTGCTTAACCGTAGTAGTGTACCACTCAAATATATACATGTATACAAACCTCCAGACTTACCGAACCAAGTCTGTGGCTCTGTGGCTCAAAACACGCAGATGTCCAGAAGCAAAACACCTGCTTCAACTGAAACATTTTGTCAGCCTGGTGCAATGCTGACTTGGGAAGTTTTAACTTTGAGATAGTTTGTACACCTAGTTACCCAGCAGAGTGCAATGCTGGTGCTAAATAATTATATCATTCATAATCCATCAAGTTCTTACATAGTCCTTACTTTTGTTTCAATGAATAATTTCTTTACCATATTCCTTTTAAGTGTAGTCTATGCTTTTCTTTACTGTTTTTGAGAGTTCAATTTATATTTCAGTTCTACCAGCCATGTGCAATGCTGGGGTACAGATATATTATCAACCATCTTACCCAACATTTTCAAAACACATAACCTTTGACAAGCATCCTAAAGGGCATCCAAAGAGCAAGCGTTGTTTTCACGAGTTGCTGAATGAAATCAGCGGTCCAATTTGACGGTCATGATTTCCTAGGCCCATTTTCAATTTGCACAACATCCAATTTTTTCGATTTTAACAGAAGCAGTTTTTGTGTTAATTGCAAAGCAGCCATTGCACCATTTTGGACCCAATACTTTTCCTTCACGACTAATTCGCAGCTGCCAAAATTGTCCTTGGTATAATTATATAATAACCCTCCTATTTCTTGGCAAATGAGATCTTCATAGCGTTTGACGGAGTGATTTTGAATCCTTGTAAAGCATCCTTGGCAGCACCAGCTTGCACCTCATTTTCAAACTCCACGAATGCAATGTCGTGACGGCCAGGCACCAAACGGACCTCTTTGAACCCTGGAAACCTAGAAAATAAGATGAAAGTCCATAAGTAACAGTTGGATGATCATGGAACCTGGAATACTTACAACTAGTGAAATGTTCAGTTTCAGTAATAAGATTATTTTTTTTTTGTTTCACAGATTTAAATGACATTTGAAGGAATATCATATTATAGCCTACAGGGTATAAGGTTATTAAAGTACTTCTTCAAATAATTTAGCTACTTACTGGTTGAACAACATAGACAACATCATCTCGTTTGTTTCCTCTGGCAAATTTGTCAAGAAAAGAATGTGATGAGGAGGCTGCTCTGGGATGCTTGTAGGTCCAGCATTTGCCAAAGGCTGGGCAAGAGGCGCTGAAAAATACATAAGATACTCATTATATATTAAATGACAATTAAGATCATCTTAAGTGAATACCTCTTTCAAATTCAACAATGAGCTCAAAATCCCACCTTATACATAACCAATACTACATAGTAGTTAATGAGAGCAGCAACTAAGTGTTGCAGATACTTACATGGTTGTACAGCAGCAGGTTGAGAAGCCAGTTGTTGAGTCACTCCAGCACTGAAAAAGGAAAGTTTCAAATCAGAGAATAATAACAATCGGCAGGATATACATCAGGTTAGGTCATCACTGATTTACCACGCAGGAGCACGACCTTTTACGCAAATATGGGCCGAGTGCTAACATTGCAGGTGACTTGGAATAGGTGTAACCTGGTTGTTTGTAGACTATATTAAAATGGATATGCGGATTCATTGCAAAGCTGAATGATTTGGCAACATGCCATCCACATGCTATTCCAAGTAAATTGTTCATTCAAGAGAACTTAATTGTTTAACGTACTTGACAGCAGCATTAGCAGCAGCCTGACCCTTCTTCTTCTTAGATTTTGGCTCATGAATTTCATCATCCTTCTTCACTCTCTTTGGTCGCTCAACGAATGTACCTTTCATTTTTGCAATAACATCAGAGTCCTTTCTGGAATACTGAATTCTCTGGAATGGTATAAATACAACAAAATTTAAGCATGGTGGTCTTTGTCATTGGTACCATACATAATTTTTTTGTCTTTCATTATCCTGGCTAGAAATTAGTTCATACCATTGGTTTATCGTAGAAAGGAAAGCCCTGCATAGATCTTAAGGCATTTGATGCAGCATTGATGTCCTTGAAAACTACAAAAGCTTGGCCTCTAAGTTTCAAAGTTTTGAGGGCAACAATGTCCAAGATTTGTCCAAACTGGGAGAAGATTGCATAAAGAGATTTCTTCAACTCTGAAATGAACAAGGCCAAATTTCAAGATTTTGAAAATGAAATTGCAATATGCATAAATGAATTACATGACACACACCAGATGTATACTAACCATCTTTCTTTATCTTCTCGTTGAGATTGTTGATGTAAATAGTGTGGTTTGGTCTCCCGTCCATAGCCTGCAACAGTGTAAAAAAAGAAAAATTACTCTAACCTTGCACGTTGCCATTAGGCCTAACAGAAAAGTGAATGGACGCATTTCAACATAGCTATAGCCTATAGTAGCGCTTTACGTGTATGATTCAAATAAAGTTATGAATCCAGAGCCAAACGAACTTCTTTCACCAAACTCAAAACGTTTACCTTTCGAAATTTTACATGAATGCTTTATGGAGTAACCGGCTGGGCGATATTATGGACGCTGATATTTACAATGCGAACTGCCGGTAAATCATGATATTTTACCATAAATACGAATTAAAACAATAAAAGATACCACGTGGGTGTAATTTCATACCATCGCGACTGTTGTAGCAATTCAACTGTGGTCGATGTTAGCAGATTTTATAAGCGCAGAAATCGTTCACCCTCCGATAGTCTCGCAAATGCAACTGACGCCAAATCACGTTTGACCTTTGGTGACCTAGATAATTTACATGCCAAGAAAAAATGCTACATGATATAAATAGGGCATATTTTAACTGCATATATGCTACAGAATTGATTATATTCCACTACATATACTTTGAGTGATTAATCAACATAAATCTGTTCAGAAAATTACTTGTTATTGTGAAATCTCGCATTGACCCCGGACGAGACTTGAACAGGTCACGAGGCTCTCGCCATATTTATTTTTCCGCACAGCTAAAAGTCTGCCCGAAATGGTGAGTAATTTCTCTCTCTGGAGTGCGAGAAGCAGTGTCTTATGGTAAAATAATTGCATTTTAACCCGTGGTCTGTGATTACCTGTAATGGCGTGGCTCACAATGGCGTATTATAGCTGTTATGATGCTGTGTACGCCCCTGACAAGTGATGCAAAAGGGGGTGGGTGTTCCTCAGGATCATGCTTTGATCACTTGACGTTTGACATTTGCCAGATCAGAATTAATATACTGGACTCTGGTAATGAAAATAGAATGAGTGTAGGAATTGTATTTTATCTCCCATAACTGTGTAAATAGCCCTGGCACCTCAATCTCTAATCTGACACTTGTCAAGTTGTCATCTGCTAAACTGGAGTATGGTTGCTTATTGCCATTTTGGCTTTTTATTTGAGTATTTCCTTGTGGATTGCTCAGTTGTGGCATTTGTCAACACATGGATAATTCAGAGGTGTTACATCTAACTAGGTTACCACATCCTCTGATACCTATGCTGTGACTGTTATAACTGTCTCTGCAGTGACTTGTTTGCATTTACAATTGATTCTTGTAGGTATTTCATTCTACTATACAAATACTACACAATAGCATTTAATAAATCAAAAACAGCTGTATTCTTGATTTTACAGTTAATCATTGCTGCCCAAAAATATCTTTGTTGGTTCCAGTCTGTTCACTAATGGCAAATAATCAGCACCGAGTTTGCTTAGCTGTGCATAAACTTTGATAACAATTAAATGTTGTGTAATTTCTAAGCTTTGGAAAGGGGCTGCATTATACTAGAGATCACATTATACCGGCATAAATTTCTACACCAATTGCTTTATTTTCACTTTGAACAAATTGATTACAACAGAACACCATTGGTTTGTCTTTCCACATATGCAATTAGTGAAACCTATCATGTAGAAATTCAACCAGACTTAAGTATAAAGTGTTACAACTCTTAGCCTAAAAGTATGAAAGTATGAGAATGAATAGTCTGTCTTGCATGTGTCTTCGCTCCAATGTCCGCAAAATCACGTCAAACACTGGATTTTACAGACAAAAAAAAAAGTCCTAATTAGCCCATCAGGTGCAGAAATACAGGATGACAATGGCAGGCAATATATATGTCCGATAAATTCTCCACCTATTAAAGAAGCTCATTGGCCAATGTGTTGAATGGGAGGGCATTGCAGATATTTATCTAATTTGCTTAAAATGTCAATGATTGACAAATCTTTTAAAACATTTTTTGTGGAAATGTAACCAAAAAGTAGCAACAATACACAATGTTGCAAGAAATAATGGAGGGATTGCCCTTGACTTGACCTATCACCTTTATTTCTTACAATTATTAATTATAATAACTTAAGATTTACCTAAATTATATCAGTCCAGTCAAAAAGTAGAACTTCTAGAACTCTACTACAGGAAATGATAGAAAGATGCAGTTTTCTGAAATTATGTTTTGTGCATAACTATGCATCCTCTTTTTGTTTCAATACTTAGCTGATCATGCTGATATGACCAGCTGTCAGAGGCAGATGTAATGATGAGATGGTAAGGTTTGGAGTCCACATTTTACACATTTACACAATGGGTGGGTTTTTTGCTTGCCTCGGCATAGACCTAACACACCGGCCTCTTTTTTTTTCCATGTTTGATTTTTTATGTCAATTATATTAACCTGGGTGTGATAAAATAATTGTAAAAGTTTTTGTCAGACAAGGCACTCAAATGTCAAACACAAAATGATTTTCTGTCTGACACTTTGTCCTACTATTGAAAAATGATTTCCCGGACCCTGTTTCACTCATCAATATTATGGATACTTTCATCTTAAATTGAAAAGAATTCAATCCTTATCCAATTTTTATCTTATTTGTCTGCCCTTATAATCATATATTTTTTAGAATCTTGCACATTTTAATATATTAATTGCCATAATACTTTTTAACTTCACCAAATTTGGTCATTCATGTCCTCGGTTGATTTTATTGTTTTATTTTAGATCTGATTTACAGCACATACAGGATCACAACACATGGCTCTAGTATGTAGTATTTTCACTTTCAGCATTACCCTAACCTGGTTGTGGTTATTGATGGTTGTTTACTAACCGCATGGGAAGGCAGTCATTTGCTGTGTTAATAGTTATTATTGGTAATTTGCCCTTGTAACAATATCAAGTGCTTTTAAAGCTCTTGGACATGGTGGTCATGGTGTGGTATTTAAATGAAAATCAATATTTGTAGCGTGAAGTATGAAGTCAGAAATGCAAAATAAGTCCAGCTCTTTGCTGTATATTAGCAGCTAATTAGCTGCATACAAGTGGCTGTGCATACTGTACATAAACTTTGATTTATTTTTGCTGTCAATAATTGCAGCAAGGGAGTAACAACTGCTGCCCTTATTTGCCTATTGTGTGTGTCACATGATCCTGCTTTGTGGAGGCACATGATTACTGATATATTGATTATGCTACTATCGATAGCTAATTTGAAGCAATAGCATGCTGTAGCAATATTATTAAAGATCTCTATATAGTATAAGACATAGTAATAGTAGCTTAGAGTTTAGAGTTTATTTATTTTTACCAATCTCCGCAAATACAATTTTACAATTTAATATTACGTAATACATAAATATCACAAAACTGACTGGCTTGACGAATGTATTCAACAGCTTCAAATGTATTATAGTTGTGCCTGATATACGCTAATAATTATTTGACAATGTTTACAGCTGTACCATGCAGGCGATGTGTACATCTGCCAATTAAAATGACAGTGACTTTGTTTACACAGATAAAGTAATGCACAGTTAATGTTCACTCAGTAGATATAGAGATGTGTATGTTTTTGTTTTGCTTATCAAATTTAACGATGCAAGAGCAGTGAAGAGTAGAGATAAGATGATAATATTACAAGAAAGACAAACTAATCAAATTGTATATACATTGTACAATAAACACAAGGAAAGAATGCATTTTGGTTTTGGTGAAGTGGTATTGACCCATTTTCAGTTTGCATTACATGATAATCACAATTTTGCAGCCATTGCGGTTGGTATGTCCTCCTGACCTACTCTTGGATTACAACTCAGTGTAATCGACCCTCCCCCAATAATCAACATTCTAGCAGAATTGCCAGGCAATGGACTGGATGGAACATGTACTGCATCATAGTAATTGCATGTAATCAATAGTTCCATGATAAGTTTTTGTAGTAGTGATTGGTTTGCTATATAGAACTAATACATTTAGTTTTTGTATTTTAATTTTACAAAAACTTTCAATAATGATAAATTTTCAGTGAAAATGATGAAGAAACTTCCATCATGCACGACAAAGTTTGTTCACTGATGTAGATCACACAAGTTATGAAAATAACAATTTTCGTTGGAGTTGACTTGTCTGTTTTATCTGTTTTACCTGTTGCTAATAAGACACTTCAGTTGAATTTTTTGTTAATCGTGTTTGATTTAATCAACAAAGTTTGGTTCTCAATTGAAATGTCATTGATGGTATTTATAAATAAGTGCTATATAAATGTATTCTTCTGTAATATGTTGTAAATATAGTTTAGAGTGCTGGGACTTAACACATAACTATTTATTTGATTCGGTTTACTTCCTTATTGGAACAGCACTTGCCAAGAAACATTTCTTTTCAGTCCATACATGTAAATCGGCATAACATTGTGAGATGGTTCACTGAAATGGCACCAGGGAGTCATAAGTGATAAGTGGAGTGAGTCACCTGGTGTTAAGAAACAGCACTGCGTGATTAAGTTTGCAAGTTAGTATAAATCTGATGTTTTGAAACTTCCAGGACGAGTATTTGCAAAATATGTCCATGGGATGAGGAAGATCAAAAACTGATCACAACATGAGCGTATTGGTAAGGTGCTGGTTGTTCAAGTTTGACCCCATCCCTGACCTTGTCCTAAAAATCCCATGTCAACTGTAGCGAACAAGCATGAGGTTTTGATTGTTCAGTTTCCTTATGGGTTTTTTTTACAGTTTCTGTTGAATTGACCAGTGTTGTATGTTTAATTGATGCATGTTATAATATTGGAAACATAAAGAAATTTGGTCAAGAATTCAAAGTGCTCTGATTTTGCTGATACTAGCAGCTGTCATAAGAGGCATTGTGGTGAAGTGGTTTCGATTTTCCTGCTTTTGTAAGCTTTGTGGTGAAGCAGATGTATCAGGGGACATCTGTATGTGGCTGATAAATAGACCCAGCCGTATTTCTTGGGTGTTACGTTGACCTGTGCCATCAATGGGCATGTCCAGTTAATGATGTCTGCTGTAAGTGTGCCACTTGAGGGGGCCTGTTTCGGCTGAAGTGATTTCTCTGATGCTATATTTAGATGAGATAATGTCGAGGATTGGACTCTTACCAGCTTACTCTTCCTTTCTGTTGAGTGCATCCATGTTTTAACCATGTAAGTACTGTATTATGTTGAAAGGTGAATTATGGAACATTAATTTACAACATAACTGGTGGATCTGATATTATTAATGTTTGCGAGACATTATAATATGTTGATGTCCATATTAAACAGTCTAATGGTATCCAGTTAATTTAGTGCAATGGTGTCAGCACATCTGAGGTTTATATTTTCAATTCATCAGATGTACTTTTCATATCCCCGTCATTGTCTCGTGTAATTGTAGTGCAATGCACCAGTTTGGCAAGTTACTTTGGTGTACTCTTTTTCACACAACTAGATTATATTAACCTTTCACCAAGTGATGAACTTAGTCCATGAACTTAGCCCAAATATAATGTGTCCTTATTCTGTTGTAACCGTTTGAGTTCTTTTATTGGCCTTAAAGTCAATGTGAAAGCCTTTGAGGTTGTTGCGTTCTAGTTCTGTCAATTAGCTCTCCCAAGTCTTTATGACATTAGTGTCTTTATGGATATTGCCTTCATATCAGTCGAGAGGATGTCCCAATTATGTCATATTTTTCCTTGTATATGAATTCATCCATAGAACCTGTCTTCTCAGTACTTGCTTTGTCTCTTCAATTATGTGTGTTGCTATCTTCATTAGGCGTCTTCATTGTTACATCCACATTGACAATGAGTGACTTGTCTCACTGTAATTGTTATGTATAACAAATGTCATCCAATAGTACCAGTAAGTCAATGACATCAACTTAATGTTAATTAGTGTCAGCAACCTCTGATGATACTCATGTTCTTTATTGTGGCTAGTTGCGTTTACTCGAAATGACTTTATATATAATAGTGGTGTGGACAGGCCTGTATCTGGTATAGCCCTGAGTTCACTTCAATGCTGAATGTATTGGGCTCTCAGTGATAAGAAACTTCTAATATTCATCCATGATGTCAGCCTGGACGCTTGAGGCTCTTCGTATTTTCAATTAACACATAGAGCAGGTTACTGTGTATGTTGGTATCTTCAGTTTTGATGATGTTACATATATGATATAATGAGACTTCCATGCATTTGTAGTAGTGGTGCATTATTTCTTGATTTCGTCATGTTGTTATCCATGTTGCTTAGATTGTGTACAAAAGCAGTTTAGTCTCTAAATTTTTTAAGCATGTAGAAGTTCAATTGCTGAAGAGGTGAGATTTCATGGATGAGTGTTCTTGGATGTCATTTTAGAAAGATGAATTGGTTTACAAGGGTATTGGTTGTGCTCTCAGCCCATCAGATTGCTTCGGATGCTGGGATAAGATGATGAGAAGCCGTGAGACTGCAAATTAATCAATGACCTTCAACTTCTTAATTGATGTGATTGTCTTTATTAGATTGTTGTTGTGACTCGTCTCAATTTGAGCTGTTTGGTCAACATGGTCAAGCTATATTTGAATGCCGAAATAAGATTGTTGAGTTGGTCAGCCATGTTGTCAGCATCTCTGGTTTCAGTAGCCATCAATCTGGGTGCCTGAGTTCAAATTTTTCACCTAATATCCTGCTTGCTTCTTTGGAAAGCAGTTTCAGTCACCCAATGTATTTGACTTTTGGTGATCCTTTCCTTTACCTCAATCCTTTTTTAGCCATTGCTTTATTGGTTGATATCCAATTTTTACTTGGTATGTCTACACAAACCTATCTGGTACAAAGGTTTCATCAAATCATTCGTAGATGGTTCTGTATTTCTCACATACAATATGTATAAGTCAGAGTCACAACATATAGACCTCGCTCTGATGAATGACGAGAATGACAAAAAAATTATGCCACTTTCCGAGGCTGTTTTATTGCCTGACAGATGGATGGAGCAATTATTGTCCTAGTGCTTCCATATTTGGAACATGGAATTGTGACGTCATCAGTGATATTAATAGAATTGCTCATGGATTTCTCCTGTTCTGCATAGTTCTTAGAAACCGATCTTGTTCTTGGTCTTGGAGTATTTGGTTGGATTGCTGAGTAGCTATCCACTATTTGTCCTTACAATAAGCACATTCAGGCAGTTTATGGTAATATTTGCTTCATATTCTGCTCTACTTTTGTATTTATTTTTCACTCACTGCAGTCATTTTTATTTGGGGACAACAATATTTATGAACTTGGTGCAATGTCTAAAACAGCTGTACTTTAATTAGTCTTTACATTTGAAGTAAATCTGTGACTTGGCGCTTGGCTAAATAGCAAACGGCTGTTAAAACAAACAAATGTCCTTCTGAATAATCATGGATCTTATCTTTGCTTTTATTGTGACTTTGATTTATGTTCCATAAAAGCATTGTGATAACAGCTGAAACAAGAAGTTTTTTTTATCCAAAAAATGGAGCTGGGAGAGTGGCTGGTGGAAAGCTGATCGACCTTTTTCATGGTTTTGCTGAATGTCTACATCTAATAATGGCATTAGTTTAATATCGAATGCTGCACTGTCTTAATTATAATAATCAATGCAGTCATTGTTTCAAAAGTATAACGTTTTCTATTATTATGCCACTTACTCAAAATAGGGATATCCCATAAGCATAAATTTGTGAGTCATTTGTTAATGTCAGCCACTTGGGTTTTGTTATGTCTAATGATTTATTAATTATTCCCCTTAAAATTGGTTAAAGTCAATTTACGGGCCATATTGATATTAATAGAGCTTTGTTGACACTAATAATGTTAGCTTCTCGTTGGCATGGCGATTATGGCATAATTAATCCACATCTGATTCATTGGTTTGTGATTTGAAGTTATTAGCATTTTCGCAAATAGTTCAGACAGAATCTGCTTTTGCGAGATGCCATTGCTGTACTTCCGTACATGGTATCATACATTTGATGCAGTGACTGGTGATAGTTTGCCGAGGTATTTTATGCATTAAAACTAAACTGCTCTGATGATGTTGAAATGCTAAATCCATACTGTACTGGGTTTTTGAAACTGACTACTTCATTGAGCTTACATTTACCAATCTTGTTGATTGTCAAGTACATTCTCTGAAAACAGAGACTGCGTGTGGTTGAGCAAACACACAGCGAGGTTTTTCGCGTTTGGATATCGCTAACCTAACACACGGTACACACCTAGTGCAGATTCAGCATATTCTTAGCTCTCTGGGGCAGCTATAACTGACATAAAGTTATCATTGCTTATCTTTTCTTTGATGCAAGTTTTTATAGGCGAGATTTTCCAACTTGCTGCGGAGCTACTTGACAGATGCAGTCAGCGCTATGGCTAAGTGGCATATATTGTTGCTGACATAGTGCCTTCCCTCTATTTTTATGGCCTGCTGTGAGATAACCAACATATTTAGCATCTGATGGTGCTCTTGTACCTGGAGAATCTTTCTCCATCAGAACCAATGCATATTGCAAAGATTATCACGTGATCATACAAAGATTGGTTGTATCTTGTATAAGTACGGAAAGCGAAACCGAATCGGATGCATCATTAGAAGTTAACACTTTGCTGTTATTCTGACATGCAATTTAGTTGATTTCTCCGTTTACCAGTGAGTGGATGAAATTTAATAAACTAGATGCAATCAATCACTAGCTCCACATGTTCATTGAAATTGAAAACCCAAGTGATTCATTCAATACAAGTTCATATATTTTGTGCTTGTACGTTGATATTCATGTCTGTAGTATTCCTAAATTGTTAGTGCAAGCAGGCATAACAATTTCATTCACATGATCTATGGATCAAATAATTAGAGGACAATAGAGGTCATTCTAACTGTGTCATTCATGGCTGCTGATTGGCTCAGTGGTTCTGGTGCTTGTTGTTTGTTTGTATTCTTATATTAAATTCCTGACCTTGGGTTCTATATATCAAATGAACGCTTTATTCTAATAATTGAGATCCTACCCACAGGTAGGTAAAGCAAAACTGCATCTGTGGTGCTGGTTCTTTTAGTAAATAAACCCTCGTTAGTGGTAGAGGGCTGAATAAGCCTGATGGTCCTTATTCAGCCTGCATTAGTGCAATATCTTATCCCTCCTTGCAAGATTGCTGTGCAAAAATTTGGTGAAATCTATGTCCATTGGATCCTACTCTTGATTCAGTGAGATGTTGAAGCAGTAAGGAACTTTGGAGTTTGGTTTCATTTTATGATGGATCACAGTTCAAGCGGGGCACTTGCGGGGTTGTTATCCGCGATGTTTGCCCATCCAGATAACTTTACTCCCATCAGCCTTTCTGTTGTCTTAAGCACATGGCCTCTAGTGGCTTTCGGCAACAATTGTGTAAGTTTCTTGTGTTTGCTGTGAAAATATTAGCTGGTTGTATCATTTGGTGTTGCTAGTAGATTTGTGCAATGAGTTATTGCCTTATGTCAGTGTCTCAATGCTACAGAGTCTGAAGCTTAATCAGCTTACACGACTAAGCTCCAGAGGCAGATGTAATGTGTTGCATTAAATTTTGTTAGAGGTCTTACAAAAACATGAATTGCAATATTTTGAGAAAATGCAAAAACAATGGCCAGTAGAAATTTCGTCTTCATGCATTGAAATTCTTGTCTATATTTCTTGCAAATAATGGATCATAGTTATTTCAATTACACATTCTTATTCTGCTTTTTTAATGACATTTTAATGAGCGCAACTGTTTGGTAATCCGTGGCTATTGTAATTGTGAATGGTACCTGGCTCCTTGTAGTCTGGTTGATCATGTTGGCGTTGGCTTTTTGTCCAATTCACTCAGATTAACCAAAGCCTTTGGTCAATGACACTGCCGTTCAGGGATTGCGGTCCTCCATTCTTGCCACAAATTAGGTTAAACTGTTCTTGCCCTTGGGCAGTCTCTTGCTGTCCACCGGATAGTCGGTGATCGGCGATGGACTATGACACAAGCTGTGGTCCTGCGAGATTTTCTACACTTCTAGCAGTCTAGCTTACCATGTTTTTGTCACAATCTTCTATATCCTGCGCTCATAAGCTTTCACATGTTGTAAGTTTTACTGTTTTGGGTTTACAGGTTTGCTTACTAACTTGATTAAGAGGGACACATCAAAACAAGAAGTAGTTTGTTATTTATCATGCTGTGCATTCTTGTACTGCTGGATCACAAATTATAAAGGCTGCAAATTGGATTATTGGTTGTTTCAACTGTTCACATAGTTGATTATAACAATTTCTTGTTGTGTGTCCTCTGTGTGTAAGGGAGGATCAGTGCAGGAAAGATATTTATATAGTGTCTTTTTTGGAATTATATCTAAATATCAGTATGTTTCTATTAGGAAGGTCAGCATATTGTAGTAACTTCTTTGTGGTGGTTATGGCCTTATAGCCCTCGTTATAAATCTATCTATGTCCTTGGAATGACCTAAACTAGTAGGACCTCAGTTGTGGACACTTGTCTGTACTCTGGGGAGAAAGGTTACTGCAATCTGGTTGGATTGCCATGGTTACCATAGCATCAGTGATTCATATTTCTGGAAGAATAACTCAACGTCCGCTAGGGATGCTGCATTTGCAGATTTGCATCCACAAAGGGTCAATCGGACACGTCTTGTCCTGATGAGGGTTTTGAGTGACTGTAAATAGTTGGTGCAGCTTGCTGGGACTCTTGGGAGGACTTCAACGGGACTCTGGGAGTACTTTGAGAGGTCTCGGCTCCATCTCTGATTACGCAGTGTCTCCATCATTCTTGTCGCAAGCATGTCTCATAGTTGCAAGTGCTGTTGTCTCATAGTCACACAGGACTCGCGAGTCAGGCTACGAGGACCACTTTCTGTCACCTCAGCAGCATTTTTTTATCATGCCCTGGATGCTATCACGTTGCCTAGCAACCCATTGAAATGGCATAATCAATGTCATGTCACATGTCTGTACTCCAAATGGACATCATTAAGACTCATCGAACTGTGTGACTGTTGATGGCGATTGCCGGCAATGGCATAAAACGCCTGATGTAGCCTTTTTTTTTCAGTCAGAGGGATTCTGATTGCGTTCCTGGAATGACTTCTCATTTCATGGACTTTTCTATTCCATGAGTCTCTTTTAAATGTACTTTCTCTTGGAATCGATCATCTGCATTTGGTCGTTTATATTTCTGAGACATTTTTAGCTTGTCGCGAGCCAAGTACTTTGAATTTTGCTATGGATTATGATTTTTCCATTAAGATAAGCATTTCACACATCATACTCAGCCAGACAATATGACGCTATAAATGTAAATCTTATTTCCTGTGAATTTGGCTGTATTATCTACTTAATTGAATTGAATTATCTGAGTTGGAAATTCAAGCTAATGAACCGTCTCTTTCACTGCTGCCAAGATTGTTGTAGTTCCTGGAATGTGCCATATAGGTTATCTCACTTTCCAATTAATGGATATTACTGCTGCTGTGTGAAGCAAAAAGTGGCACCGAGATCTTATCTGTTGCAGCAGTTCAGATGTATCTCAGGATTTGAGTGTTGTGCAAGTCTAATGTAGAGTACATCGTCTATGGAAATATCGCTCTATCCGTGGTATTTAACGTAAATTAGCCTGGTCAGGACTGATGTGATAACCTCTTTCTGTTAGCTGTTCGGTAATAATATATCTATCAGGAATCAACTAGCAATACATTTTATAAATTTATATTTGACAACAGAGGATGCTGTAGTGAAATTTGTTGGGACTCCATTAAGTGGATAGATATTTCATTGGAAGGATGTGATTTGCACTGTTTGACAGCATTACCAGGCTGATTACTATCTGCGTGATGTTCATTGAAACACCACCAGTCAGCAATGAACACTACTAGTAAGTAGAGAATCATTGTCTTGAACGGGATGACAGGAATAATGACCTTGCTGCCCAAACTTTTATGCAAATTTCACATGAAGAATTAAATTTTTCTGTACGATTGTGCATTTTATGCATTGTGTAAGTGCAAAATCACATTGCTGGAAAGTACATAAGATATATTGTATGCCAGTTATTACTTTGGTGCCAATTAAGCTTCATTAGGACATTTCATTATACAGCATGAATTGCTGCTGCATCAAAGCATGGTGTTCCATTTGGGGCACAGGAAAAACCCTTGCATGCTTCGGAACTTGATGTAGGGTGCTGCTACTGCTGCTGCTGCTGCTGGTTGTTCAGCATCATGCAGTGGATGCAGTGGGTAGTGTAGTTACCCCGCAGTCCCAGATTGATCTGAAACAAACGCAAGGGAAGAACTGTTGGTGCTTCTGGCACCACAGCATTAGGCCGGCTGACGCCATGCCCACTGGCTGCTTTACCTGTGCAAAGAATAGGAAGGTACGTCCCCTCGTGTGCTATTTCAATGTTGTGGCTTCGTTGTGGCTTATCGATTGTCGTAAGTGATGATATGTTGGAATCATGTAGTTAATGGGTACATAGGTGTCGCTGTGATATTTCTGTTTTGTAATTTTCGAACTCATGGAGCTCAAATTAAGATGTGTCATTGATACGCCATAAAGAAATGACAGATATTTTTGTTGTTGATAGTGCCTCATAATGTACGGTGTATTGACAATAAGGACAGATAGTATTCCTATGTGACACATTTGCTATTTTATCGACAGCGCACTTAAAGTTCATTTCGCTTACATCAGTTCATGGGTGTTGTGTTGGAACCTGGAATGATCACGACGATTGCATGTCTTCTTGACATCTGTCGTCATGATCATAGTGTGCTCTATCTGCTTGCTTGTTCGCCTAACTGGTTTAACTTCACCCCTTTTGGTTGTCCTTATGCACTTCACAAAATACAAGTTCATTTGCAGTTATGCCATGTGTACTAATGACATTGTGGGCTTGATGAAATCTGCATAATATTTTTGATTCATTCATACAGCACAAATAACATGTGACAGATATGCTGTTGTCCTCGTCTGAGTTTGGTCCCTTAGTAGCCATAAATGTTATGTTCTCTGTGGCTGATCATGATATAAATTGCTTTTAATAGACCTTTTCATCATCTTTCTCCCTTCTGAGATTTGTTTGGAATAATGGATTTAGTTTGCAAAGTGTCTTGTTTTGTTGTAGGAATGCTGAGCAATTAACCATCTTTATAACACACAATTATAGTGCAGATTTAATTAGAAATGCATGAAATTGTGTAGCTTTCCGTATGTTATTTGTAGACGCACTATACAACTGTTATATGAAGCTAAGGCTGGCTATGGCACTTGCTCCATATTGTATTACCATGTGTAATAACACTCCACATTCAATTCTATGAGATGAGGAACAGTAAGAGCAATAGTGTAAATTTGGAAGGCTTTGTTTTTGTACAACTACAGCAATGCAATGCACCATATTACTTGCCTACGGCGTATATGAAATATAGCTGAAGCGATATTTTTAAGAGTTTTGAGAAATACTTATCTTTTAGAAGTCTTGGTGAGGAAGCCTTGGGAAGGTGCACCTAAGCAACATTGAGCAATTTTGTCCAGATGTTTGATTTTGTAATATGTTTAAGATACTGATATGGGACTTATTAGTCAGTAAAATGATCGTGTCATGATTGTCTTCAATCTGTTTCTTGGTGAATCTACTTTATGTTTTGTATGCAAGTGCTAAATTCTCGTATTTGATGCCAATCTAAATTTAAATGAAGTAGATTAAAAAGGTGCACTGTCTGTCAAATTTGCACATTAAAATAATGATATAAATCAATACTGCCTTCTTGTCTCATGATATTTTATACATACCCACTTTAGCACAACAATTTAGTTTTAATTTACAATAAATAATATAAGTATTAGTTTTTCATGCCATCAAAAACTCAATATGAAACAAACCCAGTGATGACGTCACAACACTAAACAATGGTGATGATGTCATTTCCATTGTGTTTCCAATGTTTTGGTCTGGATTTTCTCTCAATGTATAATTCATTTTTAAGTAATTAATGCCTTATAAAATCATAAATTCAGACAAATTTAGTGTGCCTTGATTAATAAAGGTAATTTTCAACTGTTTAATTGGGTCTTAGAAAATTGCAAATTTGACAGACATTGCAATTTTAAGTGGATGATTAACTGATGAACTATGACATATCTGTAGCAATAGATTAGTTCAGATCAAGGCATCTTTTGTGGAAAGCGAACGGGTACTGTCCAGTGTTAGCATCTGATAAGGACTTTGCGGGCTTTCAAGCCTGTTGGTTCTAACTTCATTTCAGTGTATTATTACCTAGTGGTTTCATGTAATTCTTGAGTTGAAGTTAACTCCGAGGCCCTATCATCTCATCATTACATCCGCCTCTATCAGCGTGTCATTGGTTGACTAAGATTCTGACAAAATGTACAGAGGCTGATACAGCGTGTCATAATCAATGATGATTGGTTGAAAAATCATACTTAGTATGATGTAAGTACCATTTATTCAATATTTTCATGGCATGCTGGAGTTAATGATAACTCGATTTGCATTTTCCACCATTCATGCATCCCTCTATACCTGGCTTAGTTGAGGCCAAGTTATATGCGGCTTGAAACCAGTTAATATATGACTTGAAACAAGCGTATATATATTCACCCCACCCAATGGACTAAATTCCACAGGTCTCCTGATCAGCCCCAACGCAGTATCATGGCAAGGGTCGTTCTGATAAATTAGTACGGTTTGATCATCCGGGGGCATGCTGAAAGATTGGGGTCCCCCATGCATTATTGTTGTTTATAACCACAGGCTGCTTGGTATAATCAGGTCGGAAAGGTGATGGGGCCTATGCTGCTGCTGCTGTTGCTGGACAGTGCTGGTTAATTTGCCTATTCAGCAAGTGTTGTGAAGTGCAAGATTTTAGCCCTTACTGAGCTTACCTGCTTTCATATGGATGTTTGATATTGTTTAATGCCTTAATTCTAAAACTTGGGTTATTTATCTTTTAACTGTTGAGTCTTGGTTTTTAGTGAATTTTAGAGGTAGATGAAATGCTCAGATGATCACAATTTAATTCTAATACAATTTAAATCAGTACAAATACATTATTTCTAACGCCTTTGCGGGAAATACATAAGACATGTCCTTCAACGTCCAACATGAAAATTAAATGATTCACCCAAACCTGGTGAAGGGTTGCAGAGTCATTTCATTTCACTGTGTATTGAGCTTTGCATGAGAAATGTCAGTTTTCCAAATCATTACAGAGAAAAGGAAAAAAACCTTAAGTTTCAAGTGTTGTTTTCCTTGCTCGAAAATTACCTAAGGACTTATATCATCGAATAATGAGGCACCCCCCGACAGAGTTATTTACAATGATTTTAAGTCACCTTCACAGGTCATATTTATATTTGACTGTCCATTTGAGTGATTTCCCGCAACATCCAATGCTCCGTTGTACCCTTATGTGGGGTTGTGGAATCACATTTCAAAAGACCATTTGTCATTGTGTGCAGAGCATGTTTTTGCGGCAGTGATTAACAATTTCTGTGGATCATCATTGCTGGGATTGCCAAGGGATGATCAGTTTTGTTTACAGCTGGGAGTAACATCAGATAATTCAGGCACGTAGCCTGATGGTGGATGCAGATCGGATGGGTCATATTATTCTTTTGGAGTGGAGGCATTTTGAGTGGTTATATAACAAGCCTTTTCATTTTAGTCTCAATTTGTGTGATGTTTTTGTTCAGCAAATTTAGTAGCAACTGGATGAGAAGCTGAGATTGTCCTCAGCTGTATCACGACAAAAGATTTTGAGCTGTGGAAATATCGTGAGCTCTTACAAGCACGATAAGCGGTTGGCTTTCCTGTCAGTTTCAATTTGTATAATGTTCAGTAAAGCAAATTTGATTACAACTGAAACAAATATTTTAAAACAGTTACATACAATTTGGGATGTAACAAATATATACGCCAGAGAAAGAACAATGGCTGAGTTCTATGGAATGTCTCCTTTGTGTCTGCCCTCTGAAGAGACAGTCTTAGAACAAATAATTTGAAACAGCGTTGTAAAGCAATTTAAGCAAAGTTCAGCAGAGATATCTTAGTAATATACTAAAAAAAACTTTGACGGGTGCTCTTGGACAAAATTGTGCATAGTATTCTGTTTTTATAATTGCCTTCAATTTCAGTGATTCAATCACAGCATTAAGCTCCATGATCTCAGGTAGGGCCTCTGTAGAATGTTTGCTTACATAGGGAATAAAAAAAGTATGGCTACATCATGTACATTATGTCTGCACATAGATATGATACCTATTTTGGGCAGAATTACAGAAATCAAACAATTTGAACAATGACCAGGATGGTTCCTTTTGGCTTTAATAATAGAAAGGCCTTCTTATTAGCAATGCTGTTGTGAGACTTTGGTGAAATAATTGTTTTTTTTTGTTGGGTCACAAGTTGTGTTAATAGGGTTGCCTGGAAATGTTGTTCATATGGTAATCCATGTACAAACTACAGAATTCACACTGGAGTGTATTGTATTAGCAATGCTTACTGGAGCATAAGTACAATTTTAGTTATTTATAGATAGTATAAATATGCTTTTTTTTTCTTTTTTTGCAGAGTTTCTTCGGTTTCGGCCAGAGTGCCGATATCGACATAGTGCTAGATGGACAGGACACACGGAAAACTGCAGAAATCAAGACAGAAGATGGAAAGAAGGAACGGTGTTATCTCTACTATGATGGAGAGACTGTATCAGGAAAGGTCTGTATTAAAATATTTTAATGAGTTGAATTTGTATAATCAAATCATGTTATTCCACAAAATGTCGGATGCTGATAAATCTGAAGCTTATTGGAGTTGACACCCTGTGGGCTATAAATTCATTTACTTTACCAGGTATTAAAGATGAACCATGCAACAAGCTAAGATTCTTGTGACAGGCACTTGAATATGATTAATAATTAATTCATCACAGATGTCTATTAAAAAAATCACTCTGTTTGCTTTGTTTGTTGCAAGTGATGTTTACAGTAGTAGGGGGGAAGGAAACCTTTGTAAATAACAGTTTATTTCTCTGTTGTTGATTCATATCATACTCCTTTGTATTTCAGGTTAATATCACATTAAAGAAGGCCAGCAAATTTGAGCATCAAGGCATCAAAATAGAATTTATAGGACAAATAGGTGAGAAAGAGTATCAAAGAACTTTTGGTTGAGTTATGTTACATAATTATCATTGATTGTAATTATGATATTGCCAATACAAGTAAACAGATAAGAGCCAAGATATTGTTTATTTGCTAAAACAATGTAAAATATCCTTTTTTTTTTTTCAGAACTTTATTATGACAGAGGAAATCATCATGAATTTACTTCTCTTGTCAAAGAACTTGCCCGACCGGGAGAGTTATCACAAAACACAAGTTATGACTTTGAATTTGTGCAGGTAGAAAAGCCTTATGAATCGTACACAGGAGCCAATGTACGACTAAGGTTAGTAAAATTATGTCAATCATCAGTCGATTATTTCTTCAACAAAATGTAGTCTCTAACCTGCCATTAAAGCAACACAAAGTCAGCCATTGGGTTTCATCTCAGCAGTTCATTTACATTCTCTGGTGTTACTCAAACTTACAGAACTCAGAACAATTTATTCAAAATATCACATATTAAAATATGTACATTCGGCAGAAATTCTTCCGCTATCAAGGGCCACACCCTAGTTAATAAACAAATGAACTTTCAAAAATTCAAACCATAATAATTTTAAGACTTTTAGATAATGACAACATACAACATACACAAATCAATTAGTACGGATCTTGTTTGTTTGCCATTAGGTGAGTGACCTGGTGAATATTCAATAAGAAAATTACATTTTAATATATACAATAAAATTATAACTAAATGCCTTAGTTGCCATGTTCCTTGACAGAAGATATGTTATGTAACAGACTTGGAAGGAAACCCAACAATCTGTCACGTAACATATCTTCTTTCAAGTTCCAAAGAAAATGTATTAGGTGACAATTTTGAATGTTTTCTTTGCAGATACTTGCTCCGAGTCACGGTAGTAAAACGTCTTAACGATGTCGTGAAGGAACAGGACATAATTGTCCACACCCTATCCCAGTACCCTGAAATGAATAGTAGCATAAAAATGGAGGTTGGAATTGAGGACTGTCTGCATATAGAATTTGAATACAATAAGTCAAAGTAAGTGAATCTTTCTTTGGTAATTATCCGTATGGAAATTGGACTGTCATTTGCTGACTTGACTCAAATATAGGTGTAAATGTTTACTTAAAAAATAACTACAATCTTGTTAATTTGGAAAAATGGCAGTGTTTTTCTTCATGTAGAAATAGCTTGCTGCTCAGCGACATCAATATGGTACATAATTGGTGTATTCTGTTAATGCATTATTATTATGTTTATTCGTACCTACATAGTACAAAATTATGGAAAAATTTAATTGAACAGTTTATGAAAGCATCACTATAAAGAAAATCCAAAAAAAAATTGTACATAAAAAATTTAGAAATTGTAAAGCATCTTGTCTGTCCATAATTGAAATCCACTGTCCTTGTGAGACAAGAACTAAGTCTCTAATAGCTGTTCCTGTGACAGTATCTTCTTGCGTGTAGCAATTGGCTTCACAGTCTCTGTTCACTATATGAGATAATTATGCTGCCTTGTACAGTATGTTCCTCACTATTAAGACCATGAGTGGTGCAGTTTGTATTGGTTGTAGTAGTGAGGTAATCTTAATGTCGAGGCAAACTAAATGGTCCAAAAATGAGTGGTGTTAGTGATGAGGTGTTCCATCCTAAAAATGAGGTGCTCTTGAAGCAGTGTTCCACTATATGTTGTTGGAAGGGAGACAAATTGTGCAAATAATTTGCAATCCTTTACAGTGTGATAAAAATGTACAGATCAGAAATATTACCCCGGAATTGCTACAATCGCTGTGGAATATTCACTGAAAATTGGGGAATTCTTTTCATTATTAATTCAGTACCTAAGATTAAATGTGATTATTATTTTTGGGTGTATACTATATAAAACTTAAAATGTTTATTTGCTATTTGATAATTGTTTGCTTTTTGGGAATACTTAACACCGTGTTGTGAAGTCAATAAGGCAATCATTTCCACCTAGTTATGCCACATACTTCTTCATGTATCCATGAATTAGGCCTTTATTATTATAGATCTGTTAATTTGCTCACGAACGATGATACTGGTTTGTCTGCCTGTACTATGTTACATTTGAATATATATTATATATATCTCATGGCATAACCATTAACATGTTTTCGCAGGTACCACTTGAAGGATGTTATTGTGGGAAAGATTTATTTCTTGCTGGTTCGTATTAAGATAAAATACATGGAACTAGGGATTGTCAAGCGAGAGACTACCGGAGCAGGTGATGACCTCGACTGTTGTGCTCAGTTTCCGCCTTTTTTATTTAATTTTCAGCATCATCTTTAGTGTCTAGGTGTTCATGTATTCATTGGTGTTGTCTCTTGTGTTTGCTGTCATTTTACACTGTTGTATTTATGCACGCAAGTAGTCAAGAATCGACCACAATGAACAAAAAAACTTTTTCGTATAATTTGCTCTGGTCTTGGTACTAAATCGCCAATATGAAAAAGGTCATTAAGACTACAATTTTTCTTTGATTTTGGTTTATTGAAAAAACTTTACAACACTGGAAACTTTGTTCATACGTGGTCGGTTCTTCAAATTAATTGTACATTTGATTTTCATTTTACAGATATCACATTACTACTTTTGATTTCTTTCCACACCAGGTGTCTCACAAGTCTGTTGTTGGCCACCTGGTGTCTTCAGTTTTGTCTCTGGTGAAATCCTTCGCAAAACCTTCTTTTGATAAAATTTGGCTGCATCATTTGTCAAAGTGTACAATACTATTGTCAAATTTGACCCAATATTTAAATTTTTGTTTGTAGGATTTTATCTTTATTAGACAAGACTTGTACAATGTACTCATAGCTTTTGTGTGTTCAGTTATGTTGTGATTTCTTTTTTAGATTTCTTATTGTTTGTTTTTTTCTTTTTCATCTTATCTTTGTTGTTGACCATTGCCAACAATCAACATCAGGTATCATTTGAAAGATGTGATCGTAGGAAAGATCTATTTTCTGCTTGTGCGCATCAAGATCAGACATATGGAATTGCAGGTCATTAAGAGAGAGACCACGGGAACAGGTACTAAACCACAATTAAGGCCCTTTTAAGCCTGTAGTTAATAAAAATTTTGCTTATTATCTCTAAGTTGTTTGGACAGCCTAATAGTAAATATCTTTAATGTACTAAAAAAAAAATGTTGGCAAAACATTATCTGTGAAAACTTTCAAGTTCTTATCTAAATAATTTGTCTTAGTTAAGCAATTTTGAAGCAGGAGATTAGTTGGCAATGCTTTGTAACGTGAAGCAATAACGCAATCAATACAGTATAAAAGAAAAAAGACTAAACTGTGAATTAAAAAGATAGTAAATCAGTAAACTGAATGGTAACTTCAACAGGCGTGGGCCAGGACCAAGGGGGCTATAGTGAGTATGGCAAAATATTTCAAATGGTTAAGGATTGACATTGAATCTCTTTCAATTGTAGGATATGAATTTGCAAGTTCTTGAAATAAAACAAAATCTGGTCAGAGAATGCTAGTTAAAGTTGCGCTGGATATCTATATCTCTCCATTAAATTAAAATATTGCACCTATTTTGTATCATTAGAAATGACACAATAATCAAAAATTCAATGAAAATGGTCGCTGATTTTACACTATATGAATCTCCCAAATTGTAATCATGGTCAAGAGGTTATCTTGCAATGCAAATACAATATGATTTTAAGGTAAACACTAGCACCAAATGTATGCCATATCATAATATTTTGTCTCTGACCGAATTTTTGATTTAATGTTTTACGAAGAGATAGATTAATTGCTGGCAGTTAAAAACCATATCTGAGAATTAACTTTTAGGTTATGATGTTTGTAATTAACACGACCCTTTTAAGATTCTACACTGACATTTTCATAAACTTTTATTGTAATTTTATACTTTTTGGTATGAATTTCTTTAATGTTTAAGCAACATTAACATCTGTTGTTAAGTGTCTTTTCACGTAGCTAGATGAAGCATGTCGCTAATTGTAGAATGATGGATGTAAGACTTTAGTTGATGTCATGTTTGTAGGTTTGTACTTCTTGGTAGATTAATCAGAATGACAGAGGGAAATGTCTAAGCATTAAATTTTGAGTGTTTGGTATCTTAAAAATTATTATTATTTTTTTATTGGCATGGCTTTTTTCTACAATAAAACCAAATGACATTCATGCAGTGAATGTTAATGTTAAATTTATTTCAAATTGTTTGTTTCTCAAAGTAGCTTTGTGTGATCCTTGAAATTCATTAATACCTTTTATTTACAGGTGCTAACACTTTCAATGAAAATGAAACCATAGCAAAGTATGAAATAATGGATGGAGCACCTGTACGAGGTATGTTTGGATTGATTGCGATCAATCGATCGGTCAAACTTTATTTCCAGGTGTCATTGTTTTATAGATTTTTGAAGCAAATGACAATAATAAAATATCTTGCAATTCATACTGCAAGTGCATATGAGTTAAGCCAATGCTTTGTAAAAATGATGGTAGTCTAATGAATGAAAATATGCCGTACTTAAAGTAAGTACTTTGAAAGTGAAAGTAAAAGTAAGTACTTTGAAAGGATAAAAACATATCTGAGTATTAACTTTTATGTTATGATGTTTGGTAAGTAACACGAGCCTCTTTTAAGATTCAACATTTTCTTAAATTTTTATCAGCTGAGACCAATGCATTCTCATGATCATAAATCATGCTTTTAATCAAGAAGACATGACTGCCGGGCAGAAAAGTATTACTTTTATTCTAAATGAATACAATTTAATCTCTGTTGACATTTTTGAAATGCACTGATCTGTTCTCTAAAATAGAAATTTCTTTTATATAATAATCCTTTCAATATATATAATTTGACATGATATTATCATAATTGATACATTTGTTCAACATACAAATAACTTACAATAATACAGTACTTTTACAGTAAGTGAAACAGTCTGTATTAAATGTTGTAACTATGTATTTTACAGCAAGTTGCTCCCGGTTGTGACTAGTAAAAATACTAATAATACAAATAAAAAAACAGACAAATATATACTGCTTGTCCCAGTGGTTTAACCAAACTGGCTATCCATGTACCATATCATTCAATATAACTTTATTTCTACAGGAGAGTCAATTCCCATCCGATTATTCCTAAGCGGCTATGAGCTCACCCCAACAATGCGAGACATCAACAAGAAGTTCTCCGTCAGGTACTACCTTAACCTGGTCTTAGTGGACGAGGAGGAACGAAGATACTTCAAACAACAGGTAGGCGATGTAACTTAAATAAACCAATGCTCTTGGAGTGTTGCATACAAAACCATATCATTCATTATTGTACATCCCCATATTCAAAGTGTTGGATATAACCAATGTTCTGGGAGTGTATAGGTATAGTACAAAGCCGTAACATTCAGCAATTAGTGTACATGCCTCTCCCTTTATGGTGGAGACTTGTGTGTCCAAACCTCATTCACTTATGATGGGATGTATTATACTCTTCCGTCGTCTTCGTGCATCGTGATACTTGTGGTTTCCTGTAGTAATGGCTGGACTGAGATTAAATAAACCGATTCAGATGTCTTTACCAGAATTTTATTTGCGCTTAAGCATCTCACCATGTAACCAATGGATTCCACCGAGTGGCAGCACATGTGGTATTGATCTTGGCTCTCTCTACCAAATAATGCTTCAAGTGTTTCCACAAGACTCGCCTGCTATATATATATGTCATATCTCACTCATGGAAACAATTCTTGGCGTTTTGCAGGAAATTACAATATTCAGAAGAGCCGACAAGCAGAGAAAACCTATTCAACAGTTGAAGAAATTGCATTCGCCAGTAGACCAGCCGAGAACTACCAATGACGAAACATCACCCACGAAGTGAAAGCAACCTTCCATATGAATTCATTGTAGTTTTGCTGTCCCATTATGTATTCAACATTTGCATCATGTCTTTGTCTGACCAATAGGCCTTTCTTGTACATAAGCCGTATTTTATGAAGTTACAATATGAACATTATCATTGTTCTAGACTCGATATTTGTTTGCAAAAAAAATGCATGTTGAATGGAGGATAAATGGGTGCGTATGACAAATATAATAAAAAGACGATATCAAATCAAAGTACACTAAGACTATTTATCAGGCCCTACAAATATATGTCATCTTTGATTTATGTTGTGGATTGTTGAAATCTGCAGACATCAAAATAATTTGTTTGTCAAACAACTGTGAAATATGACTTCCAGATAGATGTTGTCTTTCCTTTCTAGTAAATATCACAAGTTGAGTGGCTGTTTGTACCTACATTTGCTCCAAATATCAATTTGAGGAACAAGGTGGTGGTGTGAAGGGGAGAATTCAGTAATTACTTTGGCCATGCTGGGATCATGGGTGGGTACTACTGCTCTGTACTGCATTGTATATCATATATATATATATATGTATATATATAGGTAATAATTATCAACATTTGTGTAACTTATATATTGCAATGTGCCACAGGAAGTCCCTACAAGAAAAGTGTAATGTTAGAAATTTTCAGTTCGCGTGTAGATGAATTAAAACAAGGCAATCGGAGAAATTGATAGGAAGAGAAATTGCTCACAGTAGGTTATCTTTTCATACATTCTTTGACTGTGTGCCAGTTTTGTTAGTTTAATATTCTGCAGGGCTGAGGTTAATAGGAGCTAGGAGTGGATGAAATAGTTCTGATGTATTATCGTCTCATATAAATATTAAGGTACCACTATATCACTGCTCATTCACATAGTGTACATAGCAGAGATAAGTCTACACTGTTATAAAATTGTTTTGTTTGTAGCTATGAAATAATGAGTTAACCTGCGTTTTTGTGCAAACCAATTCTGCTTCTAATTAATACAGCTGGACTAATAAGTGTTATGCCAAATTTTGCTTTTCATCTGATGAGACAAACTGAAAATGGTTTTCTTTTTGGCTCAGTAACACAAATAGCATGGTTTGCGATATTCATAGCTGACTATCAAGCACATTTATGTTATGTTTGGTAAACAAAATATGTGTCCATTTTGAAGCAATGGAATAATATGCATGTCTTTCTCCTGGCTAATTCATTGCTCTGAATTTGTAAATCTGCTCAGTCAAATCGTGTGCACTACAGCCACATTATAAGAAAGGTTTTATCATATGAATAACAGTTATAGGGTGAAATATTAACGTACAAGTCCGTCGGATGATAAAGTTAGAGCATTTGTATTAAGAACTAAATTAGTTGGCTCTGTTGTTGTCAAACCAGATTACATTCCACTATTAATCCTTTCAACAATCTGGTGTTCGAGCAACATTGAATATTTTTTCCAGAGAATTAAGCCCAGGGCAGTTTAGGCAATAAACTTTGTTAGAACAAGGTTCTGTAATGGTTTCTAGTCAAGCTGTGAAGTCACAGTATCTTGTATCATCAGCAGCCCCATGCAAATGAACAATTAAGGTTAAATGTGTGACATGTCAAAACTTTGGTACTTGTGGTTTCATAGATTTCTTTGATGTGATGTGGATCAGATTATCTTAAGTATGTGCATAATTTCCTTTGTTAGTTTATCAGTGTATAAATTTGAGACATTAAATGTCAATCCAGTTGCTTGCAAAAAGCCTGCGAGAGGTGGCATCAGAATCTGTTTATTTTAAGCTGGTGTCAATTGTAATATTTTGTAACGATGGTGTGTTGTATATAGGGTTTATGCACAGAAGGCTGATTATAAAGTACAGCTGGCCTGAAATGCTGTATTGTATCAAATGTTATAATGAATGAATATTTAAGATATCTTGAGAATGATGAACGATGAAGTCCTTGTTTTATAAATAGGTTATTGTTTTGTAATATTGTTCTAATTAGCAATGCATACTCTAGAAGTAGTTGTACATGTTTTTCGCAGTAATGCATTATTATAAATATTACGGGATATAACACAAAAATTGTGATTTAGCTTTTCATCAGTTTCTGAAAATTGGTCACAGGTTCATTTTATGCCTAATTTAACTACTCTAGAATTAGTTCAGGGTTAAATCCTACATGGTCATTGCTATTAAAAATATAACTTGCATAAAATAGTGAAGTGTATATTGATCATGTGAATTTTTAGTGGAAAAATAAGACTAAACCCATGATCGTTATTTTCCATAAAATGTTATTCATATGTTTTCCAAAGATTGTACACCAGTATCAAGATTCAACAAAGGTTATGTTTGTTAAGAAAAAGTTGTTATTTATAGCATGTTGACATGTACCTCTGTGTTCTAAACAATAAACCACTGGCGTGTATATTAAATGATTTTGAGGAACAATAAAAGTGTAAACTTGAATACATCTTCTTAGAGTTATGATCTTGAGACGTAAGCTTAATTAAGATGACCTAGTGGTGGATTAGGCTCTTGTCAAGCTCTTTTCATTTACAGCAAAGGGTGGCGGTTTTACATTAGTAAAACAAATTTGTGTGGGGAAAGCAAATTATCGCACAGATCGAGCCAAACCATTGGAATTGGCTCTACTTAGCTCTACACAGCAGGCTCTACCTTAAAAAATGAAACACAGTACAGCACTTGTTTCATGAAATTTAACTCAAAGGTCATGCACCATGCCACTTTGTGGTTAGTGTATTGTGTGGTTGTAAACTCGTGTTTACACTGATCAGCTGTTGAGGCGGAAGTGGCTGAGTTGCTTGTAGCCGTGGCGCGCAATGACCAATCAGCGGCCGAGTTTTTGCATCTCATTATCTGAAGCGCGCAAATTCGAGAACGCCATTTTGTCATCAGTGTTTGTCAAGGAAGACATTCGCGGACGGAAAAGTTGAAAATTAATCCGATTACCAGGTGATCGAAGTTTCATTGTTTGCCACGACAAACAACATGAAGTAAATCATTGTTTTAGGAGAGTTCGACATGTCAAGGCTTTCGTACCTCAGGTGAGTCGACGATTCTTCTCTCGTCTTTGTGAGGACATCTGTGCCTGTCACCTCAGACTGCTCAGTGTTTCCCTTCTTCCTCCACTTGGCCAAAGAATAAAAATGAAATTGCACGAAATATACGGCTCGATCGGCTTTGTGTTTTTCACAGTTTGTAATTAAGCATCTGTTTGTGTGAGTGATCTTGGTTTTGTCAGTTACCGAGACGGGTGGCGAAAATTACAGCTTGTGAAAATCTGACAACAAAACAGCAGGTTCATTTTGACAGCTTTGGCCATGCCCATGTTTTTGTGATAGGTGTGGTGCGATATTTTTGAGCTTACTTCTAATTTAGTTCAGAGCTACTTCTAAAATTTTAACCCAAACTAAGAATCCTTTAAGATGGGAATTTTTAATGTTACTTCAGCTATCTACAATGATTGACCGATTTATGAAAAATTAAGGCGCAATGCATGAGTCATTGGGAGGATTTCGCAAGTACGCAGTCGCAAAAAGATGGCGCAAAAATGTCAAAACAAATGATGGATGACTCTCAATAACTTTTAGTCTTCAACTAACCTTGCCTGTCTGAAAAGTTTAGGGTAGACTTGTACATTCTTCTATCTACCCAGTTTTTGGATTGCAATTAACGTGAGTTTTTGTTGGCAAGTTAGACACATTCACTCAGATTCGCTCATGGCTGCAAGTCATTGAGTGAGCAACGTGTCACTGTCAAATGCTTTGTCACAGTTGAGCATCTCAGAAAAGTGAGAAAAACTTGGAAACTGTTGACATCCAATATACAGGAAACAAAATCTGGATCACTTCACCATTGATTGACTCGAGTTGTAGTTTGGAGTGATGCCTATTGGATTTGATCAATTGTGTATTGTTTGACACTTGAACACACTTCATGAGGCAGCATCATAGCATGAGTTAGGTATTAAATAATATAAAAAATTACTGCAATATTAGCTAATTGCAGTGATAGCAGGGTTATTAATTCAACATTTTAATATAACATTGTTAGGTTTTCTGTCAAACTTAAAATACAAGGACTTGTCTGATTTTGCTGGCATTGCATCAACTTATTGTTGGTGATATTGTATTGTCCATTGTGATCATTATTATGATTAATTTATTTGCAGCAGGAGCAAGTATCCATCCATAGGAAGTTATGAGAGTGATGATGAGGATTCTGACGACGAGTCTCAAGATACCGAGTACGAGGTCTCTGGCCCTGTCAGCAAGAAGGCGATCAACAAGGGACGTTGGACCAAAGATGAGGTAAATTCCCTCTTTCATATTTGTCGTGTTATTCGATCAATAAGCTAACTACAATGTTTCAAAGCATACACAAGCCTTAGAAAATAAAGGCTAGCAATTTCAGAGGATCCGTTTTTTTAAGATCTAAAGGGGGTTAAATCTGATCCACAGAGTTCATGACTACTGTAGCACAAGTCCAGTATAGTTTTACTGATGTGGACCCTGCTAGTCCACATGTCCAGAAAGATTTGTTTATTGAAGCGACTTTTATAAGCTTCCATTTACTCCATATCCTTTAGGCATTTCGCATTGAAGTCACCTGTGATCACTAAGTTTTGGTTGAGTTGAAGAGTAAATTATTTAGTCTTGTTATCTAATTATTCGCAGTCTTTGTTCAGGGTAAATTTCCTCTGGCAATCCCTTTGTTTCCTAAATACCAATTGTCATCCTTTGTTTTCAAAGACAATAGTGGTGGTTCACACATGTAGCATTTTCCTATTGAATCTTGTATTTGTATAATGTGGTGTGCATTAGTCTTTGATTACTAACTGGCTGTAATTACCACTGGATTGAAGCATTTTTCCCTGTGTGGACCTCCTAATGCAGGATGCTAGATTAATTGGCATTATAGTATACCAAGGCACATTTTATATTGACAAAGAATATGTGTGCCCTCTGATTAAAGAAAATGCTTTAAAAAGGTTAAGATTACTCAGTGTATAGAAAGCCAGCATTTGGAATGTGTTTGAAGTTAGTATCGAAATGGTTCACCATGCATGAACTGATGATCCATTCAAATATTTACTTATATTAATTATGAAGTTTTTTTGTGGAATCTTGCAACTTTGTTATAGAACCTGTCGCATCTGTACATAAATTGATACAAAGATTTCCTAATTCTGAAAGTTTGGTGGAAACAAAATTGTGAGATTCGACAAAGTAACTAAATACATGGAAAATTTTTATATATTTTTTAGCGTCGAGAATAACTTGCTTCTTACCTTTCCTGTTGGTCTAATGACATAGATAAGGGGGATTAGTAATTAAGTTCATATAGGCTAAAATTTTGGTTGGAGGTCTAATATTATATTTCATTTTGAAGTATGGCAAATTGAAAAAGCTTCTTATTTTTCATTGCCTTATCTGATTAGAAGTATACTGTGTACTCAAACTAATGTATATCCTCAGGTGATTTTACCTGTTCACTGACTTCACTCATCTCTGAGGGTTTGCATTATATTCTCATCAGTCTAAAGCTCTTTTATTGCTCTTTGCAATGCTGGAAAAGTATTTCATACACACTCCATAGATATGCGTTTTGGAATAAAATAATATATGTGTGATAATGTCCATTTATTTTATGAAGGTTAGGTTGAGAATTACCTTACATTCTTTATAGCATAGTACTGTGGGAACCAAACTTATTATATTGTACACAACCTGTTGTGCATGAATGAACACTTGACAGCATTACCCCCAATGCCCTGGGAGGTAGAAGCAGCTTGTCTATCTGCCCATTGTTCCCAGCTGACATGTCAAGCTGAAAAAAACCCCCCTGAGAATGTCCCTATTCTATTGTTACCTGCCCCCAGAATAGGATAATAATACCCTGGTATGTAACCCCTGTAATGGGTGGGTGTTAAGTCGGTGGTAATTTCATACAAAGGGTTTTCTTGATAGTGGATGCATCAGATACATTAAACCTTAACATGTAAGAAAATAATAGTGTCAACTTAAGATAGAATTACAAGTATTTAATGATACATTTTAATATTTGTTTACTTGAACAAAAGGATTTTTTCATTCAATACATTGTCCTTCCATCATGTCCCTCCCTCCCCAGTTGTGCTAATGGCCTATTGCTATTGTGTGGATTAATTATGGGTCCCCAGTAATTCAGAGAAAACCTTGAAAATTAGTCCCTTTTTTTTCTGGTCAGAAAACACCAGAAAAGAACGTTTATTTGAAGTCCACCCAAAAAAAAGCATTTGATGGATTTCGGACCAAAACTGTGATCGCGCAAGGACATCAATTTCAACCTCAATTAGAGAATTTTTAATTCATTCATAAAATGCATACATGTTACATAGTGAACAAGTACTGTTTACTTATTTCAGGATGAGAAGTTGAAAAGAGTTGTTGAGAATCATGGCTCAGATGACTGGCGTTTGATTTCTACATTTTTCACGGACAGAAATGACATTCAGTGTCAACATAGATGGTCTAAAGTGTTGAATCCTGATCTTATTAAAGGTCCTTGGACAAAGGAGGTATGTTTCTTGTTCCTATTATATTTGCATCAATGAAGGGTTAAAATTTCTTGAGCCTGGATTTAAGTTGGTGTAAAATTTGTTAAATTCTGTTAATAGGAAGATGAGAAGGTTCTCCAGTTAGTGGGTCAGTTTGGTCCAAAACGTTGGACACTCATCTCCAAGCACCTGAAAGGCCGTACAGGGAAACAGTGTCGGGAGCGCTGGCATAATCATCTCAATCCTGAGATTAAGAAATCAGCGTGGACAGAAGATGAAGACCGTATGATTTATCAGCTTCACAAGAAATTAGGAAATCGGTGGGCTGAGATTGCAAAATATCTTCCTGGAAGGTTTGCATCATTCTGTCAACTTAAATGAACTATTAGCCATTTGTTATTGGTTGATATATAGAGATCATGTAATGTCATTTTTTGCAGAACGGACAACGCCATAAAAAACCACTGGAATTCGACTATGCGCAGAAAGTTCGAGACTGAGGAAGAGCAGAGAATTAAGCAACAACAGCTGATGACCCAGTCTATGACGACTAATATTCCAGGTCCCCCTCCACCTTACCCTGTTAATCAGTCTTATACACCTTCACAGTCTGGTTTCCACAATCTTCAACCAATACGACTTTTTGATACTAATGAGGTAAGCTATAATCGATTTATTGTGAGAGATGCATTTCATTATTAATTAGCCATAGAAATGAATGACCAATGATGTAAAAAAAGAAAAGAGTAACCTGAATGAGTTAATTTCTTCTTGCAGGCAAATTATGTTCAGAGGACTGGCCCTGGTTCACTTGTAGTTCACAACAGACCTGTGAATAACCTGTCAAGTAAGTGTTAATGTTTATTATTGAAGTATTTAGCTGTTAAAATTAGTGGAAGAGTCCTATGTTATGGTTATTTCTTCATTGTGTTTGCAGATCACCCAGGCTTTCAGAACGCCCCCACCCCATCTCCTCCCATACCTTCACAGTCCCCTATCTGGGGCATAAACTCTATTCAGAACAATCAGCAAATGACCGGAGTAGGGCAGAATCAGCTACAGATGTCCTCCGTGCCCAGCCCTGCGGAATCATACGGCAGTGCTGCCACAGACTCTTACAGCAGTGCTATGATCGAGTCCTACAGCAGTAACAGTCGGAGTAGTCACGGGTTCCCCTCACCTATGAAGTGGACGCCAGAGGCAGATGTGCAAACTGGGTGGGTGTAGCTTTGTATACATATTTGCTGTCTTCTATTGAAGAGTCGAGCATTTCCGAATAGTAATGTCCATGATATTGCTAGTTCAGTTTATTCAGATTGATTTTGAATTAGAAAAATCACTTATTAAGCTCCATTGTTTAATATATATTCAAAGATGACAATTATACGCATTGATGAATGGTTTGGAACTAGGTAACCCCTCTTAGGTGATAAAGTCACCGCTGCTGAAGGGCTACCCCACAACTAACAATCACAAAAATTATATTGTATTCTTATAATCTATAGAAGCCTTGCGTATTACGCAAGGCTCCTATAGATTATAAGAATACAATATAATTTACTTTGCATGCAAATATATGATTATCTATTTTTTTGTGCAGGAAATCATGCATCCCTGACTACCTGGAAAACTTGATCACCACATCAAACGGCCTGGGAGACTTGTCTGCTTATGAGTTTCTCTGTGGTGCTGGTAGTGATAATGTGGACAATATTGGGTTATCTCCATCGCCTTTCAAATACACAAACATCAAGAAGATAACAGGTGAGTTAAGAACAACTTTGTAATCTATTCTATATGAATTTCATCTCCGTTAAAATGTTATGGTACCATATAAATCTTTATGCTTTATAACCTATGTCGCAGATACCTACAGATTTGATGGGAATACATTGTCTTCACTGAAAGCAGAGACTGGTGGTCTCATTCCCATGACTTCTCCCATTGTTTCGAAGCTATCTACCCCACCTATTCTGCGAAGAAACAAGCGCTCCAAGAAAGTATCCTTTTCAGTTATTGACAATACAATTGATGCAAGTTTCATCAATGTGCATGAGGAATTTTGTGTAAATTGTGTACATTTTTTATTTTGAGATGTTGATTTTGGCTGAAAAACTTTTGAAATATTGAAATATTTTGAGTGGATCAGTGATGTACTTACGAACAAAAGCCTTAACCACCTAATGAGAATGCTGACAATGCTGCCAATGGGTTGATGTACGATTATTCTCCATTTTCACCGCCTAACCCTCCCACGGTTCCTTCGACCCCTGGTCAAGAGATCAAGAAGGAAAAGGAGAGTGATGAAACTAAACTTCCGGAAGGGCTGATCACTCCAAAAAACCAACGCATAGTAAACATCCGGCCGAGGACGCCAAAGGATTCTCCTATCCATGGGCTGCCATTTTCCCCTTCCCAGGTATGTAGCATCATAATATGCACTAAAAAAAGTAGTATGGATAAATCTATTATGCCAATCTATAAGCCCAAAAAAAAAAAAAAAATCTGTCATTTCATTCGATCTATTTTTAACGCACAAAAACACAGGATGATAGAAATTTGGGGAATGATAAGTTGCATACTGTGAGGCAAGTGCATTAAGTAAACTAAGAAATCAATCTAAAGAGGAATATTTTTGTCAATAAGCTCAAAGAAATACAAGTTGTTTTATTATATAAATTGCATTGAGCCAACACTTCTGCACTCGCACTTTGTACTGTATCACTTGGCACTTCTTAGTTCACTTGCTATCATTGTCAACCTGTCCTGCAGTCCTTCTTGTGGCATGTTTAATGTGTATTAAGTGTTATGTCATCTTTACTCTTCACTCACCCTATTATATATGGTATAATCATATAGAAATATCTTATTCTTATTGTTGTCTTGTACTGTGTTGTGTTTGTGCGGTACTAGGAATTTGCATGTATTGATATTTATATTTTTAACTTATTCTGTATATTGAACTTTTTTTGTCATTTGTATGCTTTGTTTGTCTGGCCAGTGATGCGCATATACTGTCCTATTACCTTATTAAACAGGGTTAACAACAATTAACTCATATAACCTTGTTGTGGTATATGATGCACACTGGCTTTGCAAATAGTTTAGTTATTGTATTTATTACTAGTACTACTTCAATTACTTGTATTATCTGTTAACCATATCGTTAACCTTTGTGTTGGTAAGTAACAAACAATGCTGTCACAATAACGGATATCCGGTAAAGGACCTTACAATTAAAAAGGTGTTCCGAGCTGTTTGCTCATTAGATTGTATTCACGCCTTGGCATGTATGACCTCATTTTAGTGCACTTGACCAATATGTTGCTGCATTATGTCCACAAAGATCATTGTAACGACATCACAATTGTTTTGAGGATTATGTCATAGTGGTCAATTCCACTAAAACACGTCATATGAGCAAGTGGCTGTGGTGTGAATGGAGTCTAGAGCGTCACTCAGTCTGCAGAAATGCCACAAACGTTCAAGAATTGTCGGTCCTTTGCAATGCCAATAGTGATGACGGCATTGTTTAGTTGTTTTGTTGTTGTAACACTGTGCTTCGCTTACTCTGCTACTACCCTTGGCTCACATGCTGGTTGTTTTTGGTTTCATCTTCAGCTCCTCACCAAGTTCTCTGTTTCCCCCCAGTTTTTGAACAGTCCTGGTTTGCCCGATGGCAAAACCACTTCCACGCCTGTGTCAGGAATGCCAGCTCGTAATGCTTCGACACCATTGGCTAACATAGATCAAAATACAAATGTTGATATCAAGTTGGAGGAGGGGTAAGTTTAATTTTGAAGCTGTTCATAATTTTCTGTAGCTTTGAAGATTCAAGGTTTTTGCAGTTTGTTTATCTGATTAACTGTAGCAAAAGTTATTTAAGTGCAGCTTTTCGAAATTGCCGATATGATGTGCTTACCGAAAATAAAATGATTGATCACAATGTTATTTAACATGAAATTTTATCTTATTTTTGATTGACCTTTAAGTATTCCCCTGAGAAGCGAAAAATCGAATAAGTGTGGACTAATTTATATGTTCATGTAAAGGCTGAACGAGATGTTTTTTTTTTTTACAGAACTGAGGGTAATACCGGAAATAAAACGCCATTCCGCACCCCTCGCATCAGACGATCCATCCTGGACGCCACTCCTCGTACTCCCACCCCCTTCAAGAACGCTCTGGCAGAAATGGAGAAGAGGAATTTGGCATTGCGGAGTCTGGTAAATGATAAGCCAGTATGTAGAATGCTTTTAACCTCCTTGCTCTATTAGATAGATATTATATTCCTGTGCTCTTAATGCGATCTTATTTCAGTGATTTAATCATCTGATTGGTAAATACAAGCTTGATCATGTTGATCTATTTGGGCCTATTATTCACTCTTGTAATTAAGAATCTCTTGGTCTAATTAGTTCTAAGAATATGAGCACTAAATCTGTTTTCTGCTGCAATATATACCATATTTAAGCTACATGTAACTAGTGGTGGTTTGGCATTCTCTTTGCTGTGTTATATGACATGAGCATGTGAATAATATTGCTGTGGTGTCTGGAATGCTAACTTTAAGCTTTAATTAACTTTCATAAGGTGATTGACTTAATAAATATATCCAAGAAACAGATTTTATACGTTTACATGGTTAAATATGTAGGCATGACTGAGTGGCACATAACGATTTATGAATATTTTCAGCCTGACACACCCAGTCAGCTGGTTGAGGACTTAAATGCTGTAATTGAAGAGGAGACGGGCGTCGCACCATTTTCATCGTACAAGAACAGGAGCAAAAGAAAAGATGGCAGTGCCATGAAACGCAAAATGGACAAAGAGGTATGTCTTCAAAATCTTGATTACATGTTGAATTTTTCTTTGCAATGTAGGTCTTGGTATTCAAAGCTTAATTTTGTGTTGTAGAATACTTCACCAAGAAAAAAAGCTCGGAAATCTTTGGAGAGAAAATGGTCGACTCCAGGAGACATTGGTTTGTTTGGAGGACAGGGAGACACCTTAGGATTGATGCCGGAAACTCCTGTAAGTATAATTTATAAGCTGTTGTATCGGTTAAAAGGTTCATTAAAGCTGATTACATAGATTTCGAAACTAAACTCCTGAGGACGTCATGTGAATCCAGGCTTAGGCTATGCTTCAGCCAATAAGATTATTGGATTCACATGACGTATCTGCGAATTTAGTTCCCAATACTATGAGTTCTGCTGTGAGACACATGATTGAAATTTATGCGAGTCCTAATTCACCGAAAATTTTCTTTGCTTCAGAGCAAGTCGTTGATTGGTGACCAGAGTATAGTATTTTCGCCGCCATCAATTTTGAAGGAAACTTTGCCAGAAGAGACAATAATAGATTTGAATGAAGCATTTGCTTTTCCTACAACCCCAAAAGACAAGTCGTTCAATAAGGTTAGTGGAGTGAAATTATTTCTGCAATATTTGTGTAGTTGCAGAGAATGAGGCTTTCACTTATAGCATAATACGTCATGAGTAATGTGATTGTATCAAAAATGTCCTTAATTTACATATTACATATATTTCCAGTCAAAAGCAATTCAACAGATACGCTTCGAAGAGACCCCAAGCAAACAACCCTTCAGTGTAAGTATTCAAACACAAGAAATAATTCAACTTCTCTAAGTATCACAACGTAAATGAGCAAAGAATTCTGTTTAACAATATGCCCCAATAAGTGCAAATGTTATGTGAAGACTCTGTGTAGTGATGTTTATGGCATGTGAAGATGTGGTTACTTATCGTTTGACCTTACTTTTTTTCAGTTTGGTCTTGGTTGGGAGAAAGTTGCATGTGGAAAAACTAAAGATCAGCTGGAACTGACAGAACAAGCAAGACAATATTTGTCCGTCATCACAAACATCAGACCACGATCCCTGAAGTTATGATTTGGACTCCTCGTGTGTAATGTTTGCAAGAAATAAATTTGGAAATATCAGAAGATGAGCAAAACGCTGATATGCAAAGTGGCTTATTTATGGGACTAAATTTGCTGAGTTAATACCTTAAATGCTCCCAATAGCTATTGTTAAATTGTGTCACATTTCTACTTGTACAGAAAATTGCATAACCAAAATTTATGTCTGCATTGTCCATAAAGACAAACCCTAAGAACACCATACATTTCCCTAAGAGCTAAAAGTATTTATTTTCATTTCCCTATTTAATGCCAGGCTATATAAGCAGTATTACATTAACTGTCAGATATTACAACTGACTTTAAACCATGCATGAGATTTTAACATTCACTTGTACAGCACTAACATTTATTTTGTCTTCGTTGCTTTGGAATTGCCTGACCTATGTGTTCATTTCATAACTCCCTTGGTTATTACTTATTAGTGTTACTTTGTATTAATTAGTGGAACATCGTCAAAGCTGTAACACGTTCATTTGGTGCTGTTCGTTGTAAGAGTAAGTTTGATAAGTGTTGGACAATCTTGAATTGACATATACAGGGTTAAATTTGATGACATACAATTAGGCGTTTGCAATTGAGAATGGCTTGAAATATTGGAAGGAATCTGGAGCTTGTGCTATGTGTAATATTTTGAGGTTGATGGATGTAGTTCTGTAGTCAATTAAGATTTCAGTTTGGAGTTTGAATGTGGTTCAGTGCTGTAAATTATTGATTAATTTATATGCCGAGTTGGTTGCTTAGAATTGTTTTATATTGTCTTGCAGCACTTGTATTGTTAAATATTCTAGTGTTCAATTTAGAGTTTATGACTTTGTTGTCTCCGTTGTTTTCATTTTTAGCAGTCATATTTATAGACTACATGTTGTTTTTCTGTGCACTTTGCAATCTAGTGCAGTTAGTAGCAGTCACCCTTTGTATGATTTCCCCCTCTGACCTGGTGTAGATTTGATTAATCCGTGTATATATTGTATTTTTGGCAGTGGGGTAATGAATAATGTACCAAAAATGCTTTCTGCAATGAAAAATATTTTCATTTGTGGCAAGTCAAAAAAATATAATCTCGTATTGATATAGTTTACAGATACTTGACAATTGATACTAATTAGTTGGTGGTATCCGTGTATGATATAAGCCAATGCTGGTGTCTGTTATGAACTCAAAATTACAATATGTTATGGATACTGTATTTGTTTGAATGAAGACTGGGCTATTCAAAGGTTAACTTGACATGACCTTTGGTTAGATTTGTGAAAAGAAAAATCTATACTATTTTAAAAGTGAAAGTACAAGCAATGACTTTGCAATATGAGCTTGGCTTCTGATCAAGCAAATATGAAAGATCAAACTAAAAATTCCATAGTAGTGCCATTTGTAAAGATAGGAATTATTACAGCGGAACTTGTGAATGTGAAGTAACAAACATTTTAATGCTTCACATCAAACAGTGCAATGTTAAATATGGAAGTTCCTGTCAGTCTGTATTGGCTTCTTATAAAAGATACTTAAGCAAATCATTTTGTAAGCCGAAACGCTTCATTATGAAGGAGTTGGATTGTATGATAACTAGTTAAGGGTCCTAGATCAGACTAAATTATCAATATGTTAGTGCAGGCCTCAACTACTTCTGATTGATTAAGAATCTCCTGGCTTTATGTACTTCACCTGTAAAATACAAATTAGATTTAGGTGCGATTGAATATGTTAAGAACTTTAACCTCTACCTAGTAGCTATATTCAGTCCGCACTGTTAGAAATATAGTTCATTACTCTGTCATTATCGTACTAATGACGTAATAATGTCTTTGACCGTATACCTATTGTGACATTGTAGCACTATATTGATCAAGATAGGTACTAAATTTTAATGTTCACTAGTAAATGTACATACACCTGTATAATTGTGAGAACATTTAATGCCTTGTATACCCGTTTATGTGGTGTTGTGCATGATTATTTTTTGTGCTCAAGTGTACATATTGTATGATGGTAAGGGTATCTTTAAGAAGTATACCCTGCATCATTGAGATGCATATAGCCTTCTTGCTGGAGTCTAATGTGTAACATATATGCTTAGCTTTTATACAAAGAGTATGTGATGAAAATGAAACACTATTTTTATATAGCAGTTTACATGGTACTGTATATGAAATTTGCTGTATGTATATGGAGCACTTATTCTATGGTAGACGTGTAGATGAATAACATTGATGTGAATACGGGTTACTTGAAAAGAGGTATTGAGAGGATATTTTTATGGTCATTGTAAATGTCGAGCAAATGTACCATTTACCACAAGGCTGTGTCATAGTGCTAAAAGATTATTCAAAATCGACTGATTAACATTTATAAAAGTTGTGTTCGCTTCGATTCAAATGCATTTAAAACACTATGCTATTATTTAACCGTTATACAATGAATTTGTAGCAATGAGAAGATTTACAGAGAATAGTACAGCATGGAAAAAGAAATGTTTAAAGAGATCACACTGTCAAAAGATACATTCACTGAATTTGTGAAGCTTTGCCAAAAAAAAATTATTAAAATTGTGAAAGATATGTTGGTGTTCTGTTGTTGGTTTCTTTAATTTGAAATGCACAATGCTATCCTATTTAAATCTCGGAGCTACTGACTGATAGCTAGTCGATTTTGATGACCAACTGTCAGAGGCAGGTCTATTAATAAAATGATCAGGTTTGGAGATCAGACTGGACCTAACGTGGATTGGCAAACTCAGTGTGCCATTACAGAAAAATTGCTCACCAAACAATTGGCCCATTAACACATATTATTCAGCATTATTCTGATAAGTAAATTTTTAGGCGTTTGTATTTTGAACATTTAATACAGAATGATTTTGGCCGGTATGTAGTTCTCCCAGAGTTTAAGAAAGGCTGGACCTGCTAGTCCAGGAGCCAAGGAGCAAAATTGGCAGTTTGGCTCACTCTGAAAGGTGGATGGACAATCTATACTATATACATCATTGGAATCGGTACATCATGTAGATTTTGAATCTGGGGATGCAGTTGAACATCAACAAAACCCCATTTTTCATGGACACCATGGTATATATTTTGTGACCTTTGAGGTTGTTAATGGGTCAAGGAAGATCCCAGGTCAAACTTCAAAAAAAATTTTTTTTTATACACTCTTTGTTATGACTAAGTGCCAGCCCCACATTTTTGGTGCTACAATGACATATTTGGTGGCATTAAAGCATTTTGAATTATGTCTAGTTTATATGGGTGGGTATCTATGGAAAGTTTGGAAACTGGTTGCCACATACTCCCATGCAAGTTGACTTGTCAGGGTGGGTTGCCAGGGCAACAAAGATGGAATTTCCAAACAACTGCACAGGTTTAGACAAAAGCCATTTTTCAGTGACTCAGTCTGCGGAAAGTCTTAATTTAACTGACCAGGAATATTTTAGTCATAGCATATATGTTGAATGTCATGTGACCTCAGAGGTCACATGACCAGGTCAAGGAAGATCCTAGGTCAAACTGCAAAACATGTCCCTATTTTCAACATTTCTTATGACCAGTTGCAAATGTGACCCCACATTTTTGGTGCTACTAAGGTGTATTTGATGTCATTAGAAAGCATTTGGTATGGGCTTTAATTATATGTTTAGTTTATATGGGCATCTATGGAAACTGGTTGCCAGGGCAACAAATTAAGTTGGAATTTCCAAACAACTGCACAAGTTTAATTAAAAAATTCTTAGATCATAGGTCAAATAGTATCAACTAACTAATGGTATCACAAAGACTTCCATGACAGTCAGTTGAACATTTTTTTTTTATGAGACAGCACTTAGGACTTTATTCTTGGCAGCCCAATCAGAAATATTGGCTACTTAACTTTTTTGCATCATGGTATGAAGCAGAATTTAAAATTTTTTATCCTACACCCACTCAAAAATGTGTCCCATTTTGCCCCACAGGATGGCCCATTTTGCCCCATGCAGGAACACAGCAAAATGAGACAAAACAGCATTTCACATTATTTTAATTTTGGTTATCCTATACAAAATATGCATTGAATTGTTATTAAATGAATTATGTGCCTTAACAGTTTTATAACAATTTTGTGGTTTTAAGATTAAACTCCTCCAAGCTATACAGGTTCAAAGTCAGCGGGCCCAATTTGCCCCGCCTTCCTCTTGTGCCTGTGCACAGGAACCAAGTTGTGCATTTGTGGAAAAAAAAACATGAAAGTGGGATTATTTTGAGGTTTAGATCCAGGGCATTTATTATCCTCATCTCGTGATCTTGATGTTTAGATCTATTCATTATAGTGAAAAATTAAATGCACTAAACAAAGCGATGCAAAGGGAACTAAAAAGTTTTTTTATAGTTACAGACATATTTGGTGGAACCATGTCAAAATTAGCAAATAATGATCACCTTCAGTTGTTGACCTTCAGCAGTGAAATTACCTTTAGTGATAGTGTGTGTGATTATGGCTTCAAGTCCTGTATTTCTGCACCTGATGGGCTAATTAGGACAGGCAGAGACCATGGCAATGAGACAAAGGAGGAAACAGCCATCCAACTTAGGCTCGACCAGGAATCGAACCCAGGACCCAGCGGTTGGAAGCCCACAGCGCTACACCTTTAGTGATAGTAAAACCCCGTAAAAGAGTAGATATTCACAGGAGAGTTTATGGCATGTTCATGATTTCAGAACGTGGAATAGTGATTAACTATGTAAAACTATTATGTGTACAATTCAATACAAATTGAGTGTGACAATATATTGCTGGAACTATATTTTCATTATAAGAGCATGAAGGTGAAGCATTAAAATCAATAATCTAAATAAAAAATTAAACTCATTTCCAGTAACTTTTATCGACATTTAAAGCATAAGGCCTACTGGTACATTCCAAATTTGGAATGCAACATATATTTTTCCACTGCAGAACTTCACCTCTTTTTTCTCATTTAGCACTTATTATTCATTAATCAATTGGAAAAATTACACTATATCATCACTGCATGATGCATTTACTGTACTGCACCTGCAATAAATAAAGTAAACACTTTGGAAAATTACCCCTTCATACAATTTCACTGGGTGAGATAACCCTACCCCTTGATTTTGAATGGGTGAGTTCCCCACATCCCCTCCTTGGGGGGGGGGGGGGAACCCTGTACACTGCAGGCCTATTAATTGCCTTATAAATATATTGCCTAGTTCCAAAATGAACAATTCCTGAAACTGAAGCCCAAATTTAGCTGGCTGTCAATCACAAACTGTTTATCTAAAATGTCCTAGTAACTATATAAATATTTCTATCTTAAAGATACTTCACTGTGCCTAGTTTGATGCATTTATTACAAAATTACCTCACAATTGTGTGTCAGAATAGTCAAAGGGATTTTATGGTACTTCCTCTTCCCCAGTATTTCATTGTATAGAAGATACATATTAACTTATTTCAGTAAAGATGATATATATCTGTATGTGATTTCACAAGTGTGTTTTTTTCCCCTAATCTTTAAACGGTTACCAATCACCACCAGATGAAGAGATGAAATGCCCTGATATCTAAATATTTCCTTTTATTTAAGTCTATCAATTGGCCAATTAAATTGCATGCTTTCTGCCAAAAAAGTAATTTATTTCTAAAGGGATCTTTTGCATTCCCTCATGAAAGTATGCATTCTCTTGAAAATAATGCATTCCCTATAAAAAATAATGCGTTGCCTCACAAAAAGAATGTGGTCTGTCACAATGATAGTGTACCCTCGCGAGGATGGCGTTCCCTTGTGAAGATGGCATTGCCTCATGAGGTTTCATGTTCCTCAATATGTTTTTGTTCCTTCGCAATAATTTTGCATTCCCTCATGAAACTTTTGCTTTGTGAGGAGCATCGTGAGGGAACAGGAAACTTTGCAAAAGAGAGGTGTGATTGTGAGGGAATGCGAAAACACTGTGAAGGAACAGGAAAACATTTGGAGGGACGCGATGTTCTCGAGGGAGTGAACGCCAGTACAAATTATAATTTCTTTTTTCTATGTCCCCACAGGAGCATATCATCAAGAAGTAAATTGTGTCATCATACTTTACTATCTTTTTAGTACAATGTACAAATACTTCCAGTCTGCATAGCATATGCTGCAGGCAAATTATTCATTGCAATCAGGCCCATAACACTTTTGTTTCCAGAGCAGAACTCTAACACAAATGCACTTACCTGAACAAAATTTTGTACAGTAATACTCTTTATGGCCTAGTGGTGCCTTTTGATAGTCACATTGAGTCATTGACATATGTTGGCTATATTTTACAAAATTTGGAAAAATTAGAAAACAATTATTATTTTCGTTTCTGGAGCAGCACTCTGACACTACTGCACCTGCATGCTTAAAACTTTGTCATAATATGTCTAAAATAGTGTAGTTGTGCCTTTTGGGGGTCTCATGGCTGTGAATACTATTGAATTTTCAAAATTAGTGCAAAATAGGCTCCATAATAGACACTATTTAACTTACATGAATGAAATTAATTGTATCAATAACATATCTAAATTATAGTATTTTTCACTTTTAAGCTTCTTTTTGACATTTTTTTTATCTTTTTTTTTTTTTTTTTTTCATAATAATGGAAAATCTGGAAAAAAAGGATAATATTTTGTTGCTTCCTTCATATTCCTTAGCATCCCATACTTAGCAATGACAGCCATAAATGTTGTACAATTCATGTGCATACAATTATCAAATATTTGATCATAGTATTGCCATGCTCAACCCATTCAACAGTTTTTGTTTATAAATAATAAGCAATTTCATAATAATTAGTTGCACAATGATCTATATTACTTTCACTTGGACTCCAATACTTATTATTGTTTTCTTCATATACACCTGTAAAGTGTTCAGTTATAAATACTAATTTAAATGCCATAGATTTAATGCAAATTAGCAACCCAACAATTCAGTAACTGTTGAAGGGAATATGGCAATTGATAATATATAGTTCCTTCAGGTGCCAGCTAATTTTAAACAGTGAGTGTAAAAAATATTTTGACTTTTAAAAGGCATTCAAATGGGTGTATCCTTCCATACAAAATAAACCTTTAAGATTTGTATTTAGGCTCTTATTTAAATACAAGTAAATAGAAACCTTAAAATGTTGTATAAATTACCCAACATTTATGTGGCATAACATTATTACTGAATTACAGAAAATAAATTATAATATTTAATTATTATTATTATCATGGTGAAATTTTTTTTGACAATTTGTTTGATAGTTATAATATTTCTGCAGGCTTTTCTGGCATCCTCACTTAATAATGCAGCAATATATGTTCTTCAAACATTGACATATGAAAAAAGTGATATTTTAATATCTAGGAAATATTACCTCAAATTCTTTAAGTCCATGTTATCACCTTGTGACAGCTTTTTTTTTTTGGTGTACAATACTTGAAAAACATGACCAGCAAGTTTTAAACCAGATTTAAGTCTTCACATAAAATGTACTCCTTAAGGGGGTTTCACACATAGCCGGATCAAACGCCGGAGCGTCCCGGAGTAACATTTTATTACCTCCGGGGGGTTCCGGGATCAAAGAGCTGTTAAATGTCAACAAAAAATAAATGTTTGGCGATGTGTACACGATGTCAATACGGTCTCAACAAGAAGCAACACGGCGCTAACACGACTGTCCCGTTTAGAGTGAGGAGTGAACCGGATTTTCACGGTGCCTTCGCGGATATCACCGGTCTTTACACCGTGTTCATTCGTGTGGATCCGTTGTGGCTCCTTGTACTCTCCGGCGTTAATGGCGGCGAAATATTCATGCCCGGTTGACGCCGGATGTAGCCGGAGACATGCCTGAGTCAATACGGAGATCGGCGGAGTCTACTGGGCGTCTACACGGGTCTACACGGATCTACACGGATCTACACGGATTAAATTACTCCGGGAACTCCGGCATGAAAAATTAAACATGTTTAATTTTTTCCCCCGGAGTCCCAAGGTGCTCCCGGAGCGCCCCGGACAATGACGGACAATGCCGGACAATCCCGGACATGAACACGATGTCTATACGGCTTTCCCCGGAGTATGCGGGAGTATTCCGGAGTTGACCTCCGGGACGCTCCGGCGTCTGATCCGGCTATGTGTGAAACCCCCTTTAGTAAACTTGATATTATATACAGGACGATATAGCAAACAATGATGATATATGTTACTCCAAAACCTGTAATGCATTATGTAATGCATTAAGAGATCATTTCAATGAGATATCAATTGCTATTTATTAATTTTTTTAAGTATAGGTTATTGTGCCGTCATCCAATGAATGCAATGGTTCAGCCCATTTAGGCCAGGGGTCGCTGCCGCATGTCAAATGACCTGTGCTGCCCTCTCGTGTATTCGCACACAGTCATTCACAAAACGATCAAAATGGCTGGCGAGGTGAGTTATTGTGAATTGTTTATTTCTCCCCTACATACTAAATCTATGAAGTTGTCATTGAATTGAATAAGAATAACACAACAGTAATATCTTGGAATGTGTGACCTCCTGTGCAAATGCGTCAAGCTTGCGAAAGTACCCTGAAATTGAACTGACGCCGACGCACCGGTGTGAACACGAGCGATAATATGCGCTGCAACGCACGGTAGCGTTGTGAAGCAAATTTCGATTAAAAAAATTCGACTAGCAATGCCAAAGCTGAAAAATCAATAGCACTGAGAGCACTGTTAAACCAAGAACAGAAAGATTGCATCAAATATACTCGTACACGTACAGTCTGTACCCCTATTATAATATACTATATCGGCTATACTCCGTAAGCTTAGCCTAGGCTATAGATACACAATGATAAAACAAGTGAGAAAACTCAATTCACTGCAGAACTTTTCTTGTACGAGGGATTTTCTAGACGGGCGTTTTTGCCCGCTGCCAGCGAGGATGTTGCAGAGCTGTGGATTCTATGTCCAGATCGCTACTTAGACGCCATCCTCGACATTATTCCACTTTTTCCAATGCGCACATTTCAAAATTCCCTTTCCGCTTCCCAAGTTGTTTTTAATCTCAACAGTCTGGATTGCCCCAAAAAAACCTTAGAACGATCCAGTTCAGTACCAACTATCTATCATAAAGCTTTAATAGGCGCCAGGGACAAGCTATTTGATTTGGAGATACTAATTGAATAACATCAGTTGTTTCTCATATGAAAGTTTTATTGACACACCTTGAGTACATTTACAGACACCTCAGTGATGTGACCTTTGTAGCAGTAATTTATGGTATGTTATTTTAATTCCAGATGCCATATACGGAAGAGGAGAAGCTCCATCTGGGAGCTCAGCAAGCAGCTCTTATCCAGCTACAGGTATATTAATAAAACCTTTTATGGGAAACTTTCTGTAAAATGCACTTATTTTGTCTGTTTTGGTAGAATGTTGGAGCCGAATTGTAGCATGTTACATGAGCTGCACGAAATATCGTCAAAAATTATTATTTTTTGGACTGGATGATACTAAATTTTGAAAACAAAAGTCCTGATATTGTCTGATGCATTATGATATATTTGGGAGATTGGTGTATACTGTATACATTGAGAATTGTAACGATTTTATTTGTGTCCATAACAGGAGCACCATGAGCTTCAAACGAAGGTCCAAATTCAGCAAGCTATGTTGGAGGCTGATAAGGAACAGACATTAGTACAAACACATGTTATTGGGTTGCATGCTGCCCCAGCCCCTCCCATGCAGGTAAGCAGAGAGGTCTTCTAATCAGTTTCTCGCTAAAAAAAACTTTATGATGGCTCACTGTTGCCATTGCATCGCTGTATCAGCATTATTTATTAAATTGTCGGTATATGTTTAATTGTTTAATTGTTTTATTATAGCAACAGTTCATGAACTATGAAGAACCAGGTGTTCCGGGACAAGCCCCTATATCACAGCCAGGTAAAAAATTTGAAATTAAATCATGACTTTAAATCTTGTTTTTTCTTTCACTATTAAGAGATATGCACTCGAAACTATTTTACCAACACAAGCATGTGAATGCATTGATGGAGTCCTTTTGAAAGACAGCTAAGTTGGAGTTACAATACAGTGTCAATGGGGAGAAACTACCAGAGGACATGCCAACGAAGCAGAGAAAGCGCAATTTTTTGACATCATATATAATTTAATGTATACAAGAATGACATCTATTAATAGATGACATCGTCAAACAATGCTTCTAAATCTGCTTCGGTGGCACTGACCACTGATACTTTTCCTTCTATGCAGAGCTGGGTTTCCTTGCTCCAACAACAATGTTTTATAGTATTGCTGAAAGAGTAATATGTTAATTACTAACAGATATTAGAATATATCTAAATCATGTTCTTTTTTTGCAGGTCCCCCCCTTCAGCCTGCCCCTCCTGGACAGATCAGTATGCCTCCTCCACCACCGGGTCTGGTCCCTCCAGGATTGGCACCCCCTGCGCCCCCTGCAGCAGTACCCATTGGGCCCCCTGGTGTCGTAATGCCAGTTACTACGACTCTGGGTCTAAGTCAGCCTGGAATGGCCGCACCCCTTCCTCCTTCACAACCCCGTCCTGGTCCTCCGCAATTGATGCAGGCTGTCCCACCTCTAATGAGTCAAGGCCCACCTCCTTCGATGCCACAAGATCGATCCATGGGTATTGTTCCTCCGGGCACTCAAGTGACACCACCACCCGGCATTCCTCGAACAACCAGTCAACCACCAATGTTGCAAGGTCCTCCTCCCCCTCACATGAGCATTGGACCACCAGGGGTCACCCCAGACAGCCCTAACTTAGATCGCCCTGAACATATGTCACTGTCCGGCACGAAGGTCACACCAAGTTCAGCTCGAAATGCTGCCCATGACAGCGATCCAGAATCAAGTCAAGACCTAGATGAACCAGGTTCACACGAGCTGAAACTTCCTCAAGCTTTGGAGATGGTATTGGCGTTCAAAGATGTACGCGCGCAGCAAGTTGGTGTGAAGCCAGAGGATATTGAAGGAGTCGAAAAAGGTATTCATACGGCCACATACCATATTTTCTTGATTGCACGCCAGGGCCTCTATAGACTATTCACACTTCAGCCATTTGCCACCCAGGAAATGTACCCCAGCCAAATATAGCGAAGTTGAGGTATAATCATAATTCATTCATGTGGCCCACGTGTCCAGAAATGTCATAATTGAAACAATTACATGGGCTTACCCCAGTTTAAAGCGTATGATATCCATTCGTATGGAGTGTGAAAACTGTTTACCTTGTTCAGAATCACTTTTCATAGCTTTAATTTATGTGTACAGACCATTTCAAGAGTAAACAAATCCTCATGGTTGGCGGTGGTTGTATCCATTATAACATAATTTTACCCTTTTTGATTTGAAGGCCTGACCCCATTGGCCAGGGGTAGTGGTCAGATCATGTCATGGCGGGGTCAACTCATTTACATATAACATTTGGGTCTGCTGATTGGCTAGTTTGTAGCCCAATCTCAACTTATTTACTGGAGCCTTTGCTGGAGTGCCATCTGTACATTTAACCTCATATTAATGCATTTGACCAGTATGACTTCACAAAACTGTCCCTTGACGTTGTCTACAATGGACATTGTTACATCATCACATTTGTTTTGATGTCATAATGAAACATAGGCCATATAGTATATGTGTGTACAAATGGTATTGTTAAAATATTAACGTGTGAATGCATGGCTTCATTTGAAATAAGCTATGGTCGCGTTTATGCTAATTTTGATTTGAATATTTACAAGAGGTCTCGACAGAAAATGAAGATAATTACATGAATGATTCATTATTTATTAATATAGGTTATTTTACTCTGATAGTAATTAGAGTTTTAATTATCTTACCTTTCAGGTGAAATACAATATGACGAGAGCAGACAGACATCAGAGTTTAACATTCCCACAAGTGAAGATTTTCCAGAGGATGAGGATGAGGGACAACCTGAACCCCCAGCTGCTCCTCAAAATAACAAAGAGGTATTATTTATTGTGGTACAATCATAAATTCACAAAAATATATACTTAATTAATAAATACAAAAGTGAGAGTCAAATATATAAAAATTAAAATGTGGAGATATAATTTATAAAAGTCCATATTTCATCCGTTGAAAAACCACCCATGGTAGTTGTTCCATCAAGACATGAAAACAGTTCATTTATTTGACAAGCTCTTGGCTGGTATCTTCGGTCGGGTTCTACCTGATAATTGGAAAGCGATAATGCTTGTCTAGTGGTGTTCCGCCTTCTACGAATAAAATCGATATTGGTGTGAATTATTCCATTTGAGCAAGGAATTTGTTATATTTAATTGGATAGCATAACCTGATTTAGCATCAATAATAGAAGTTGCTGATGATGGCTTTGTTTTAATTATTGTGATATTTATTAGGACTGGTACTGTTCCTAGAAGTTACATGACAGTTCATAGTAGATTTTTTGGTTGGGGGGGGGGGGGGGGAGATTACTGATACAAACTGTCCACAGTGACACTCAGAATGCACTAGCATTTGTATCAGTGACACTCAGAATGCACTGGCATTTGTTTCGTATACAGTTGGGTCCGAAAGTTCACAAACTCTCAAGTAAGATGTTATAAAATAATTTGTGAATCAAATAAAATAAGATTAAGAAAGGTTGGCTGAAGAGTGGTGATTGATTATTGGCAATAAAAGATATTGAAATGAACTAAAGTCTGTTCAAGTATATAATATGTAAACATGAGCCCCACAGTAAGCATGGTAAGACTGTCCAAGAGAGAAGCAATTTTAATAAGTAGTTAAGTTTGCCACTCCACTCTGTGTGACGGGATACTTTTTAACCAGCAGGGGGAGCTTCGTGTTGGGCCTTAAAATCTTTGTGACACTATCAATGCACTTAATGATCTAATTGTATGATTATGTCATCAAAGAGAGGTTTATGAACCGGTACGTGGCTCCCCTGTTGACTCTTGACGTCCCCTGTTGAAAAGAATGGAAAAATATTTGCTTGTGTTTTACAGACGAAGAATAAGAAGAAGAAAAAGAAGAAGAAGAAGGGAAGGAGGAAGGATGAAGGACAGACCCAAGCGATCACCGAATTCTCTAACGAGACTGACGATGATGTTGAAATAGAGTAAGTGTAGCTCTTATCATTCCTAAATCATAATTCACATTTATGTAAGGCCACGGTTTTTTGATCTTATGTTTCTCGGAACTTTCTCGGACCGTTTTTCATGAGACGGTCGGTCGGAAAATAAAAAAAATAGAGCATTTACTGCCTAGAAAGTTTTTTTTTTTTTTTTCATAAATAAATGTGCAGTTGTTGATTTATTAATTGAGCGGCACTGCAAAAGTTTGGCCGGCGGTGTCGAGAAACGAAGGATCAAAAACCATGGCCTAACTGTACATTTGCATACTGCAGTGTAGACTGTAGAGTGCTGTTTTATTTATAACTGATGTTGTATTATCATGAGGTATTATCATGAAGTATAAACACAAGATGGCGCACTGTTACGTTATTTACAATCGACCACTGCTGCTACCTATGTCATATAGTTAGCATTCACTTATTTCTCAAATTATTCCACATTTGTTAGTTGTATATGTGCGTGATTAAAACGTGCACTGTTAAACTTTGCATGATATCTTATTTTTACATTTCAGATATATTCAAGAAACACTTGATCTAGATCCATCTGACCCCACATATGCTGTGTTTGCTAAAATATTTGAGAATTTTAAGGTGAGATGATTATTTTTTGTAGTGTGCATTGAAAAAACAATTATGCTACAGCTTGACCATTATGGAACAGTTCTATGGAATGTTTTTGTTGACATTTTTTTTCTATGAACAGATCGAAGAACCTAGTACAGTGAAAACAGAAGAAAACAAAGAAGACAAAGAATTGGAAGAAAAGAAAGAAGTTCCGATTAAAGCAAGAGGATTTATTATGGATGACGATGATGATGAGGTGTTTATTTATTTTTTATTTGTTCCCAAATCTTTTAGATGATATCTATTACATATATATAGCATCTTATTTGAATTTTTGCTAAATGTGTGATTTTGTTAGTTCTGCCAGTAATCAAAAGAAATTGCATTTGAATAAAAAGTATTGTTAACTTTACTTTACATTTTGTTAAAATATAGTACATTTTTGCAGTATTACAACTTTATAAGTATTTTCGATTAAGCCCCACCGTAGTGCCAACCCAACATTTCAACTACCACTCAATTTATACCTGAGGCTTGTAATGAAGTGCTTCACAAGAAGTAGTGCAGACAAAAAACTCAATTGCATTTAAACTGAAAGTGTTGTTAGCTACCTAATAGCATTAAATAAATTTTGCATCGCAGATTGTCTATTCTAGTATTGACTTTCCACGTTTCTGTGTTCTTTCAGCCTAGACCAGAACAGGCGGACGACGATAAACCCAAAATTTCTAAGAAAAAATTGAAAAAGATGAGCAGGTTGAGCGTTGCAGAGTTAAAACAGGTAATGTCTCGTAAAAATTCAAATATCAATGATGTAGCTTATAATGACATTTGAATTATGCCATGTTAAAGTCAGAGAAACCTTTTATTTAAACAGGGTAATTTTATTCATTTGTGCACTGTTTTTATTAACAATAAACAAGTAATGATATAAATTAATGTATGTGTTAAAAGAATATGTATAAATGAAGTTTTAGAAGTTAAAATTAGTGAAGAGATGAGCATTCAACAAATAAGAGGTATTATTTTATGGTTTAGTGCAGTATAGCAGACCCAAATCTATGCCCATATTTGGCGTCCATAAAAAATTAAATTTTTATTAAATATTTCACAAGTTTGAAGTTTTCGCGCAATTAAAATAACACTTGGTGTAGAGTAGCGGGGTTTGGGAGTGGTAGCCCCATGAAAAGCAAAAAATAAACTCTTGTCTTTACCGTGAATATGAAAACCGCCGTCATAATTACATTAGTTTGTGACCCCATACATTGATTTCAAGCACTTTTACGTCATAGGCCTGGCAAAGAGGCTCGTTAAATGTGGTCATAAATCTTGGTCCGCTATACTAAACCCTTATTTTTTTTATTACAGTTGGTTATCAGACCAGATGTGGTGGAGATGCACGATGTAACTGCTCGAGATCCAAAACTTCTTGTCAATTTAAAGGTAAGTGCTGATGTTGCAGTTTGTTGGATGTACCAAATAAGGGCTGTTCCATATAAAAGGGGGGGGGGATGGACATGAACACTGATATCGACGGGGAGGGGTGGGGGGTGATTGACCAGTATATTCTTAATATCTTAGTGTAGAAAAAAGCGGGGGTGGGGGGGGTCTGTTAAAAACCAGATGTGAGGAGGGTCTAAAAATGTTCAAGTCCATCCCCCCGTCTTTTTTAATGGAACAGCGCTAAGTAAAAAGGATTGGGGTTCTTTGCACTTCTTTACAGATAAATATTTCAGTTGTGATTCTTCTAAACTTAAAATTCTAATAATTTTTTTTGTTTTGTTTATTTTTCCTTCTCAAATTAAAGGCTGCAAGAAACACAGTTACAGTTCCCAGACATTGGTGCTTCAAACGAAAATATTTGCAAGGAAAGAGAGGTATTGAGAAGCCTCCATTTGAGCTGCCAGACTTCATTAAAGCCACAGGAATCATGGAGATGAGAGCGGCTCTTCAAGAAAAGGTAATTTACATGTTCTGTCTATAATTTGGTATTATTTGATTACTATTCAAAGAAATAAACTGCATATAACCATTTCTAATGTGTATTAAACATACTTCGAATCCTAATTTAATTCTTTAAAAAAATTTATTTTATTTTATTTCAGGAGGATTCGAGGTCAATGAAACAGAAAATGAGAGAAAGAGTGCGACCAAAAATGGGAAAAATTGACATCGATTATCAGAAATTGCACGACGCTTTCTTTAGGTGGCAAGTCAAGCCTAAAATGACAATACATGGTGATTTGTACTATGAGGTCAGTATTATTTGTGGAAACATGATATTATATTTGCTAGTAAACTACATGCAGTAGTCTAGTTGAACTCAAAAATGTTTTATCTCATGTTGATATGACATTGTATATATTTTGGTTTTAGGGTAAAGAGTTTGAGACGAGGCTAAAGGAGAAGAAACCTGGTAACCTGTCTGATGATCTCAGAACTGCCTTGGGTATGCCTGTTGGTCCGGTAAGTCAACACGTAGATCATTTTGTACCTGTTGTTCGTTTTCTTTACCATTATATTGGAGTACTAATAATTTGTAATCGTTTCCTAATGCATGATGTTCTTGTCTTAAACAGAGGTAACAATTCAATTTCTAATAAAATGGATATTTATTGCTGTTGATGGGTTATGCATTTGTGTGAAAATGCCAGATTCAGAAATAATTTATTTAGCTCCCTATGAATACAAATAATTCACAACAATGAATGGTTTAGAGCTAGGCAACCCTTCTAAGGTCATAATATCACCACTGAAGGGCTGCCCAACAACAAATATTCAAAATGGTATCATGACGTTGGTCTTATTACAATGACCAGATCATCTCATAAATTTATAAATCAAAGTTCTCAGTGCAATATTTCTCCGTACAACAACATTTCGTTCTGTACAGTGTCTGAATCTCCTTCACATTCTATTTGTTTCATCCATTATTTCATTTAGAATGCAGAAAAGGTTCCGCCTCCATGGCTTATTGCCATGCAGAGATACGGCCCTCCTCCATCTTACCCTAATCTGAAAATAGCTGGTCTCAACGGCCCCATTCCAGAGGTGAGTTTATTGAAGCAATTATTTTAATGAAATTTGATCAATAGTAGCATAATAAATACACATAATAGTACTGTTCTCATAGACATACCATTACACTTAATCTAGAAAAATTCAATTGCAACTCTTGTTTGATAACTGATTATTGATAAATTAAAAATTGTCATAGATGAGTGTATTGCTATTTACAATTGCTATGTTTTTTCTCCACAGAGTTGTTCCTTTGGTTACCATGCAGGAGGATGGGGTAAACCTCCAGTTGATGAAAACGGGAAACCACTATACGGCGATGTGTTTGGCACACAGAGCGTAGAATTCCAGGTCAGCATAGACATAGATTAAGAATGAAAATGTGTCTAATATTTGCTATGTTGAGTTTCTAATGTTATATTGTATCTTTAAAATCATTTCCATGATATACCATCATTAACTATGAATTAGTAGGAGTCATCATGTGTATTGCTCATTAATAGTCAATTCATTTTATAAGCAGTCTTTCTAATCTTAATTCCATGCAGTTCTTAGGATACTCATATCTCGTCTGCTATGCCCTATTCTAGAATAAACTGTCAGAAAATTGGCACCCTTGCACTTCTTTTGTGATACAGCGATTGTTAACCCCTCCTACATGTTAAAACATTCTTTTTATGTCTCAGTGCTACCGAACTAAAGCTTAGCTTATATGGTCAGCTGCCAGAGGCAGACGCAATGATGAGATAATAAGGCTTATCACAATAAATAAGGCTTTTTGCATTTTAGACTCCAGTGAAAGAAGAAGAGGTCGACCGAACACATTGGGGTGAACTTGAATCGGAATCTGAATCAGAAGAATCGGAATCCGATGAAGAACTGGACGATGAGGAGCAAGATATCAGCGGGCTAGTCACTCCTGGAGAAACGTACGTTTATATTGTAAATTACTTGTCAACTTTTTTGGTCCACCAGGATTTTGACATATTTCTAAGATCTGTTTATACAGTTAAATTCCTGTTAAGTGTGCGTGACATTTTGACATGCCCTATATTCCCTAATTTTACAACTGTTAGCCTGAACAGCTATCAAATTTATTCAGGAATTTAAAAGGCTGCCTTATAATGCCTGTATCTTATAATGTCCTACAATAAATTATCAGCAACCCAACCTGGTCAGAATGAACTTCACTGTCCTTTAAATCGTTTAACTTGACTGAAAAATTTAACATTTGCCGAAATATAATGCTTTGTGATTATAATACTGATTTCATCTTTTCACACAGAGGCCTCATCACACCAAGTGGAGTGACCTCAGTACCTATAGGAATGGAGACACCAGATTTGATCGAGTTGAGAAAGAAGAGAATTGAAGATGCTATGGACCAGGGAGGAGACACCCCTGCACTTTACACAGTTTTGCCAGAAAAGAGGACGAACATTGGTGGAGCAATGATGGGCTCTGCACACGTCTACGATATGTCTGCGGTAAGTAATAGTTAGGTACCACCAGTTAGGAAATCCATGCAAGTTTGTTTTACTACCACATATATTCGTTCTATATCACATAATTCATCCACCAAATATTTTGTGTTACAGGTAAATTTAACTGATCTTTTGTATATTGCATTTGTATTTGAAATTCAAACACTGCCGAAGTATCAGTTGTAGGGAAATTGTTATCATAATCTTTGGTGTTGGTATTAAAGCTTATTCTGAGCCTTCAGCGATGTTTTTGAAATAATACAGATGTGAAACATTCGGGTTTAGTGCAGTATAGCGGACCCAAATTTATGCCCATATTTGGCGTCCATTGAACATAATGACTATTTTTTGCCAAATGTAGTTTTGACAAACAAACATTTTTGTGTCCAGCAGCAGGGGTTTGGGGGCGGCAGCTCCTGATAAAAATAAACATAAACAACGTTCTTGCCTTGAAAATGATCACCGCCGTCGTTTATTTGTGATGTCATTCATTGAATTCAGCATTTCTACGCCATACTAGGCTTGGCAATGAGGCTCACTAAATATGGTCATAAATCTGGGTCCGCTATACTGCACTTCTTCCAAACATTCATGTTATCATAAATACTTTGCTGCAGTTCTTTGGTGATCACATCTGCAGCAACAAATCATTGTTAATCTGCTTGGAAAATTCACCATTGTATCAAATGTAATCAATTCCATTTCTATCCTCCAGGTGACAGCAGGAGGAGCTCCTGGTCGAAGAGACAAAGCCTCAGCAGAGGGCGTTGAAATCGCTCTTAATCCGGATGAGTTGGACCTGGATTCGGCTGCGATGCAAGCGAAATACGATCAGACAATGAAAGAGCAACAATCACAGTTGGAGAAGGAGGACCTTAGTGATATGGTTGCCGAGCATGCTGCTAAACAGAAGGTTTGTAGTGCTATTTCTGTAATCAATAGTTGTTAAAATGTGTTTCATCCGGTGGGTCGAAAGTGCTTTTGAAGGCAGTGCAACCATACTGTAGCTTAAGTTACTTTTTTATATTGAAAATTTGGAACAATGTTTTGGCAGTGTCTTGATTTTTTTATAACCGGCATATACTTTTACTACATTTGATTGATTTGATTCTGCCTCCAAAAGTAGAGATAAATATAAACTTAAAGATCTTGATACAAAAAACATATCATTGGAGTAAAATTAAATCAGGGTAAAGGCTAAAATGGAGATAAAAGATTGCTGACAATAAAACGGTCATGACTACTAAACAAAAGATATCTTACACTGTCAACTATACCGCACTGAGGTCTGAGCTTCATGGCACGTTTACAAACAGAATGATAGGACGTATTACATAAATATTGAGCAAGAGGCAGGCTGTACTTAGCACAGATCTGTATGACTGAAGATACCAAGTTCTTTTGACTAGATAAACCACCTTACTACGGTACTTAGCACAATACAATGTAGTAATGTGCAAGATGTAGTTTATGAGTAGATCTCACCAATTTTTTCTGTTTAATTTGTTAAATTTCTGAACAGGAATAGTGTGAAAGTGAATATAAATCACACAAAATACTACGTAAAACTCTCATTTTAATTTATATCGTTTGTTATTTTTTCCAGAAAAGAAAAGCGAAGCAACAAGATGCCGCCAAGGGGGCAAAGAAATACAGGGAATTCAAATTCTAAAATATTTGACGCCATTAAAAAAATGTTTAATAGTGATGAAATTCTTTTTTCCCATTGCACATATGTTTTTATGAAAATGATTAAATGTATTATCACCTGAAGAATTGGCTTTTTTTGCATTTGAAAGTTATTGCAAAACCTGGTACATTGAATTTTTAGGTTCATCATCTGTTTTGTGTCTGTCTCAATGCTACTGGTCTGAAGCTTGGTATATATATATATACCATCGTTATATGACCAACTGCCGGAAGCAGACATAACGATGAAATAAGGTTGATCAGTAACACCGAGCCAGGGTTAAGAGCATGTCTGCTTTCCCAACTGTGAATGGTTGAAATCTGCACAAGCATGGAGCTCCACCTGGGGTGGATTTCCAGACTCGTTACAATGAGCATCTGCTGAACTGTATTGATACACTTGATGACCTTGAGATTAACAAGTCATCAAAATTCTCCATTTGAAATATGCCTAAACAGACAACTTTACCAACCTATCACAGAACATGACCAGTAATGACCCATAAAGATAGTGTACATGAGGGTAGCAAATTGATATTGCGGTGCACCTTAATGTCATCTGCTGGTGTACATCATTATGTATCGACGCCGGAGATATTTCGGAACTGGAGTCCCTGCTTGTGTATTATCAGATCCTTTATTAGCACATTAACTTAAATTACGATTACATTTCACTTATGCAACATTAAAATCAATGTGTATCAGACTAACCAAGAAGTATAGGTCACATTCATATTAATTGGCATTAAAATTCTTTATCTCATACGACGAGTGAATGCCAACTACGATGAGTATGACAAGTTGTAGAGGTAACCTAATTAAATAAGAGGACATACCTGTTAAAGAGGTACATATAAATTACACATGCTCATGAATTCGAGTTCCCATAGATATCATGAAATCAAATTTCTCGGACTTTCTGCAGCCACTTTTTCAAATTGCTATGACTTTTAAAATTAAATTACATACATAAAGTTAAAGAAAGCCACCAGCTTGTCATTGTTATCACGTGAAAATTCCATTTCCATAATCTTTCACCTTCTTTGACTTTAACATGACCTTGTGAGCTGTTAAATCTGATATCACAATCCATGTGAAATAAAGTTTAAATTCAAATTCATGACATTCCAAAACAACAAATTTTACCTGGGCCCAACTGAATTATTTACAGGGTTCCCACAGAAATCCTGAAATTTAATTCCATGACTTTCTCTGACTTTCTTTCGATAAAATCTGCACAACAAAGTCAACGATTGCAAATTATAACGGCCTCCACACACCCCTCAGAGCTTTTTGTCTTTCTAAAATTCCATGACCTTTTTAAAATGTCTATAATTCCATGACTTTCCATAACAACCAATTTTCCAAGATTTTCCAGGATTTTCCATGACTGGGAACCCTATATAATTCATCAACATTGTGAAATTCACTAGAACAATTAGCAGTTATTCAATTGGCGGCAGCACCTTCAGTTTTCTGTTTGGCAAGATATTCCTGGTATTTCTTGCTTTGCGCTTCATATTGCTTCGTCAGTTTCTTCAAAGCTGATTTGGTAAGTTCTTTGCCTTCAGCATCATGAGTTGGCATGCCCTGCAATAAAAAAAAAACTCTTCGAACATACATTTTTTGACATCAGCAGAGGCCGAGTATCTTTGGTAGTTCAACTGCCAAACAGGGTTAGACATTAAACAAACTTGCAGAACAAACACAGCACATTTACTGGTTGTTGAAAAAGTCAGGTGGATGTCTTACATTTTATGTTTATTTTTCTTTTATAATTTTGTTATAAAAATGTACTATATTTCAATTTTGAGCCTAATAAAGATTTATGTATCGGTTAATTTACAAATACATTACAATACAGGACTTGCCATGCAATCAAAGATATGCAATCAGGACTCAGAAATAATTGCTCACCTTATCATCAAACTTGGAATATTTGTCAGTTTCGCCCTGAAACATTTCTTGTGGAGGGATCTTATTCTTGGCGTCTTTCTCAGCCTGGAAAGGAGAAAATAAATATTAATTTTCTAAAGAAAGCGTAACATTCGTGCTGCACCTTAAAATCTACGAAAATCTGTGGGCTTCACCTGTTCTTTAGCCTTCTTCAGCAGTTGCTCGTCCTTTTTACGTTGTTTTTCTTCTTCAATCTACACCAAAATAACAATATTATCATGATCGAAGTATGCATAAGATATTATTTTTTCACAAATTCGACATAACTATTATTCACAAAACAGCAGCATCGTAATATATCAAACATTGTATTCTACATAATCAAAAGCATTTTGACTGTTTGTTATGCATTTAAATCTACAATTAATCAATGATATATTATTCCTAATTTATACAAACCTTCAATTTCTCCATTCTTTCCTTCAGTAAAGTTTCACGATCCACTAATTTAATTGATGGTGCAGCATCACCTGTTAGACAGACAAAAGCAAGTGAATACAAAGTATATTGACCAGTGAGCTAACCCACAATATTCAGGGGATAAAAAGTAATTGAGAGTCAAGACACAAACCTTCACGATCTTCCAGACGAACACCTAAGTTTGGCAAGACGTCATCTCGGACAGAATCGCAAAGCTTCAAGAGATCTGTCACTGAAAGAAAAATGCAGATTTTAAATAAGTATTCATAATACCATAAACTTTTTAATTTGATTCACTGTAGGTTCACAAAAAATATGGTCTAAATCTGTTATTTGCAAGCTTACTATTGGCGAAATTAGTGATTGTTTATGCTAATTTTTTTTACATTAATTAGGAAGTGGACATATTAATGAAACTTAAAATTATGGGACTGACAACCTTTTTGTTGGCGAGACACTGTTCTGACTCCTTCCCTGAATGTAGCAAAGGCATCTAAGTAGGGCATTACGACTTCTTCAATCTGAAATTAAATAGGATAATCTTGTATATACTAGTTATCAACACAGAGAGTCGAAACTTCAACACATGAAAAATGGAATAGCCTAAATGGAGACAATCAGAATGTACCACAAGATCATTATCACAAGTATGCACATAACACATAACATACTTTTCCATCCACGGAACCTAAATCTGTCTGTGTTTTCATAAATGTGGTGCCTTTTGAACTGCTGATCAATCATTACCAATAGTACTACTGTATACTGTACAGGTCCTTGTCAGTTTTTGCGTCTGTACTTTACAGTAAAGCTTAAGCAAGGCAACAAACTATGACTAAAGAGTGGTTGGTACAGCTAAGAGACAAATTTTCATGCTTACATTAACGTTTGTCTTCTGTCCACCTTGTGGGAACCCAAAATTCTCTTCTTCCTCCACTGTTCCAAAAATCTGAAATTCAAAGTATTTCAAATCAATGTGTCATTCCTCTCTGCTTCATGTTAGGAAATTTTGTACCAAATTAACAACCATACAAAAATTACTGAATGATAAAATGAACGTGCGAAACAAATCATGCAATTCTTTCAATACCAAAGTAGATCTATAAATTCTCACCTTCATGATGTAGGTGACATAATTGGCAATTGCTACGAGAATTCCTCGGCTGACAGATTCAGATGCTTTTCTTTTTGAGTCCATGTAAATATTGCTGGCTGTTATCAAGTCCCTGATGTGGTCCAGAGCAGTTTTGGAGTCGATGGAATCTAGGAAAAAAGATAAATAAAAAGGTTCTTAGTAACAAAAAAAGAGTATAAAGCTGACAGCTATAAGTAAGGGCAGGGCGGCTCCATTTAAAAAAGAGGGAGGGGGGGGGGGGGGGTGGACCTGAAGACTTTTCAAATATCGGGAGTAGTAGGGGGGAGTCTGGGGAAAACGGATATTGGGGGAGAGGGATGTGGTTGACCAGTATTTTTCTTAAAACTTAATGAACCACCCCCCTTTTTGAAAATGGAACAGCCCTAAAAGTTTTTGCAAGATTGTCAGCTACAGTACAGGGTAACGAAAGAGCTCATAACTTCAAATATTTTTCTCAATGTGTTGAATCATTACTTATCCAGGCAGTTAGTAACATAATAACTTTTCCAATTTTCAAAGTTTAATTTATTAAAACATACCACAGAGTGCCTCATGAACAGCGTTCTTCAGCTCGTAAAATCTGCGACAAAAAATCAACAAGATTTCAAATATGCAAGCGTTGATGAAATAAAGTGCCAAATCAAAATGTATACATACACTTCATTGAAATGCTGCAAACTTGAACGTTAGATATAATAAATATGTCGTTTTCCCATTTTTTCAAAGATATAAATCTATATTTACCTGTCATTCAAGTCCAATTCAGCTTGGTGCCATTTTGAGAAAGATGCAGGCCCAGTTGTGGGATATTTCCTAATGGTGTCTTTTACATTCAAAAAGAATTCCTGAAATTATAAATATATGGATTAATCACATCATGCTATCAAGTCCACCTGTGCATCATTTATATCATTGCCAAATTACTTTCTAAATTATGGTCCTGTTTGAGAATGGTGCCTCATTTATAAAGATGGATACTTTTTAAAATTATTAAAATCCTTCACGTAATTTAGTCAGGACATCTCACACCTATATCCCACATTTAATTAAGTATTAAAAACACAATAGTAATTGCTGCTATCTTACATTGACTAATTTTTCAAAAGCCAGAGCCTCTCTCATTGTGTTTTGGCTGTAATCCAGTGTATCTTTCCATTGGTGAAGTAGAAATGCCAATCTAAGTTGGCGAGCAGAGTGTTTTTCCAGTGCGTCTTTAATCGTGATGAAGTTCTTCAAAGATTTTGACATCTTGCAGCCGTCAATGTGCAAATGCCCAGAGTGGAGAAAGTACCGCACCCAATGGTCATTGTTGTAATGAGCCTGAAAATAAACCAAAAAATAAAAATCAATTACACAGATCATCAAACCTAGGAAGGACCAGCATGTCATTGTAATTAGGGGACACCAGTGAGAGGGGACACTTCAAATTTCATCAATGTAAGAGATAGCCAAAACGGATCTATAAAAATAGGACTAAAAAGAGAAAGTAGGGACGTGTGCCCCAAATTCTGTCGCGTCCGGACCTGTACATCAAAAGTGTAGAAATAATAGGGATTACTGTGACGAGTGGCATCTGTGGCAAATTAGGGTAAACAGTCAAATGTAGGGTATCAGAAATAAGTATTTAGGTCAATTAGGTGAAAACATGCTTCTTACTGCGACCTTTTTCTGGGTCCAGTTTTCACAATGATTGACCTGATAGCTTTAGTTATAAATTTGTCTAAACAGTATTCTTCCCATTAAGCAGATAAATATTCATTTAATTTTGCAAAAATTCTTAATCATGTTATAAAGGTACTTTATGGTCTAAAATTTAAAAAAATTCACCTCAGCCTGCGCTAACTCGTTGTCATGGTGAGGGAACTTCAAATCAACTCCTCCCGAGTGAATGTCCATCGAATCTCCCAGAATGCAACTGGCCATAGTCGAGCACTCGATGTGCCATCCCGGACGACCCTGGATAAGGGAAGAAACACTTCAGTAATAATTGCATAATATCTTAACATTTCACCAATCAAGTTTCCAGAAGGACACCAGATGTCAGTATTGCTTCACAGAGTGCAACATGGCACCATCTAGTGAGAATTATTTGGACCAGATGTTCCAGCCAAGGTCCACAAGTGAATGTCTCAAGCCAAATATGGTATTGTTTTCTACTATATTGCAATGCACTTCTAAACTATACTGTACTGTTCTATACTGTTCTATACTGTTCTAGGGCCAAGTCTAATATTAACTTAAATAGTGCCAATGGTGTAGTAACATTGTAGTGATTCTGTTTATTATTCTAAAATATATTGCGATTTTTTTTTTTTAATTTTGGCACAATTAGTGTAACATTTGTGTAGTTTACAAGGGGTTTAGGGGCAACGGCCCCCAAGAAAAGGGGAAAATAAAATTATTTAAGAAGTAGTAAAGCATATGACGTCACAGGTTTATATTGGACTTAAGCCCTAAATGCTAATGGTTGAGAGCTTTTTGAACTGATGAGCACCTATACTAGTGTCACGGACATGTACGTAATGACTCGATAGTGAGATGATAAGGTGCAGAGGCAACAACACAGTTAGCAATAGTAATTTACCTTTCCCCAAGGAGAATCCCATTCAGGTTCCCCAGGTTTTGAGGACTTCCAAAGCGCGAAGTCATTCTGGCTTCTTTTTTCAACTAAGCGGTCTGCAGATATACTGAGATCACCTGGAAAAAGAAGATAGAAAATAGTAGTTAAGATCTGAATATTAATGAATGAAACATGTTGCTTTATTATAATATTTTATAAGTCTGATGAACAATGATAAAGTGTTCATGGGCACCAGCCTCTTCTCGTTAGCTCAACTTGACCAAAATATGATTACAATGTGGCACAATGTGGCACATTTCAGTCAGTAAATTCTTGACTAATTTATTATTTTGTCATCATTAATCAATATCAACAAAACAACACGATATTGTTTTGGAGAAGATCTAAAATCACTCAAAAAAGGCCATCTAAATAAGCACCTTCGCCCTCATGTAAAGCCTTTTGGTCTCCGAATGCCTCAGGGACCAATTTGGCATAATTGTGGTCGCTGGTCTGGCTGAACTTGTTTGTGTCGAAGTAGACTGATCCCTGAGACTCATATCTGCAAGAAGAAAAGTTTTAAATAATTAATTTGGCAAGCACAAAATGGCAAATTTATTATGTTAAAAGCTCTTTAGGGTTACTTGGTTACTTCACAATCACTATTTAAAGTCTCGCTTTCACCCCAAGAAGTAACATACCCAAATCCATTGTCAATGATTTTCTGGACATAGTCAATGACCTCAGGAATATATTCACTGACTCTTGTAAGGACATCTGGAGGTCGAACCTGAAAGTGTGAAAAATGATGAAACATAGAATCAAATTGATTGCAATTCTACTGAATGTGATGTTTCAACAAACAGCTTTCACCTTTTTTTATCAAAGCAATTCCCTGAAATATTATAAAAAGAAATCTCGCTTTGGTGGAGCATTTTAACTTTAAATATTTATACTTTTAATGGTGTATTGATTTTTCATACTTCTGGACACCTTTGTAATAATTTTGCCTTTTTTCCGTGCTAATAAAGATGTTTTATACATATTTTAGAACTGCAAATACATGCATAAATGTCCAATACACAACTAAATGACCAACACAACAAATTAATTAGATTTTTATATCGTCAAAGTATTACTATTAAATTGATTTTACATTAAGAGCTTCCATGTCATTGAGGTAGTCCTCTTCATAATAACGAGGTAGATCCATGAAAACCTGAGGGTCCGACACGGTGTGCCCTAAAGTTGAGTCCAACCAGTCCGCTACGATCTCTTGACCAGCAGCGAGCAAGTCCTGCAAATATAATTTGATGAGTAATGAAAATTAACAACATTATTCATTTGCATCAGCAATCAAATGATCATAAATTTACTTTTAATCAAGCGATGAAGTATTTGGGCTGTGCAAAAAACAAAAGAGCAACATTGATAAACACAAAAGAAGTTGGTTTTAATCCATTCATTTTGTTTAAATGGCGGTCATTCTTTTAAAGGTTTACTTCATATATACTGTATTGGGAGGTATTGATCGCAGATGAAATGAATGCTTTTGAATAAGTAAGATGGTTTATTCATAGGATCTTATGAGGGTACAGCAGTTGGGTGGCTTATACATTAGTTCCCAGGTTTGATTCCTAGTCTAGTTAATGTTTACTAGCAATATCTCTGGAAGCAGTCATTCACAGGAGACAGTAAATTTATGTTGAAGACTTAAGGGGTGTTCACACTGTCACATATAAGACCTACGTATAACCATAGATGGCAAAAATGGACTATAGGCGCTCACTGGTAGGTCTGTTAATCACGTATAAACGCTTTCCATGAGCGTACCTGAGGCAGTCGTAGAGAGTGTCCGTCGCCAGGCATACATGATTCATATGTGAGGCACTCTTGGATCGCTCGTAGATCGCCTGTGCGAGTGGTTCAAGGTTGGGCAAGGATAAGCAAGGATGGGCAAGGAAGACGACGGGCAGGCGACGGACGTCCGCCAAGCATTTTATGAGCGATACGAGTGGATGGTGAGTACATACGGATGGACAGTGGCTACGTATGGCCAACAATGCACGTAGAACATACATAGAACGTTTGTAGAACGTAGAATGCACGTAGAACGTACGTAGAACACTCAGCGAGTGAATCTCAAGCGAGTTACATGACTAATGTCAAAAATTCACTCGTAGCATGTTTGCCCTCTCCACGTATGGTCACAGATGATTTAGCGCTACCAGGAGCGTTCTAGGAATTAGTGCGAGTCTACATAAAACGCTCGGCGAGTGAATCACGTATGGCCAAGGATGGGCAAAAGTAAAAAAAAAATTTCAAAAGTGGTAGCTTGTAGGTCTTATCCCTTCAGTGTATTTGTTACGTTTTAATACTACATCTAGATACTCAAGCATTTTATGTGTATATTTTGTATCATATTGTCTCAATGCTACTGGTCTGAAGCATAGAAAGCTTAGTGGACAAACTGCCAGAGGGAAACATAATAAAGACATGGTTAGGCATGGAGTCCACACCATGTTACACATCTACCCCATGGGTGGAACCTTTTTATAGCCCCAGCATATTTATACCAATACTTAAATTTCTCGTTTTTCTTTTTTTTTTCTTTTAAACTTGACTTCCCTTTGATTGTTGCAATGACACTTAATACCTATGTTAGAAACAAAAAACCATGGCAACAAGCGACATCCAATCCTGCCTCCGCATCCCTCGGGCGAGATGCTGTGTCTTAACAGTTCAACAGGTTACTGTGTTTTACGTCCAGCGTAGTCCACCGACACAATTACAGGAGGTTTATTTTAGCAATTTACTGCAGCTGTAGGCAAAATGGGAGATTAGGGTTACCACTGGAATTCAGCTTTCCACAGGAATGCAATCCAGTGCATGTAAACTCTCAATTCACTGAATTTGCAATTGCTCAAGATGTAACAGGTATTGGGTACTCGCCTGATCGAAGTCATCAATGTGTGTATTGTGACAGACAAAATGTTTGTGCTGCCAATTTCTTTTTTTCTTTTAAGTACAACAACAAAAGATTGGATCCCTTTGGTATTTCACTACCCACAATAGATCACTATTGGTAGGATGCAACTGATAAGTCAAGCAGAATCAGGTTGCATCCTGTTAACAACAGTTACAAACGACTCATTCCTATATTTGTATTTCCAATGCAAATTAAGTAAGCATTATCAAATAACATTCGGTAAAGCATGAATTGAGGTATATTTTTGTGAACCCACCCCTCGTTTTTTAAATCTTTACAATTGTAAATAATTTTGTTCAACATAGATGCAAAATTATAGGATGCTGTTGTTTATGAATGATATTAAAGAATGTTTCATTATAAAAAAAAATATTTCCATCAGTGGTGTATGAAAGTTTCATACACCTCTGGTGGATATATATGTACATTGTACAATCAATCAATCAATCAATCAATCAATCAATCAACCAACCTAGTTATCAATTAATCACCTACATACAATATAATTAACCATCATCCATTAGTCCTTGCTTACATTTTTATCAGGGTTAGGTCCTTCCAACACGGCCTTGACCTTTGTGACCATTCTGTTGTGCATGGCCTTCTTGTCTGGATCCTCTTCTTTGGTCGCCTTGTCCTCGACTCTCTAAAATACAATAGAATAAATGTATGGCATTCATCAACAGTGAGATAGAAAATATGGTCATTTCAATAATTTTTTCACCAGTCAGTTCCTCTGTCTCATTGAGTGAAAATTGGTGAAAAAAAATCCACCATGTTCATGTGAAACAGTAAGGAGTCATTTCAAATACTCACCAGTCAGTAGCTCTCTTTTTGGGGTCAGTGTCTCTTTTTGTGATAAAAATTTGTTTCAAATAATGATCTCTACAACTGGTTAAAAATACAAGTACAAGTATATCAAGGTAAAAGTTGACATAATTGGGTACATTGGCAAGTTTTCAAGGTGTACTCACTGAGTTTAGGCTGGGCATGAGTACCGGTGAATGTACTCGAGTCCGAGTACGAGAACCAACCCATGCTGTGAGTACAATGATCATATCTGGATTGTCAAATTTAGCAGATACTATGAGCAAAACACACTCATTTTCACAATAGTCAGATGCACAGTGAATGCTCACACATTTATTTTTTCCATATCGTTTCATACACAGAATTGGCCAGCAAAAAATGGATATACATTTCAGTAGGCTCATTCAAACCCCAATTTTTGCAACAGATCATGATACTTCTGAAATAATTTGGATTGACTGTTTGCTATATTTTCCATTTCAGTCGTTGTTTTTTCTCTGTAACCATAACAAATGGCCATAATCATGAAAAGAAGGGAAAAAACCATCATTGGAACGAGAGGAAACTTCCAAGTCAATTGTTCCAGATGCTTAGTGTTTTTCATCAATCAGAAAGTTTAGTTTTGAATAAATTCTACCATGTCTGATAGCACGCTCCATGGTTACCAAAAACAAATGGACAATCATTTGGAATCATATATTAACAAACTATTCCTCAAGCGGGATATTTCATTACAGTGGCTGCACTGTACAAACAAATAATAATTTTGTTTTCATGTTAAAAAAGACCATACTGCCAAAGTCAGGTACAGGTTTCAATGGCAAGACCAAGAGCGAAGCCATCATCAGCATCCATTTAGTTTAGGTTAATTTTCTTCATGGATCAACTCTCCATTTTGAGTTCTTTCAGAGTGTAATATAACAAGGCTTTAGTCACCATCCTACGACTAAATGGGGAATAAACTTGGAGGTATTTTTCAACGAGTTAAGTACACCAACCTAAAAAGGCATTTTGCAGCAAGCACCACCATGGGCATATTTGACGAAAGCTCTCAAAAGGATTCATTACCGCAAACAAACCGATGTAAAGATCCTGTCAAACAAGAGAATCCCTCGTTCGATATTTCTGTACCTTTCGGCTGATGAGAGTATTCAGCGAAAACCCTTGTGCGGATATTCAGACAGCAAAAATAATCTACCATAATGAAGTCCGGGGGTGAGAAGGCAGTTTGAATTGCATACTTTAACAGTACCAGTCTTTCAACAACCTCATCGGCTCATCTTCAAAGCCTCGGTAAGCGGGGCAGAAAAACCGCACAAATTACGCAAGTGTGCTACAGAACGACCACAAAAAGGCTCACTCGAGCCCACAGGAGAAGGCTGATAACATAGAGGCAAGACTGAGTTTACCGCTTTCTGCATTATTCAAGTACAGAGCCCCAGCATTTGTAGCCTTCACAGAGAGGAGCGAATAGAAATGAATCACCAAATTCCAGCCGCAATTGCTACTAGAAGGTGCCAAAGAACTTGAAGGGAAAAAAATGTTTCATTCATACATAGAGAAAGTGTGCAGATGGGTCAAGATGTAGCAGCTGGGTAGCATAGCGGTTGAGGTTTTCGGTCAGCAATCTAATTAATTTATTTATTGCTCAGGCACTCTTAAATCTTGAAGATAAATAATTTTGCCACCAGTTGGTCTATTCAGAGGCATTCTTAATGAGAAAAAAATAAACTAAAACTCCATCGCACAAGACATGAAATTGACAGTGCCTTGTCCTTGTCTCTATGCTGGGGCTATGAAAAGACCCCATCCATCATGACATTGTGTAACATGGAATGAAGTCTCCAACATAATCATTTCTCAGGACAACAGTGATTTTTCACAAAATCATAAAGATAATGTTTAACAATCAGAAGCAGGTTTGAAAGTCAACCTAACCCACCATGGAAGGTCATTGAAGGAGTTGGGCAGATCCTCCTGCAACCACTTTCCCTCACCCCACCCAGATGCAATGAGTACTAGGCAACAGGCAACCACAGTGGTGGTACTGGTGTGAGCTCTGAAGCCCCTGTGGTTCACCCCATTTTCAAGCGAATGCTACACCTACCTGCAACCTGTATAACATGGCCACCTGCATAACATGGCCACCTGCATAACATGGCCCCCTGTATTACATGGCCACCTGTCAGTTTTACCCCTTTATTAAACGAACACCTGTCTTAAAAAACACAAAGTGTTGCTATGCTCTTCAGAGTCAGGCAGATCGAGATCATTAAATTACTATTGTCACCTTTTTAATGTTTTTATGATAGATTTTATTGTAATATATTCTAGTTTTAATCTCATTTGTTTTACATGCATTTCTTCCTTTGAAGGCTTAAGAAAGATTATTATTAACACAAGTTTGACTGTATACAACTCGATAATGAACTGTGTTATACCCAAGCAACGTATTTCAGCTTAGTAAGATGAAGAAAACAGCAACCTCCATACTAATAGATACTAGTAGATCTTCACAAGAGGACTATTTCTTTTATCTCACCTTCAAAGCACATTTGAGGTCCTCCACGACTTGGGTGAGGGAGAGGTCCTCCTTGACGTACTGTTGAGACAAATACCTCTGTCTTGCCCTCTTGATGATCTGAAAGAGAAGTCACAGAGGTCATGGATGAGGAAAAATGCCAAAATAGTCCTCAGTCACACACTGTGAGCAGTAAGTTTATGTGGTAACCGGTGACAAAAAGGTGATGTTGTGGTGGCCAGATGGTGAAAATCTCTCTTCGTTTAAATCTTAACTTAATCTAAAAAAGCTTATTCAAACTCAACCTTGGGGGCTTCTAACACAACACTACTTTGGTTCTTTGGGGTCTCAGCTCTGCTGAAGGTCCAAGGTTCGATCCCAGGCCAGGGCACTCTTCATGAGCTACACCCCAATTGGCGGTCCCTTGTTCTCAGTGTCTATGCTGAGGCAAGTAAAAGATCCCATCCATGGGGTAAATTTGTAACAGGGGTGGACTCCTCTCTCTCTCTCACCTCATCAATCAAAACTCGCTAGTGGCAAGAACTTGCCTTAGAAGGCTGCACTTTCCATATCTATCTGTATATCTATATCTTCTTTGGGGTCTTACAGAAATTTGTTTTGCTATAATTATGTTTACAGCAGATTTCATAGACTTGGAAACTCACTTCAGAGAACGTTATGTGAATCCAGGACTCCCATTGGCTAATGGGTGTCTTACATTCACATGACGTCCTCTGGAGTGTAGTTTCCAAGTCTATGTTTTAGCTGTTACCACCCTGTCACGTAAATGGCAACTTGTATTCCAGCATCGTGTGAAATACCAAAAGAAACTATTTTCCATTCAAATTTCAATTCAGACTTCAAGGTTAAAAAAGGAAATTGGCAGATTAGACTGAAACTTTGTGACCTTCACTGCAATATGAGTCTACATGCTAGCTTCACCAACTATGCTGACAATTTACAGAGAGAGATACTTATTTACAAATCACCTAATAACTGTCAAAAGTCACAAAACATATAACCAAATCTGTCTGTGTTTTCTATGCAAACCAACTACATTAGCACCAACTGCCATTCTCACAGGGCCATAGGGTCCTTTTTACATATTGCCAGAAGACGTCACAAGTGGAGGGGAAAGTTTTTGGCATGGCCGGTAATTTTATTGACAGAGCAGGGTGACCAAGTAGGCGGCCATTTTGTGTGGCCACTTAAGATCAGCTAACGATAATCGGATTTGGGGAATGAACCAGGGGGGAGATGGTGAACTCGTGTTAAAGTCACCAGGGATTAGGGTGAGTTCTGGCCATAATGAAGGCGTTCATAATAGGTCCTCAATACATAAAGGTGGGGTCAGAATCTTCCAGACCATTCAAGTACAATAGACAAGTCTGATGCAATCTGCAAGACAATATCATACAGACCAAAATAGGGGTGTATTTAAAGGTATTTTGGAAATCTTTCACAGACTGTCACACTTTGCAAACGAAAGTCGTGTTGGGTGGATTGGAGCCAAAAATACAAAGAGAGCCAGAATTACAGAATAATCAGAAGTGGTGCCAATGGTCAATTTGTCATCAAGGCAACTTCAAGGGCTAGCCAAGGAAGGAAGTTTGTAATTCTAATAAATGTACAGTAGTTTTATCTGCACGTAAGTGAATCGCACATATTAAAAAAGAAAAAAAAAAAGCCCTGTTGAGTGTTGGGATCCACACAAAATTTAAGTGAATTTAGGAAAAATTTATATTCTTATAAATTTGAACCATTGGAATTTATCCCAAAGCAATTAGAGAGGGGAGAGACTTTGATTCCTGATTCACTATGACATCTTGCATGGCTACGGCATCATGAGCACGCCATAGCGTCACAACGAGCGTCATAACTCGCGTCAACGTAAGGTGACTACGTCAGAGCAACGTCACAGCAATGTCAGGACAACTTTAGGTCATCTCACAAGCCGCTAGAGGGCAGCAGTAAATTTAGGTAAAGGAATGGTTCAAATATGGTGTTTTAGGTTGACATATACATTGTGAGAATGTGCTGTTGTGACCTATAATAGTTCAGCAATTTGACAATATCCTTTCTTTACAGTAAATGACTAGCAGCCTGGATGAAATTCTAGACATTCAATCTAGTTGTACTGAATTCGATTCTGTGATGTGTGGGCAATATGAGGAAAATATATTGAAGTGAAAAGAGCCTGAAGTGTGGGTGTTTTTGGATTGGTTAAAAAAACCATGCAGGATTATATATGTATCTTGGTGCAGATTTTTCCAAAGAGCATATTATGCAGGCTTAATCTAACTTCTATAATGAATCAATTAAGGCATGACTAGTTGTGAATAAAAAGCCATTTTCGTTCGCAGTTTATGATGTTGAAATCGTTGAAATGTTTAAGATATAAAGCAAAAAAAGATGTGTTTAAAAAAGCTGATAACCTTTACTTTGCTGTAACTATTTCCCATCTCATAACCCAGAAAAGTCATTGTATAAATCGGTGAGTATGAATAACAAGCTTTCTACAGTTCTGTAATATTATGACCCACTGCACAACTGTATTTACATCTGAGACCAGACATGCCTGTCTTTTGCCCTGTGACCAGAAATGGCCTCAGAATCCAGTTATCCGCGCCCTCTATGAATCGTTCATGGCACATTGTGGATTTTATTCAATTTATGGCAAGTTGTGACAGGGCCTTATAAATGTCATACAGACTTCACTTAGACATGGGGCCCTTTCACCACAATCTATGGATTCTACACTTGGATCGAGCTGATTCTGTGGTTATTCGCATCCAAAGAGAGCCAAATATGGATATATCCTAAAGTTTGAGGAATTATTTTGCTCTAGTAGTAGTAGTAGTAGTAGTAGTAGTAGTAGTAGTAGTAGTAGTAGTAGTAGTAGTAGAAGTCGTAGTAGTAGTAGTAGTGCCATTAGTAGTAGTAGTAAAAGTAGTAGTAAAAGCAGTAGTAGTAATAGTAGTAGTTGGGACATTAGTAGTAGTAGTAGTAGTAGTAGTAGTAGTAGTAGTAGAAGTAGAAGTAGTAGTAGTAGTAGTAGTAGTTGGGACATTAGTAGTAGAAGTAGAAGTAGTAGTAGTAGTAGTAGTACCATTAGTAGTATTAGTGACATTAGTAGTAGTAGTAAAAGCAGTAGTAGTAATAGTAGTAGTTGGGACATTAGTAGTAGTAGTAGTAGTAGTAGTAGTAGTAGTAGTAGTAGTAGTAGTAGTAGTAGTAGTAGTAGTAGTAGAAGTAGAAGTAGTAGTAGTAGTAGTAGTAGTTGGGACATTAGTAGTAGTAGTAGTAGAAGTAGTAGTAGTAGTAGTAGAAGTAGTAGTAGTAGTAGAAGTAGTAGTAGTAGTAGTAGTAGTAGTAGTAGTAGTAGAAGTAGTAGTAGTAGTAGTGCCATTAGTAGTATTAGTGACATTAGTAGTAGTAGTAAAAGCAGTAGTAGTAATAGTAGTAGTAGTAGTGGTAGTAGTAGAAGTAGTAGTAGTAGTAGTGCCATTAGTAGTATTAGTGACATTAGTAGTAGTAGTAAAAGCAGTAGTAGTAATAGTAGTAGTTGGGACATTAGTAGTAGTAGTAGTAGTAGTAGTAGTAGTAGAAGTAGTAGTAGAAGTAGTAGTAGTAGTAGTAGTAGAAGTAGTAGTAGTAGTAGAAGTAGTAGTAGTAGTAGTGCCATTAGTAGTATTAGTGACATTAGTAGTAGTAGTAAAAGCAGTAGTAGTAATAGTAGTAGTAGTAGTGGTAGTAGTAGAAGTAGTAGTAGTAGTAGTGCCATTAGTAGTATTAGTGACATTAGTAGTAGTAGTAGTAAAAGCAGTAGTAGTAATAGTAGTAGTAGTAGTAGTAGTAGTAGTAGAAGTAGTAGTAGTAGTAGAAGTAGTAGTAGTAGTAGTAGTAGAAGTAGTAGTAGTAGTAGAAGTAGTAGTAGTAGTAGTGCCATCAGTATTATTAGTGACATTAGTAGTAGTAGTAGTAAAAGCAGTAGTAGTAATAGTAGTAGTAGTAGTGGTAGTAGTAGAAGTAGTAGTAGAAGTAGTAGTAGAAGTAGTAGTAGTAGTAGAAGTAGTAGTAGTAGAAGTAGTAGTAGTAGTAGTAGTAGTAGTAGTAGTAGTAGTAGTAGTAGTAGTAGAAGTAGAAGTAGTAGTAGTAGTGCCATTAGTAGTATTAGTGACATTAGTATTAGTAGTAAAAGCAGTAGTAGTAATAGTAGTAGTTGGGACATTAGTAGTATTAGTGACATTAGTAGTAGTAGTAAAAGCAGTAGTAGTAGTAGTAGTAGTAGTAGTAGTAGTAGTAGTAGTAGTAGTAGTAGTAGTAGTAGTAGTAGTAGTAGTAGTAGTAGTAGTAGTTGTTGTTGTTGCGTAGTCAAACGTAAGCCAATCTACATGCATTCATAATTCATGTCCATGCATTTTGTTATGAGAAGCATTCAATTATATTCATGTATAACATAATACATAAGATCCTGGGACCTATGCACCGAATAATTTATTATCGTTGCAATGTAGCACACATCTGACCTTGGTAATGGATCAAGGTCATCCAAGTATGTGACCTAGTGTCAAGGTCCTATTGGCATTTGACCATTGCATCAAAAGGTCAATGTCCTTTTTGACCTTACATGACTTAAGTGATTTGGTGGAAACCGGAAGTAAACATTAATAAGTACAAACGTACTTGGAATAATTACAACTTAGATACCATCTTGCTATGGCCACCTACAAAAATGTGTAGCAATAGCATAAAACGGAGAAGTGGAGAGGTAAATATATGTAAAAAAAAAAAAAAAAGAAAAAAAAGACTGACCTTGTCATCAATGTCAGTGATGTTCATACAGTAGATGACATCATAGTTGAAGTAGTCCGTCATCACCCGCCGGACGATGTCGAAAGAAATGTAGCACCTGCAAGAAACACAATGACTGCAAAGAACCATCTTCAAAAAATAAACAAATGCTGACATATGCAGGGAGTTGTAAATATATGAAGTTTCTGTCTGCCAATTTTCAATAGACTAATCACATTACAGCAAGTAGACTGAGACCACCTCAATTTTAGTTAATATGGGGGGTACAAAATCTGTGACCAACATCTATATATATGTAAAAAAAAACTCCTGTTTCCGGGATTTTCAAGGGCCATTATCGTATGATTATAACTTATAAGTATTGATAATGTTATGTCTCTTCTTTTTAATGCTATAGAAAGTTACGGGTGATAATATAGAGCCCTGAGGTACTCCATATAATCTATACCGCAGGAGATTCCCACCCTCATTGCTGTATACTTCGTCTCTTCATTATTTTCTCACTTTATTTGAGATGTTTTTAATCCTAACCATGAATGTACTGAAACTTTTAATCTCGAACCACTAAGTTCTGAATGTACACTTGCGCAGCAGTTGCGTGGGAAGTAAAATATTCCTGGGCCTGGCAGGTTATATGGCCACCTGAAAGCAACACACATGCTTTGAAAATCTTAATCTGCAGCACATATTGCGGACCCAGAGCTATTCATTTGCTTCGTTTTTTGTCCATCACATCCTCGGAGGAATCTTCAGGCTGCTTGTGAGCTGCTGCACTACTTTCTCAGGGACTACTTTTCATGGATTCTTCACCACGTGATCAGGCATTCCCCGCACGTGCGCCGCCTATTAGCCATTCGACACACTACTCTCACGTCGGCTCCACTGCAGTGTGAAAAGAGCTCTGTGTATTTGTCAAGTATTATGCCTTTTTAAGAGAATTCCATAAAATGTCATTGGCAACGACAGTCTGCTTTGAAAATGGAAGAATAAGATATGCTTAGAATGCAGTTCATATCTCAATATTCCTGTCGGGAGACCTGGCAAATTTGCTGCAGTTTATTTTCCATTCAGTTCTCTGGAGTGATTTTTTTCTTGGCTAAAAGGTGGCGCTGTGATCTGTTGATTGTGTGCACTGATCTCTCCACTTTTGTATGTGGCAGCCACTCAAAGACTTTGCCACTTGACACATAACCATAAGCTGAATCTGATTCAGACTATATCAGCAAAGTTTGGAACTCTTAAGTGCCTGAGAAGCAGAAGTATAAAAAAGACTTGTCTTTAATCTCTTACCTGGCGTGACCCATGTGCGCAGAATCGTAAACAGTAGGACCGCAGCTGTACCACGTGACTTTTCGGCCATCTTGGGCAATAAATTCTTCCTGTAAGAACACAAAAGAACTAATTCAGACAAAGTCGGAGAAGTAACACATTCGGTTTACCCTATTGTCTTGATTACAAGCTGGGGTTTGTATTTCTTTTGCAGTAGACTTATATTCAATACTGTTTCCATTACAGATGAGGTGAAGTGAAGGAGAGTGAGATGAGCTGAGCTAAGATGAGGTGGAGTTGAGATGGAATGAAATGGAACCCTTTATATTTTGGCTAATAAATTATGTCTACCTCCTGCCTTTTACCAGGTGAGTTGAGAGGTGGTGGTGGATTATCATGGGTGGATTAGGGCTTAACATCTTGGCTAATATGGACAGGCAGGGAACCATGGCAATGAGATGATGGATGAAACAGCTATCCAACTTCGGCTCGTCCAGGAATTGCACGCAGGACCCAGTCCAGCAGGCTACCACTGAGCTAGGCCCCCACACTGGTGAAGTGAGGCGAGATGAGACAACAAACCTTCAGGAATGGTGTATCATTTGGGTAAAGCAGGAAGATAAATCATCATGTCCCCATTTCTCGATTCTGACCTAGGACCAAACACTAGACCACGGCCCTACCATCACAACTTGCGCGCACTCAAGTGTTTTGGCTGGTAGAAACTTTTGGTTAGATATTATGCTAGATATAGAGTGTATGCCCTTCCAAGTTGCCAACACCCCACCCACTTATAACACTCTAAGTAACTGAATGTGACGGACTGTGGATGAAAAATGCCCACCACCTAGATCAAATTACTGGAAGGCAATCCACATCACTTTGCTGGGACTAGCCTCTCCATGACTATGCAATGCCTAATGCCATTTTTGCTCAGCTCAAGTGATCTAACTGCATTGAAGTGTCATCAAGTCTGAGAGACATATATTTTAGTTTCTCAAACAAGCTAGCACCAGACTTAAGTCCACCTCGCTCATGGGATTGCCCCATAATTACAGATTACTGAGTGTACTAAAGAGACCATAAGCCATTAAAACTTTTTTTCTAATACAGTCAACCCTCATTTATCCGGGCCTCACTTATCCGGTTATTCGCTATCCGCACACAGTTGGCTGGGAACAAATCTACTTAGTGCATTTATATATATTCAGTTATCTAGTTCCCTCATGTATCCGCACAGTTAACTGGTGGACGAAGGTGAGCGGATAAATGAGGGTTGACCAAACAAATTGCATTCTTACAAGTCAAGTTTTGTGATAATGTAGCATCTAAAGGATGCCATACTGTGGTAATATGTGGCAGCTATAGGGTGTGGATATATGGCATCAATGAGTGACAAATATGCCACCTACTTTGTGATAATATGCCATATACAGGGTGAGACACTAGCAGCTGAAAGGTGTGATACTGTAGCATAAGGCCCAAGTTCCCCAGTCATTGGCATGGCATCCAGGGCTAGTGTGGTATATACACGGTAGTGTTGTGGCTTTTAGAGGTAGTGACACTATGCCACAAGATATGATAATGTAGCTTCTAAAGACTGTGACAATGTGGCACCAACCAGGCTTGATAATATGGCATCAACATGTTGTGATAATATGGCATAAGGAGATGTTGTGACTTCTTCAGTTACAGTGTAAGGAGTCGCATTGTGGCACAGACAAGATGTGATAATGTAGCTTCTAATGGCTGTGACAACATGGCATCCAAAGGCTGTGACTTTATGGCATCTAACCCCATCGTCACAGATCTCAAACAACTATGATTATGAGTAGCAATAATATCTATGGCAAATACTCTTCTAGTGTGTCTTTAATGCTCGATGTGGCACCCCCAAACTGCATTGCATACTCCCTGGATGTTTTTATGGACGCTGCTGGGTTACTGTGATCGATAACTAACTGCTCCCTATGAATATTTTCTTTATCATTTGAGGCAAGTGAGACATTGCTCAATATTTCCTGGCATTGATGCACTTTGCTTGCTTGCCATATCAGCTCATCTGTGACAAAGATACTTGCTCAGCATCCACAATCCTGTAATGGCGATGGTGAGGCCTGATAGAATCACAAAGTACCCTTTATTCTTGATGAATTGCCTCAGACAGGCCCTGCAAGACCCAACTGTCAAGATGGACACCTCCAGTCAGGATGCTTAAGATGAACATGTGACACTGTGACGCCTTGTGACACTCCATGACAGACGGGTGGTTATAGGGGGAGCCACATGTCTTTGCTCGTTACATGGAAATCTGTTCATCTCTCTCCCTGGAGATTTGTCGCTTCTAACTCATATTTTAGTTGTCACGATGTTACATCATTAATTAAAAAAGAAATTGCACATATAAAACATGAAAAAAGTTATCACGTCAAAATGAAAACCCAAAATCGAATGTACAGTTAATCAGGTGGCTAAAATTTTTCTTGTCCATGCAATTAGAATATTCTTCGCCAGATTAATGATGAACCATTGAAAAACGATAAAAAGCTATAAGTCAACAAAACGGTTGATGTTACAGTGAAAACATCCCACATAGTTCATTGCAAAAGACATTCTCAAGACCACTGAAGGACTACAGAATTGAATAATCAATCATAACTGAGTTCACTTCGCAGAAAGACCAGTGAATTTTTCACCAGGAGCAGTGGTCAAGCAAGTCCACGATTTACTGCAAATTTGCACACATAAACTGACATTTAAAGACACCTGTTTTTTTTTTTTTTTTCCGGACCAAAGAAGCCAGATAATAATTCAATAATTGCAAAACATACTTCTAAGAAATTCCAAGTATGCCATATACATCAATGTACTAATGCAATTTTATGGCAATGTACTCAAGTGATACATCAAGCACACCGGCTGCTGTCCGCCATAAACGTCCACACCCGAATTAATGATCCGTGGAATCTGAGAACAAGAAAATGTATCTGAGGTGATGAAAGCAATTTAAACTGGACCCAAAAGGCGAAATGTAATCAGAGAGGGGCGGGGTATCACCCCACAGTAATATGTGAGTGGAGAGGGTGCTAGTGGCCGATATGACGGCTGGTAAAGCGCTACGACTTATCGGTCTAATGGGGCGAATCGTCGTGTGGGCGAAATGACCATCTAAGGTCAGATCTGATGGACCACAGGGTTGTAACTGGGACAGTCACTATGGCGAATCTTGTTTTAATAAAAAAAGTCTGATAAGGTAATGTTATATATGCTATAGTTGGCCATGCGTATTCTTTGTAATTTTCAATTGTCAACAATTCTTTCCTGGTGAAATTGATTTGTGGGATACTTTTAAGTGGAAAATAACCTCTCAAATAAAGTCACCCACTACTGAATGTGATGTCATTATGAAAGATCTCACCAAGGGGCCAGGGCAGGAATATACGGTTGAGGATGTGTCTTATCATCACATCATTGTGTTTGCCTCTAGCTGCAGACCAGTATCATAGATAATGATAATATCATCATAATACAGCAATACAAAAGATGCATTTTGAAACGCATCATAATGCAATACAATAATACAGGACATTAGGACATCAACACACATTGTAGTTGAACATACAAATTGCAATTGCATATTTGTAATGCTGAGATGCCCTAATGGGCTCAAGGTCATCAAGAGGACCATTTGTCACCTTGAGATGCCCTTGGAGCACCTTATATACCATCAAGATATTCATGGGCAGATATGTTGCCAGTATCTTGCTTTAAAGGCCTGCAGAGGAGCACTTCAGTGCTTTGGCCAAAATGAAATAGAGACATTGCACTCGGCCCTATGTTCATGTATGACAGAGCTCCCCAACAGTGGATTTTCACAGAAGGTTCTCTGTATTTCCACCTGGTGGCTAAAACAGAATACTGCAATTCTATAGGCTGAAAAATTTCCCACCCTTAGCTGTGATTGGCTGAAGCAAATTGCATCCTAGCAGCAGTATTTTTAGTGCATTTTAATGTATATTTGACACTTTATCATTTAGCTGATGTTTGTTATTTTTCTGAGAAAGTTTTATTTATGGAATCAGTTAGTTATTACCTACCGTGTCTGAAAAGCAAAATGAGTAATAAGAGGAGAGGAAAGACTTATGTCCTGCTGAATTCAGGGCTGTTCAGTGAAAAGACTCTATTGCAGTAAGAATAGGTTAGGCTGGTTAGGTGCACTGGTCAAGACCTAACCCATATCATTACATACACCCATATGAGGTATATATATGAAACTGGACGTGCAATATAATTGCCAATATTGGATGTGCTGAATGATTTGTCCCTGCGGTTCGGCTCTGGTTGGTTTCACAGAATGGGAATAGGGGGGGGGGGGGGGGGGTTGTGCATAATCAATAAGTTCCTTGACTGATCAAGTCCCAAATAGACAACCTTTAAAATGAAATTCAAAGAATTCCAAATTTTTGGGAAGCTAAAAGACTATAAGTGAAACTAGGTTGAGGCCCAGTATTCGGTGTCTAAGCTGGAAGTATTGAAAGACTCCGCCAATGGCATGAGATTATGATATGGCGTAACTTCAACCATACCATCTCATCATTACGGTTGTCCTTGGCAGCTGATAATATTTACTGTCTAACCTCCGGGTCAGTAGCAGATTGTACAATATACCGTGCAACGCAACACTTGCATTTTAAGTCTTTTTTTCACTTTCATTTTAAGTCATTTTCTTCTGCAGCCAAATGAAATTTCAGACTAAATTTCATTAATCTGCAGCGCACTTAGCGAAGTATGTGAGATATTGCAGCAGCATGCACTAATATGGTCATTAGACATGGCTTGGTATTAAGCAGGACCAATATCAGATTCTAGCTGTCAAAATAGAAGTATTCATTTATTATTACCCCATATATTATCAGAATAACCAAGGAATCTTAAATTAACCATTTAGATCGATTTATAAATAAAATACCACATTTTAAATATCACAGAAAATATGCTAAATTGAGATTTCAAGGTATATTTTCAAGGCAGCTTTGGGGATTACCAATATGCTTTGAGAAGTTGAGAATATATCTTCAATATCTCATTATTTTTATATTTTATACATTTGCTTTAGAATTAATACCACCTCACCATAAGAACCAAAATTTTTAAACAACTTATAGCTAAATTTAATGTAGTGCAGTCCAGTTGAATTCCTAGTCGCTTATCTACAGACTAACTAGGTAGTTTGCTTTCTTGCCTTTAAAATGATTTTAAAAATCACTCCACAAAGTAAATTCTGATGTCACAAGACAATGTTTGACCCATATTTTATTGCAGTGTTTAATTGCAATTAGGCATCATACTGCCATATTGGTGCCTTTTTTAATTTAATAATGGGCATGGATTTGTACTGTAATTATGGTCAATAAATGAATAGAATTCCATATTGTTTGTAAGTTTATCTCACTGCACTGGCATGGCCTATTCTAACTGGCCCGTAGCTATTTCTGTCCAGCCTGACCTGACACTGCTCACCAGAGCTATCCACATGGTTAACTTGTCATCGATCCCTGGGCCCTACAAACACTGATATCATCGGATTAGGTGTCTCCATGAGAAATGCTTGGGGGCCTGGCACCCCTTTGGTACCCCCCTAGGACCCTAATGCAGTTTGTGTCCTCCTGAAATTGCTAGCCACCCAGATGAGTAGTCTCATAGCCAGGACATACATTGCAAGCATGCTCATTGATAAGATATAACTATTAATGACAGGGTATAATTATTGATGACAACGTATAACTATTGATGACAATGTATAACTATTGATGACAACGTATAACTTTTGATGACAAGGTATATAACTATTTATGACAACATATAACTATTGATGACAACGTATAACTAGTGATGACAACGTATAACTTTTGATGACAAGGTATATAACTATTGATGACCACGTATAACTATTGATGACAACATATATAACTTTTGATGACATATCGTATTTAACTATGCATAACTTGACTCTAATGATGACAAGAGATAACTATTGAAATGCCATGTTATTCTAAATTTGTTTACTACAAAAATTAGGCAAGTCTATTTACAGTAGTATTGCAGCTGCCAGTGGGTGGCCTGGTGGTCATACGCTTTGGATGTCAAACTGGCAGTGCTTGTTACTAGGTGTCTATGCTGGGGCAGGTGAAGCATCCCGCACATGGGATAAACGTGTGAAATGGCCCAGACAACCACCACGAGTGGCAAGGACTCTTATCCCAAATCAAGGTCATAGCAAATTCTAAGGAATAAATTGTGCACAGCTCTGTTAGTTCTTTCTTTCTTTCTATTTCTTCAAAATGAAAGACACATAAATATTACATCAGTTTTACAAAGGATAAACACATTTTAAGGCCAATAACAAGCTTTATGGTGGTATTAAACATTCAATTTACGCCATAAGACCCACGGGTAATCACTTATTCCGGAAAAGATTCCTGTACCCTTGAGGAAATTTGTCACAGGAAAGCAAATATTTAAGAATTCTGAAAACAAAAAAATAAAAACCAACGAGATTTGGAATTTACGTTTAGGAGAAATAAAATAAAATTTGAAGACAAATATAAAGCAATCACAAGAAGAATCCTACTCAATATCTAGTAGTTTCTTGTGAATGTTGACTTATATCTGAGCATGTTATGAGTGCAGATTTTGTGAGTGCTGATATATTATCCGCTAGAGTGAGTTAATGAGTGCATAAAACTGTCATGAGCTATGATGACCTACTTTCCTTCTTACACACACCTAAATTCCCCACCCAGCCACACACAACCCCATCGAATTACCCCACAGCAGCAACCCCAAAAGGTGACTTAATTCACCCTGACAACAAGACGTCCCTAGCAACCATTCAACTGCACCCGCAATAACAAAGTGTTCCATTACCATGGCGACAAATTATTAGAGACTCAATCACGGCAGCATTAGGCCTGTTGACTTATTTATGCAATTGACAAATTGAGTCTGACACCTGTTTCGCTAATGCTGTCATCCCAGTGACCTTGGGCTTGTTAAGCAAGGTCAAGTCAACTTAATGTCAGCCATCTTGTCAAAATGGCCGATAATCGGGCATCAGGAGGACCTCTCGGTCAAAACGAGATGACGTCAGCTGAATAAGACCCAAAAATAATATTTTCCATCAAAAATGTTTCACCTTAATCTGAAGGCAATACCAACCTAATTGATGATAAACCTTTATTATCCCTAGGGAGGGAAATTCGCTGTGCACGTTGTACAGGCAGTAAAAAATGTACTAAAATACAGGCTTATTTAAATTGTTAAAGAATGCCGGTACAAAGGACTTAGGAGATCTTTTATTTTCGCCAGAAATTATCTCAGCCTTTATTGGGATGGTAGGCACTGGCATTCATATTATTTCCCAACTTTCTAATGGCTTGTTTGTCATAGAATGGTCTAATTCATGTCGGATGATTTTTCCAGTAATTTTTACCACCTTATAATGTTTGTTTGTATCTTGTTAACCATACCAACCTAAGAAGTTAAATGTGATAATGCTGTGTAATAAATACCATGTTGTTTCATAATGTACATATGCGGCATGTTAAAAAGAGCACGGAGTAGTGAATGCGAAGGTTCTGCCAGTGTTGCAGGCTACGTTGCCACCTGGGTACAGTTTGCGAGGCATTACAACTAAAATATACGGTTTATATTTTAAAGAAGAGTGACAGTGAACTACCTAAAGGTTGTGCAATATATATTTTTTCATTATAATAATCCAACGTCTTAATGTATGAGAAATCCATTGCATATTAAGTCAAAATAATATAAAGTCAATTACACGGAATACCAATTAATCAGTTAGCCCATCAGACAATAAAGCAAAGAGATTGGACCACATCGGTCACTTTCGTCCACTTGTTTCAAATGCCAGTGAGTCCCCGATGTGCATGTTGGTAGTGCACATGACTGCCTGCTTCATTCCATTACTTTGATTAAGAAATAGAAGTTTTCTTGACCGCTGGTCACCAATGGTCGCCACTGGTCATTTCAATAACTCCTGGGGTCTGATATGGCACGGAGTTGTGGACACAGAAACTCTCGTGTCAAATTGACAAATCAAGCAGACGGCCAAGATGCTGTGTCAGGTGCAGAAAGAAAAAGAAGTGGAGAGAAAGAATGGCCTTGAGAGGAGAGGAGAGGAGAGGAGAGGAGAGGAGAGGAGAGGAGAGGAGAGGAGAGGAGAGGAGAGGAGAGGAGAGGAGAGGAGAGGAGAGGAGAGGAGAGGAGAGGAGAGGAGAGGAGAGGAGAGGAGAGGAGAGGAGGGGATTTGGGATGGAAATGACAGCGAAAAAGAGGAGATGGGAGGAGTGAAGGGTCAGACAATTTCAAAATTGACGTGAAGGTTAATTTCCAATCTAATGTTCACAATCATATTATGTATTGAAAAATGAAACGAAATTCTGATTCTACCAAATATACATGGCGCAAGTAACATTATACAATACCTACACCCAGACAATAAACATTCTGACCTTGAGGGGGGAAAATCAATGTCATTGACACATCGGATTCCACCTGGCATGTCTGTGTATGGGTCTGGATAAACAAACTCTTCTATTCTAGATTTAACTCCTTGCTTCATTCGTTGAGCTCCCCTACCAATCACTACCTCAGCAAATTGAAACAACCGCAAATAAATGTTGCAACATTCGCTAACATAGTGACTATTTCTCAGCACAGCACAGTACCATTTATACCTTGTCCTGGCAGACCACCCTATACATTGGGCAAGTCTTAGCTGTAGCTAGTTGAGATTCCTTGCACGATAAAGTCACTGTGCTTGGCTGGGCCATAACAGAACATGGAATATAGCTCACTCTAGCAGGATCCCCCCTCCCCTTCCGAAAAAAAAAGGAAAGAAAAAAAACCAAGTGATGTAATCAACTTCATCCAAGAAATGCAAGCGACACTTCTCCCTCTTTGTAGATTACATTATATATTCAAATTCTGATTTTACGCTCTCTTCAAAAAGTTTACATTGCTCTAAAATTTGATTCGAAAGCATTCGGCAAAATTTGTGAATGCACGTACGTGTCAAAAACACGCGAAAGATGAATGAACAATGTGAACTACAAAATGAAGTCTGCATTAGACTTGACAACTTAAAACATACATTCTCAGTCCAATAATGGCCATTGTCCAATAAAAAGTAAGTTAGACAGGCCAGATTCATCACAAATATACCGACAAGCCACGCGAGTCTCCGGAAATCATTCACTTGGACAAATGAATGCTGATTTTTCACTACCGAATACTCATAACTGAAATTGGATTGTTAGTCTGATGACAATGATGGACAATACAATGCAGTCCATCAACAATTCGGATTTAATGATATAGATTCAGATTCATTCATTTTATTTCACATTCATAAAACATGTATAAATTTAACTTTCAAAACATTTTGTACATAATGTGAGGTATCCCTTCGCTATCGTGGGGCCAACTACAGGGATTATACGATAGGTATGTTATGAATATAATGACACTAATGAGGGTTTGACCTTGAACAAATATAACAATTAGGAATATCACAACGTTCATTATATGTTGCAATTATGCTAAATTTAATATACCTCTTAAAACAGTCTTGACTATGTGTATGTAGTTTATTATAAATATAGACCTAACACCCAGTATGAGATCAACAAAATTACTGAAGTTAGTAGAGACGAAATACAGCGACCTGCCATCCATCTTGGTCACGATAGAACGGCTAAACATTTTATCAAAATGAAGTGCAAACCTTTACAACATGAATTTCTAATATTATTGTATTCCATGTCAATTTCTTAACTTGCAATGACAATCTAAGAACTGTCTAAATGACAGCAGACCACCAAATAAGTCTAAAAAATTCAATTGTTACAATATCTACCAAGAATCACGTCTTAATTTCACATTTGTCTCGTCAAACAGGTCTTATGTGAGCCTTGTGTGTATGCATTGTGTTTCTGAGGCCATCCATGTAATAATAGCCATGTAAACAGTGGCCATGTAAATGGCTGCCATGTAAATGGTATCAGAAAATGGCGTCAGTTGTTGTAAGGGCAGAGTGAGCAAGGGACTCGTTCACTTGTGAAATGTGACAGTTGCCCAATTCGCCTAAGAGATTTGTTCCCCTGATAGAATCAATACACATGAGGCTGATGAGGGCTCCTGTTGGACTGCTCCTGCTGGACTGTTGGTCTTTGCTGGACTGCTGGTTCCCTTGACTCCAGATGGCAGCTGGTTCGCTCTGCTGGAATGTTGGCATGAGTCCAGTGGCCATGTACAGCTGTATAGTAAACCACATATTTCAGCACTGAAGAAAATGTTGTCAATGTTTAACATCACCTTGGTGCCAAGGGAGACATTGGATCTCTCTGCTTCCTTTAACTCGACTCAACTCATCAATAGCACTGTCAAAGGACCCTGGAGGCATTCTTATGGCAAAATAACACATTTTGATATTTTCAAGAAACTACACTAGTTGGACTCCAGGTTATCAGTGGTCACTACATAATAACAAAGTGGGTCGCATATGAAATATGTGGTTTACTATACAGCTGTACATGGCCAAATGTGCCACGTGCGTTTTCCATGGATAAACGTATGGAAAATGCATGGTTTTTGCCTAATTATAATGAGGTGAAACCATGCGTTTTCCATGCGTTTATCCTTCTCATGGAAAACGCACGTGGCACATTTGGCCATGTAGTTGGATCTAACATGAATGGCTACATTTTTTTTCTCCAGGCATATGTTATCCTAAAAAGCATGGAACAGCACCAAATTGGCCTTGTTGTCAGCATTACAGTACTGTTACATAATACAGCCTTGTGACATGGTCCAATGAGCTAGTTTTCCAATTAACGCATCATCTAAAAGACCCCACTATTATTGGCAATAAATGCAATTTGTTTGTTTTTCCTTAGAGCTCAGAGAAGAAATGAAGGCCACTTTCAATTTCTGTTTGAAATTATCTTTATAAAAGGAAGAAAATGTTGTCAATGTTTAACATCACCTTGGTGCCAAGGGAGACATTGGATCTCTCTGCTTCCTTTAACTCGACTCAACTCATCAATAGCACTGTCAAAGGACCCTGGAGGCATTCTTATGGCAAAATAACACATTTTGATATTTTCAAGAAACTACACTAGTTGGTGACTTCAGATTAGTTTGGTGAATGAGCGTAATGTTTCAGCACCTATAGTAATGGTCATTGGTCAGTGAAGTCTAGTGGCTAAGGACATGTGGAGCTTCACTGAAGGTTCTTGGTTTGACTCCAGGTCCAGAAACTCTATAAGCTGTATCTCAGCAGCTGGAAGTGGTAAATTTGTTGGTGCCGTGTACTCAGGGGTCCATGGTGGCAAGTAAAAGACCCCACCCTGGTGGTTAATGTATAGCACAGTTTTTCCTCGTTATAACATCTGCTAAACTTAACCAGTTACTCTGAGACAATACAATTAAAAGAATTGGAATCAATTAATTATATTATATATATTATTAATATAATATATAAATTAACCAGACCAAGATATGACTTCCAGTAGACATTGTACAGCATAAGTTAGTAAGGATTTGTACCCAGATTGAACTAGTGCCTTATCCACTAAACCTGCAGAGAAATATCAATATCATTTTGAGACAATTGTATGTGGTATAGTGATGAACAACTTCTCACGTCAATTGATGTCTAAAATCTCCAGCAAAGAAAATTCAGAAAAGGACTATGCAAATGCATTTGAATGTCATTAACGTCAGGCACAGAAACAGCAGTCAAAAGTGTCATGTCAGACTTGTGTTTAGCTGATCATATATGATGTTGATGTTCAGAGAAGTTTTGCAAGTACTTTTGTCTGATGAGAAGTTAGTGAGGAAAAAAGGAGGGAGACAAGTGGCTAATGATCTCTCTGTTGTTGTCAGGAAATTCTCTACATCTCGTTGTGAGCCATGCCAGCCTCGATTAAGGCTTACCAGACAAAGACAAAATATAACACGACAAAAAAAAGCTTAGCAGACTGCTATCTGCTGATATAAAACAGGGAATTTGTAACAGCAAACAGAAAGAATCAAGACTATTAAGCTCAAGTAGAAACATGAGCTAAATCTGCAGAATCTTATAATATTGAACAGTAGGAATAGAAGACCCTCTGAAAGAATCAACAGCAGAGTCATATGACAGGCAGACAGATCTCTTATTTCATTCGTAATCATGTGATATCAAGAACAATTTGATGCAATGAGATGGAATGGATGAACTATATAATTATGAATGAGGAGACCCCCCAAAGACAAAATATTTGTCTCTACTGGGGACCCACCTGTGATAATGATGAGTGATTGGAACCCCCTGCATGTACTGATTAAAAGACAAAAAATAATAATATAGGGAACAATAAAGATATTAAAGAACCGTCATCATTTGTGCTCTATGAATTTGTCGTCTTAATCATATTTCATGTTTATTTCATAGGCCTATTTGAGTCACACTTTACAATAAATGTTTTGGAGCATAACCCAAGGAATTGTCCTGTCACAAAGCATAGCAATTTATAAGTTGCCAAGCCTTAGCCAAGTCATTAGGGCCAATGTCAACCTCACAGTTCACCAGTGACTTCGCTAGAAAGTTACTTTTGCCAGTTGGAAATTACGGGCAAATTAATGGATCTAACTCAGTAACATGTGCACGTGATCTTTGGCCGACATAGGGACCCTTAAAACCACCATTAGCCACTCATAAGACTGCGGACCTACGTAACCCTAACAACTGACCTAAGGTCACTTCGCAGACAATTTGCCGAGGACTATAGGACCCACACGCAAGCGCCAGTCCTACGTCACGATCGTCTGAAGACGTCAATATCTGACGACATCAAAGAAAGTAAACAACGTCAAAACCGTCTCCAAACATGGAGGTAAGGAAATGGGCGGAAGTGCGAGTCACGTGACTAGGTCCAGAACACCACTCTCCACCAGGAGCGCTGCTAACCGGCCATTAGTCAAAACGGCCGAAAAAGAGCAGGCCACACAAGAACAAAGATTGCGTCCAATTGTCTTTTCGAACATCAAAGGAAAGACGCCGCCCCGGACAGTCAGAACAATCGATTCTGACATTGCCTCCCGAGAGGTGGCGCTCCCCTAAGATGACAGTTGACTGAGCAGGTCATTGTTCAATTGTCGGCCCTTTTACCGCGAAGCAGGTCAAATAATTGGGCCAGTGGAAGAAAAGGCCATTCTGAGACAATGCAAGCTTACCCTTTCAAGCCAAATACAGGAGCTTAGCAAATATTCATCCTGTATAAGATATAGACATATATGTTATCGCAATATCCATAATTTTATTAATTTTTTTTATTATCATTATACTGGTCATTACCGAGTGTATAATGATCACATACAAGTTAGACTAACTACTTCTGCCAAATTTAGCACAAGAAAAGCTGCAAGATGGGTCTTCGCTTCACATTGATCAAGACAGAAGATTCACTTTCACTTTCTGTATATGTGCTGACCGCAGGCATTCTCCCACGTGCACAGCAAGCAACTTTTAAAAGGTGCTCCATCCACCAGTTTTATATGTATTAAATTAAGTCTCTAACAAACAAAAAAGGTTTAAGTTCCTCCAATTCTCCAACTCCCATCAATTTCCCTTCATATATAGAATATATATATATACATGCAAGGAGTTGTGTTTATTTAAAAAGCAAATCCCTCCAAAATGATTTTAGCCCCCATGGAACTGAGAGGGTATAGGAGTCATGGTTGTATGGACTGAGTGCTCCTGAATCAACTTCAGGGTTAAAAAATCGAACAAAAATACTGCCAGCGCGCCTTTATTTCAATTTTTAAAAAGTAAAAAATTCAGTTTGAACAATTTTTGGGAGATTTTGACTTATACGTTTTTGATTTATCACATCCCAGAGAAGAACTTCAATGTTAAGGAAACTAAAAGTAAAGGTGCACTCCAAAACATTAAAGTTGATGCTCCGACAATCATTTCCGTCGGAAGCATATTCCATTATATTTTATATTGTATGGCTGATTTTCTATCAGTAGGGGTAATTGTTCAGACGAGTTGGTCCTAATATCACGAAAACAAGCTAATATTTCCATTAACGTCGATACGCGGTTAAATTGCTATTATAGCTAAAAATAGTGCTCACTCTATGAAACTTCTGATTTGTTGTATGTCCAAGAAAAAGTCATTAATGAAAGTATTAGCCAAGATGCTCTATGAGATTACTAAATAATTGAAGCTGGAAAAACACCTACACAGTAAAGGTCACAACTGAGTCTTCACTGAATTGGCCTAGTTTACCACCAAATAGATAGGAACCCTATTATAGAACCATCTTGGATTCGGGACTACTGGATCCCTAAACTGCTTAATCACAAAAGAGTAAAAATTCTAGAATTAAGGCAAATGGAATTTAAGACTGCTGCGGTGATTCCCAAATGTTTGTCTCAATGAAGTGTAGTGACTGAAGTCTATGTTCAATATATCATTGTAGATAATTCCATCATTTTTGCAAATATAACAAAATATGTAAATACCATATTACTCAAATTAACTCACTTGAAGTATTATGTTTTTACCAATTATTGATTCATGTTCTTTTTAAATGTGATATTTATATCATATTTGATTTGATTGTTATCAGGGCCAATTGTAAAACAGCTTTTTTATCTGAATTGTTACCCTGAATAAATATATTTTGTCAAGCGGACAACTTATTTCATAACATACTATACACTGAGCTCAGGTCAATAAGAATTTGAGGTCTTTCACAGCTATTTTCATAAGATCTTCATATTTTATGTCTTTCATTGCCCCTAAAAAAACGAAGAAATCGAAGGGAGTGCTTTCATATGAGTAAATACATTATTGTGTTATAAATTATCATTCCCAACTCCTTTATAAATAGTTCTCATGCACAAATTGCCCCAACAGTTGAGGGGGGGGGGGGGGGGGGGGGCACCAGGAGCAAGGAGTGCTTCGGGCACCAACAAGGCTTAATCCGGCCCTGGATTCTACAGAAAAGAAAACGCGGTTGCTAACTGGTCCACTAAAGACAACCAGACACTGTTATAGGACCAGTCAATTTGGAACGACAGCAGTCAAACAGGTTAGACTGGTTAGTAAAATATCTATACATCTGTTCAGTCTCGAGGCAGAAAATATCCACAAAAAAATATGAACAATAAATTCAACCGACAGCTTCAGAGCATTGGCCCCAACACCACGCAGACGGCGATGTCATTCTGCCCTATTTTCGCCCATTTGTCTGCCCGCAAAGTAGATTGGTCAAAATCCCCACTGCTGGCTGTGACCTCGACCCCAGCCCCAATCACTGGGCCCCCTCAACAATTCATTGTTTTCTGGACATAATTTCAGCCAATCAGCTGCGCTCTGGCCTGAATGGCGACTAGATTGCCCCCTATCGACAGACCCCAGAGTCAAGTCGCTGGTTCTGCTTCTATTGTCATTTACCAGATTTCGGCAAAGTGCCCTGCCCCTCCAAAAAAAACAGCCATGGTGCATGTTGGTAAACGGCTGACTGGTCAAAGACATGGTAATAAACCTTTAAACATGGTAATAAAAGAAACATGCCTCAATTTGCAGCCTTGTTTACAACAGCCACAATCCTGTAAAATGTTCACTTATTGGGGACAAATGCAAACAAATAAAGACAGAATATCCTAGTTTACTATTCATATATTTAAACTAATATAGGCCAATGTAATGCTGCCATCAATGTAAGCTGCATGATGTTATTATCTTTCAGAAAGAATTTAGACCAGCTGCTGTATAAGTGGTTAATTTATTGTACAATAAATAAAAACTTAATATGCCTAAATGGATTATAGAAATAGAACATGTACTTGGGGTAATAATATTTAACACAAGTTCCTTTAGGTCAGCGGATATTACAGATTTCTTGGGCTTAGAACTAAATAAAGGAAATCTCATGCGTAGCACTCCTTTCATTGAGCTGTGCCCTGACTAAATCAAGGTCCAAGGAAAGGAATGTAATTCATACGAGGTTTTTTCCGCTGGTCCAATTCCACTGAATGTCTTTACACAAGCCACGAAGTCAGTTCACGCGAGAGGCCACGAGAACCACGCAACATCACGCAACCAACGTGGCTTTGTAGCTGTAGCGCCCTCTGGTCGTTAGTCCTGCCACGAGAGCATGACTGAAGGAGAGTTTTATGAGATGGTGGGTATTTCAATAATACCCTTTGCTTTATAAATCTCTGTCTAAGTAACATGAGCCTTTTTATAATATTGATAATTATAGGCTCATATTAAAATGATAATTTGAGCTTTGATTATAATGTCCTATGCAAACTGCATCTTTCCAATAATGCCAATACTGTATAAATAATATAATTTATGGTTGTGGCAGGGCTTCAGGTGCAATGAAAAATTTTGCAAATATCTTTTCACAATTCTTTTTTTTTTCAGAATATCCATTACAACCTTTCCCCCCTGGCTACGCCACTGGTTGATTGAGCATCGCTTTTCTCTACTTTTTTACCCCTTGACTGAGAAAACGGGACAGGGGCCTTGACAAGCACCCAGGCGCAGGGAGGGGGGAGACTGGGCCGGGGCTTTTAGATAATTGGAGGAATTGGTCACCTCTATGACCAAAGCCTCCACTGGCCCAAGGACCGACCAAAGCCCTTAGATGACCAAGTCTCCCCTACTCTGCTTCCCAGTCAAGGGTTTTAATTGCAACATCTCCCAGTAGGCGGCAGCTGCTAGATTAAACTACTTCCGTTTCATACCAATGAAACTGCTTCCGGTTCAGCACGTGGGAGGCAAGCTGCAAAGAAGACTCAGCTCCAAGCGAGCATAATAAACTTTTTTCAAGGGTACACGTAGGTAACCCAGTGGGAATTAATTTCTTTAGGATATCATTTGCAAATTATTTAACTTCATCCAGATATTTTCAAAGTTTTCCTCATATACCACTGAGAAACCATCAGGGTTTATTGGTATTTGGTGGAGAGCGAGAGATTTTTGGATGGGACGGCTGCTTAAATGCAATTTATTTTGAATATTATATACACTGTATAATATATATATTATATGTATAGTCTCCCCCTCCCCCCAAACCAAATTATTTTCAGAACACTCAAGTCGTTTTGCATTTGAAGTAGATTTAGTATGGCTGGTCTTAATTGGGAGATCCCATTGTATTGAGCAAGGAAGTTGCAAGAATTACACACATAACGGAAGTTCCTGGGTTCAAACTTGAGCACTCCTTATGAGCTACAGTACATCCCAGCTGGATGTCGATTGCATAAGACCTTCAATTGGAGGTGCCTTGTACTCGGTGTCTTTGCTGAGGCAAATAAAAGACCCCAATAATCCCATCCATGAGGTGAATGTGTAACCTGGTGTGGAATCAAAGCCATATCTCATCATAACGTCTGCCTCTAAGCAGCATTGTAACATTGAGACATTGAGATCCTTGGTTCACTAAAAAGAAATGTCGACAATAACCCATTCAGTACCGTCGTTTTCATTGGTATCACTTGCACTGAGGAGTAGAATATGTTCCGACTCACAATTCACGTAGAGGCGCATCAGTCACGCAGTGTTCCGCCTTGTTACCTGTATCCTTCCGCTCCAAAGAAATAGTCCGTCTACATGAAAGTAGTGCCATGGCAAATGGAAGGCGAATGGGGTCAGGTACCCGGGTCTTTTGTAGTGAAGCGAAATGACACAACAGGCATTTTTGATCCATGCAAATGAAGCAGATTTACATGAGAGCTTCCTCAAGAGTTGAACATGTCATTCCACACAGCCTTGCATGATGCACTGAAATTTCACGCTGCACAATTCCACGAATTTTAAAGTCGAGTCAGTTTTGCGTTCGATCGTTTGAAAAAGCCCAGGCATAATATATGGCAATTCAACTGACGTGCACTCGAGTTAAGTGGTTCAATGGACTGAGGAGGGCAATTAAGTCAGGATTCATTTTACATGTCTGGGTTTCCCTTTACTGAATTTATAACTACCTCGTTCGAAGCAATATTTGATTGCAGAGATTGTAAACCGTTTTCAGTTATTGTAGAGCCGTATTGTGCAGTTTTGCCAAACTGGTGTGGCTTGAAGCCAAATCAGCACATTAGACCATGTTTGTGACTAACGTATTAGTCATTATGACTGATGAGATGAATGGCATGGACCGAACAGACTACACGTTCAGCTCTGCTGTAGGTCCCGGGTTCAATCCCCAGCCTGGACCCTCTGAGCTACATCCCAGCTGGATGTCGATAGCATGAGACGTTAAATTGGAGGTGCCTTGTACTCGGTATCTATGCTGAGGCTGTGTGGACTCCAATCCTTACCATCTCATCATTACGTCTTCCTCTGGCAGGTAGTCATATTACTGACTCGGCTTCAGGCCCAGTGGCTTGGGACGTTGAACATTGAAAATAAACGAAATGTCCAAATGTTGGCCGCTTCAAGAGAATTTCACTGTGGTGGCAGTCTCTGTGGAACTTACTGTCCGCATGGCCTCTCAGCATCACTGGCCAAGTGGGAGTTATGGGATTAAAGAGGCGAGGATTGTTCGGTTAATCTGGGGCATTTAGGCAGCAAAGCCAGAAGCTGCTCAACGTGAGTAAGTTGTAAGATGTCGGGGGATCCTTCAAAGACTCGACGCAGGTACAGTACGCAATGACAGCGTCATCAAAGGACCAAGGTGCGACATCAAAGCAAAACGCTGCGTCTTCAAAGGAAAATAGCTTAGGTGACTTATGAGCAGTTACCGATATGCAAAGTAACCAATATAGCCAAAAATTGACCAAAATAAAGCTCCAGTGCCCCATTTGAGAATTGAATCACAAGTGGAAGCTGATGGACACTGATGATTAAAGGAAGGTTCAACTTTGTGTCACCAGCTTCAATGAGCCTAACACAACGTACTGCTAAGTATTCTTAATCATGTCTGAGCTGGATTTACGCCATCTGACCTTGTCATACTTTGAGAATAATACATGAATTTTAACCTGTATTTTAACTCAAGGCCATTTACTACAGAACACCACAATTAAGGCCACCTTGAAAAGAAGACCACTTCGAGAGTAAGGCATCAATAATTCCCACCAGCCGGTGGTCTTACTTGAGTGGCTGCAATGTACATATATTTTAACAAATTACAAATCATTGTTACATCGATGCCACAATTCCATGATACCATACATATGACTTAAAATTTCAATCTAACCGACACACTAGTTGCAAGTTAATAGATAACATACATCTTATGAGAACTTAATTCACTGAAACTGATTGACATTGCCATGTAAACTCCCCATTTAAGTCTTTTGTGCGTAACAACTTATCAGCCGTCAGATCTTTAAGCAAACAACATTAGTGGCAGCAAAAACACCCAATCTTGGCACAATAAACCCTGAGCCGGTGTTGGCAGTCATTAAGGCCAGGTCATGTCCATTGAGGGCCCTTCCATGGTACCCCTTGCAACTGCTCCCTTCTCAAGGTCCTCTGGCGGCCATTTTGAGGACCCAGACCCAGTCCTCGACCTCCAGATCCTATTAAGGGCCTCCAAGGACATCCAAAAAGGTCCTCAAAAGAACTCAAAGCAACCCGTGTGCTCTGCATGTAAAAATACCTTGCTTTGATACAGACTCTGTCAGGTCATCCATCTCATAGTTTTTTTTTTCCTCATTTTTCCTTCTACCGAAGGTGCTGAACCCAAAAAAGTGCAGAAAGAATACTTAGGCTACTTTTTACCGTAACTGGTCAGTAGATTGCCAGACTAGGAATATTATAGCCCTGTTGTACAGTTTGAGTATGATATTCCATTGTTTCAAGGTTCATAATCTATAACAGCCAGCTTATACATTGTATGACCAGCTGTCATAGGCAGACGTAATGAAGAGATATGGTTGGAATCCAAACCATGCCATACATTTACCCCATGGACAGAGTCTTCACTCAGCATAGACATCGAGTGCAAGGCAATTTTAACAACTCATGAACACTTCCTGCAGAGACATAGGGTGTCATGCTGGGCTTCCAACCACTGGTTCCTGGCTCAATTCCCGGTCGAGCCTGAGTTGGATGGCTGTTTCATCAATCATCCCATTGCCATGGTCCCTGCCTGTCCTTATTAGCTCAACAGGTACAAAAATACAGGACGCAAGGCCCTAATCCACCCACGCCACCTGCAGAGCCTGGGCAGGGAATCGACCACAGGACCTTCAAGGGAAGTAGCGAGGGCCTAATTCAGTATGACCTTGAGTATGTTAACCTAAACACAGAGCAACACATCTAGTTATTTCTTTCCAAGAAGTGATTTTATCATGCAGCTAGAAAGTTGGGCTTTAATTTATTTGTTGGTGACATTTCTGTTCATCGAACACCTTTTCTCGACCTGTCAATTGACGCAATAGCATAATTAATCAATACATACATAATTGAAAAAAGAAAAGAAATGAACAATGAGGCCACCAGCCAATTCAACTAACATAAATGTGGAACTAAACTCGCCTCATTATACATGTGGATTTAAGTTTTTTGGCCACACCAATGCACTGTTCTCTTTCAACCAAAATGTGTCAAGCCTGGTCTATTAAAAGTATCCGAAATGGAAAAAGAAATTAAACGGCAGAGATGTGTGAATAGATAACAGACACTGAAGACAATTCAATTAGGCAGCCACCAATCAATATTGGAGTTCTTCAAGATAACACCATGGAAACGCCATGGCAACCAGACGCCTTTTTCTGCCAAAAATCACAATAAATCGAAGAACAATCGGAGAATGAGAACGAGACTAAAATGGGAGTAACAGATAATGGCCACTAGACAATGACTATTTCCTGCATTGTTTTTTAAACACTCATATCTTTACATCAGCCAGGATGGCTCCAATTTAGAAATATGTAAATCGACTGAATTAGCGAGTAGCCTTCCACACAAAAAGAATGTGTACCACTTAGAATAGAATAGCTTTATCTGGCGGAGTTGGAAAATTGAGGTGGCACAGTGGTCATAGAACTAGTTCCACGAGAATTCCAGGTTCACATCATTCTAGGGCACAGTGTACAGAAAACAAAATCCAACCAATGACCAATGGAGTGAATGTTCAATATGATTATGTACTGGTCATCACAACTCACCCAGCCAACATTTTTAACCCTCTTCATAAATGTTGGTGGTAGGTTTACTTTATCTAGTTTGCTAAATACGTTTTAAAGTATTCCGTTATTAATGTCATATGAAAGTGAAATTTGTATGTCTTTGTCGTGCTTGTGGGAATGTATTAAAAATTCTATGGGTTTCCCTTATAACAATGACCAATTCAATAGTTAAAGAATTCAAGGTAAATGAGTTAAAATACATGAAAGCATGTGACTGATGAATATAAAAAACATGAAAGCATGTGAGTGATGAATATTCCCTTTCATCAGGAGAACAATATCTAGCAGGACTACCTCAATCTACAATACGATCTACTCTTGCACTAAATACACCAACTGCCCTAAAAAACAACCATATGGTGCATTTGTAGTGTACTTGTGAACCCACGTCCTGCTAGCCTGGAATAGGCTAGGTGTAACAATTGCCAGGTTTGCGGTCGAGCCTCATTGTTAGAAGGGAAGAATGTAGTGGTCCTGGTGTCAGCTGAATGTTGCCCTTGTACCAGAGAGAGACTCTTTGGTACAATGGTTAACGTTCTGGCTTTTAGTCCCAAGGACCAGTGTTCGATTCCCGCTCCAGAAGAATTGTTACACATTATCCTCAAACCAACCTACAGATGAAATGTAACTGAAGACCAGAACTGAGAAAATTTAACTTGAAAGACCAGACAAAGTGGACTGGTCAAGTTTGGCCTTCAGGGTGGTCCAGCACAAAACCTTGGGAGTGGCCTCCACTTAATAGAAATCGGGTATTTTGCCAATTCCAGACTTCACCAGAAAAACACTGCGAGTAAGTATTGATTGTTCTGATCAATAATATACCAATATTTTAAGGGTGGGATTAGTCAAGACTGAATGTTTTGTTCCTCTGAATTTTTGAGAAATTGTCCTCACCAGAATACAGCTGCACATAAATAATCCCACAAAGACAGGAGTGGAATATAATAACCTTTAAAATACCTCACTATTACGACCACCTCATCTACTTTTGATCCAAACTCCAGTTATATTTCAGCTTAATGACCAGGTTTAATGGCATTATACTGTATGTAATAACTCAACTTGAGAAATCATTTAGGAGCCTTATGTCATTAGACTACACCTTTCTTTGCCTGACTTTAATTTGCCTTACATTTCCATATTATCAATTAATTTGCCAAATCCAGATAAGTATTTTAAATATCAGGAAGGTGTAGCCCTCGAAAGCATGTTATTGCTGCTATCAAGGTAAGCTGTGAGAAGAATAGCCCGTTAATGACGTTTTATGAACATTATACATTGTATGGGCATGCCTATGGGTGGGGCTTTTTGAATGCTCAAGATTAGACACACTGGTTAAAACACTGCTAAAAGTGTATCCTTACGCCACAACCGAATTTGACAGAGGATGGTCAAATTTCATGACACTTAACCATCCTTTCAAAAAAGCTCTTCACACTGTGCACAACTCCACACAATGTATGAGATCAAGTTGTGTGGGTGTACAGTCAAGTTGACTCAAATGTATATATATGCAGCACAGGGTCTGTGGTCCATCTCGGGACAGTAGTGTCCCTGATGTCCCAACTGAACAAAATGATACATTGGTCACCCTTGATCCCAGTCCCTTTTTCACAGACTTCTCACTCCTATGTATCTAACAGAAATGAGCAGGGGACCAAGTTTACAAGATATTCTCAGGGTGCTATATCTACACTACTCTGTCATTGTACAATCTCAAGTGCCAATTCCCAGTGTGTTTGTATTACTATCATACAATGGCATTGAAACTGAAATGGTATCACCAATGCAATAGTATATTTCTTTTAAAAATCATAATCACAAAAATACAAATATTGCACAAGGCGAATTGAAAATGCAGATCGTACACCAAACTAGCTAATGACTTGTTATGGTAACCTTTGTAACCAAGAAACTGTTTTTGAGGGCTGTATCATGATAATTATAATCCATAGGTAAGTGTTATGATCAATATCATCAATACACCAGAGACTCCGGAGTGCAAAGAAACTTGGCAGAAGCAATTGACGAAATCATCCTTCTACCATACAAGAGAAAACAGTTTAAACAAAAGACTCTAGTGGGTGTCGTGGCCTAGTGGATAGACCATTGGACTCTTACGTACGTGCATGATAATGGGTTCAAACCCAGGCACCGCATTGAGGAATTGAGCAGATCCACCTTCAACCACTGCTTCACTTCACCCAGTTATAAATGGGGTGGTTGGCTATAGGCTGAGATGGCGTTGGATTGCTCAGTGATGGCACAACTTGATGCGACAAGTGTGTGCTCCCCAGGGAGTTGAGAAAGTTCCAGAGAACAGAGCCTGTCAACGGAAGGTACAGTGTGAAGTCGGCTGAGAGCTACATGCACTTACCAGGCTGATAGCACACTATAAATCCCACCTTTACTTTCATATTACACATGAAGTCAGACTGACGTAATCACTGTGGATTTTAAGTTTCCACTTTGAGGAAAATGTTGTCTGATTGACATTCATATTACCAACATGTAGTCAGTCTGAAGTAATTACTGTGATTTTAAGTTTCCAAACTTTTGTCAGAATTACCAAAATGTATGTAGCTACACAAGTAGACTGACTTTTAAAATCGCTGCGCATTTTAAGTTTACGTAAGAGCCTATATTTTCAGCAGTACACGTGAGAAACAAAGAGTGGATATTCAACAACCTTGTCTTGATAGTATCCACAGGTTAACACCCTTGCACTGAAGCCATGACATGTCCTGTAAACCCTGTGACATACAATACACACAGAAACCATCATCTAAAGGCTCACATCTTTCCCCTCTTGTGGGATGCTTGCAGATTCCAAAGCAAAGGTCACATTGGATATGAATGTCGTGTCTCATATGCTGACCACCCTAATATATTTCTGTGTTGTGGGACCCTCTTTGGTGCCCCGGGGGTTTTGTAGGCGATTCACAACCAACTGAGCTGGAGTCAGAGGGCTTTAGAAGAGACCTCGGCAAAGTGTGAACACTGGTTATTAGCTAATAGGTCATCTGTCATCCCTCTAGGGCCTACAGGGCTTCTGGACCTTGACAATGATTGATGACATCCAAGCTCTCAGCAACGTTAGGGCCCATAGTCTTAATAAGCTGGTCTTGTAATCTGATATGGGATTTTTCTTTCTTTTTGAAAAAGTAATATGAAAGACATGGACGCTACGAGGTGTGGATTAAATCTTCTGCTCACAACATGTGGGACTTGGAAATCACAGCCCTATGGCTAGAAGCATTTTCCCGAACAATGTGTTACAAAACCACAGAAAAGATTTCTTGTAAAGTTTGATGCATTTGCCCAATTTTGAACTTATGCTGAGTGCTCCTTCATATACATGAAAGTGAACCTTGTATTATAAAGTAATATGTCTGCTAGAGGAGTTCCTGAGGAGTGCTTCATCCCATTCTTTTCTCTTTTCTGTTCTTTAAAATGCTGCTGTAAAGTGACTGATAATGATATACTACGATTCCAGTCGCATAGCTGGTCATCATCCAAATATAGCAAAAATTGTATACATCTTTAAAAAAATCCAACAATCTATCTATGCCTAATTGCATTAAATCTTAACACTGCCTTCGTGTGTAAATAGATGCATGAATATGCGTTCTGTATATAGTTTTCTGATCTATAATCATAGAGAAAAGGCTTCTTTTGTTGTACGTTTTATCTTCTCTTTAATTCGTGCATTATATGTTCTTTTTCATTTCATTCCATTTTTTTCTACTGCTCAGGGTTTTTTTCTTAATGGCATAGGTCTCACATCCACAAATGTCATCCTTCACTGAGGGTTGCTGCAACTAGCACTATGTTTGCCTTAACCCGCTGACATTGCAAAGCACATACAGATACTCCATGGTGTTCATAGGACATACACTGACACAACATGGTGTACATCATAAGAGTGACATGCTGGTGTCACGGAGTGCCACAGGGGGCATTTTTGTGTCAGTGATTTTCCATCAGAAGTGGCCAGCAGCCATGATTAGATGAGAACAAGCAGACCAATTCACCCTGATTACTCAGGAAAATGGCTTCCTACATCAATATATGGAAAGGGATCCCAGCAAGTTGTGTTCCCTCCAACACATCACATATTGACTGCAGGGACTACTTTGCCTAATAATCACATCTGCTCCCCTCCCTCGCATATTGCTCATTGGTCATTGCCACCAAATAGCACCCTCCAAAATGGCGCTCTGATATCCCTCCGCTGATAAGATCCTGATCTTGCTTGATTAAGACCTGGGTATCTTAAATATTTTACACAGGTTAATGAATATTATATGATTATTAAAAAAAAGAACTAATGAATATAACATGACTAAAACCCAATCTAATGTCTATTACTTAAGCAATCCAAAATCGTTACATAGAAGCAATTTAATCCTTGTGATTATCATGTAATAAAGCATTATTATTATCATTTATTTATTATCATTATGTAAAACTCACCCCTATATAGACCAGCCTAGAATGTATTCGCGACAGTCTAACACAAAACACATGGAGTTAGTGTTTTGCAGTACATAAGACTATTGGACAGACAAAAATATAATGCTTTCAGTTTTAGTAAAGCTTTTATAAATCTTACTCAAGAAATTGTCATCCGTTGAATAAGCAGTCCAATTGAGTCAGTTTGGAGCCAAATTAATGTCTATTCATTTTGGCTTATTTGAGGAGGTATGACACTGGCAAAAGTCTACTCACCTGATTATATATTATTGTTGGCTACTTGTATATTTCAAAGCCTCTGAAATCACTAATAAACACCAAAAAGTAGAACAGCACTTGAGTATCACAACTGAAAGTACCACACCATTCATAAGACAGGACAGTCATCTTGTTTCGTTCATCCTCATTTTCATGACAATTCTGAGTGGGAGTAATGCAATGATATTATTATAGCAAAATATAATTTCAAATTTACTAATTAGATTTATGAGTTCATAAATATCATCATATGAAAAATTATCAATATGTGTGTCCCCTGCAAGGGCATCAATCAGTTCTTTCCGCATTGAACATTTTCCTCCAGCTTGGCTTCTTTGACCATGTTGACATGGGAGCACTGTTTCACACACTCCCAAGTTGCGGGATATAATTCCATTATGTTCAATGCTGTGGTTGTACAGCATAACCAGCTTGCAGTTGTTACTCTTGTGTATAGAGTACACAAGTTTCGTGAAAGGTTTGTATAAAAAGTCATGAAATTGCAGCTGACCCGCCATATGATGTAGGATGGCGGACCGAGCTGTCAATGGTAAATTCCAAATTCTTCTGATGGCCTTACGCCATTTAACATGCAATGATTCAATTCCATTTAATATGCACTGTCGCCATTGTATACAGAGGTCAAAGGTATCACTAAGTTTGATTTCATATCATCTCTGTGTTCCTTACTAGCTCTGAGCATCAGACCTTCAGCTTTTTTTCCCCCATTTGTCCATCTTTCTCAGTGACTGACATCTTTGACAGGCAATCGCGTTACAAAGCAACCAACGCCTTGGAGCAATTCGTATTATTTCGGGGAGGATAGGACACCATTATTGGTGTCCCTGGAGGGAATCTGGGATCCCTTGGGATTATTGGTTCCCCCAGGGGTCCTTCAAGGAGGTCTAGTCCATCTAGCTTGACCACCGTGAGAATGGAACAGCAGCTGAGCTTGCCCCAGGACAGCTGTGACACTGGATGACAGCTGTTAGTGCGTGTCACTAAGCTGCTATGCCATCGATCTGCAAGCTGTAGCTTGGTGGCCACTGTATCCCCTCCCCCATCACTATTGGAATTCATCATACTGGCTCACTGGCTTAGGGTTAGCAGGAACTCAGGGGACCCAGGAAACTCATGAATTCAATAAGCTAAACATGTCCATGTCGCCCCGCTCCACCCAGAGCGATTCAAGCCTGTCAATGGGCCTGCTAAGGAAGTCACAATGGTGGCCCATGAATAAGATGGGCTTCAACGTTTCCGAATTATTTGGATATTGGAAGATAAGACATGACATAAGAGTCGGGTGGCGAACTAAAAGATAAAAATACAAGCTACAATGCCTTTTAAATAACACTATTGGGTTTAATTGTGTAGATATATATTCCATGCCAGACGCTTCATAGATTTATATAGAAACACTGCTACCTTAGAAGGTGGTGTAATATACACTCCCAACCTTTTCTTTCGTGTGTCGTCTGCAACTGGAACAGGTGCGCAAAATATCAGCGACATCACACAACAGAAACGCATAACAAATTCTGATCACCAGATCTTATCATCAGATTCACAAACATAGCATTGATGAAGCAATAATAACGCATACGAAATCAGGGCTACTCAAACAAAAAGGAGTGCTACAAATCAACAGGGTTCGGGATTCAGACATGCATACATGTATTCATTGAATGGACCACAGTGCAGAAAGGATACAGAGGATTTGCATGTAAGCAAGGCTAGAGCTTGTTAAGGCATAGCTTGATTCTCCACCACATCTGGGAGTCTTGTTTGCCATGTGCTTGTTACACCCTCCCCGGGGTTCTTACAACACCCTCCACCAAGGGTGATTTGCAGGGGATTCGTTCGATTTTCACCCCCAGACCTAAATCTCTTCTGCCACTTTGGCCGCCTTTAAAGTCGCTCTCCTTCCTCGCGTCTCGCTCTCATCTCTCAACCGCCTCACCGCCCGATATCCTTCAATCAATTCGCATTGTCTGTTTCTGCCTTTAATGCTGCACTACCTACCAATGGTGCACATTTTCTACCGATCATCATACATGCAAAGAACACATTTCTGTAGTCAGGTGCATTGGGACAAGTTCCATATACACACCCGAACAATCGAATACACAATGTTCAGATGTCCTCCATCGGGAATACGGGAGTTAGATTGTCAAAGACACAGTGTGCAGATGTGTATGACACCAAGTAGAAATCTATCGGACACCAAGTAGAAATCTATCCAGACACCAAGAAAAAAGGGTGCGAAGTAAAATCTATTTTTATTTCCATCATTTTTAACCATTACTCAATTTAACGATATGTATATTAAATCCATAACTTTAGACGGCCAAGGTACAGTTAGTTTCATAAAATACGGTCGCCTCGAGCTGTCTGTAGCGACCTGTACCTGGCTGTGGTATAAACATTCTAAAGCCAGCTACTTCTGTCCCCTTCTATAGCTAATATTGGCTTACATCTATCACCAGATAAATATAAACCTTAGTAAATGTAAGAAATTGATCTAATATATCATAAATATGTACTTTTAGATCCGGTTTTGAGTAGCAAGCTATGACAGCTTTGTCTAAGTTTCAATTTGACGGGCCGTTTTTAATGACACGAACTGTACCTGTCCATGTCATAAATTGTAAGTCATTAAATATTGTCATATTGTTGTGAGATCAAGAAGGGCAACATGTACATGTATGTTGTCCTTCTTCTACAACACTTCTATGATATAGATGGATAGATGTGTGAAGTGCAGCCCTCTAAGGCAAGCTCTTGCTGCTATCGAGGGTTGATTGATAAGGTGAGAGAGAGAGGAGTTCACCCATTTTACACATTTACCCCATGGGTGGGATATTTTACTTTCCTCAGCATAGAAACTGAGTACAAGGGCCACCAACTTAACGTCTCATAAGAACGACATCCAGCTAGGATGATGTTCATGAAAGGTTGCCCGGGCCTGGAATTGAACCCGGGTCAATCAAAGGAGCAGGCGAGCGTCTTACAACTAGACCACCCATCTGCTGCTATGCTCCTAACAGTCTACCTCCTTCTAGCAAAGCCCACCAATTGCAACTGAGCTACTCTATGCTTGCACGCAAAGTGACTGAAACAGGAGACTGAAAAGTGAGACTACATGGGACTAAGCAGGTGACAAAGTCAATGATTGTTGGACTATAATGAAGTAATCCCCTCTCTCGGCTCCTTTTCAGCCTCTCTCATCCTATGACTGACAAGAGCTGAGCCATTTGGACAGATCTCTTGCCTTCCGCATGCATCTATTTTGTATCACTTCCATCCAATCCCTGGCTTGAACTGATTTGAATCTGTGAGATGCATCAATCTGTGATAGTCTAGGGATTACTCCACTTCACTCCCTGAGTCCTCTGAGTCTCTCTGAGTCTCTCTGAGTCTCTGCAAACGGCCTGTAGTCTCTTTGTACCCTCACAGATTGAACTTGATTTAGACAAAACACCAATCTGATTGCATAATATTGTAGTGCACTTACAATCTGAAGTCAGTAAAATGTATAGTTGTTTTTCTACGCGAAACAAGATCCAGATCAGACCTAACACTTTTGTAAGTACGATGTAATTGCTAGACTGAGGCGAGCGATAATCTGATAAGTTTCAGTCATGAAACACTAGGGGGAGTATATTATTACTGGGTGATATTTGCGAGGCATTGAGAAAGTTTCACTGTACCTGGCTGTGGTCTAAACATGCTAAAGCCAGCTGCTTCTGTCCACTTCTATAGCTAATAATCGGCTTACATCTATCACCAGATAAATATCAACCTTGGTAAATGTAAGATATTAATAATATATCATAAATATGTACTTTTTGATCAATATATCATAAATATGTACTTTTAGATCTGATTTGAGTAGCAGCGATAATGTAAATAATGCTTTCTGGAATCATCTAAAGTAAGTGCAACAATCCTAATCTTACAACAATCCATAAATAAATTCAAAACAAAAGACAAGATGTAAAAAAAAGAAGAAAATAATGCTTTCTGGAATCATCTAAAGTAAGTGCAATCTTACAGCATTCCACAAATAAATGCAAAACAAAAGACAAGATGTAAAAAAAAGAAGAAAATAATGCTTTCTGGAATCATCTAAAGTAAGTGCAATCTTACAGCATTCCACAAATAAATTCAAAACAAAAGACAAGATGTAAAAAAAAGAAGAAAATAATGCTTTCTGGAATCATCTAAAGTAAGTGCAATCTTACAGCATTCCACAAATAAATGCAAAACAAAACAAAAACCAGATGTAAATTATACGTAAAATTTGGCCTATGTGTATATATGGCAAAGAAATTCTTTGTAGTCCTATAAAGTTATTTTTGAAGTGCTGAAAAGAATCCACGTTAGATCTCCAGCCAGTGTTTGATATCTTAAATTTACAGACCTCAGCCAGTCACGAAATAAGGCAGAGCCAACTCAAATTTTAGACAGAATTCTTTCACGAAATCATGAATTGTTTATGGTTGCTGTCGGACTGTCTATCCATGTTCACTGTTTGGGTAGTCTGGAAGTTTAAGATGCCTAATCTAAAGCTACTCACAAGTCTCACATGATTGCCTGAAAGCAATGACAAGAGATTACCCCAACATGTGCAATTGTTGGGAAAAAATAACAAAAACAAAAAAGCTTCTCTTTTTACCCCTTTGGGCAAGGAATTACAGTTTGACTTATTCTTAACGAACAGACTAATGATAAAAATAAGGTTATATATAATAACGAGGTCATTGTCCTGTAACTGACTCTTTGACTATCATTAACTCGGTGTCTATGCTGAGGAAAATTAAAGGTCTGACCCATGGGGTAAATGTGTAACATGATGTGGACTCCCAGCATTCTTATCATTGAAAATACTTGTTTTGGAAAGGTTTTTATTGGAGTATCTCTGAAGTTTTTATTGGAGTATCTCAGCGACACATTATGTCTTGGAGGTGTCCTCTCATATTACATATACAATGAATATAATTATTTCTTGTATATATGTTATGATAAAATGTAGTTGATATATGTAATATGAAATAAACGATTCTGAATTCTGAGTTCTGAACAGGGTGTCATAAGCCGTCCTTCAATGCGATTCTGATGTATGCAGGCCTAAAGCTGAACATCTGTAATCTATATGTAGTATACTATAGATTAGACTTCAAATAACGGCCTTTCTTCATACCCAAATCAAGCAAGAAGCAAAAAACCCTTATGTCCATTCCTCGGTCTGTTTAAGTATTCCACGCAGTTCTTTGCAACTAGCCCATTTCCAAGCATGTCGCCACAATATACCAGAAACCCAAGCGCCAGGGACTGCAGTTACACCAGCTGCTGGATTCAGAGACAATCCTCCCTCGCTCTGACAATGCAAATCTGACTTCCTAAAGCCCATCACGTCATTGTTTAAGTTTCGCTTCTCCTTAACACCCCATAATATCGAATCACCCCCACGAATCCCACTGCATTGTTATGCAGGCAAAACAACATTGGGCTCCAAGCCATTGCAAAGACCACGAATGAATGAGAGCAACACAGAAATTAAGAATCCCACTACAATGCAATGTTCACTGCAGCGAATAAACCACTGTAAAAAGAAATCTAGACACTAATACTAGTTACCAACATTCAAAACATCTTCATCTAACATTGAAACTGTATTCATATAACATTGGAAATATCTTCATTCTTATAACATTGAAAATATCTTCATTCTTATAACATTGGAAATATCTTCACCAGAACCAAGTAAAATTGTTAAGGATCATTGAAAATACGAAAGCCTCGCCAATGCCATGTATTCTAAGAGTCATATCATTGCCTCTAAGTCAAAAGTAGTTAATCCTAAATAACATCGAATTATGCAGACTAACTTAATAGATGAAAACTAGTCCGACAAACTGCCTCTCGATATATCTCTTGCAAAAAATGACAGTAATGTTTCGGTCTAGATGAAAACCCCCACAGGGGATGGGGGTCACCCTAGAAACAGTCAAATGCTAAACTCTAAGAATAGTCCTTTCAGTGCTTATTGTCAAGCAGTTGTAACAGAATGCTATGTGTGTCATAACCTTTTTATGCACAACTTATACATAGATAGAAATCATCCAATGGTTTGTAAGGAGAATCCTATTCCATAGCTTGAGGCAACACAAGATTTTAACCAAGTACTTTGTAGACAAACCACACCTATGAACACACCCAATATTGCATTGTCCTATGACCATTGGTACCTGAGTGTAGTCATATTACTTTCTCTGAGTTTAGTTTTTGTTTATGTCATCTAGATCACACAAATACTATCATTTACTATAATCTAATACGAGATGCAGTGAACGTGTAACATGGTGTGGACTCCAAACAAGCACTATCAGTTCATCACTATGTCTGCCCCTGACTGCTATGCACCATAGCTCACAATCAGCTCACAAAAATTGCATTGACATACATAACCTGACACAATGGCAATGATTTGACAATGAAAATACACAATACAATACAATACAATACAAAACAACATTTACTCTGTTGTGGCCCTGAACACAGCTCGTAGTAAGAGAAAAAACTATGCTCTATGCCACGGACAAAGCTTAGCTGTTTCTGAGATGCTGACAAGAAAATCCAACAGTCTTAGAGCCAGAGTTTACAGGCTTCATAAACGGGCACCAAAAATCCATATCTGGTGCCTTTGGGGCCGGGGGGTAGAAGCGGAGCCTGGAGGTTGGGGCCAACTTCTATCATTTATCCAGCATTAGACCTCATCCCTGTAAAACTGTCTTTTTTGTCTGAGGTCCAGAGATTGGTTACCACTTCATTCTCTCTATATCACAGCAATAATGATGTTACTATTCCCTTGTTTGTTTGCAGCACAGTATCCAAGCACAGAAGAGAGACTCAGTCAACCCACAGTGCAAGGAAATACACAAAATACATGGAAGGCCAACATCCACCCGGTTACCAAAGACAGGGTCAGAAGTCCTCATGCTTCACTTACAATTTTTTATGGTGGAAACCGTTGTTTCTCATATGAAAATATGGTTAGTATATGAAAATATGGTTAATATGATACCACCATCTGTGTCTAATTAAGATGCCAATGAGAATTTGGACATACACTGTATTCTCACCTCATTTAGTCATACACTGTATTCCCACCTCATTTGGTCATACACTGTATTCCCACCTCATTTTGTCATACATTGCATTCCCACCTCATTTGGCCATACACTGTATTCCCACCTCATTGGGCCATACACTGTATTTTCAATATTCACCTTACAAGACATAAATAAAACAGACCACAGAACTACTTTGATTCAGTTACATTGAAAGTGTATTGTGTTCAGTAATGAAGAACAATATGCAGTTTTTCTCTCTACTCTGCACAGACACCATTCTTTCCATTCTTCCATTACCAAATGTTGCTCTCATGTCTCCACAGTTTAGCAGCCAGACATGTTTTATGAGAAACACTTTCTAACTTGGAACATCCAATTATGTTACAGAGATAGCAGAGGGTGATCCCCACCAGCCCCAAATAACATCAACAATTATCTAGAAAGCATCAGCAATTTCTTATCAGATAATCTCCCATCCCAATTCCAGAGAACAATGTATCATCAGGTCTGGTCCAGGACACTTCTAGCAGCAGAAAATATGGTGCCAAATTGGCACTGCCAATGGTTCACACAATGACAGTGATATTGTTCAATGAAAGTTGTTCATCTTGTTGGTAACAACTGGCCACTCGTTTGAGAAGAGTAGGTGTTATGTAAATTCATGTAGGGAAAATATTGCAAATTATAAATAATCTAATAATCATGGAGTGGCTCATAGGGTTAAAATTAAATGAATGCAGTTCTTAACAGCAGTTCTTACAGTCTCAGTACGGTTGAGATATGATGTGAAGAATTCAAGATATAGAAAAATAAAACAAAAAAACCTTCATATTCACATGGCCCATTGGTCAAGGGACTGGCAAATTAACACAGCCAGCTCTGCTGGAGGACTTGGGTTCATTCACCGGTCCAGGCACTCTTCGTGAGCTACATCTCAGCTGGATGTCAATGGCATTAGCGTTGCTGATGCTAGATCCCCACAAGTGATTAATCTGCCTCTCATCCTATCAAACAACCTCGTTCGTAGCAACTACTTGAATCAGAGTTCTGCAATACTCTAATCCTAATCACAGTGGCCTTTGTCCACTACAATGTCTAGCCTCACGATAGATGCATGGTACAACAGACTTATCGATTTATTGCCATATACATGGAATTTGTCTTGCATAGTGGGACACCAACCCACTGGGAGGTCAACAACCTGTGGTTTCAACCCAGATAGTATGTCATCCCAGCTAAACAGAAGAACCAAATCTTGAAGAATTGCAAACATTTTCCAAATCTCTAAAGAGTTGTGCCTGTTCACTACAGTTCTAGGTTTACCTTTAACACAGAGATACGGCAGTGATCACCGTTAACCACCGGACAAAATTGTTGTCGATACGTCGAGTCGAGATGTCAATAGGAATAAAAACGTGGGCTAACCGGAGTGTCGTGCCCAATCTATCTTTACACCCTTTTCTCCTTTCAACTTGTCCCCCATTCCATTTTGTGCTGAGTCCCAACAGTGTCTGCACAAATACAACCAACATGATCAGCAGGCAGGGCATTTGCCAGGGCCCCTACCCAACCCCCTTAGGGCCAGATCTCCTGAACCCATACGCATATAATCTGCACCAAAGGCGACATCTCTCCCCGGTGACTCTGTCCTCTCCAGCCTGCAAATCCTTCGCTATTCTATCCCATTTACTGCCACTTGATCATCTTAAGACTCCCATCTCAGGATTTCCAGGGGAATCAACATACACAAGCTTTAAGCTTGTATCTTTTTCTTCTTCTTCACTGTTACGTTTGACAGTAGAAATGTTGCCCATCGATGCGTCCACGGTAGCACCTCGCTACTAAGACCACCCTTGTACCTAATCTTTAACTAATTTTCTGGTTGTATATTCAGAATATTTCATTAAGAAGCAATGGCAAGGATATAGTGTCTTTGGTGGAAATGTTGTGCCTTGTCATTACCATGAGGTCGCTCCAATTATCGGCAAGGAAATCATTAACCAAATGTTGATCCAAGATTTGTTTTCTTCCACGAAAAGCATAAACCATCTTCCATTATTTGACTCATATGGATAGCTATCATGCCAATGCTATGCATATTCACACTTCAAGTTGCAAAAGAGGCAACAATTTTATGACATAAACAATCCTTGTTGATCAGCTACACAAATTCATGGTCATAAAATCACATTTCTTCAAGAGGACAGAAGCTTCAAATCCCCAGCTGCCCACCCTTTTCAACAATCCTTGAAATCTCATAATCCTGCTAAATTTACTATTGCTCTGGTCATCAATCAAATTATTAGCAAGAAATTACTTAACGCGTCAATTTCTTCAGAGTTCTGTTAATACGACATGAGTGGCTCTGAGCTGGATAAAGCCCTTCTCATGTCACACAAGCAATGGAGACAAATCTCAAGTTTCTTTTAAAAGAAATCCTGCCATAAATGGCAATAATTGCCACAAAAACTGCCTTAATTGTCACAATCAAGGCATTAAGAGTTGTGGCAACCGCACCTTAAGTGGCAATTGTAACTGACAATTCCTTCAAGGAAATTGAAACCTTAATTTACCAACAGGCAAATTAATGATATCACTACATGGTCAAATGTGCCACGTGCGTTTTCCATGAGAAGGATAAACTCATGGAAAACGCATGGTTTTTAGTTAATTATAATGATGGAAAAAGCACGTGGCACATGTGGCCATGTAGGCTTCTGAACTTTAACTGAAACGGACGATGTGCTGTAATAACTACACAGACCATTTTTGTTGTTATTATAATCACCACAATTATTATAATCACCACTTTTGATTAAGACATTCAGTGCAGCACCAAGATATTAAATTATGTTTATCCTATTTACATCACAACGTCATTCATACGTTCGGATTTCACCTCATACAAGTAATTTCCCCAATAACTTATGAATAGTAATGACTTTCCGAATCAAATCGGGGATATACCCTGATTGCAAATAATCAAAAATTCAAATTAAACCTAAAAGTGGAATTTCTTTGCCTTTCATCAACACTTGCTTAATTCCACTCAGGAGCTTTAAGGAACATCTTAATCTCCTAAAGGGGATTAATAGACTTTCAATTTTCTTCTCTAGTCCCCATTTGACAGCCATTTTCTTAATCCGCGCCTAGTAATCCCATATTGCACCGCGTTAATCTGCTCCACTGCGCGTGCGCCTGCACTTCAAAATGGCGTTGCGTGCGTGATTCCACGTGGAATGGCGAGGATGCTTCAGGAATCGTTACATTTGCTGGAAACTATTAAAACTAAAAAATTCATAATTTTTTCAAACAACAAAATATTGGACAGACGCAGAAGGCATCTTAAACCTTTGCAAATCCTGCAACCCGAGCCTGCTGGATTTGTTCAGCCAATGGCCTTCTATTTTTTCACTAACACTGAATATTATAATATAAATAACTGGGGTTGTGTATCTTTACTCAACATATATTGCCTTAAATGGTATTATTATAATAAGTAGGGCTAGTTGATACAGCATCGACACGAAGTTCGAAGCCACAGCTATATATTGATTTAATGTTCACTATGTAATATTAATGGATCTCTCCAGGTGGCCTCACACTAGCGATAAAATGTATTTATCTTTGTGAGGTCTCCTTGCGAAACAATGTTTATAAATGAAAATATGAAAATAAATTGTAAATATTTTTTGGCAAAATAAAAAGAATCTGAATCTAGTCGCCTTTAATCCAATAAACTACCCAGGCTAGCCCGAACAGACACATAAGCCAGTTAAAGGGGCTCACCCACACCAGATTCGAACCCAAACAGCCCATTTGGCAATTGTAAACCAAGAAAGAAGTACATAGCAACTAGATCATCCTACTTAAACTAACATTTACTGCAATCCAGTAATGTTCCAAATTTAAGCAACTCAAACAATCTAAAACATATAATTTGAGAACATTACTTATCAACTTTAATTTCCTCAAAATTGACTGAGAGCTTGTAATAAACTAGAAACAAGCACTCGAAATAAAAGAGAGACCCCTCTGTGCAATTTGGAATTAGTTGGCAAGCAATAAAAGTTGAAAGTGTCCCCAGTTTGACAGATTTAGAACAAGGCAATATTAATGGCATGATTACAGAATTACCATGATGAGAAGTGTAAGGATGCAATTAGCTATTGATTACAGTAAAGGCATTTTGTAAATTGATTGCCTTAATTTTGTAATGAATAGATAAAGGTCCAAAGGAAATGATTGAGAGATATCTTTTGACTTGAAATTGGTGTTCTCATAATATGATTCAGATTTGGTTATTTACTAAACCGAGGATGGAGCCAGAATAAATTTATGAAATGTATGTCGATCGCATGAGTCATTAAATTGAAGATGCCTTGTACTCAGTGTCTATGCTGAGGCAAGTACAAGGTCCCGCCCATCGGGTTAATCAGTTAACATGATATGAACTCCAAGCCTTACCATCTCATCATTACGTCTGCCAATGACAGCTGGTCATATAAGCTGACTAAGCTTCAGGACCAGTAGCAGTCAGACATTATAAATCAGTTGTTTTGATGAAACAGTTTCATAATTCACTCCATTGCCTTCAAAAATCAAGAAACGACGACATTAAAGTTTGAACAGCATGCCATTCTAATTTCTAATAAAGCACTCGCAGTGCTTACTATTAAAGTACTCGTTTCTAAGTTATCTATTACGTAAAGAAAATATCCCATAATCAGTCTCTCAGCACCTCGTAATATCTATCATGCTGAGTATTTTTTGAAGTGCTGATCGTTTTTAACAATTTCCTCTCAAGTCTAATGAACCAATGTTGGATGGGCCACCTCCATAACGAGACACAATTGATGGGGACCAACATTCGACCAACATCAGCCCAACACTGAGCCAATTTAATCAATTTGTCACCACCTAACCTTATTTACACCCCGCCATGAACATAAAGATCAATTTTTAACCCACTTTGTGAATTTAATTAAATCTTCCATTGTTAGTTCCCCAAGCCCCCAGGGACACATAATGATGGAGAGTTTGATAATGCAAGCAATACTTTTTTTAATTGTCACAAGAAAATGTGATTTGACAACAGTTTTGTCTAAACATTCGTCTCATTCCTATATTATTACATGATGAAATTTTTAAAACTGACAGTTGTCTTAACATGTATTGGCTCAAACAACAATACAGATGCATAATAAAAACTCATATTATTCACATGTAATTTTATTGTGTGTATTTATTGTTGATAGATTTTAATTGTTATCTTTTTATACTGATGTAAAGGGCCCGGATGTAAAACAGCTTCAGCTGATCTGGCTACCCTTTTGAAAAATATTTGAAATGAAAGTAAATAAATATTGATAGCTATCGTGTAATTGAAAGACTATATACTGAAGGAAATTAAGCAGTAACAACCAGTAAGTATTAATGGTCAGCATGACAAGTTGACAGAAATCATGCCACCATATTGAATATATATATATATCAATCAAACACTTTTTGACCAAAAGCTTAGCAATTTGACTATGACTAACCTCCCATAGGTGTGTTTGGCTAACAAGTGATATCAAGTTTAACTTACATGTTTTTGACTAAGAAGTAACTCATAACCTGCATATGCTACAAACTTATTTCTGAATATGTGGACTCCAAATCTTATCTCATCATTACGTCTGCCTCTGGCAGCTGGTCATACAAGCTGACTAAGAATCCGACCCAGTGCATGGAGACATTGAACATTGAACTCTGAACATTAAGTCAAAATGTCCAAAAATAAACAAAAACAATATTGACCATAAAGTCAAAATGTCCAAAAAAGGTATTTACTTTGACCAACAGTCAACGTGCATCATACCATTTACATTTATACTGCATTGTCGAAATATCATTCCCTTTTCTTACCATTCTTGCAACAATCAGAAAAAAAAATCTCTTAAATGAAACTTGGTGGAGAACAGGGTGGTCAATGACGTCCATTCAACCTCCTTCCCCCCTTGATTCATGACTGACCTTTTAATGTCAGGCTGGCTGGAGTAGGGCCCACCCAGAGATATGAGGGGCTTTTTGACCTTTTTGATTGTTCGAGATTGGAGGAACAGCATGATTATTGCAGACGGTCCCCTGTGCCCTCCTTGCTGATGCTATCAGATTGGTGGCCCACCTCAATTCCTAGCCTCACAGAACCTCACAGAACCCAATAGAACCTCCCAACCTCATAAAACCTCCACCTTAAAAGGTTTGATGAGAGGGATGAGAGGTCCCACCTCTAGTCTTTGCATAATGCAACTTTAGATACTCTCTTAAAATCAAGATAGTTATACAGTCTGGTTCAGGTAAATGTGCCAGAATATTTACTGCATATATGACAGTAATACACTTTAAACAAAGAAAGCAATAGGTATACATTTGTGTACAACACTTCTTTTTTTCCAGGAATAAATTTTCGTAAATATAATGAATTCTTAGAAAAAAATTAAGAATTAAATTAAAGGTAACATACTAAATAAATTTTGGTAGATATAAGGATTTGTTATGGCTCCCTAAGTACCTCAAGTTTTTGATAGAATATATTTGATAACGTGGTCAACCAGATTTGAATAATTTTTCATACTCAGCAGAATACATACTAAAAACTAGTGAATCTGTATCTGCATCATCCAAATACTACAGACAGGCAAATGCAATTACAGCAACTAAAATTCGGCCTCTGTGAGCTGGTAGCAAGATTTCTAATTTATTTTTTCCCCCATGCAAAATTGGTTGAAACAACAGAGATGCATGATTGGGTGCATGACAAGAAAAGCTTTCTTTAAAAAAAGACACCTGTACCAGACTTGTTTGAGATAATTGTAGATTGTGCCGAATAAAGATATTTTTGGGTGCTTCTTTTTTTTGTAAATGGAAACATTACTTTAACTAGGCTATATGACATGTAAACATATTAATTTAAAAAAAAAAGAAGACTTTCCCCTGGTTGGATTCGTACCCAGGTCCTTCAACCCCCATTTTGACAATTTGGCCACTGCAGCAGGCTATTTATAACACAAGTTTCCTTGGACTAGATCACAGTCAAATGTAGGCCATGGTCAATCCCTTGTAAGATCCATGTTGTGTAGCTTGTTTTATTGCAGTAAAATACCATGTTTATCGATTCATTTATGTCTAAAATGTTAATTTATGCCGTTTGCATACATTTGGTAACCAATATTTGGCTAAAATCGGCTGAAACTGATGAACTTCTACTTTAACTTCTGATGAAGCCATCTCATTGCAGGGGTAACCAGATAATCACCAAAACCAGCAGATAAAACCATCTCAAGACACGAGATTGGGAACCCTGGACTTCCAGATGGTTGACACCTAATCTACTGCATCAGACAGCCAAAAAGTGGACTGGTCAAGGCAAGGGTCTCAGATGCAGCACTTCTGAATTTTCTGCTGATAAAACTCTTAAAAAGAGTGCAAAAATATCCATGGAAATAGTTTCCTGCAGAACTCGAGTTCGAAGCATGTGCATGCCAGATTTGGTTGACGTTAGACCAAAGTTAGCCGATGCTGGGCCAACGTCGAACCGGTAAAAGCTACATCATTGTGAATTGAAAATAGTTTATTGACAAAAGTCTGTTGCTCTTTAGGCAGTTAATAGAGCATACTATAACTTCAAAACAGCGAAGTTGTAAATAAATCACAAAGGCATAAAGGTAGATGTGACTAGTGTTAGTAGATCAGACCTAGGCTCACAATTCATTAATATAACTATGAATTGGGTGCAACTTCCATACGAAGATCCCCTCTAATACTTGTCATAGCATTAAATAAAGTACAAAGTAATTAGAATATCACTACATCTAATGTTAATGTCCATTAAACACGCTACACTAAATTAGCGCAACAAATGTGATTAGACATGTGGGTGCCAGGAGGTCAGTGACACAAGAGGGGGCCATACATATGGGGCTAAGTGATGGACCCTGAATCATACCTTATTAATGAGGGTTGGTTGTGCCAGGGATAAAGCCCATACAGCTATAACACCCTAAAATCTGAGGTGGAGAGGGTCAGAGGGATTTTAGGGACAGTTAACCCCTCCAAGATGAGGTTATGCTCTCATCAGTGTTCATGCTGCAGTTGCACCTCGTTCAAGACTTATTTATTTTCTTATCAATGTCCACAGTACAGAGGTACCATGCTTGTAGTTTGTAATTATTCAATTGTCGGCCCCATCATAATTGATGGTCTCAATTTCCCGATGATCTTAATTCTGGCACTCCTTAATCACTTGTTAATTCAATTCAATGTTACATACATAATTATTAACTATTTTTCATTTTGATTAAACTTTTATAAAAGAGAGCACCCACCCTATCGGGCGATAGTATATGATACTCGGGTGTATCCCTTGCACCAATCTGATATGTTCTATATTGTTACTATGTTGACTATAATTTGCAAAATGTTTTCACTTTGTTTGGTGCAAATAAACAAACTCAACTCAATCCAGTTCCAATTAGCGCAACTCAATTCAATTCAATGATTTTTGCCATCTTCTGCTGGACATGACAAGGTTGTGGAAATTTTTCCAATTTATACAATAAGCGTTTTTTTGTGTTTATTCTTGAAATTAAGAGCAGACTTTTACAAAATAGTGTTATATAATATTATTATCTTAATATTTCTTTCTTAGCACAAATATGAATTGGTTAATTAAATTTACCGCATCTTAAACTGCTGCGAAGTTCTGAGACCCATGATTAATTTATAGCATGTTAACGAAGCTTTACCGGCTTTGGGGACCATTGAAGTGATCTCCAAATCAAAGTGTCTAGATGCTCAACTGTCGTAATTGTGATGTTCCACTGTAGATATAAGAAGGCATACAAGGCAATGAGCTAGTAAATCAGGTCAGGCTATGTCAATACAACCAACCTTTGCAAAATTGCAATCAGAAATTCATTATATTTTCCTTAAAATCTTGTGATAAACCCTGCCCACTAAGTTGTTACCTTTATTCAAGCATTTTTTGCTCTACTTTTTACCCCACTTTGACCAGCTGTCTTGCTTTGTTACCATGCTATAAATTCATCAACTGTTAATAATATATCAAAGAACTGCAATCTGGTATTGTCAGCACTGGTGATCAAAAGGAAACCTCCCTTGGTAGTGCATCAATTTACTTTTTTCTCTCTTCCATCAAGGCTGCAGCTGACTGCCAGAAAAGCACTGTTATCTTTTGTAATGTGCTCATGTCACGAGTTTGGGTTGCAAAAAAAGGTTAAAAAGAATGCATAAGAAGAAACAGAAAAAGAAAATAGACAAGACTGAGCACTTATGCATGAATTGCATAGCTGGAAATAGGTCAATTATCGCTCAATTACTGATTACACAAGAAGTTATCTTATCCTCATTAGTGTATGGCAGTAGATGTATCCTGTCAAGATGGCAAAGCAATGTCATTATGAATTAGATTAAACAGTCTGACTACAGTCCAAAAAATGTTTCAAATATATAGAAATGTCAACAATTAGGTGAATGTTCTTTTCATTGTATAAAACAAAGATTCACTTCTTTTTTCCTTACCACATCAAATTAATCATTTCAACCACTAACTACGAGCATACATCATAACGTTTATTAAATTTTCAGCACCGTTTTAGCTAAACATATCCTCCAGTACTTTCAAGCTACCAAAAAATTTCTCCATCAAAGTCCTTTTCATGATAAGAAAATAGAAAGGCCATAATCTTTTCTTGCGACCAACAAACAGTTCCTTTTTCAACCAGAGAGAGAAAGCAGGTGGCTGTTATGACTTTAAAATGCCAATCATATTAAGAAAACCCTAAATATTAATGAAAAAGGCTTCTGCTGACTTCACATGCAGGTAATCAGTGCTAAACTGATCATGAAAGGCTTGCAGAGAAAACGAAATCTTCTGGGCGTATGAAGTGTTTGAAAAATTGCCCAGAATCAGAGAAATAGACTCTGATCAAAGAGAAGATGAGCAGAGAACTTGCAAAAGTCTCATTCAGGCATAACACAGCAGCGCCCCTGGTGTCATGTCTTGAAATGGATTAGTGTCAGGATGGCATGGGGTAAAATGGAACACCCAGTCTCACGAGGGCAGAGAAAAGGGGTAAAGAAACTGGAGGATATGGAAAGGGTGTAATGGAAAAGTGGACATGTATTAGAGTCACAAGAGGTTTGACAACTGAAAGGAATCTCAGGTTATTTCGGATGCAAAATATGGTAGACTGGGTCAGGTGGAAACATGGTATTACCAGGCTTCAATGTACGTCAAAGACATTTAAAACAAGTCTTGTATTGTATCAATGCTTACTAAGTATTAGCTCATAAGACCAGTTGTCTAAGGCAGATGAAATGATGAAATGTTGAGGCTAGGAGTCCACGTCATGTAACACATTCACCCAACAGTTAAGTATTTTCCTTGGGAATGCGATAGCTTTTCAACAGTTAAGTATTTTCCTATCGTGTAGACTACGAGTATGTATTTGCAAAACGCGAGAACATTTTCATCAACTTCAGCAGACAGGATTTGCGATAGCTTACTAAAAAAACAATCTCGAAAAAGTCTTTATTGACAATAAGACTAATATCCCCCAAAATGTCAAATCCCAATTGCAAACTAAGCCCATGGCTTTCTGAGCAAGTTATTGGGCAGGTCAGCATGTTTAAGAGCAGAACAATAACGAGTGAGTGAATTCACCAATCCATCATTCATGGCCTGTGAAAACACAATCACGAAAGCCTGTCAAAATCTCGCATGTTCACGTGTAGAGTGTGATCACACGGGGCATTGGGCTATTTATAGCACAAGACAAAAAGCTAACGCATTCCCGACTTTAATTGATCATGTTCATGATTCTCTTACACAGCAAGATTTTCGTCCCTAATAATATGGATTTACGTATAATATAATAACCACAGTTATGCTTGATGCAATTATCAATAAATATAATTTCGTAAAGAATGTGTGACAGCCCTGGACATTGGGCAATGGCCAGTTGGTTACCTGCACTGCTGTTGATCTGAATTTTTGTTAACTGTAATCAGCTGTCAGAGGCAGACGTAATGATGAGCTGAGCAACTTTTTCTGAAGAAGTTATACATATGACTAATTTCTTGGTAACATTTATCTCTAACGTAATACATGCAATATATCGTAGAAGAAAATTTAAAATAATAACACATTTTGGGGACTTCGCTGAGCTTGTAATATTGGTTATATAAACCTAAGACTCTCCCCATAATTTTATTGTCCCTATTCATTCCACTCTGGTAAACACATTAAAACATTGCCTGGGGTTTAGTTGCTCTTCTACAGCTTTTTAATTGCAAGCTTTTGGTGTATGCTCTGACTTGAATATAGATTTTATAGAAACATCCCCACCCTAATTTTATTGCTCATAAAATATATCCCAGCTGACATTAAACAAAGCCCTAATGTTGGCAATATAAACCATTCAAACGTAAATCAACAGTGTGAACATGTTGCCTATAATGTGACTATAATGAATGCCTATTATTCAAGTCATTTCGCCCTATTGACGGAATTTTCAGGACCCCACTCCTTGAATATGGCTGAAATATGACGATCTAAACAGGCATGAATGGAGATTTAATCCTCAGTAACTCGGGAGGCTCCAGCTTTCGAGTGTTTTATATTTAGCTAAAGAGGCAACCTTGAATTTAAACTTGATAGACTAGGAAGATTTTCTAGCACAGTGCTAGGTGCAGATCTGTTGAATTGAAAAGGACGTCTAGAGAATTGGATTATCGTTGGGCCAACAGAAAGGTAACTATAGGTCTGAAATATCCACATCTTTATCAAAGGAGAACACAGCCGAAATGACACTTCTAATTTTCTACAATATATGTACTCCCTGCATTTGGGCCGTTTCTGTTGTAGACGTTGACTGGTGGACACATTGCCTTTCTCAAAGAGAATAGGATAGGATAGGATAGGATAGGATAGGATAGGATAGGATAGGATAGGATAGGATAGGATAGGATAGGATAGGATAGGTGTCTTTGTGACAGCATAGCATATCATAGCATAGCATGCCCTTTTTACCCACCAACAAACACATAATACATGTTATGTTGCATATCTATAAAAAGTGCATGAATCTATTTATACTCATCGGGGACCTTGATGGCACTAAAAAAGGAGTTGGGGGCACTTGATTGCACTTGCTATTACACTTACCCCATCCTTGCCCTGAATCCTTAAATGAGTCTTAAGGTTAAAGCCCTAGCGAGCAGTTTGCGTGTTGACGGGCAGGGCGGAACTAGCAGAAAAGGACCATTGGAATACTTAACATGGATGAGAGGTTGTGAGGTCACTAGATGGACATGGAAATTCGTCATAAACACAGACCTGCCATCGATTGAGCTAGGAGCTCTTTGCTTAAGTAAAGGGAGGAGTAAAACAGCCCCTTGCCATACCCCATCTCCAGCTCAGTCTGATGGAGTCCAAGCATTTCATCATGAAATGTCACTGTCCACTTGCTGTCTGCAACTCTTACTGTTGTATATTATCATGTGTCTGCAACGCCACTTAGACCACTTTATGGTTTTGGCTCTCTCTCTCTCTTTTTTTTATTTTTACTTTTTACACTTGTTCAGTCTTTGGTCCTCCCCTACATTTGCATGAGGTAAGTTAAGTGCAAAGAGCTCTCCTAAATTACAAGAAGGACCAGTATTTGACTGCGGATGACAGGTTTTCATGCACTGTATTATATGCACTGACAGTTTGACAGCAGGACTTGCATTATGCACAACTGTGTCATGATAGGGCCATGGGATTACTATCAATTCTATGGCTGGGCGGGGGGGGGGGGGGGGCTATTTGTCTTCTATCTGTCTTTTGAAGTTCTAAATTAAATGAGACTTGACACACGCCGTAACAATCCCACTGGAATAGAAGAGTTGAAAAGACTGAAGTCAGCCATATATAATGTAGAGCATTATTGGTATGTCAGTCCTAGTGTTTATATAATGAGAACTATATGTCTACCTTGGGCCACCCTGACATCATATGCATAGATGCTGGGAGACACCTCCACACAGAGGGTCAGTATGGTTCATAAAGGTCAGTACTATCTAATAAGGTGGAGCATCCAGACAGCCTGATGTCCAGCGAAGTAGTAAGCAGGGTGCGTGAGAGTGAGCAGCTGGAGAGACAAGGTCAGTCAATTGTAAAGACCCCGCGGAGGACTTGATGGACACTGCCAAAGGGTGTCAATAGAGGAAGCGGGCGACCTAGCCATGTTACTACCGCTCGATCAATGGATGAGCATTAAGCCCGTGAAATTGAACAAGATTAGCTGGCCAGTCGGTCGGCTGCGGGGTGGGTCCGAGGAGAGGTGTCCGGGGTGGGACTCCAAGAGGGTGAAGGGGTAACAGAGGGTCCAGGGTAGCTTAGGGGTTGGTTAGTACATGATAGGATCATTTTGGGTAATTAAACGTCACCTTGCATGGTCATTAGTTATCAGTGAAGAACCAATCTATAGCAAATAGCCACTCTGTCCGTTTAATTGGGTCAAGAACAGTATGTCCTATGTTGACCAATGTAAATCGTCTTTAGTGTATACCAATATCAGTAGAACACCCACTGTAATTGACACAATGAAGAGCAAATTCCAAAATATTACACCAATAACCTCTAAGTATGCAAAGGTATATCTAATCATCAGCACCCAATCAGAAAGTAGGAGAGGAACTCTGATGAGAAAATGAACATTTGATGACTGCATACATCTGTATTGGGTGTTCAAAATACAGCACACGTCTGGAAAAATATACATTAGACTTTTTGGCATGGCCAAGACCAGCCATAAAGGGACTGGAGGAGAGGGTGGATCCTTGTAAAACCCCCTTTTCTACACCAGGCCATCAGGCTTTGGGGAGGATTGGGCCAGTCAGGATGAGTTTTCCACCCTCATATGGGGTAATCTAGCGACTGAGCAAGAGCCTGGCCAAGCAGCCGCGATAGCATCTCAGATCGATCCGACCATAAATCTTTAACGCCAAAGCTCCCTCCAGCCCCTCCCTCTGTCCCCCTGGCCCCTGGTAGTTCCACACGATGCCTCTATCCTCTGCCCCCAAAACACATTGCTTCCTTACCCCCGCACCCCCACCCCCCTGCAAGCAAAAACACCAATACCTGAATTGCCCCTATGCATCAAAAATCAAACGGTCAAATGGCAAGAAGTAGCAGGGACCACTTCGCGCATACGTGAAGGTATTAAATCGCGAGGTATCAAATAGCTCAGATTGGCGGTTTTCACAGCTGGTGTGCTCAGCAATTACAGGAATGAAAATCTTACAATTTTGTATATTAGTTGCACGATTTGTTTGTTCGACCTGATTGATTTATAGATTGATTGATTGATAAAATCAAGAAGGCTGACAGGTTGACTGATCATCTAAAATTCATTCCTTTGTGCATATGTTAAAAATAAATAAAAATCAGTTTTTATTGATGTTCTTTGGAGTTTTTGTATTTCGGTGGTGAGCGAGAGATATTCGGGTAGGACTTCCCAGATACGCTTTTCACTTGAGGGTATTTTTCTTTCGGTTAGGAAACATTGAAACTGTCAATCAGTTAATGGGCAGTCCTCTCCTAACACCATGTAAACAAGGTGACAGGTAATTATCATGTTATTATTAGTCCATTAAGGCATAGTATAAACAAAACAATCTGCAGGAACTCGTAGGAGGTGGCGTCCATGAGAGGAAACTCCAAGACTTGAATACATAGTGACGTCAATGGCACTGGGGGGGGGGGGGACCCTCTGACCCTGATAATAATTAGACATTTTGCGCGCTGCCTGCAGAAGGGATTGCCGAAATCATCATTGGGATAATTCAAGATGAGAGAAGGGCTTTTCGCGGGTCGCTGCATAAGCCGTTAGGTGGCGTTGCCATGGATGTGTTGCCATGGATTCTCAGGGTGGTTTCTAGGCAACCTTTCAGAAGTGCTGAGCCACCAACCGGAAGCATATTTTCCACATGGCGGACTGTGGGCTGCTGGGGGCCTTCATGCCCTAGTGTCTAAGAAAGCGAGTGAGAGGTGTGAACATATTGAAGGAGACATCACTTTGGCTAATTCTATTTGGCCAGATCGAAGACCACAAAGCTAACTAGGCATCCGTGGGTTTAGTGAAGGCAAGATTCAGTTGTAACGAGCAAAAGGAAAGCCATTGAGAAGCAGTCTTCATGTGGATTGGGCCTTTTTGCTTAGTTAACTTCACACAAAAGCCAAAATCCCTAAAGGACTGCAGTCACCAGATCCCCAATCCATTCAGACCACTGCAAAGACCTAGGATAGCCCCTCATTAGAGCCACCTTAATTGTCAGCAGTTCAACTTTCGGATGAATAAGATCAATGAAAAACACATGGGTTATTATGATGCTCCAGTTATCAATTAAACAATATCATCTAAAAGTAAAACAATTCAATAAATAGAGATGAAAACCTGGCCTTATATTTATTTGCCCATCTTTCTGTCGATTGCTTAACACAAAGCAAATTATGGATATCAGAGAATATAAATATTCGGCAAAATCAAAAGGAAAATCATTGCAATTATTACACGGAATGAATTAATGAGAAATTATGAAAGCGGGAGATTGTAACTCAACACTGTGTGAACAGTATAAATATTTACTCTAAACAGGAACACATTCATTCAGTAAATTACACACACCCATATAAATACAGGACATCAAAGCCCAAAGAATAGACAACCTATCCTCAAATGCATAAAATATGACACTTAGGTGATTAACATACTTCTTACCAAAGGCAAACATTTTGTTGTTAAAAATTATGAATGGAAGCGAAGATAAATCTTGAAATTGCTCGATAAGATGAAAATTTGTGACAAAGGCATAAATATCAAAGCAAATTAACTAAAATTTATTTGTTGCAGAAAGAATGGCTTAGCTATTAATTTACGTATCATCCACTTGACTAAAAGGTGACATTAAAGAAGTAAGATTAAAGAAGTAAGATTAAAGAAGTAAGATTAAAGAAGTAAGATTAACACCTCATTTATACTGCAAAGTATCAGCTTACATGGTCAGAGCTATGTCAAAGGCACGCGTAATGATGAGATGATACGACCAGGTGTCTTCGCAATGTACACCCCTCATGGATGGGGTATTTTACTTGCCCAGGCAGATACATAACACAACCGGTTTAACTATGTTAATATATTTCATTCAAACAACTCCAGCTGAAACTGACCTCATTTGAAATGGACAAGGTTCGAACTCGCAACCTTCAGACTGCTGGCAAGTACCTTAACCACTGGAATACCCACCTGCATTCTTCAGTACAAACACTCTCGTAGTGTCCTGTTTATCGGCAAGCCATCGCCAGTGATAAAAAGCCGCATCGAAAGCAATTTAGGTTATTCATGCTACATAAAATGACGAGATATATAACAAGGTCATGACGTTTTGAAAGGAACAGAGGTTAGATCAACTGATGACCTTCAAGATGATCTACATGAAGTCAAGGTCAAAGAGTTCCCATAACGGTCATTTTGGGAGAAAAACGCAGACTATTTTTCCCATTCGGATTACAAATGTATGTTACAAGATGTCATTTAGGAATATGTGTATATTGGTCTGAGGTTTTCTATCTCCAAGTCATGTAAATCACATTCCATATTTGTAATACGTATTAGTTGAATATGAGCAAGCAAAGACAAGTTACAGGTAAGATTTGTTTTCCATATTTAACCAAATGTTAATTGTGTAATTTATGTACAAAGATAAATACACGTTTGCTCTGATGGAAGTTATGCTTTCAAGACCATTCTAGCTATCCCCAAAAGTCTCAATGAAGGCAGAGGAGGGGGGGGGGGGGGGTATTTGGAACATACAAGAAAGAAAAAAAAGTTCTATCCGTTTTCCAGTAACTAGAGATATCTCTAAATCATATTCAACAGAGCCAGTGTACAATCTTCAGACTTAGTTTGACATTGTGACCTTCTGGTTTGACCTATGACCTCTTAATGGCTGGAGGGGGAGTAGCAATGGCATGAAAGGGCAGTGGTCAGCCGAGATATGAAGCAAAGATTGCAGCTACAAGCTTACTGAAATCCACAGCCTAGTAAGTCTGGATGCTGAGATCTCTCTACAGTGAAGCTTCGCAATTCAGACCACTCGGTGTCAAGACCACCTCGATGTGACGACCATTTTAGACCTACAACTGAACTCATGGTGCAAAAAACTCAAGAAAAAAGTCTCACAGTACTGGGAAAAATTATTAGAACACCTGTTCAAAATTAACAAAATCCACATTACAGTTCGTACGATACAAACTTATTTGGAGAGCATCCCTTCCAGGCTTGGGGTCGAGTACAACACAATGTACACAATTACAAGTACATGAGAATATATCAAGTACAAGTACAAGTCCAAGTACAGCTTGGATTCCATTCAATATTCTGTGTGACCTCCTTTGGCTCCTATTCAGTGATTACATGGTACCAAAAAACAAAATTGAATATTTCGAAGTATTCTCATAATCGTGCCCAGTACTGTACTACGTCAAGATCATTAGAGTGTTTTCCAATTAAGGGAGGTCTTAATTGTGGGGTTCTGTTGCACAATAACGGCTGATATAATACCATTGCAACAGGATAATCTCACTGTTAAGACAATTTATGTCAATATGATTTTCGGTCTTAATGGCAAGGTTGCTTCTTCTTTTTTTTTTACATTAAAATTTAAGTAGGACAGATTTGGGTCAAATATTGATTGTTCTTATTTGACGTATGGTCTTAATTGAGAAGTGGTCTTATTTCTGGGTTCCACTGCACTTGTATAGGGATATCGGGACTGCCCAAAAGCCCTGAGGGATTCAATGATAGAAAAGTCGCTCAGACAATAACACAACTTACAGGAATATAAATCACAGCTACATCCATCAAAAACATTCATCACTATATCCCCAGCACTGTACCCCTCATCACTATATCCCATCTGATTCCCAACATCTCTCATTTCCCACAATGCAATTTTTACAGCCCACAAAACCCAAGGGAGCAATAATCTTCGGATGACATGTTTTTGAATCGATGTTTTTCAAATTTGACCATCTTGATTGTAAGTGAACAACATACGGTTCAAGTTGGCAATTCGAGTTCACAAAGCAACATATAAAAAGACTGACTGACTGACTGACTGACTGACTGAATGATTAATTGATTGACTGATTGATTGATTGATTACTTGATTGATTGATTGATTGAAAAACCAACTGGTAACAACTGGTAACAATGTAAGAGAAATTGAGGGTTATTAGAGGATATTTCTAACACTCCTAACATGGAATACTTCATTATTTGATTGATTTGATTGATTGATTGATTGCAATCTGCAATATTACAGCATAGCAGTCGATATTACGAAAAGCAGACGACAACAAACCATAGTGAAGTGGCGCCATTTTGGAGGTAATCACTAAGTTATGCAAAGCATTGCAAAGCCAGGCTGCTCACGATTTGGTGGGGTTTCTTAAGCACACACACTTCCTAGAGTCCTGTCCTTGACTTTATCTTAACAAATGCACAAGGGGGAGGGCAGTCAGAGAAATGCTAAGAGAACAACCTGTGGCCCCAGGATAACCTTGCTAGCTTATCTCACCCACTCGAGAAAGTGGCAAAAAAGTGGCCGAAAAGAACGCATGAGAAAAACTGCATGAGAAGAAACACTTGCCCCTCAGTTGAGCTGTTATTTCGAGCAACAAAAAGGCACTAAATACTTGGCCAGCAAAATGTACTAGGTGAGATAGAAAAGTACCCAGGAAAGTATTACACCACACAATAAATGTCTGCACAGCAAGATTTGATGACTATATAGGAATGCCAATGGTCACTATATCAATGGTTTGGGTGGTAAAAACTATAGTCGAAGTTATTTTGTACGCGGTTGTACCTCGACATTAAGACCACCCTTAGTGCTAAACAGTTTGGGCCTTATTAACGAGGTACTCAGAATAGCTAGACAACATACCATGAATACAATGACAAGAATACTGAACATTGGGTCTACAAATGTATGATCTTATTTGTGAGAGGTGGTCTAATCTCCAGGATTGCCATGTAGTTTATCGTTGAACAATATAATATAAAACTATTTCAGGTGTATAGCGTGACATTTCAGTCATAAATATTTGTGTATAATATAGTCCAACAAATGATTTCCACTTAGTTGAGTAATGTTCAGCTGTATTTCCCCAAAAAAACCCAATGTTTCTCTAAACAAAAGCCCTCAGAAGCCACTGAAAGTCAAAGACATAGACCACATCTTCTGTTACGGCCACAAAAACCTCATGAACGTCAACAGACTTGTACTCACATCCGGGTACTCCTGGTAATACCGGAAGTGACGTCATTTAGATAGCAACCTGTGTGCTTCCAGGTGGCGCAATATCTCGTCTTTTTTATGTGAATTTTCTGTTGTTTTTCATTGTCTTAACTTTTTAAACTTTTAAACTTTTTAAACAGGACAGTTACCAGGAAAAGCTAACTACCATCTGTCGAATTGTTTTGTTTTTTTCAAGAGGAAAATATATTCTCCCCAAGAAAACAAAGAGCTTGGTTACAGTGGACGTCACAAAAAAAAGCACCCAAACAAAATAAATACCTGAATAGTATCTATATATTCTCTGGGCAACTGTTTGGTAAAGAGAAAAAGGTTTATTTATTTGTAAGACGTTAAACTTGGTAGTACGTGACTCAGCAATTTACAAATAAACACGATTTTTTTTTTCTCTCTCAAATTAGTTACTTTTAGGTTATCTATTCATGTGTTTGCCAGGTGCAGAATTACAAAAAAAAAGAAGCTTAAAATAGATCATAAAAAGGCAGGTAGAGTCAAAGTAAAATATTGAAGTCAGTTTTACTAAATTACTATATATACATGAGCCAGCAAAAGAACAATGAGTTCACAGAAAATGATATGCTGTCATCATCATAAAGTGATGGATTCCATATAACATGCACTATATTCGTATTTCTCAGCAAGAAGAAAAATATTTGTCAATGGACTCTGTTGCCTAAATGTAAGCCTAAGTACAAAATTAATACTATGCAACCCCATTTCAAAGTCATTATCCATTAAATTCATAATATCACCATCATTTATCATGGACGCCACCTGGCACAATTAAATGGGAGCTATTTCAATCACATGGACCCATTAGTATAACCTGTTATTAACCACTGACCTATTAGAATTCAAGTCAAATTCACACACACACACGTCCAGTCTGCTCCCATTATTGGCATCCAACGTCTTAACAACCAAAACGACATCATTAGGGGCAAGGTAATTACATGAGCGATAATAGAGGAAAGCTCCATAGACACAGTGCAAATGGCTGGTGGGCCTCCTTTATGCATGTCTATAATTGAACTGGCCTCTCTGGACCTTTCTTATTGCCAGCTTCCATATTTAATGGGCTGCAGGAGTAACCTTGCTTTGATTTCTTATTGATGCTTTTGTATGTTCCTTCACAGACTGCTTGCCATGGATTGGGCCATTTCCCACTTGGGAATTTACAATATGAAAACATGCCCCCTTCATGTTGGTTACATGTGCTACAGGATATCATTGCACTACTACACTACTATTAAATGCATGGTGTGTCCAGTTTGGGTCACTTTCGAAAATTGTGGATTTCAAGAAAGTAATAGTGACTTTAATAGTGTACTTCTAAACACTGAATCCAAACAGGGCACCACAAATCTGAGAGCACCTATAGTCCTATACCCATATACACGAAGTCATAAAAAATTTTCGACAATGTTTTCAATGATAATTATCTGAATCGGATGTCATCCTGAAATCATTATGTCAAATTCCTGCAAATGCCTAAAAAAACAACAACAAAAAACAATCTGAAGTTGGTCCACAATATGACGAGTTCAGATAAAATAACAGCTGTAGTTTTAACAGTGGGTCTGTGGCTTGAGAGTTAAGCCACATCATCAGGCCAGATAGACAACACTTCACCTGTGGTTTAAATATGTGGCAACCAATATAATGCATGACATAGCAACAAGGAAGGCAATCTGGTATTACATGGCAACCAACACTGCAATCTCCAGGTTACAAGAAGCATTCTCTCTTGAAATTAATGAACTCTTGTTTGTGGAATCTGCCTGAGGTCCTGACACAGTGACTTGTATTTTGTGTATTATTCCAGGGCTTTTCTATTTGCTTCATGCCTTCTGTTTCATAATTATCTTTTATTTAATTTTTCACACTTATTTTTATCATGTTTCACAAAGCAGCTAAGCTAAATCTGTGAACTAAAAAAGGTCAACATTTACACCAATTTATGTTTTTTATTTAGTCAAGTGAAAAAAAAAACACACAACTATTTATCTACAAAATTGCAAGACCATTTCATGATGTAGACCTATTGCAATGTTTGTATCCAACCATTACAAATAATACAAATAAAAACGAAATTTGGTTGACTACCACCCTTTTTATTTGACGAAAACATTATGAGAGATAAGTTCTAAGAAGTTTTTCATCTCTTTTAGTGTATTGCAATTCCAAATGGAATGTTCCAACATATCATATCATCAACCTGGACATGGTATACAATCACAGTTAAAGTCTCAGTGTAAAATCAATAGAAGCCACTGAGCCAAGGGCACTAAGAATACGGCCCATTGATTGGTCAGTCACAAAATAAGCTAATTGCAGGAATTAGACAGTGTCCAGCACAATGACCGGCCAATGACCAGCCAATGACTGGGCTTGCCAAGCAAGCTTCTCACTGACCAAATAGCTGACCGACTGACCAGCTGGATGACCATAGGACAACAACCTTCTAAGTACAACTGCTGGGTGTTACCTTTAAACCAAATAAGTGATGAAACCATAAGGTTTAACAAAGAAACTGTTCTTTAGATCACCAACATTTTTACAAATTTACTGTCAAAATGCCAAGCTTAGTAAGCCAACTTTCAGAAGCAAGTGTGATTGCAAGATAATAAGGCTTGAATCGAGGCACGACTGACATCCAGCTTCGATGTAGCTCAGGTTGAAAGGAATCGAACCCGGGACTTTAATCAAGGCAGCAAAATAGCAAAGAAAAAGTATGGAAGACGCCAAAAAGATACATTACGCATGAACCTCGTGGATGGGGCTTTCATTTGCCTCGGCACTGGTACGCAGAAGCAAAACATATCGATATTAAATTTGCAGTTTCTCAGTTTTTAAAATGTCTATTAGCCTCAATAAATGTTTGCTTAATCATAGATATTCAGACATCAGTCCCTACATCTAAGGTGTTAAAACTTCCTAAGACAAGACCTTGTGCAGTTATCTGCTTGTAGCTCAACCGACCATCACTAGGTTGTAAGCTGTCTTATGATTAAATTACCCGGATTGCCCCTCCTCTAACTGCCACAGCATGTAGGATAGCATGTCCTCCTACATGTTATTGCATGTAAAGGCATGTAAAGGCGGTTGCTGGATGAATAAACATTGCCTTTGGTCATCAACGGGTCATCTTACATCTTCCTGGGACAGATTTGTATTGCTGAAGATGATACTGCTATATGTACTGAGGTAACAATTCCATCACTAAGAATACTTATGTAATGTTCATATCAATACACAGTTAAAATATTTGCTAATGTTCACCCATGCCCTCACCAATAAAGCAACTTCTTGGCCTTGATTAAGGGGTATGCTTTCAAATTGAAAGTTTGACAAGGTTAGAAACCCCACAATGGCACTTTCCAGGGAGTTGTGAAAGACTCATGGTTGAACAGACCTGCCAAGGGTGAAACTGTAAAGTTCTGTATTTTACAGTTCAGCTACCATTATTTATTTCCCTGCATTTAGATTTTAACCGTACTCATAAAAAAATAAGCATAAATTTATAAATCACTTTGACAAGAACAGAAAGCCCTTTTAATCAAAGTGTTTACAAGCACATTTAAATGCATGGTATCTTGTCTATTCCAGTGTCTGTCGGGTTGTTTGCTTTTCTGCACCTTGCAATTGTCTTTGACGACTTATCTGTCCAGCTGTCTGTCAGTCTATCTGTCTAGCTATCTGCTACGCCTAATCTGCTGTGAATTTGAACAGGCCTGCCCCTGCTTCTGAATCTGGTTGTATTCCTACAATTGCCAGGCGGTAATCTGCCCATTGAATCAAAACTGAAATCAAGGGAGAAATTTGTCTGGATTAAATGTCTGAGCACTGAAACAGGAATGTGGGAGACATTGAGACTAGCCATAAATACTTATTGCAAAAAAAACGTGTGGCTTTTTGCTTGTGCAAGAAATTGATCCTTTGACACCTGGTTGCACATTAAAGCCAACTGCCCTTCAAGTGCAAACCCCTTCATTATGAGTTAGACAATGATTAATCCAGAAACCATCCAACCGTGCTCTTCCCTATCAAACTGATTAATGAATGAATCCCCCACCAGATGGGGCGAGTGTAACCATAGTGACGATTGTTTACATTGTTCTTCCATTTGGTTTCTCGGTGGTTTTTTTCTGACACTTAAGTCCATTCAGGTCAGCCACAAAGACCAATAGCTCCCGGGGAATTCGAATGCCTTACTTCATTGCCTTTAAAAGTGCATGTCTAAACGCTGATTTGTGTCTCTCATGTGAAGATGTAGCTCACGCTCAAGTGTTGATCATTGGTTGGTTTTGTTTTGGATAAAGTCAGGGCATCTTGCTGTAATATTACCTTGTTGATATTGCACTGAAGCTCAGTCAGCCTGTATATCCAGATCTCAGAGGCAGATGTAATGATGAGATAAAGAGGCAATGGAATGCAGCAGCATGCCACACATACTCCTTATGGGTGGGGCCTTTTCCTTGTCTCTGCACATACACTGTGCTACACGTACAAGCCATCCTCAATCTAATGAGACATGCTTGAAAGTAAATTAAACCCCATCTTAAGATCAACTAGAGGATCAATGAAATAGAAAGAATATCAAACAATGTGATCTCTATGGTGAGGTTCCACTGTTCACATGACTGCTTTACATCTCATTGAAACACATCCCATACTGACACAGACAATATCTGTCTCACAAAATGAAAAACAATGTAATGGGGATGTGGAGAACCTCTCTTTGAAAACAAAAGCAAAAACATTTTCTCATTTGCGGCAAGTGGAGGCATTAACGCTGTTTGGTCGCCTACTTCCAACGCTTTTCAGAGTGCTGCAAAATGCTGCAAAATACGACTTTCCATAGTGAGTCGCTGAGTGTAGTAATCATGTTGTAACTTTTCAGGAGCTCTGTCACCCGCTCGCTTTTGTCAACTCACACCGCAATTCCTTTCCGGGGCCTTTTAAGCGTCATCTTCGAGAGGCGTTAGAAAAAAACCTCCCCATCCTTCTCCTTCGCAACTTTTCAAGAGTTCATTGATTTTCCGCTAGAAACCTAATGGAAGGCTGCCACTTAAGTCATAACCATGGGCCAGATTTGTAATTAGATAAAATGCGGAGAAAATTTTGGACGGTCATTTTGCATGAAAATTGCACCCCCTTCACTCACTGACAAGAGAAGAATTTCAGCTTCATCGGATTAACTTCAGAGAAAGCACAACAATGCAAAGAGAGGCTGGTGCAAGAACAACGCAAAATTTTTGTCTTTTTACCCCCCTTTTCTTTTTCTTTTCTCTTTTTTCTTTCCTTTTTTTTCTTTGCTGCGGGACAGTTCTTGTCATCGGTGCGGACCTGCCTCCGATCCGAGCGCCCTCTCTCGACTTTGTTTATCTCATTTCCCAATTTCCTGACGTTTGCCTATTTTCTCCATGAGGTGACAAAGCCCCCTTTCTGGCCCTCTCATTGTACACAAGTGAACCGTTTCGTCACAGCCTTATCAAATTATGGGGACTTTTCGGTCGTCGATGTAATTGTAGCTTTGTTGCTGTCACAGACGTTTTCCATGCAAAGGGGTCAGGGCCTCTTTAGCATCTCCTAAGCTGAATCTGTTGAACAGAGCAATTCCGATGACTTCTTTTGATTCTCCTTTTCCATATAACGAAACATACAACATACACTCATACCACTTCAAACGATGAGCGCCCAAAAGGATCTGTCTATTATAGAAATGTCTATGAATGCTTCTGTTCCATTACATGGCGGTTATCTTCCACCTATATGCCTGTAGATGAAATATGGTGATATGTTGAGTGCACACCTAGACGACTATCTCATTTTATCAACTCTTAGCAGTGAAAAAGAAACGGAGGCAGTAATAACATAAGTCATTAAATTTAGCATTTCATGAAGATTTTTGCATACAAATATGCAGGTATGGCAGATGGCTTAGTGGTCAAGGTGACCAGCAGTCCAGCAACTCTGATTATCTGAGCACACACTCCATGGCCATGGTGTCAACCAGGGGTCCATCTCAGAACCCATGTGTATAATACGGCCGTGTCAGGATCTTGGTGTCCGCGTCAATGACAGCAAAGACACACCATCCGTAGAGTAGATGATACATAGTGTCAGCTCTAGGCTACATCATTACGTCTGCCTCTGATATCAAAGACCCAAAGTTGGTCAAACTCTACCCTGGAACCAGTGAGACAACGACAAAAGAGAAAAGGGTGTAACACCATGTATTCATGATCTCTTACATTATGTATGGTTCAAAGTACATTTGTGAGCTGAATAGGAAACAAAATCCACTCAAAAAGAGACAATATACTTGCAAACGACATCACTGTCACTGCAGGTATTTGAAATTCTATCGTTTCCAGCCGGCTGGTTTCAGGAGGTGCCAGATAATCTCATCAATATCGTCCAAAAAGTATCGGGCCAAGAGATATGCTAAAGTTATATGACGTCATATGGAGTCTACGTAATGACGTCACGTATGTAAAACAAGATTTCCAATATGGCTGACCTTTCTAGCCCTACATCTATTTATAATTCACAGGTCTAAATATACATGAACTGGATCATTAACAGCATCCAAAAGGTCTGACATTTGAGAAGTGCCTATTTGAGACCTCATTACATAAAAACACAATTGATGAAATTCTTTTTTGTTTCTCGTTATACTTGCATTTCGTTTGGAAACAACCTACAGCCAATGTCAGCCATCTATATCAATGTCAGCCATGTGCATAAATTTAATATCTTAAATAAACGACATATTTCTAGCCATGATATTTAGTGTTTCGTTGTCTAAATGTACAGTAAATATACCATGGAACTTATGTAAATATGTAAACTATACATTTTAATCTTAATATGATATTATTGTCAGTATTTGTAACATTTTGTGATCAGTATTTGTTTAATGCTTTGCGGTTTAACCTGCGATTCATCTTTTATTTATATCTTACTAAGAGCATGACTAAGCCCAGAAAATATATAATTACTGCAACTGGGACCTTGAATTTTTAGCAATATACTATTAGCATATTATATTTAAAATAATGAGAACCTGTATATCATACTTCTGTAGGTGTAGCTTTAGATGGACTTAGTGAGTTGAGCTATAGTTATATGTCACATGTATCTTTTCTGATATGAACAAAGTCAATAAAAGCCATATATATATATATACTATAAATACAGATTTTCCCGGATTTTCAAAAGTAGCTGGGACCCCTTTGAAGACATCAGAGATAAATAACAGCGAAACTAAGACTTGCACTCAAGGCATTAAGGTAGTGCAAATTTCACTGGTAAACTGTACACTCACTGACCACAATCACATATAATTTTAAGAAATCACTTCTGACCAATAACTTGAATAGGGTAAATGAGCTACCAGGGACCTGTTGGCAACAATAGGACACCTAGGGGTCGCTTTTTGTGCAACAAACAATGCACATCCGGGTTCTTGTCACATGGAACTTCCATTAACAATATGGCTTCCTCAGCTCATTCTCACTTAATACTCCAATAGAGGACGCCAGTGTCGCTTTTCACTGCCCCTTAAGTGATCATGACTCCCTCACAATGTACTGTCAAATGCAAATTATGTCGATGAGCTAGTGTAATTTTATAATTGTATATCCATGTAAAGAGAGTAATATACTATGTTCTGTTGCACATTAGAGGCTACAGTAATAGTGACAAACTATTGTGCATGATTTTTGTCCTGAAGTCATGTTCGATTATTCCACACACAATAGCACAAATTGGACAATATAAATGATCGTATGATTTGCAAAATGATATGACTCACCTACCAGTTAATTGACATTCACTCAAGACCTTGACAGAAATTCAACCAAATTCACGTACCTGAAAAGATTAAAAAAAAAGATACACAAATATAACAGAATGCTATAATGCCAGTTAAGGACAACATTTTTGATGTCATGTCAAAGAAATTATACTGCAGTTCATCTTAAGTTTTAACCTAATACATTATTAGTAGTCTCACACGCAATACACATAAACTCAGTCAGTTTATTTTACATTAAATTATTATACAATATATTGCACATTAAAGATTGAAATGTGGTAATGATGTGAGGAGACCCCATTAAGATAAATCAATTATTGCTAGCATGGGGCCACCTAGTAGGGAGACTGTTTTAATATATTATGCGGAAAAATTTATACATATTTATACATGTATCATATCTCTATAATTTGGTAGTATTTTAGAACAAAGTGCCAACAAAGGAGCAATAATTTAGCAATTCAACCAATACAGATTAAAATATAAAACGCAAAAAAAAAAAAAAAACCTCCATGATCAAAAACTATGGCAAGAAAATTGGTCAATAGAGAGCCAGGCCAAAATCAGAGGTCAGCCAAAGATGGCATCAGTGACCAGTCTCCCCATCAGCTATCAAGGCTCCAGCATCTCCATCAAAGATCACAGCCTCCCCAGCCCCCCAGGATCCAACTTCATAATTGAGTTGAAGCCCACAGAGACAAACAGAGTCTCACCTGAGGCAGAATGTGCTTGCTTCACCCCAACCATATTAGGATAACAAGAAGCAAAGGCGAGACTAGATTTCCAGTCACATCAACTTCATATTTTGCACCAGTATATTTCTCAGAAAGATGTGTGTATTATTGAGAGCTGCGATGCACCACTGAGCATTGATAGTTGGATATTTCTTTAATTGAAAAAATCATTGAAAAGTCATTTGATCTTCATCAGGAATGAGTGAAAATTCCAGCACTAACTGATGAAATCTCAAACCATAGTTTAATAGCTAACTGCATCCATACAATTATTTACAAGGTTTGATGCCATAATTGACAACTAAACAAAAAAAATAGAAATGTTATTACGTTTAGCTAGTACACCTCATGTAACATATGATGATTCTGAAAATTCGTTTCCTATAATTTAAGTAAACAAATGTTTAAGTGGAATCTTAATAAGAAAGCACCTTAAATACTTATTTAAAAGTCTCCCATTTAACATCCATGGGACGGAAGAATCACGAAGCAGTTAGACTCTGAGGTGGGGGGGGGGGGGGGGGTTGCTGTCCAGAGCAGAAGGGGGGGGGGGGTGTAATGGGCAAGGTTCTAATTCTATGTCAACACCCACTGGTCACAGCTTAGAGGGACTCTGGCCTCACAGGCAATTACAGCAGTGTGAGACGGGATGGCTATCTTAACTACTGCAACACTAGCCATCAATCATAGCTGGTTGCCCTGCCCTCCAATCTAGCTGCTGCAATTCCTGCCATCTTAAAATTCTCCCATTGCAATTACAGCCCTGAAGATTAGAAGATTTTTAAAAGACTGCAGTTTACAGCCCAATGTCAGAGCAGGAAAAAAAAAAATCAAATACTTTGCACATCTCTGGCTGACTTTTATTTGATACATATTGCATAAGTTCATTATTACACAATGCATGTTGAATTGTTGATGGACTACAAGTGGTGCAGTGGTAAAAGGGTAGGTCGTTCCAGACTTCCAGTTAGGTGTTCAAACCTCGCGAATTTGTCCTGACAGCCATACATCAAATAGTGCCAATTATATTTATATCTCAGTAGATTAATAATCAGTGCCTTGTTGGTTGGCCATATAATCTCACGAAGCAGCCTCCTTAGTGGCCACATTTCTTCCTGAAGGCTGCATCATCATAATCCAGTACTACAACTTTCTTAGTCTAACTTTCTGTGAGCTTAATTTTTTTTAAATACATCTTATCCCCTGTTGACATAAAAAAAAAAAAAGAAATTTTCATGGCATATTAATTTGCCCTTTTATCTTCCAGAAGCATCATATTTAGTTTAACATCAATTAACCCATAGCTCAAGTGGCAAGTGCATCATCATTTCACTAGTGCACACCTTTTGTACATACTACATGCTTATCATGTTGTGCATGCACATGCATAAGTACCCCCCATCCAACATAAACCCAATGCATGTGGTTAGAACCCGGATTACCTGCACCCCAAAATACTCACATCCAGGTGTATATACCCTCAGCCAAGTATATACCCCAAGCAGGTAGATTCACAGGTGTCTTTCATCTGCAATGCCTTAGGGTGGGGGTTGTGGGGGTTGTGACTGGACCCTCTAAGCAAGGCCACATTTCCAGGGTGCAAGGGATAACACAGAAGAATTCAGAGGTCACTCTAAGGTCATCGTTCAGAGATGGGGTGTTAGTAAGCAAAGATATGAACATATCACTCTGTTCTTTCTGATAAGAACAAAGTGCTTGTAAACAATTGATTGGGATTCAAGTATGTTGCTGAGAAGGAGTTGGTGTATATAATACATAGGGAGTAACACAAGGATCTCACTTTGCTGAATCAAGATAAGTATAAATTGAGGCCATAATTGAGGGCAGTGTCATTTGAATATCCAATTCATAACTGAAATTTCGTTCTGCTAGTTGGTGTAGGTCACAATCATCATTCAGTATTTAACAATTACTTAAAACATATTTTGTAGAAATATTCAAATACATTGTGGAAATATTAATATTACACAAAAAATACACCCAACGAGATAATTTGTCCAGTCCAGCATTGAAAAATCATTTGGATACTTCAGGTTTACATTACAGCAGATTTCATAGACTTTGAAACTCAACTCCAGATGACGTCATGTGAATCAAGGACTATAATTAGCAAAAGGAGTACCTCCACAAATGGCAGTCCTGGATCTACATGACGTCCTCTGGAGTTCTGTTACCATGCATACAAAATCTGACATAAAAAAAAGAAAAGAAAGAAGATCCCAACCAACTAGAACCTTGGCTGACCTTCGTATGACCTGAACATTTTCCGAACATAACCCACGTACCAGTGTTTCAAATGTACAGCACTAGACCACATTTCTGCTAGTACTTATAGTTATACTCGTAGAGTATCACCATACCTGCTAAATACTGTCATATCAGACATACTCGAGGGCAATCTACCCACAGGGTAGCATCAGACATAGAACCACTTGATGGTACCCCACCAGGGGTCCCAGACTCTGACAGGACCCCCAAAGGGGACTCCAGAATCTGACAGGTGTCTGGAACCCTAAATAACACAATTTCAGGAAGGACAGAGAAGCTTTCACTGAGATTCCGAGAGTTCTAATAACCTTGCATTATTTTCTCCAGAAAGGCATGTTAGGACGAAAGATACTTTGAGATATCAATCGATTCAAGTTTTACATAACTTTCAAATTGAGAAAATGATTATGATAATAGACCCTGAGCCACAATTTCTCAATATCTCAGTGCTACTGGTCTGAAGCTAAGCCAATTTATCAGACCAGCTACCAGAGGCAGTCGTAATGATGAGCTGATGAGGCTGCTTGGAGTCCACACCATGTTACACATTTACGCCATGGGTGGGGTCTATCACTTGCCTCTGCATAGACACCGAGTACAAGTCATTTCCAGTTTTCTGCATATTGAGTTTCTCATATGTTAAGCCAACGAAACCAAATAGACTGTAATGTAATGCCTTTGTTAGGACTTGGTTATATTGTAAACTGGAGGATGAGATGTATTACCCCAGCACACACAAGCCAATGGGTAATGTTACATATACCCATAGGGGTGCTGAGAAAATAAGAAAATAATCAGAAAGAAGTCAATCATTCAACATAATCATCACATGTAAACATTGTCTATATGAAATTGAGTTGAGGACGGTTCTCCATATTGTTATACAAGAGATGATTAGTGAGGCTTCTTGCTTAAATCAATTGTAATGACCTTCTTATCGCTGCTAGATTACCTATAGCGTTAATTATTTTATGCATATTGAGATCATGTTGTCTTTTATTATTTAAGCAACTTCATTTACTCGAAAAAATGTACCTCAAAACTCCCTATTTTGAGGAGAAGGGCTCAGAGGGGAAATAAAAATTGTTCAATAATTCCCTGTGTGCTTTGACCAGAATAGCTATTGGAAACAGATCACACCACAATTCCTTTGATAATTCACAAAGGAAATGACCTTTCCTATTATTTTATTGAGTGTAGACCACACGCGGGATAAATGCTAACACCTTGGATCAAAGAATCACAGGTCCACACACGAGATGCAGAAAATAACCAAAGAGATCAAAACAAAATGGGGAGTAAATAATCAGGAAAATAAATCCAGGATTGGAAAAACAAATAGGAGCATCTGTTTCAGAGGCAAGTTTAGATTTGCCTCACGAACATTGGCATCATTTTGCGAGGCCACAGCAAAATACAACATTTCACATTCAGAACATTTTAAGAACACTTCAGTGACTTATGCTCATTTGACACCCCATACTTGCAAAGCATTGGGGTAAACTTGACTGATAAATGTACCACAGCATGACTCCTGGATACCAGACATGATTGTACTGCAAACCAGATGTTGAAGGAATTATACCACCTGATCCAAGACTATTCAAATGTGTTTAACCTATGTTAAGGAGAAACTATGAGCAACTATGAATCCTTTTTAATGACTTCATGACAGAGTCAATAGGGTAGATGTGATTTAGGGGTTATGACGAAGCAAATGTCACTGAACAGCTTCATCAAATGACTAAAGTTGAACACCACAACAACTACCACACAATAAAGTCCTGGATTTAGGAAACAGTTTGCCTTTTAGTACAACTAAGTCCATCACACCGTCAAGGCAGGAACATTGCATTGGCATGAGAAAAAATGGAGTCAGATCACAGGTAAGCATCCTTTGCATATGTTTTACATTTTACTGTTACCTTAAGGTATTTGATTATTCTATGAAAACCTCAAAATTACGAACAAATTGTAATCTGTGACTCAGGAGATTTCAGACTACCTTTAATGCCTGGATGGCTGACCTTAGAAAGGCCTCCCACACATGGAGAATAATACCTATTAAATGTCTTTTTACTTGTGTATTTGACTATGTATGTTTCAATTTGTGTTTTTATATGAATTTTGTGTCTCTTTGTGTTAATAAATGTCTTTGTATGCCATCCATGAGAATAATTCAGGTGATCTCAATGTCAAGATGATCTTAAATCTGGAATTATTTGCAATCCGTGGCGGAATTAAATTCAGCTTACGTATGTCCTGGGTGCAGTAACACACTAATACACCATATAACTTCAGGAACCAGGCCCATAGTTTGAACAATTCTGTGACTTCCACCGGTATTGCTTTCATATAATCTCCAAAACCTTACTGTAAAGTTACCCAATTGGAGCTCCCCACGTGTTAGACATAGCAACTTCTCCTGCAAGATCCTCTAAGGCAATTAGCAGAACCTCAGAATCCACAGCTGAGTGAAACTGGCTCCCAATGTATTTTTCCAGGAGCACCAATACCTGCCTGCTTATTGCACTGGGGCCTTCTATCGTCTTGGCCAAGATTAAAGTCAACACAATTTGGAAATGCCATCCACTGCAGCCGGCAGGTGAGAGAAATTGGCTCATCAAAGGGATTTTGGAAAATTACATTGATAGATGGAGGGGGAGTACTTAGCCAGCCACTGTATGGTTGGATAAGTTAGTAGTGTGCAGAGGGGTCACTTAAGTCTACTTGAAGAAATATGAGACATGCACAGCACTAATTAGGTCCAACAGAGCACCTGGATTAAAGTCATCTTTCAGAAATCACCATCCTCTAAGATACAATGGAACAGAACTTCGAGATCACCTCACTGCTATAGCAACCTCACTACTAAGAATTAAGACCATTATATTCAGCGGTGGTCTTAATGGCGAGGTTTCACTGCCAAGGTAGGCTTGGAATTTTGTGGTTTTCGATTATTAAATATGGTTTCATTCATCACTGATTGGCTTGATGACGTTATTTGAATTAAGATGCCAAATCCTATAAGAAAAGAAGGGATTGGTTGCTTCTTGGTATGACTCAACTTATCCTCAATTTCTATTTCTGGACACAGCTATTATGCAGAAACGTGAATAAATGAAAAATGTGGGAGTCATTTTAAAACAACATATTATGTTTCAATTAAAGATCTATAATAAGACATGTAACCTTCAATTTCTTCCATTTTAATATCTTCCATTTTATTCACATACCCAGCACAATATCTTTACACTGGAATCGCATAATTAGAAGGACAGTTTCAACGTCAAAAAAGTTTGTGAAACACTTCACTTTCACAGTTCACACAAGTGTCAATGCAATAATTGGTGCCATTGTAGTCCTAAGCTTGCCAAAACAACAGATAATCCAATGAACTTCTGCTAAATATTGGGTGCACCCAAGCCAAAAATTATACAAGGACTTTGAGAATAGGACCAGAATTGAATGAATGGGAATACAGAGCAGTGATCCCTTGAAAAATTATGCTGATGCATTCAAGACACTTTGGCAAAACAGCATCTCTGAGTGACAGGAGGTCAGGGTGAGGTCATAGCAAAATAAGAGAAAGTAAGATAGACAGACAGACAGATAGACACCGTGAAACTCCACAATTAAAAGAGACAGAGGTGATTAATGAACCCATCGTGATATCGTAATGTAAGGAACTGGTAGCGGATAGATTAGATTAGAGATTAGATAGATAGATAGATAGATAGATGGATATACAGATGGATATACAGATGGATAGACAGACAGATAGATAGATAGATAGATGGACAGACAGATAGACAGACAGATGGATAGACAGACAGATAGATAGATAGATAGACAGACAGATAGATAGACAGACAGATGGATAGACAGACAGACAGATAGATAGATAGATAGGATATCAAATTCAGTGTAAATACAACGCAGAAGCTCCAATGCACATTGTTCTTTGACAAGTCATTTTTGTACTTAGCATCTTCATAAATTTACCATTGCAAATTATTACCCCTAAGCAAGCATTAAAAAACACTGCCAAGGAGTCCACATATATCATAATAATTATTATGTACTCAACCAATAACAAACAGGAGGGCATATGACAGAAAGTGGAACATGTATTAATAATATACAATGTATCATGGTGGAGATTTAGTGGACTGCCAGCTCTACATGCAGTATTTGCCTGGCACTGTTGATCTCAGAGGCAATATTAAGAGGGCCTCTTGGCGAATTGCAATGTATCAGAGGCTATGTAGGCAATTCTCCAGGGTATGATTGGCTGAATTCTTCTACGGCCATGAACTACCAATCCTAAGCTATACGCTCTCCTAAGAGAGCTCATGCAATTGGCCACCACACTTAAATTTCCCTATCACTGATATAACCCTCAAAGTCCTGACAAGGGTGCTAAGATTGGTGCTTTGTGTCATAAATAATAAAATGGGGTTGTGTTTATATTGATTCCTGTTTTTGTTGGGGTTTATTGTCTCCTGGGGTATAACTTCTGTATAATATCGAGGGTTATCTATAAATAATTCAATTAATAAATCGAACCAAATTACAACCGGCATATTCCAACACTAAATTAAATACAGTATTGAAAAGGTAAATTCACTTTCCAGTATTGTTTACCATGGTAAAGCTAAAAAAATAAAAATTAAATTAAATTTATATATTATTATATTGTATTTATATTATAAAGAGATATAAATTGTCATAATTCACATGTCACGTATCCGTTTCCTTAGTTATTATATGGGATTAAATCATGCTCCTTCAAATTTTAAATGTAAAACGCCATTTTTATTTGATTTCATTAATTTGACTAAACAAACAATCGTAGAGGTAACAATTTGCAAAAGAAAATTAAAGAAGGGGCTAAGTACAAAATGACTTGTCATAGAACAATCTATCTTGGCTACAAAAGATATAATTTAAAAGTCTTCCTAAGGGTTCATGCACTTCATGTCATTTCTTCATTACATTACCCTTTCAGATAATCCAGAGTGATATAAACAAATCACCCTCATAGCAGTAGCTCTGCAACATAAGACATCAGTTATAGGTTCGAAATCTGTTTTGCTCATCAGCCTCAATTTATCACCACCCAATACCCCATTCTACCGTGGATCAGTGAATCTTGCATTTACCCCAGCTAGGGTATCATCCATCACCTGGAAGGGTATTAAGGACTCTTTGAGAGGTAAAAAGGTATAAATAACTGAGGCCATATCCCCCCTTTTAATATAATATAAAGAGCTTTGTTATTTTCACTGTTGTAGATTAATTTAGCAGATTGTGAAAAATCACATGAATAACTGGATCTAAAGAGGCTATTGAATTGTTGTTATCTATTTAGTAATATTTCATACAAAAACTGCATTCATAATTCCCATTCCACAGAATAAAGGAGAATGATATATCAATTGATAAACAATAAACTTCATAGAAGGATGCAGGTAGTGCTGTATATTATATATATGATATTCGTTTCAATGGATGCCAAAGATAGCACAAAGGTCAGACCAATAGATCATGCATGTTTTGTTGCACACCTTTATATATTGTCCATAACAAAAAATATAAAACTATAAAACGAGTTTTTAAAAATTCACAGGAATAATGCTTTAGTTGATCAAACTTTTAGATATTTCACCTTTTTATTTGTTATCTTCAAGGAAGAATATTTGCATATTTACTGTAAAAATGAGAGTTAGATGGCCCCTTACTGCATTAAAATGTTACATGTACTTAATTTCTCTGCAGTATCTTTGTTTAAAACTGACCACCTTACAACCAGGAGTCAAATATTGCATTTGTAGAAGGATGGCAAAGCAATGTGGGCAATCATGTTGGGACCTTTGACTTGCCACAGCACAGACCCTGAGTGCCAGCATGGACTACAGTCACAATACTCCCATAGTGTTCATGTAAGGCACCAGCAATCAATGGTATATGCAAATGACACACATGATATTTTTGCATAGCCACTGCCACCAGAAAAGAACGGATAAAACCTCACATTTGTATAATTTACAAACATCATAGCATATGTTGCAGGAATCTGGTACTGCATTGCCACAATAAACTGGCACTGCTTTGCAATGATATTGCATTGCAACAACAAATTGGTACTGCATTGCCACAAAATAAGGTACTGCATTACCACAATAAATTGGTACTGCATTGCTACAACAAATTGGTACTACAACAACAAGTTGGTACTGCATTGCAATATGCATTGCAACAACAAATTGGTAATGCATTGCCACAATAAATGGTACTGCATTGCAACAATAAATTGGCACTGCATTGCACCACCAAATTGGTACTGTACTGCACTAAAACAATCATTGGTACTGCATTGCCACCACTGACTGTACACCCACTTTGTACTACACACCACATAAACATGCTACCAATTGGTATCAAATAGTTGGTTGGGCTGCCTGAAACTTGCACTCTTGATGGGAGATAATGCAGAGGATCTTATCTGGACACCTGACAAACTGGACAGTCCGGTGGTCAGTCTGGACAGCAGGAGTCCATGTTACAGCGTTATCTTGTAAATATTTATGCCTCCAAGGATAGCCTGCCCTTCTAACAAGCATTGTAGCTACTCTTGTTGAAATATTGCAAGCAGTTGGTTGTTCTACTTAGCATGTTGTGCAAAGAAGTAATTAAATCATGAAAAGTATACTATTCTCTTTAAATATTGATAATCCTGAAAATAATCATTTCTGAGCTATAATGAAAGTCTGAGGAACTTCACCGAGGTGAATTTATCTAAAAAATTTTTTAATAATATAATCTAGTTTTGGAATCCAGGAAGTGTTCTTAAAATTTAGGTGATCTTTATACTGGGGTTGAAGTGGAACACGATAGTAATTATCAGAGTAATCAAATGGAAATCTCATATTTAGACAACTTCTTATTCATGACTTTTCACAGAAGTTACTAGGTCATGAAAAGTATAATATTCTTTTTAAATATCTAATATTATCAAATATTTTATTGATAATCCTGAAAATAATAATTTCCGAAAGAAGTAAAAGTGATATCATAATAGAGTAAATGTTCAACATGGTGTGGACTCCAAGCTTCATCTCATCTGGTCATATGAGCTGACTTAACTTCAGCAGCATTGATAAAATATAATAAAATACAGGTACATTATCCTCATCATTATTATCATCATCATCAGCAGCAGCAGCAGCAAAAGCATCATCATCATCTTCATCAAGTTTATTTGTACACTTTCTGATGTTCTTTAAATAGTCTGTAACATCACTTTGTTGCTGTCTAGGGCATATGTTCAGGGAGCCATGTTTATCAATAGAGAAGCATGTCTTGCAGACTTTCAAAATCTTCACTATGAACTTTACACCGTGTTTACCATGAAATGCCTGAAGCTAGGAACCGACTATAAGCATGAGAATGTTTTTACCAGAAGACAATGCATTGTTAAGTAACAAGAAACTTGAGAGGTAAAGAGAAATAAACATCAGTGGCTGTTAATCACAGGGAGAAGTGCAGATATGTGGGTTCACAAAGTAAGTTACAAGATCATAGTAGTAAACTAATAGGTCAATACCTTTTGATTTCATCTTGTTAATAGTTCCAGAATCTTGGGCCAGCAAGTGAAGCCTTTAGAGACATTACAGATAGTTTCATTAAAAACGGCCAGTCAGACTGAACCTAGACAAAGCTAGACAACTTCTGCTATATGATGCTACATGCCGCTAACCAGAACTATCTGGTTATAGCTGGCTACTTAAAGCCGGATCTAAAAGTACATGCAGCACCATCTCGTGTATAGTTGAGTTTTAGGCATATTTGTCATTTCTTTTTGAAAAGATGCTTGTCTATTGCACATACATATTTATGATATATTAGATAAATTTCTTACATTTTTCAGGTAAGCCGACAATAAGCTAGCAGTAGACAGAAGCGGCTAGCTTTAGCCAGTTATAGCTACAGCCAGGAAAAGATTTCTACAGCTGTCTAGAGTCGACCATATTTTATGAAACTGTTAGTTCAATAATATGGATAGATTTTAACTAATTTCAACATCCATCAGATGCACGAAGGATATTTTGATTGATTAGCCAGGACAACACAAGTTGCTTTTATTTTGGCTACTTTTTATTATTAACTACATGGCCAATTGTGCCTTTTGTTTCCATGAGTTTTGATAAACGCATGGAAAACGCATGGATTTTGCCTCATTATAATTAGCTAAAAACCCTTCCATGCGTTTATCCTTCTCAAGGAAAACGCATGTGGCACATTTGGCCATGTACAATTCGTATAATAACCACCAAAAAACGAAGTTATCAACCACTCAGTTAAGTCCTAACGTTTATCATTATTGTAGCAGGTGCACTCTGCTTTAAATAACATTTTGCGATTTAAAACTAAAATATGTTCTAATGAAGAAATAGTTAATTTGAGTAGGCCAACCAATTTAATAAATAACAACGCTTCTGAAGTCACATTTTACCATTTTATGCCATTTTAGACTTTTTTAACAGATCTTATTTCTGAATTTTGCAAAGTAACACGAGTAACACATCATTAAACAGATATATTGTGGATTCCATTTGTAGAATTTCTTCCTTCTGACAATTTAGCTTAAGAAGGTTTTCATCAAAAGCAAGGTTTAGTTTCTTATTCACAATGTTTGCCCTGAAATAGCCGAAATAACGAGAAGACATTTTCTTCACCTGTCATCTCAAAATGTAAAAATTATTAGTAAAAACCCATGCACTTAACAATTGATAAAGTCTGATTTTTCTGCCTACATCTTACCCCATCCTATCATGTCACACTGTATTGTGTAATTGAACTGCATTGTATAATATCCTATCCCATCCTACAAAAAAAGTATGTAATCAATCAATATCTTATCCTATCCAACACTGCACCAAGATTTTTCGCGACTAGATTCAGTCAGTCAGTCCTGCTGCAATCTACCAACCAGCCAGTCAGCCAGCAAGTGATTCGGTTGGTAGGTCAGTCAGTCATTCATTCAGTCAGTTTGTCAATCAAGATTTCAGTCCTGCTGCAATCAACCAGCCAGCCAGCCAGCCAGCCAGTCAGTCAGTCAGTCAGTCAGTCAGTCAGTCAGTCAGTCAGTCAGTCCGTCCGTCAATCAATAATTCAATCCTGCTGCAATCTACCAACCAACCAGCCAGCTGCAATCTACCAACCAACCAGCCACCTGGTCAGTCAGTCACTCAGTCAGTCACTCACACTCAGTCAGTCAGTCAGTCACTCACACTCAGTCAGTCAGTCAGTCACTCACACTCAGTCAGTCAGTCAGTCACTCACACTCAGTCAGTCAGTCAGTCAGTCTTACTACAATGCACCAGCACACCATGTTCACTAAATAACAAACCCAAAAGACAGGTGTCCCGAATGCAGCCTGGCAAAATTATTGGGGCGTTTGGGAAGGCTTCATCCTCTGGACCTGAGCCAGGGTAGGGCAGGAGAGGTGGGGTAATTGGACTAGATGGTGAGGATGGAGGGTGACTACCCCAACAAATGAAGCCCACCTGTGTGGATTCCTGTAAATTGCTCAGATTGGCCAATGCAAAGATACCTTAGTTGAACACTACTTCGCTGTTAAGACTACTTTTAATTATTTAAGATTTCTGGGCAATGACCAAACCAAATACAAGTCTTTGGCATTAAATCCATTTAACAGAAACTGCTGACCCTTGTAACCAATTTCTACAATTTCTATTACATGTACAATTCATATTATACATATGAATAATCTGAATTTTCAACTACTCTTTCTAAAATAAATATACAGGATTGTATTTAATTATTTTTCTTTTTCCATTTCTAGCTCCTTATTTAAGATTACTTAAGGAAAATATTTAAAACAGTCCTCTGGTAACAAATTTAAGGCTCTAAACTGACTTTAAGACTTCTGAAAGATGCTTGGCCACTCTGATTGTTGAATTTCTTGGCCTTGGCATTATGCAAATCAGGAGCACATCAGTCCACATTCAGTAATTTGTTTTGTCCTGGCTTTACATAACACATCAAATATTGCCTGGGGTTATGTAAATTTACATAATGGCACGCTTCCCATCATGCATTACGTATCAATGTCTAAATATGGAAAGTTTTATGAAATTTTTAACAGATTCTTCCTGGCAAGGTCTTAATTTCTCTGGTTTATAATTAGGTAAATTGGAAACTCACCTGGAGAAGAATGACAAATTCTTTACTTTTACAGAAAACCAGACAAGACATAAACAAATTAAACAAGCGAAGGACAAACACAAAATAAGACTTGATTGAATCCTAATTAAAGTTTATTTTAAAATGCAGATCAAGTTTAACGTCAGCCTAATTACCTTTGAGATTAAACGGATCACATTGACATGAATAAAACTGTTTTAAATTCAAGAGCATTGTACCTACAAGAATGATCATGCAGCATATTAAATAGCATGTAAATGTAAAACGTAAATCAGGGTTTGTATTCTGTTGACAGAATCTCACCCAAATACACAATTGCACCGTTGGCAGGCCTGTTCAAGCATGCAACTTTCTCAACTGAACAGGGAGGTTAACAGCCTGGTACACAGAATTACACGTACAACGCACTCTACAATACCCATCAATAGCCTGGATAGCCAACTACCCAGTTACACCTGGGTAGAGTGGAGCAAAGAGTTACAAAGGATCTGCTCAGTTCCTCTAGGCCATGGTCAGGGTTTGAACTGCAGTCAATAGGCAATGAAACGAGCAGATACACAAAACAATTGTTGGAATTAAACTAGTATTTTCGGAATATTAATTTTTCAGCTGATTGTTGTTTCATCACTGAACAAAATTCAGGCTAGTCTCACAATTAATGTCAAAACACAAAACAGTTAATATCATAACATTGTTATTTCTTATCATAATGATCGACTTTTCGCCAAACAAAACAAGTCATGTCACATTGAACAAAACGTATGTGAGCAAATCATTTTCCATATCATCACTGAACCAGAACATTATGTCGTACCACTGAACAAAATATGTGACGTCTTATAATTGAACAAAACATATTTTGGTCTTGTAATTTGAGCAAATCATGTTACATCTAATCACTGAACAAAATAAGTAGTGTCTTCATAGCTGTGAAAGACTTAATGGCAAGGCACATACTTTCTCACTGCTGATGAGAAAAGACTCCTTTTGCTTGGACTATGTGAACATTAAATTTTTTGACTGAAGGATTTATAATTTCTTTTTTCTACCTTTTTTTTTTTTTTTTTTTTTTGGTAAATTATGACACTTTTAATATAATATGTAACTAAATTTCCCTTATATACCTTGTATAATAATTCAAGTGTATAATATACAATGTATATATATGACATAACATGTATCATCATTAGTCAAAATAGGACGGTCTTATAATTAAACAAAACGTGACTTATCATTGAAAACAACATCTGAGGAGGCGTCAAGTCAGTGCTTTATGATTGGACATGACATTTGCTTGAGTAACTTCAGCTGCTGCTGCTGCTGCTGATGGATGACGGATGACGGTTGATGAGGATGGGTAGTGATGCAGAGGGGTGAGAGGGGGGTGAAACAGGTCATTAGAGGGTACAAAAGGTGGGGTATATCCACCAGGGTCATACATACATTGTACTGTAGGCTGACAGGAAGGATTGGTCAAATCCTCTGGACTTAAAATTATCATCTCTGCCAGCAAATATCTTATATATGTGAATGGATTACTGAGATTTTTTTCTTTCTTAAAATTTCATCCATAAACAGTACAATAATCTATTTATTTATTTATTCAAAAATTTATTATTATTTGAAAATGAAAAAATCGGATGGAATTTCTGACCTTTAATACAAGCACTGTGATTGGATAACCAATACTCACCATCAGCCAATCAGAAGTTACTTTGGCAATATACAAGCACTTAAATTCAATTATATGATCTTTGCGTTTAAAGCTTGGAATTTTCATTTTTCTTGATAACTACCTTTTCAGTTATGATAAAGATGAGGAGATTTTATGAGCCATCCAGATAACTATGATTGAATTAGCAATATAGCTCTTCAATGGTAAATATGGAACTACCATGCAAAGGTCAGCCATGTTTTATATTGGACCCTCACCAGATTTACAGTAAGTATGTTACTTCATCTACATATAGTGATAGTTTTGTAATTGTAAAAAAATAAAAAAATATTTTATTGTAGTCCAGCAGCAAAACATTCATTCAGTTCTATCAGCTTCTAGTTAAGTCGCTAAGTTCATTAAGTAATTTTCACCAAGGTCACGACTGAGGTTAAATCCGATTGGTTTTGAATAATCTTCCTACATCAGTCATCTGTTGTAACTCAGAAAGAACCTCGAAATAACGAAATCACATCCACTTAAATACTGCAAAAAAAAAAAAAATTAAATTAAAAAAAAAACCCCCCAATTAAATTGAGTGAAACTAATAGAGCTTACTGAAGCCAAGGTCAGAGGCTTCATGACTGAAATATGGCAAGAAAAGTAACACCTTTCGACACTTAAGTTCCATTTACCCAAACACAGACACTGGAATGACCAATGGCACTATGAATTATCCAGACCTTCAATTTGCTATAACTTTTCTCCAGTAGTATTTTTCCTCAATTAGTGTAATCACAAGCAAGTATTGCACGACCTTTCTTTGACCTTGAAAAAAAAATTCATCTTTCCTTACCCACTGCAAGCTCTGGATCCATTAATGACAAGTCATGTTATTTGCAAAGGAACGAGAGGTCAATTAAGCAACGGGAATGACTCATAATTAATATGACCCATAATTAGTTACAGTAATTACAGAAATTTTCTTTACGTAAGCTTTTTTAGTCAGGCTCCCATTACAATTTTTCATGAAAACATGAAAATCTTGAGAAATAATGATTATAATGGGCAGGAAAATGATGGTGGGCATGGCAGGCTGCACCACAATCGCATGGCTTACAAATCGCTTCTAATATTGATCACAAAGCCATATGGGATGCAAATGACGAAACTAATACTTCATTATGTTCATAATCAGCTACAGCAGTTCCATCAAATGCCTAAAAGCAATCTGCTGACTTTCTCTAGTGTCACGCAAACCTGTGACAATAAAATTTATGGGCAAGTTGTGTCCCTCACAGAATCACAAGGCAGTCCTGTCACAGCTTAGACAGCACTGTCAGGCCAGTTGCAGTTCCATTGCTTACTATGTCAATGGGTACAATTGGGGTAATGTTGGTAGTGCCTGTAATTCTAGGCTCTATACTAGTGGTCCAGTTGCTATAGTGTTAGGTAGGAGTCTCAAAGTGTGGGTTCGAACCATTGAAAAATGTGATGTGCTTCTATACAGGAGTATAGCTGAACATCAAGACTAGCTCAGCGTGAAACCACTTCAATTTTGCTAGTTCTATCCACTTCCTTGAATCACATCTGATAGTATAGACCAACCCATCATTAAAAATCTGTTGAACTTGAACCAGTCAGGGTTTTGAAAGCAATTTAGCTGACTGACCGGCTAATTACCTAAATAACTGACAGACTGACAGGCTGGCTGGCTAGTTGGCTGACTGAATGACTGACTAAAATCTTCATCGTTTTCATCAACCACTATTTTGATTAGTAAACTTCACTAGCAAACTTACTAATTTACTCGGTTAATTTCCATTCTTTCACCAAAAAAACAAAAATAAACTATTATTTTCATGGATCAACTCGAGAGCAAATTATGTTCATGCACTTCTTGACTGTGTGTTTCTTCATCTAGTTCTCTTCACACAACGAAAATAAACAAGTTTCCGGAGAAAGCACCATTCTAAGTTACCATCTTGTATCTTCACAGAAACCAATCTGTTTCTCACCTGTGCACCAGAAACAGAGACTGCAATTTACAGAATTCCTGGGGTTTGTTTAACAGCCCCATGGGGTTGCAATATAGCCCAAAAAACACCCATTGAAGTAAGGGTAGGCAACCACCTGTTCTCTAACTCTTGGTTTTTATCTGTTGAGCTTTCAAAACACCTCCCTGTTATACCCCATGTTATCTGCAGAAAAGCCATTTGCAACTGAACTACCTCAGCTCACGAAATTCGCATTAGGAGCATCTTGAAGTTCGTGGTTGGCAAGAGAATGAGAGAGTAGAAGAAAGGGGTTAAGTGGTAGGAAGGGCCACCCTGACCTCATTCTTCAGCTGTCATTACTATTTATAGCACTAATTACGTCATCACTTTTATGGGGCATTGTTCTGGGATATCCGGGAATTACGTGATGGATGCAGATTAGTTTTTATTGTTCACTGTTCGATGTTTCAATGCTACTGGGTTTGGAGCTTGGTCGGTGTTTATGACCAGCTGCAAGGGGCCTGCGTAATGATGAGATGATAAGGTGCAACAATATGTAAATCAAATTCAAATCTTATAATTATTAAGTTCCATTCAGTCATTTGTACATAATTCATCTTGTTTTCTGCTATTTTAACTGTAGGTAAAAAGCCTTATCATGTTTATAGCTTGTTTTACTTGTGTCAATCACCACCGACTCTAAATAAAGTTTTATCTTATCTTATCTTGGAGTCTACACCATGTTACACATTTACCCCACGGGTGGGGTCTTTTACTTGCTTCAGCTTCATGTACAAGGCACCTCCAATTTAACGTCTCATGCGATCGACATCCAGCTTGGATGCAGCTCACGAATGCTTATTGGCTTCAACTACATCTGAATTTGTTGTAATTGAATATTATATCACCAATTATTCTTCAACTGCGCAGAATTCGCTGTTTGATGGATATAACTGCCATAATTTTTCACTGACAGAAACGACACATGTATACTTTCCATAAGAAACTACTCACTCGCTTTAAGAACACATTGTAATCCTTCGCTTGACGATGAATAAAAAAGACTAAATATGACATTATTCTGGCTTTATTTATTCTGTGTAAATCACACATGCAAGGCGAACATTGCTTCTTGCGCCACTAAGCCCAGAATAGACCTTGGCAAGAATTGTCTCAAATATTCAGCCTCTAAATGATGGTTCATCTAACACTGACATATGTGCTTATGTGTCTGCATTACAAAGTGGCCTTCCACTCAAAATTGTGTATACTGACAACCTCGTAAAACAGGATCTTTGCATTTGCCAAAAGGATAAAATTCAAGTCTGGTGCATTGATTCTGCCCTATTGGGTCGATGGTTATTAAGCTCATGCGACCAGTTGTCTCATGCTCAGGCAAACGTAGTGAGGAGATGATATCCCCTTGTGTTTGAATAAACAAATAAATTGTGTATTGTTGAGTAGGTTAATAATGGATGAATTTGAGGTATTATCATATCATCATTACATCTACCCTCTGGTGAGCAATAGAACGAACAGCTTTAAGGTGTTACCAAAGATTCAGTATAACAAGATTTTGTAATTCTTCATTTGCACATGGCGGGTGTGTGGATTAAGGCTTTAGGTCCTGTATATCTGCACCTGATGGGCTAATTAGGACAGGCAGGGATCATGGCAATGAGACGAAGGATGAAACAGCCATCCAACTTAGGCTCGACCGGCAATCGAAACCGGGACGTAGTGGTTGAAAGCCCAGCGCGCTAACACTGAGTTTGGCCCCCACCCTTCTTCACTTGCACAAGCCATCTACAAAGGATTTTGGGATTGTTAAGGTTTGTGGATGCATGCTATCCTAGTGGTGACCTTATAATTACTACAATCACAAGTTACGTCATTGTGAGTTCTTTTTTTATCATTACATCGTACTTCTGTGGACAGTTTGTGAAACACTAAATCTGAACATGCTGATCTTGGTTCAATTATTCTGGCGCCTCTAGGTTTTACTTTGGTACACTACACCAGAATTGTCCTTATCAGCATTATGTACCGTACAATATTGTGTTGTACATCATGATATTCAGGTCAAGGTCTGTCCGAAGATTGAAGTACGTACTTAAAACGAGGTACGTCCTTAGATCAAAGGGGGGGGGGGTACTTCAATCAAAGGATGCTCAAAAATGTGAGGAGAGCTCTGGAATTCTTGGCTGTTTCGCTAAAATATGAGGATATTCTCACCTTTCATTGTAAGAATAATGTCATAGCCTCATTATGGTTCGGGGAATACCTCATTTTAATTGGATTATCTCTTTGAAACTCCACGTGGATCAGAGAAACCTGTGCAATCGTGGATTAACTCCTGTCTAGGAGCCACAGTTTACCAGAGGCAGGACTGAACATAATACCAAGTTGTAGTGCAAATTATTCTCTTTAAACTGGATGGTGTGGATGTATATTTCTGTGTGGGTATTGCCCAAAAATTGTCTCTTTCTTTGGAGCATAATAGACTTATGTAGTATGCATGTCCTTAGAATGAAGGACGTCCTTTGATTCTAGTACAGGTTGGTGGATTTTTCATTTTTAGTATAGTGTCCTTCGTTTGTAGTACGGGGGTTCTTAAAAGGAAGGAGTATATATTTGAGGTAGTCCACTTTCAAACAGGAATTACTAACTATGCCCACATGGTATTTTTACCCCATTTAGGGTAATACTTTTCAAGTGGCCACCATAGATAGAGCGAGGGATACAGGTAAATGTGAGAGCTGCAAAATATTGTAGCTTCAAGTAACTCCTAATAAGTAAGCACTGAAACAACCACAAATTGTTTTACCCAATACCACACTCAATTCTGGGAGATAGTCATATGACTTCCAACGTCTCTCTCCACCTGCTTGACCAGTGGTCAGTGGGAGCAAAAGGCATTCTGACCACAGCCCAGCTGCTTATGGATAACAAGCGACAAGGTCACAGTGGACATGCTGACCATAATGGTCCAGGCAGAAGGGCAAGTCCACACTCAGGCAGACTCAACTCTACGGCAGTTCTGAAACTCGAAATTAACACTGACTGCTCTTTCAAATTTCGACTCTTTCCGTTCATACACAAGTTTTCATACATCCCCTCTCTAAAAAAATTTGAAATAATATACAAATAAAAATCATAGTATTATATGAATGACTGCCCTGGTCCATTATTATTAAGGGACTAAATTTCAGGTATTGGAGCCTAGATTCAGAGCAGAAGCCAAGAAGCATACGCATAAAAATTTAAAATCTATTTCAATTCTAACAAAAATAAACTAATGTCTTGACTTAATGATGACCTCATTTACATCTCAGTGGTCAAGATCTTATCTGGCATGCCAATACCTCTATTCTTTTTGATATATTATACATCCTGATTGCTTGTTATCATTGGTGACTATTTACATGGCCAAATGTGCCACATGCGTTTTCCATGAGAAGGATAAACACATGGAAAACGCATGGTTTTTGCCTAATTAAAATGAGGTGAAAACCATGCATTTATCAAAAGGCATGGAAAACGCACGTAGCACATTTGGCCATGTACACGACCAGTATTTTCACCTATGACGGACTACTAGATACCAGACAATGTCATATATTTGCTTTAAATCAGTCATTCCAATAGTACTCTACATAGCCAAAAAAAAACTATGTACAGAGCTCTCGGATTTCTATACAGAACAAAGAAAAAGGTCCATTGGGATCCGAGGTGAGGCGAGCGACGACCTTGCTTAATGACGCCACCGACTAATTCGGCGATTGGCGGAAGTGCAAGGTAAACCGTTTTGTGACCACCAGGAGGCCAGCCTCGTTTTCAACTTGGCTTACAAACGACATTACTGGTGCATTGTGGGACCTTGCTCTGTCATCATAGAATGGTCATCTCCCAAGGTTTGCAGACAATGAGAAAAAAGGTGAAGTCATTGCTGACAGAAACATTTCATTATGGATGTATCAAATGAATATGTTGGTGGTTATAGTATTTGAATGGGTCATTTAGTAGCCATAGGTTAGATTCATACACCCATGGGGTGAAGTAAATGAACAAATCTGGGGTAAAAGTATATAAATGTATAGTATTAGAATAAGCTAAAATAGGGTTTTGTAGACTGATGTGTCTATACAACCCTCTGCCCCATCGACGAAAATGCCCTCTTTGGACCCGGAAAAAACTAAAAAATTTACACGGTTGGTGAATCGTTCGACACTAGGAAGTAGCAGAAATATCACTTGTAGTAAAACCACAATATAACTGAACATCAAAAAAATATATATGTTAAAATATATACATATATATTTACATATTTAGAGTTGCTCTTGAAAATAAGTGCACCACCACATTTCAGACTGACTCAGACACCGTCAAACAATGCTTTAATTAACCTTTTTTTTTAAATTCAGTTCACGAAATTCATCTCAATGCATAGCGATATACAACAGAAGTCTACCTACTTTCAAAAGAAAAGTATAGATGTTCAGAGTAAGTCTTTATAACATAAAACGGCATATATAAAATGGTCACATTTTGATTTTTTTAAATTTAGCGGTGGAAAAGAAACACAGCAAATTATTCCTTTCCAGCATAAATCCACAATGTTGTTCTGATATTCATATCAATACCCCATGCATCAAAAATGTGCATATATATGCCAAGGGAAGATTATTGTGTTTCCCAATAATACCCCTTGACCACCCCCTGACCTTGTGCTGTCAACCAATATGAAGGGAGATGATTCACTATGCTATGATACAAAGTAACATCCAAGTTGTTCAAATAAAAAGCTTTCACAGACAATTAAGTCCATAACAACTTCAGCACATTGTGCAAAATCAAAGCTTCAGCTCTAAAGTTGCAAATTGTGCAACACAAAATGTAAATCAGGATTCATAGTATGGACAACAGAGTCTCAATTACACCCTTGACAGGCCATCCAGAGTCTTTCTCAACTCCCTGGGGAGTATTCTGCCTTGCACATGGGGTTAACCACTGCAGGGGCTTAAGAGCTCACACCAGTGCCATCACTGTGGGTGCCTAATGCCAAGTACCCATTGCACCTGGGTGGGATGAGGCAATGGTTGATGAATCTGCCAATTCCTCGATGCCATGGTGGAGTTTCAAACCCATAACCTTGCAGATAGCAGGCAATCACCTTAACCATTTGACCACGGCATCCCATAATAGACTCAAGAAGAATGTATTATCCCTCATAAAATATAATAATATATGAAGAGATAGAGTGTTATTATTTCGATCTTCAATGTATGAAAGGCAAGGAACACTCTTTAAAGTGGCATGTCAACCGAACAAGGTATTGCATTTCACAATTTTAAGATTTTATTTTGCCCTCTAAATCTTAATCAAGTTATGACCAATTACTAAACTAATTGCAATCATTTAAATGATTTTCCAACCAAAACTAATCGTGATGAAATTTCAAATTTCGTTACATTAATTGAGTAGCATTGTATGGCAAGATTGCATTAGTCCAACCGGCCGTTTTGGAGGAACCCCACTCTGAAGACCAGCTCACAATTAAGACCACTGAAATTTGGGCCAAATGAATTATTACTATAGTATTTTACTTCTCAATTAAGATTACCTCACTATTAAGAACAGTAAATTTTCTACAAGCTCTTGACAGGGAGAGTCAAAGTAAAATTCTATTGTCTGCTACAAAAATGTTTTGTCCTTAAATGTATGTTCAGGTCCACTAAATTGTTTTAGTATGGCAGTTCTAGGAGAGTTCTAGGAGTGTTCTGGGCGTTCTAGGAACGGTGGAAGTAGCCAAGCTTTTGGGTCAATGAGGCGGCGCTGCAGAGATGCTGGCTTGCTGCTGAGGCAGGGGCCTACCTCCCCGCATCCCCGTCAGTTGCTTCTGAGCTCTGGGCCAGTTGGTACAGCACTGAACGGTGGAGAGCTTATGATGCACTTTCACCTCTACTTTTTCACCTGAGGATATGTAATGAGGACATAACACAACTGAAGATAAAGTGATACCGGTACAGCACATTGATACAGCATACTGATACAGGGCTACAGTATCTTCAGTATCACAGGTAGTTGCAGTCCAACCACCAGCTGCAAAGAACTACCCAGGAATGTCCATGGGTCCACACCTCCGGATTTATAAACTGGGTATACCAGAGAATAGCCAATCAAAGACTCTGGGCTGACACATCTCATTTACAAGGTACTTACTAAACTTTAAATAACCAAACTGGTTCTCAAGTAGAAATGTATTAGATACTTAACAACAGTAAGAATTAACTTGAAAGATTGCAATGTTTACCATCCATATTTACTTAAACCAAATAGTTGATCGTTAAGTATCGTTACAAGCTAATGTTTTAAAATTTATACAAATGAAAAAATACTTTCCCAACAATAACAACAATTTTTGCTTTAGAAAATTCTAAATTCAGCAACATTTTCCAACATATTTCAATTTCATGTCAGTTAAGACAGCTTGTAAATAACAAAAAACATGGTACAAAAACAAGCGTTAAAAATATTTCCAAACATTACAAAATTAAGGATCATTCAGACTCTTTTCCTACATTTTAAGCAAATTATACTTAATTTCAAATCAGGCATCACATAGATACTAATGACAATTTCTTCTTGTAAATTCTCAGTATACAATACAACCACCTTGATTCTTAGGTATACCTTCACTTCTAACAACTCTGGTAATACAAGTCTGGTATCAATCTGGCAAAATGTCAACACAGAAACTGAAATACCTTCGGCCATAGTTTTCTACACCCTGCTTCAGATATTCGGCTAGACAGCCCCCAAGACTTGGCAGCTACAGCCACACTTGCTGGGTAGGCCAACTGACTTACTCGGGCTGGCTGGACTAAAAGGTTTATCTATTAGCATACCTTCAGATGGAAGCTTTAGTAATGTCACTATTGATGGCAATACATAACAAATTAATATTTTAGGAATTCAAAATAATGAAGAATTTACTGTGCTTAGAAAGTACATGTACCGTCAAGCTAGCATTACCGCGATGAAATTAAAATTGAAGAATGCCCATTCTATTTTATTCTTTTCTACTGTTCTATTCTATTCTACTGTATTCTATTCTATTCTATTTCATTATATTCTGTTCTATTCTGTTGTTCTGATAATTAAATGTGCACACTGCACAGTGGTTCCGGAAATTAATGGGAATGTCAGGAAACGGGAATGAAAACCCGTGTCCGAAAAATAAATCAAGTAGAAATTGAGTACATATTAGTGCAATAATAAACAAAACACTGAAATATTTATTCCACTGCTGTAGATAACTTTACGCTGTATAAAAACAACTTGCCATTTTCCATGTCCTAATGTTTACACAACGAGCAGGCAAAATGATTTACTTAAATCCCAACAAACCAATCCCGAGACACAAAATACCTATATGTTAATTATTTACAATGAATTTGCATTTTAATAATACTATTTATCTCACTGATAGTAAATTATACTGACCCATAGGTCAGCCAATCCATGCAAAGTGTGCGTTACCATGACGAGGTTCTGACACTACCTGCAAATTCCACCATCAAATGCCTCAAATTATGAAACATAAAATCACATATTTACCAATATTTTCTACCCCTCCTTCATGTGCTCCCAATCCAATCATATCTAACACCTTCTTGAATCTTGATCCGATATATGTGATTTTTTTTTTGCTCCAGTGACCCTAAGAATTCTGTGAATACAGCTGTCACTTTTTCTGATTTTTATGGTACAGTAAAACTCCACATTGAGAACATTATTATTGCATAATTCCCTGGTGTTTAGTGTGAAATGGTGGCTATTTGGTAGTGACGTTTAATGTCCAAATACAACTGGGTCCAAAATCCCATGGTCTGAATAGTGAGGTGGTCATTTTAGAGATGTGGTCCTAATGTGGGGTGACAATGCACTGACAAGGTCAATACCAACAAAGATATGCTCACCCATAAGGCATAAGATACGGCACCTCAGGTATTGCTTTAACCTTTCTTTGAAGCACAACATTTTCAACACCATGTCAATACTAGATGCTTCAAGCTTCCAAGCATCAACTAAAAGCTATGGAGAATGAACAAGATGAAGGGATATGTTTTAAGAATGCTTCATCTTGATTGAATTTCTAAATGGTGCCAAATTTGGCAAACAACAAGCAACATCACAAATGCTTTGTCTCATAAAATAACAAGCAGCTAATAAACAACATGATTAAACAATAAGTGAAAGTACTCGCACAAAAAAATGAATGGATGGAATGTAACCATGGGCAACAACTTCGCCAACTTCGTCAGCTAATTTTCTTACATCCCCTCTATCATTAATCTGTAACTATCACTTGCATTTACACTTTGAGCTCACTTGCTAATTTGATAACATAATTGTCAATAGGACCAAACGCATTTAGAGCGAGGGCCTCCAATAGCAGTGGCAGAGGGCAACAGCGAAGAGGCAATTTGAAAAAGAATGTAATTTAATGCATCATTTGAACACAGCTTCCCCTGGAGGTTGCAGACCCAATGAATGTGAATGTTACAGTGTGTACAAAACACCATTTCAGTGGCCCATAATTCAAGAGGGCACATCCACAGAATATTCCGCTTAAGGCTGCTGCTGCTGCTACTGCTGCTGTAGAAGAATAGGCACATCTCTGCTGCTGCTGCTGCTGCTGCTGCAACGTCCTTGCTAGCTAGCCCACCACTACTCCAATGTGGTGTCAAAACTCCAATACAGAGATTTGCTCATAAATGCATGGGCAATTTTATAAATGGGCAGCCAGGACTCCAGGGGCCCAGCAAGCTCTATGTATCCCGAGTCTATCAGACAGCAAGATGATCTCCATGGACTTGGTGTGCATGAGAGGAGAGCAAAAATACTCGCAGGAGGTTGCTTGTTTCAGTTGCCCTTTCGTTGTTTAGTTGCTTGTTTGGCTGCTCAGTCTTCCAGATGGATTATGATAGTGCAGCTCTCTACAGCAAGTTTTTGCCACTAATGAGGGTAGAGGCATAAAATGAGACAAAGAGTGTCCATATCAGGTTATAAATATTAACTACATGTGTGGGTTCTTTTCTTTGCCTCTGCAGGGACACCGAGTAAAATGTACTGCCAACTAAATTCTATGCGATAACTAGATTTTTAGAAAAAAAAAGAGGAAAAAGTGCAGTATAGCGGACCCAGATTTATGACCATATTTAACAAGCCTCATTGCCAGGCCTATGATGTAAAAATGCTTGAAATGTAAATATGACGTCACAAACTAATGTAGTTATGACGGCGGTTTCATCTTCACGGTAAAGACAGCGTTTATTTTTGCTTTTTTTTGGGGGCTACCGCCCCCCTACCCCTGCTTATCTGCACTGAATGTTATTGTAATTGTGCTAGAACTTAAAACTAGTGAAATATTTGATAAAATTTAATTTTTAATGGCCGCCAAATATGGGCATAAATTTGGGTCCGCTATACTGCACTAAACCCACACAAAAAAACATGGTATCTTACGTTTTATAAACAGGTGCACTGACAGGTTAAGCGACATCCAGTTGAGAGTTTAGCTTCCAAAAAAAAAAAAGCCTGGCTGGACTAGAATCTAAATATTGGAGTATCACAAGGATGTCCTGTTTCAAATTTTGATATCAGCATGAAGTACATGGTTAAATAGCTGCCATACAAACTTGAATCTGTATTTAATATTAATGGATCTCTCCCGGTGGCCTCACGCTAGCGATAAAATATATTTATCTTTGTGAGGTCTCCTTGCGAAACAAATGTTCTTAAGTGAAAATATGAAAATAAATTGTAAATATTTTTTGGGCAAAATAAAAATGAATCTGAATCTGAGTCCTGTAGCAAATTTACTTGGGCTTTCTGTTAGTTTAGAAGCGATCAGTGCTGGCCACCAAATACATTCTTTCCTTTTACATCCCTTGCCATCTATCAGGTATTCACTGTCATTTTATCCTAATATTCTGGTTACAACTTGTTATCATCCCACTTTGAATATTACTTATCCTGCGCCCTATCTCTGTATCATACTGTGACCTGAAAATTTCAACAGGGTTTTTCTTTAAAAATGCACTCGGAGAGTGATAAAAACAAAAAGGAAAAGTGTTGTGATGAAGTTTCCTCTTGCTTTTAGTGCTAATCACCCTGTCTTCACCCTTTTATGCAAAATATTCACATTCCTGATCTTTGATCGCATAGCCTTTCATCTTCATACAATGTGTGTTAGAGTGTGGATGCTGAATATGTTGCTTCTTATATATGACAGATGAGCAAAAGGTGTCTCTATCCAGGCACTCCACCTAATCCAGGTATAAGCACAAACTTCCATCACAAGCTTCAAGTGGAGCAGAAAATGTGCCATTCTGTGATGGATTTATTATCTCAGACGCGAATAATACCGTATGCGAAAGGTATGTAAGGTTAGCTTCATCCGTGACATCTAAAGTTGGGCAAAAATGTTGTTAATTAAAACCGCCAGAGTCCACCGTTAATTACAGTCTTATGGACAAGATTAATGTTTCAGTGTTACTGGTCTGAAGCTCAGTCAACTTATATGGGCAGAAACAAACCACAAACGTAAAGACGACATGGCAAACAGGATCTGCCCAGCTTCTCCAAGCCATGGTGGGGATTCGAACCTGCTACCTCATGATTAGCATGTAAATGCCTTAACCACTTGGCTTTGAAATCCCCTTGTTTAAAGGGGAACTAAACCCTTCAACACTTTACCTCTTAGAAGTTAGCTTGGGTCCATAGAATCACATCCACGCTATTTGTGCACTGGTAATGAAATATCCTGCTTTTATTAACCCTGTGTTGTGAACTACGGAGGCCGCCATTTTCGTCTTTCCCAGCCGTCTTGCACTGGCCGGAAATAAGTCACTGTTGTCCTAGGAGACCCAGACGCCAATGATAGCCCAGTCGTTTTAGGCCTATTCAAGAGGCTTATTGCAACCCAACTTACTTGACTATTGGTGATTATGTTGAGAACTGACAGTTTCAGAAATAGGTGTTAATTGCACTTGAGGCTTTGTTATAAGAGCATGTCACGGTTCTCACCACTGTCAAGTAAATTGCCTTTTGAACAATTTGAGACTATCAAACAGTTAGAATTAAGCCACTATAATTGATGTATTAGATACAGTTCAATAGAAAATAAGTTGTTGATATTTTCATTAATATTGGTACAGTAATAATTATTTATAAAAGTTTGAATCTTGAGCTTATTTCTTCAAGTGCGTTGCTATATTCCCCTCCCCATGTAGGAGTTTTAATTGAATCCTGCATTGCAATGCAAGTGATATCCAATTGAATTGCAATTTGTGTGGTAATTAATTCATTCTGCTAATATTTGTGAATATATGTATTAATAGTATATGAATTTGTTTGTAATCTTGTTAAGATATGTTATTTCAATTTATCAATTACATTACTTAGATATAATGAATAAGGTGCCACGGACATTTTTGCTTATCTTCTCATATTCTACTTTCTATATCCCCCTAACCCCAACCCCCGGGCTAAGCCCTTACTAAATTAAATGTCAGGAACATGATATATATATATATATATATATATATATATATATATATATATAAACGTCAATTAATTAGGTGTTAGGCATAGGATATATTCAGAATCTGAATTGCAATTTTCTTGAAGGCATGCAACAGGCTTAGATCTAAACTAATTGTAATTCAGTCTTCAAGTGTAGTGATTCAATCAGGACAAATTGCTATTTGTACTGTTGACATGGACTTATCATTAAGACTGGCACTCGAATTTATGCAATACCCATCCCCAACATTTGAACTTTAGTTGAAGTTTAGTCTAGAGCTCTGCATTCATTAGGACATAAGTGACGTCACTAGCCTTGCGTGCCGTGTGCATTAATGGCGGCCCCCAGCATTTCGGCTGGTGGTTCAGATTGCACTTTTAACTGGCCTGAAATCACACCAAACTCCGCTTTTCGACATCTTTTTTTCACTGCAATATGTTCTTATAAAGATAATTGACCTTTTGAAATTAACTTACAAATGTCCTTTAACACCCAGTATGGCAATCTGGTAAATTACAATATCTCTGTTGTAAATGTTTAGTAAGCACCTGGACTATCAATCGGACAATATCTTCATTGTAAATATTAAGCACCCCAGTATGCAATTGAACAAATACAATATCTTTATTGTGAATGTTCGACACCAGTTTTGCAATCAATCAATTACATTATTACTGCAAATTTTAAACATCCATGATTGTAATAGGACAAATGCAATATCTTTATTGTGAATGTTCAACATCCGGAATTGCAATCGGGTAATATATATCTTTATTGTTAATGTTAAAAATCAGTCTTGCAATCGGTCAAATACAATCTCTTCATTGTAAATGTTGGACTAATATAATATCTTTACTGTAAATATTAAACATTGGGTCTTTCGATCAGACAAATACAATATCTTCATTTCAAACTTCAACATGCTTGCAAAAATTGCATCATCTAAGAAACAACAAATTCTTCATGTAGATGCAAGATAACACATCATGCAGGTTATTCCTCAGATCAATACAGACTGCTATGAGTGCAGGAATTATGCAGGATAAGAGGCACTTGTGAGATTTAGTGCACGATCAATTGAGTCAGGCTACATTACATTGATTAAATACCCAGAGGATTAAATCACTGGCACATGATGATTAAATATCCATACATCTATGATACAATGTTACATGTATGATCCAAATCAGTTGCATGGCTCATCTTTATGAGTTACTATGTATAATCAGGATAATAGTTATTTTTATATAATTTCTTTATATGTATGATTCATTATTATTATCAAAGACAAATACAAGTTATTCACAACAATAATGATGACTAGTGGTCTCAGAACTTAATTCAAAGTTATTTTGAGACCACTAGTTACATGAACAATTTTGAAGAATGAGATGCATGAGATGAAGTTCAGAAAAATATTATATTAATAAAGAGAGCAACTGATGGAGTAACTATGTCTGTTATCTTTAGTCTATTTCATTCTTTTAGAATCAATCTAGGTTATGAGAGATGCAGTTGTCACTAGCTGTCCATGTGTCAAGGTCATTTCTCAATTTAGATTGCAATGTAGTTCAAAAATATTTTCGAAAAAAAAAGGAATTAATTTTGCGACAATTAGATTGGTTTTGAAAACTTAGTTTTGTCATTAATAAATTACTGTTAATTTCATATCAGCCAAACCCATCAGTCATGGCAGCTTAAATTTAACAAAATCGTGTAAGACTTGTACAGAAACAAAGTTGAATTTATCTATCCTTGAACTCCATTATAATATATATGTCTTGTGAGCAATTCAGTATTAGTATATCTTTAAATAACCATAATTATCCTTAGAAACTAAACAAAGACCAAAAAAGTAAGGAATTCAAGTTACTTTAAGTATGATGTGGATAAACTTGCATTTGATAGAGTTACACTTTTGTTGCCATGGCAATGTCTCATCTCTTCATATAAAAAGGACTGAAAAAAAAGAAGAAGAAAAACAGGACAGAATCGATGTGCTGTCTTAGGTGCGGACATTCTGATGCACACAAAAATTTCCTTGCTCCAGTGATGAATGGCATAAGATCTTCCATCAAACTAGGGTGTTTAGCAAGGAGCCCCTATATCCCCTGTTATAAACAAGAATAGAGCCTATCAAGCTCCCCAATTATGGTGGGCATCTACGTGCCTAGATTACTGGAGCTTTCATGGTCAGTGTGTGTGACCCACAGAAAAGCTTCAGCAAGATATTATCAGCCAACCACAACAATTATGATCAAGGGTTAAAACTTTTTCGTTGTGACGGTTTGGAAGGTCAGGAGTTGTTGCCTTGCTGCCTTGTTGGGGGTTTTTGGGAGTATAGTAATGTGCCAAATACAAACCATTTAGTGACAGAGAAGACAGTAAAATAACCACTGTGTTACATTAGTTATTATTCGCAATATTCGGAGCAAAAATGCTTAATTTCCATAGGAAAGAAGAAACGATACAAAAAGTCTACACTGACGTAAAAGACAAAATGTGTTTAGGAAACTGCATATTGGATGAGATTGGTGAAAAAAGCTGAAACACCATGACCAGGTCGACCCCATTATAAGCCCCATTTCCCTGTCATTTTAGTTTTTTTACATGTCCTTTCACAGCAGTAAGTACTAACAATAACCATGATAACTCAATTATTTAACAATGAGTCAACGAGTTATATGAGATACAGAACTGTCAATGGTTAGACTACAAAAATGCGACCCATGATTTCATTGTTTCAAAAAATGTTCTGTGATTTAGTAATTCAAAACATTTAGCCCTAAGTATGTAAAAGTATATGTACTCCTGTTAAAAATAGCTATAATGTTCAGCAAGATCATTAAGTGAACTTTCAATTTTGTGTACCTGTAATAGCTAAAGTGAACGTTGTCACAAGTTAATTAAATATACAAAATGTATTTAAGTGACAACTACAGGATATTAAAAGTCAATAATATATTAGTGACACAGATTAGAAATACACTCATTTTAGTTGCATACTCCATCAGCTGCACTAACAATTACTGGCTCTAAATCTAAACTAGTTTACACTGAGCTCACATGTGTGCACTAATAGTGCTGGACTAATCACAACGCCCTGCTCGTGTTTACTCGCTCAAGTGAAATTGAATGAATCTGGCAGTTAACGCAAGCAGCAATGCTGTTAGATCTAACCTAATTGTTTTGATTTTGTCAGAGCAAAGTCCAGTCATGGTGCTGCTGCTGCTACTGCTGCTGCTACTGCTGCTGCTACCAAACAATCTTTTGCTGCAACTGATCAATGCAGCAACAATTCTAATGATGGATTTGAAAACGAAGCACAATAGGTAATAGCTGATGCAACATGAAACTCCAAGAGTGAACAATTGCCAGTGAAATAAAGGCCCTGCCGATGGGAGTCTAATTACTTAGATATGCATGGGAATAAATTGGCAGTCATTGTGACATTCTATATACTCCCGAGACAAGAACAGATTAGTTCAGATAGGTAAAATTAAGATTACTATACAATTAATAAAAGAAGCAACTTTAAAATCGCAAGGTCCTAATATTGGGTGGTCTTAAATGTGGGGTTAAAACTATTTGATGTTGCAATGTCTCAATGCTTCTGTGAGAGGCAGACGTAATGAGGATATAAGGCTTGGAGTCCACACCAAGTTACACATTTACCCATGCGTGGGGTCTTTTACTTGCCTCAGCATAGACATCGAGTATAAGGCACCTCCAGTTTAAAGTCTCATTCGATCGGCATCCAGCTCAGCTGGGATGTGTCATTCAGCTTATGAAGAGTGCCCGGGCCAAGAATGGAACCCGGGACCTTCAGCAGAGTTGGCCAATGTGGAATTGATGGATACCTCAACCATTAGGCCACCCAACTGTTGATTAGTTACTTTTACTCACTACCAAGACCACCTCTCAATGGCGTTCTGTCCTGTCGAGAGATGGAGCTACGACCACACCGGTCTTGCTATTGTTTAATGACGTCATCAACAAAAGGTCAATCAGTGCATTTGATGACGTTATAGTTGGATGACGTCATTAAACAATAGCAAGACCGGTGTGGTCGTAGCTCCATCTCTCGACAGGACAGAACGCCATTTAAGTCACGACAATGCAGTGTTGTCCATTTAAAATTTCCATCCTCACTAGAAAGGTCACCTAAGTAGTCAGACCATTTATGAAAGCCAGATGAGTATGTAGACTTCCTACAGAGGGTGCGACACAATTAATTACCTTTAGGGATAAAGGGCGGATCATATTGAGGGTTATTAACCTGAATTAAAACCCAATTGGTTGTAGTCTTACGTAGTCATAAGTAGACTTATCATATAATGTTACTAATTAATTACCAGTGTGATAGTCGTCATCAGATATACCACAATCAATACTGTTAGTTAATCAATTACTGCGAATTAATCTACTTTGATTCGATGGTTCCTATTTCAGGTAGACAATAATTAATGTCTTAGTAAATTGTGTCAAATTTGAATCCATTTAGAACAGCAAGAATGAGGTGATAGCTTGCCAAGTAACCTTCTTGACTTGGAAACTATGTTCAATTCTACATCTGACATCAGTAGTGCTTCTTAAGCAACGTTTTTGCCCTCACGCAAAGTGTTTATGATGTCATAGGCAGCTGCAAATGCTGTCAGGTACTGCCAGGAATCCCATGGTGAGTCTACAAACTCAGGTTTCTCCAGAAAATGCCACTGGTTGTATGAATGTACCCCATAATTCTTCAAAAAATGTACTATAACACAAACAAAACAATAGTGTATAAATGCAGTGATATTCTCACTAGTAGTCCAAACCATACTGCAAGGTTGGAGGCCAATAACAATTTATTCTTACACCTATACAGTAAACCATAGTTGAGCAGCTTCTGTACCAATATGAATGGCTATGTGTACAATGCTAATGTGTTGTTCAGTACACACTCTCAGTAGACTATTTTGGCCTCTAAAATAACCAGGCGCTAAGTTACATGAGTCATTGCAATTCTCTGGCAGCTAACAACCTGTTCTCTCCTGATTTATACACACACCTACTTGTTTTTCCATTCCTAATTAAATCCTGACCTTAGTCTCTATTTATAATGAACACAGGACTGACTTAGAAACCTTCAAGGTGGCAGCGAAGTTCCCATATACTTTTCTCTACCGTATGAAAAAAGATATCATTAGCAACTGCTAGTTTTTATAATTTTGTTTCTTTGGCATTTCTTTTATACTTGAAAGTGATGTCTAAATTACTTGGGATGTTTATTTTTATTTTTTTTTTGCCAATTATTTTGTTTGTAGGTTAGTGCTTTGTATTTTCTGGAGTATCTACCAATCGTGACATATTATCATATCAATACAACATGATTTTAATAAAATTCTGACTTTGTTTTTGCTGATTCAGAAATTCACCAACTCAATAAAAATTAACATATAAATTAAACATTTTCACTATATTTAGTTCCCCATACCTGCCATGACCCATAGTTTTAGTAAAATCTATATATATGTATTATATATATTACCCCCCTAGAGTTCACATGCACCCTTTTTCGTGAAGGGCAAAACGAAGTGCCCTCACTGCTCACATGCATGCAGCTATTTTGGCTTCTTGTAATAAGTGGGCCAGTCAACTACCTGCGAAAACTTTCTCTGCACCATCACAAAACAAAAAGGAATCACAGCTGCTGCTGCTAAAAACTGAAAGTAGTCCGCAGAAAACAATCTTTTTTTGCCAGCAGCAAAGTTATGAGGGGCTTTTATCATCTTTTTACCCCACATTTTTACCCCTGCCCCCTTTCCATCCCTATTTCAGCAACAGCAGCAGGCACTTTCTTGAGTTGTTGCCCACCAAACATTTTGAGCCAAAGAAAACTACACACCTGCATCAGCAACCACGTGCGTTGCCATGGCTACCCATCACTTTTCTGCCCATCAGGGCCCGGATGCACTTAGTTTTAAGTAAACTCAAAACCGACTTGGATTACTCCAACTACTTCGTTGGTAGGACGGTAGGATTCACGATCCCTCAACTTCCCTGTCCTATCACATCTCAAGAGGAACTTTTTTTTCTCCAAACCTTTTTACTGCCACATGCTCGCTCCACACGTACACACAAACAATTAGGTCCATTCCGACACAAAGGGATTGTTTTCTCGACGCGGAAAAACGCCTTTATTTCCAACAATAGTCTTCCACAGAGAACAATAAGAAGCAAGCACGTGTTCATTATGTAATGCCAAACGGTTTCTGCACCTAGGCGTTAATGATCTCACAATGCCTCTATAGGCCCTAATCAATACACATTGGCCTGGCCTACCATAATGGTCTCTTCTGGCATAAAGGAACCTAAACAATTTCACAACACCAACATCCAGAATTCATTATGAGTGTAATATCCACTATCCCACACACGATGGACAATTGTATTGCTTGGTATTGTTACATGAACTTTCTATGTTTATCTCACACTTCACATGCATATCTGACAATCTCGTTTTTCCTATAATTACAGGTATAGCTGCCCAAGCCAATGGAGGGCATCACTGAAGAGTCTGACATAACGTACAGGGCAACAAAGGGGTACTTACCCCTTCACGATGGAGAGATAGAATTGGTCGGGGGAGATGTCATTACGAATGTCAAAGATCTTTGCAACGGTTGGACACTAGGTCGGAACGCTTCCCGGGACTCGGTCGGAATATTTCCTACAGACTTTATAGTTCCCCAAGTAGACTTGATCCCACCCCCTGAAGAGAATGTCAACCTGAGCCGCAGATCCTCCAGAAAATCCTTAGACAGACAGAGTGCACTTATAGAGGAGTTACAGAAGATCCACAAGGATCTGACTGATGCGAACAATCAGCAGAAGTTAACCAGAGAGAACGTAGACAAGAAAAAGAGCCCAGACGGAACTCAGCACATGTATGAGAAGATATCTCGAAGACCCAAAAAGCCACTCGCTGCAGCTAAAAAGGGTCCGGACCTTGTTGATTGTGCAGCAGAGGAGTCTGGTGATGAGTTTATGACAGGATCTTTACCAAGCCCTGGACGGAAAGGCCACCTGTCACAAAAGCCAAGAATGTTTGTCCGACCGAACCCAAGCAAGAACATCTTTGTAAACCCAAACGTAGGGCAAGAGACGCAAGCCAAGCAGATTGAAGGGCGAGAGAGTCCGACTTGCCAAGTGAGTGGAAGTAACACTCCTCCGCAAGTTCATAGAGTGAATGGCACTCCTACAAGAGTGGTCCCTCGACATGGGACACCTCCGCTGCAACTTGCAAATGCAAACCAAGACCCTCGGCTAGATCATCACCAAGCCGGTCCATCCCAAACTCCTATCCAAGGGCCATTGGAGGCTATCTCTCCAACTGATGCCAATCCAATCTCCTCAAGTATGGAGTCGACAGAAAGAGACAACATCGTCAACGAGACTGCCAACAGCTCACCCAGGGTCCCTCCAGGAAATAAGCACCAAAAATTCAACGACATGAAAAGAGCTTATTACCAAGACTATCGCACCTTAGAGTGCCCCAGTATATCAGACTCTCCTCCTCACGGTCTCAAGTTTAAACCAATTTTAAAAGGCAAAAATGGGACTCACAGCAGAGCAAATGAAATTTATTACAGGGAAGAACCAAATGAACAGAAATCCTTGAGACTTATCATCAGTTTCTTAGCTGCAATTTTAATTGGATCTATTCTGTTTTTATGGCTTCATTTTGCTCTGAGCTACAGTGTTATGATAACCACTTTCATCTGTGTCACTGCTACTGTCATTCTCATTCTCCTGTTCTGCACATCGCGGCTGTGTCGATGCGTCGGAGGACTTATCCTCCCAAGTGTCTGTACGACAAGAGGACGCCTCGCTTTCCTGATCATCATCACTGGATTCTTACTGGATGGCCCGATCACCAACATCTACCTGAACATCGAAGAGGTGTCCAGATCTATGAGTTGTTCTGCTGAACAGAGTTACAACCAGAGCATGTTACTGCTTCAACCGTTCGACACGATGATGCAAAATTTGAACAACACGGTGGCTCGGCTACAGTCTGCGGCAATGGATGTTAATATCGGAATGGCTCCTCTGAGCAGTGGCCTCCATAAACTGGAAGTTGGCTACTATGAAGGACGGACTGAGCTACTGGGCACCTACGTGGTAAGTGATGTAAGTTAACTTTCTCTGGCACAAGTGTAAGTTACTAACATACTGCACTAACATTAATTTTGTACTAAGCTCAATCCAGTCGGACCAATTAACGTTTCACCAAATTACATCGGTAAGTCCATTAACAAGCTCTCTCAAATTACAAAATATGAATATTCCAATAATCTTTACTGCAACAATATCCATAATGTTGAGGTAAGTGCATTAATGAGAAATGGGAGTACAATGAAGACTGCTTTATAAATGCACTGAGCTACTTCGTCAAACTTTCCAAGGACATTTTTGAAAAAGTGAGTTCATGAATTATTCATACCGTCACTTGCAGAGAACTATGAAGAATGCAAAACTAACTGAACAATGGATTTTGTCAGGCAATAAATAAAGAATAAGATTCTGGCCATGTTTTTTTTTTCAATCAGAAATGATGGATGAGAAAGCATATACCACACTCATCTTACTCCATACTCAGGAAATCCAGTACCTTCAAGCGATACATCATTTTGGAAAAACACAAGCGACTTATCCAACCCCAAACGAAATTATTAATAGTCCATTCTTATCACACTTTGAGAGTATTAACGACAACTTTGTTCTGCTGGAGCCAACAGTGCATGGAATCAAAAGTCACAAGAGTAACGATGGTCATTAAACTAAATTTCACAAGGTCTAACATTTGAATGCCAATATTTTATGACTTAGGCTTATTGGCTTACATTAGTTACAAGAGGGATACATACAATGAATAATGATTGAATTTTTGTGCCGAGAAGGCGAATCGCTTAGTTCCGCAGAGAGATGCATCCATTGCTCCAGACACATCTCGATTCAGTGCGACTCAGACATCTGTCATTGAGCAATAATTTTCAGGGATAATGGTTGATATTTGCATTCGCAGCATGGCTTTGGGGATGCGGCTGCAGAGGCATACAAGTGATGGATAGTTTCTTTGGGTCCGCATCATCTGGATAATCCTCATTGCTGATGAGAATGCAGAACAAACACCTCAGCATCATCCCAGCAGACTGTCATATATAGATTACCTGATGGATGCTGCTTGATGGCAATTGCATCACCCAATATCTCCCTATAGCTCTCTGCATCTCAGGTTGTAACTAATGTGGTTCCAAGAATGGGGTATTGGGTCTTCTGATTGTCAGAGGGAATTCTCCATTGAGTTATGGAGTTCTCATCCCGAGCAACGACATATAAACAGATAAAAATGTAAATATCACAGAAAGAGGAATTAAATAATTAGATGCCAAAGGACATGTAGTCAGAAGTCATGGTCTTTGATAATAATACATAGAAACATAAAACCCTCTGAACTAAAGACATCATGTTACATGTACAAGAACCTAATATCAGAAGGAGTAGCTTTGATACAATGATCCTACCAATTCTAGTGAAGAAAAGGGAAAACAAATGCACACCAAGTGTTATTTATGCTTGATAACAACAGTATTCTTACAATAACAAAAGGAATCTACTCTTACACAGCAAGTAGTAGTGATGCAGCCAGGCCAGAGCATAATGCACTTACTAATGTATCACATTATATAACAATATAATAACATCATCACCTTGTCATGGTGGCTAACAATGATTTACTGGTTCACGTATGCCAGATACATGCTGCAGTATAATGCCAGCATAATGCCAGTATAATGCAAGCATCCAATTCTGACCAAACCTATGCAAAGCCCCAACTATTACCTGCAAAGTATGGCAAAAATATGGCAGATATATGGCAGTGCTTCCCTTGGCCTGTTATCGCCCCCCTTTTATGGAATCGTTTGCATGAAAATCACAACAGGGATTTATTGGTCAGAAATGGGACAACACATGCACCACCAAAATCCTAAGGTGGTCTCTAGTTGATCATACTGTGTGGCAAGAGACAGTTAAGGACAATGGACAATTATTTCCTTAGGGACAACTAAGGACAATGGACAATTATTTCCCTATACAAATTGCAATAGATTGAATTCTGTCCTAACACAAAACAATAGAGCACCAGTTCTTGTCAGGAATATGGTTCTAGAGATTTCTCTTTTCAATACTTAGAGACGACCAAAATGACCTCTAAATGCTTGGAACTGGATCCCGAAGCCAAGCCGTTTCACCAGATGCTCCAACGTACATCGTACATACTGTTAAATTCTGAGTTGCTTTAACCGATACCTGAAAGACTTGAAATAGCTTCATCTTCATTCACAATTTGTTTGGAGCTTTTACCCAAAGGCCCAAACCAAGCAGTCCGTTTTTACCTCATTAGCAGTCTCTTACTGTGAACATAACTTCCATGATGACTGACTTCAAGCATTCGCATCTTCATGCATCAAGTACACAGCAATGCTCTGAGCAGCCTCAGCAGCATGCCATCAAACATAATACACGAGGCATACAAGATTCCAGAGGTTCCAAGAGACTGTAAAGAGCACCTTGAAGCCTTCCAGATGAGGCTGTCTTGCAGGACTTTTGCAGCCCCATAAACTGTCATTTTACAAAAAGCCTGCAACTGTCAGGCGCCACTGAGCAAGCCTGTGGTGCCAGCCTGACACTTGGAGTGACAGCTACTGCATATCAAGTTCTCCGGGGCAGACAAACCTCAACGGGACTCTGGTTAGACTCGGGCAGGACTCTGGTCAGACTCTGGTAGGATGAGACTCTGCATGATTAGAATTTGGTTGCCTACCAGGCTTAATAGCCACCTTTGGTAGAACAATCCAGGATTACAATGTCATGTATGGTAGGACAGTAGGTATGACTACGGTAGAATATTGGTAGAACTAAGATACCAAGTTCCAAATCGAGACAACATTGTTTCAATACTGGCCACTGTCGAGACAACAGCGTACCAACATTACTAATGTACAGACATGCCAAAACTCACTCATTCACCACTCTAGAACTTGGCATCTCTGCTGATGTCACACTGGTTTCGATCCAGTCTAGCGTATTATCTGGGTTACCCACTATTAGCATTTTTGGTGGGACTATGGTGGGACTCTTTTGCATTGGTAGCACTTTAACAGAACATTGGTAAGGCACTGAAAGTAATCGTACATGGGTCGGTCACTGATATTTTGTACCTTCATGTGTCTTTTCATTTAGTTTCTTGCCTGCAGTATCTCTATCTATAAAATTCTATATATATTGTGAACCTGATATTCACTGTCTATCTCCCAGCCCCATGTATGTTCTTCAGTGGTCAAAACAGCTGCTGTTATCTACCATCAGGTCAGAAAGCATGCCAAAGTAAACACAAGTGAGTTTCCCTAAACATGTGGCCATGTTCACTGTAACCTACCTACTAAGATATGACCTCAAAGGCAGTACTGCCAGTAGCCAAGCAATGCATCTAAAATATCTCAGGCCCTAATCAGGATAGAGATAATCAGGAGAAGATATACTCATAGATTTGATGCAAAGTAAAACTTAGAAGCACTTTTCTGGACAGGGTTTCTTGGAGCTTCCGATATTTCAGTGGGAAGGGAGAGATTTTTGGGTGGTTTCGAATGCACCTCTTTGAGTTACCTCTCTGAGGTTATTGGGCATAATTGAACATTTGGGGGATGGGGAGTAACAGACTCACTGGAAACCCAGCATGCACTACCCCTTTCTTTTTGTTTTAATTTTCTCTACTTTTTTATCAGCTGTAAGTAATGGTTCCTTTTTTACTGAACTACCTTAATGATCCTCTTACAATACGGTCCTCTAGGTCATTGGCCCTTGATTCATACACAAGCACAGATTGCCAAATGTAACATGCTGCGTGTCAATTACACACCATTACACTCACCCTCAGCAGGTCACCAAAATACCTGCTCACCCCAAATAACAACTGTTACCCTGGGGTAATGCCCATCACTCATCTAGAGCTACATTCCAGGGTACAGAGCCCTGATAACAAGCAAAGTCAATCTCATGCAAGCAAGACACCCTACTTTGCACCTCTGACCTTTCACATTTTGGGTTATGTGTACATCAGCACAAAATGAAGATATACTGGGACATTAGTGATATTTCTTTGTTAGTCTTAATCACCTGTCACTGTTCATTGTGTACAAAAGGATTCTGTGTCATCCATGATTATATAAGATATGCCACCCTGATGCAATGTACTAGATGGTATGAAAGTTATTGCTATGGCATATTGCTAGGGGTGATTTCCAAGTGATTCTTATCAGGAATTACAGAATAAGATTAAGTCACAATTTGACCTATGTGGTCTCAAGTTGGTATAAAGATAATTATACCACCATAAATGCACCTGTGTACCAAACAATAAGGCATACAATGGCACCTCCTCATTAAGACCACCATTTGTGCAAATTTTACTGTACAATGACATGAAACACTATGTCAAAAATATGCAAGTTGTTGTGGTCCACCAATATGAATAATTACTCATTTAATATGGCAAGAACCACCTTTTCTTGGAAGTTTCTTTCTGACAACTTGGGATACCACAACCTATTGATGAAGCAGCCAGCCTAGTGCTAAGCAATGAAACCACGTGTGGAGAAAATATAACAGGAGGAATCTTCAAACACATGTGAAGTCTATTTTCATATAGAGCACCTTTTGACTTGCAGTAAACTCCCCACAGGGTTCACCCTTTGCCCTTTGTGGGACGTCTAAGAAAATAAAAACTCTGTGCTTTTCATCAAACAACTAGACATGCCCCCTACTGGCGATAATAAGGAGTAGAACAAGAGACGGTTAGGATGACTTCAGCTATAATGCAATTTACAAACTCATCTAAAGCTTTTTTGTGGAGATGTGCAGGGGGTAACACCTACTCACATTGGTTTATTTCATACTTTATTTAAATATGAACAAATATCAGATTACCACTGATTACAGCAGTATGTTGTTTGATGGCAGCTAGGAGAGGTATTAGTAAATCCAATTTTTTTATATATAGATGAGACGTTATTGGGAGAAATTAACATCCATATCTCACAACTTTTCAAAATCAGGTTCATAATTGTATGTTATTGAGAATAGACAAGATATGCCAGTGTCATTATTCAATAGAAAGGCATGACCTTCTGCTAGATCCAGTCAAACCAGAACTTGGCACTGGAACATGTGTATACCACTGCAAGTACTTACAAAGTACCAGTTCTCTGGCAAAAGCACTGTAGTACACTCAATGCACCCATACACTTGCAGGCATACAACCACCACTGCAGCTTCCATTCAACCTCCAATGGTCTACATCCTGCATCCCGCATCTTGCACATTGACTGCAGCCGCATCCCTCTCCCCAGGATCTGTCTCCCACATAATCCAATTTCAGCATGACATGAAGTGTCTGTTCACAATCAATCTCCAATTGTTCATCAATTACTACTTAACTGCAGAAGCAGAGATGTGCCATTCTCAAAGCAATGGGTAGGAAAGTCAATTGCAGTCACAGGGACATTGACTTTAAACGGAAAAGCCTTTTAAATTGATATAAACGAATTAAATGTCTCCATAAATCAGATTTAAAAATAAAGCATTAAAAGTTTTTACGTTCATATTAGGGCAATCTGAAGACATCCTATGTTACTTTCTACTTATTAATCTAATAATGTAGCATAAATATCTCTGCACATATGTACTCTAAAGTTCTGTATTTGCTTAACCTGTTCTACAAATGCATAACCTATTTTAAGCTAAACACATCTTCGCAGCTGAAACTTTTCTGATATCTTGCAAAAATTGCTGCACACACAGAAAAAAAAAGCTTATCAAAGTTTGATGATTCTATATAACAAGAGTTGATCTGGCTCTCAATCTTGGGGCAAAGCTAGAGTCCCAAGCCACGTATGAGTTATTGGAGATGTGCCTCAGGGTCCCACACTGGCAGGAAATCTTTCCTGACACTTCTGATGCGCTCTCTACAAAACGGTCCACACAGCTGGGAGGGTCTTGACAGCACGCCTACTGCGAAGAACTCTGAAGAACTGTAAAGAACTGAGACTTGCTCTGAGAAGCTGTGGCAAATTTCATAAAGCCAGTATTCACCAATGACTCAGACAGAAAAATATAATCAGATCTTGTAGTCTTGGTCTTGCTAACTCAGTCTGTCCATTGGAGTCTACCGTTTATTCATACTGCGTCTGATTCAAAGGTATCCCTCCAAGTTTTTGTCAGAATCTGTTCACTAACACATGTATCTATAGTTGTGGTGACTCTTGGGCCAGTACTCTGCTCCCAGTCCAATGACTGATTTCTGCAGTATTGATCCAGTTCCACATATTCGCAAAATATGAATATTAGAATATACCAACGCAGAGCTACATTTAGCTAATACATGTTGGCGCCGTACATCTCTAAAGTATTGCATGGGGCAAACAATTGAACCTTGCATTACTCCACATACACAGGCTCATAGTGGTGTAGATTAGAGACCAAATCAAGCAATTGGTGAAAAGTGCAGGACTGGGCGCCACTTGAGGAGGACAGAAGGGAGCAAACCACATCAGCTATCAGAGATATTTCCAGCCGCCCATGGCAGCCCTATCTCTTGACAGGTTAAAATTGGCCCTGGTAAGAGCAAGCCCAGTTTGACACATCTCGCTCCATCTTGACACCAAAACAGAGATCTAAGGGCGCTCAATTACCGCCATCTTGAACGCGCCAAGCACGTGCAGTGCATGCATGCGATTCGCGCCTCCATCATCGTCTTCCTGGAGAGTTCCAATCGACTTCAAGTGAGGAGAGTTACATCTTTTCATCTCTTGCAAGCATTTCATGTCACTTGGCTTGTGACAATTTTGCTAATGTGAACAACTGAGCCGCGAACATGGCCTTTAGTAATAAGATTGCCCACAATCGATAAGATCTAAGCCCTGGGAGTCTAGAAGCCCTCGGTTGCCTTCAGGCCTTATAAGCTGCGAATTTCAAGCCTTTTTTCCTCGACAAATACACTTCAATGCAGTCCAGTTGTGAAATAGAGTATTGAGTCGTGCCATATAAATAGCTAGATCCTATACCAATACTTCAGATAGACCACATTCGTGCTGTATACACTACAGCTGAGTGGCTGGTAAAACAGTGACCACGTTCATCTAAAATGCAGCAAAGCTAGAACCTCCAACAATTAATTATGAAGCGAGCAACAGACTACAGCAACTAGTTTAAGTCAACAGCAACAAATATGTTAGGTTAATCTCAAAGGCAACACTACAGATTAGTTCCAGTTTTAGTGGTCTTATTTTCTAAGGTGTTAGGAATGGTTTTAATGTGCATTTTAGGTATCAATAGATTAGGAAATCATACATTGTACAATGTAGTTGTTTTAACAAACACAAGATTATTCTAAAGATTCCTAAGGAGAACCACCAACATCTACAAAATGCCTAAATCCCTGAAGCTCAGTCTAGTAACACTTCATCTAAAGTCAAGAGTCACGACTGAACTACTTTTCTCTTGAGTGAAGCGACTGCACTACTTGCTGCGGAGTGACACTTCAGACTGCTCGGTCATGTTTGTGATGAGGCACTTGAAACGAACCAGCGCAAGGATCTTACAAGAAAGAGTTCGGATGGTGGGGAGACTAAAAGATCTAACTGAACATGGCACTGCCTATCTGTTTAGCCTTCCCCAGTGTTTGCTATTGGCCCTGAGGCAGAAACACAGCAAGTAATTACCCAGCAGGGTTTAACTGCAATTAGGTCTAAAGACAGGGGCCCCAGGCAGGGTGTTAAAGAAGAAATAGGCAATCATTAGATGCCAAAGAATCATTTTCATTGTGTTATCTCCAAACAGATAATTATTTCTTTAGTTTGAGGCTAATATCAGAGAAATCACAAATAATGAAAATCCTACACTGTTGTCAGTAGTCAAACAATTCAATAGCGTTTGTTGGCAAGCAACAGCAGAACCACAAAAAGGCATGTAATATGCCAATTATAAGCCAAAGACAAAAATTGTGATAAGACAGTGACATCCGTTTCAGATTCAAAATGACAAATGATACACATCAAAAGGCGTCTATACGAAGTCAAGATATTATCCAAAACAGGCTTTTGGTCTATTAAGTAAATTTTTTACTGCAAGCTTCTGATCGCTCATACTTGATGCATATTATAAAATCATACATCGCCACAGTGAATTCAGCATTCAGTCAGAATTATATACATACATACGCTGTACTTTATAAAACTGTATATACATACACTTTTTTTATTCTTTCCATTAAAATGAGTGTGTCTAGGCCCCAACACAGCCACCCTAACCCTCCAATTTCCAGTGGTCAGCAATGGCCAGTCCTGCAATTTCCCAGGATGACACTTCTGCCCTGGTCAGACTGACTAGTGTGGTCAATATTGGCTTTAAGTGTCTGCGGCGCCAAATGACCACAAAGTTGTTAACACAGAGCAAGGCTGGAAAAGTCTTTCCTTGACACAGCAAATCAGAAGAGTGGTGTGCAGTAATTACACCGTTGGCAAGATAAACAATAGTGGAGTTTGCAATGGTCATTCTATGGTAATTGGTACAGCTACCTTGGTCTCAGTGTCAAGGGTGACCTCCCTCTAAAATACCCAGCTGTAAGTTTACTATAGAACTCCACGAATGGTGGCCACCATCAAGACCTTCTCTGGTCAACTAGAGGGGGCCATATTGAGTGTTCTTATTGATGAGGCGTTCTTGTGAGGTGGACATAAGGTGATGTTCTACTGGCAGAATGGGTTAGTCGACTATTGCTTCACTATGAAGGGTCTCGTAACAAACAATCTGTAATAAATAGATCCCCTAATTTTAAGACACAGAAATTCATACCGGTTGGCCTACTGCATTTCTTTAATTCATCCATTGTTATAAATATGTCCACTAATATCTGCACAATTCGCAGAAATTCATGTATGAGAAGCTGGTTGGCCTTCCCCATAAATATCTTTGATTCATTTATTGGCTGTACTATGCCCAATACATCTGGTTCAAAATGTTTAATTATGGCATGTCACCCAGTTGAATACTGAGTGCAGGATCGAGAAAATTGAATTGTAATATTGCATGTGATCGATTGTAGTTGAAGACAAACACAATAATAGGAGAAGAAAGTTCCCAAGTTCCTATTGTCTGGGAGGTCCCTGGTGGCCAGCAGCCAACAACAAAGGCCAAAGTGTTGGGGGAGATGCTCTAGGTTGGTAGGGTATTACTTTGGCTGGCATGCAGAATGGCTAGAAATTGGCAGACTTCTGCAGAAGACTGAAAGAATTACTGCATTGAATTGTCTCAATTCTCAATGCTACTGGTCTGAAGTTTATTGTCTAAAAAGTCAGAATGCCTAATGGTCTTTTTCAGCTGATATGACCAGCTGCCAACGGCAGACGTAATAGTGAAATGATAAGGTTTCTACACCGTGTTACAAACTTACCCCATGAGTAGGGTCCTTTACTTGCCCCTACATAGGCACCGAGTACGAGACGCCACCGGGATTCCAATTCAGTGCATTACAGATGGTAAAATGACGCATAGCTGTTGCTCATGGTTGCCCTTATCCATGCTTCATAATGATGAGATGGCATGCCAAACCAAATGCACAAATGAAACCACTGTTTTCACAAAAACCTCTACTTTCAAAAGGTGGTTTTAACTCCTTAAAAAAGTAAATAATGAAAAGAAATTTTCAATAAGTGAACTCGTAGTTTGAAAGAACTTTCTCCAATCCTGGTATAATGAAGTTTCGAAATCACAAAAGCCTCCTGGTCAAACGTGTGGCAAACGAGACAATTGTTACAAACTGTACTTGAACCAGGACAACACAATCATTCAATGCACTTTAATCAATGGCAAAACTGCCAATGAACCACATCAGGTCCACAACAAGAAGAAAACTGTACCACACAGAGAGAGAAAGCCACAAAAAGGACAGAGAAAGAAAAGTTGAACTTGATCTGAGTGTATTAACCTCCTCTGTCACATGAAGGGAGGGTTTAAGATAATCTCCAAAACACTCTTGACATGTTCTGCAATTCCATGACACAAAGAGTGCAAAAACTCCATGTTTGATCAATCATGATTAAGGGTGATCAAACATGATCAATCTTAACCAAACATGATTTCACAGCACGAAACACAAAACACTACAAGGAGTTTAGTGTATCGGGGTATTGTCAAGAGGATGGGGCAAAAGATATAGCCTCCCAAAGAGGCGTTCTTGGGGGTATTAAGGAGGCTAAAAGACAACTTTATGAGACCATTAGGAAAAGAATCTGCAACTGATTCTACATGAAATGGCACCAGTAGAACAACAGAATATAATGCCTCATAGGTCATGAAGATTTTAGTCAGTATATGATATTAGATTTGCCTAACTTGCAAAGAATAACACCAGCTAAAGTTCAGCTCAAAGAGAGTGCCAGAGCAAGGATTCCTAACCAGGATAAGAGGAAGTCATGCCTTAACCATTAGGCCATCTTACTGTTTAATCAAGACATCGGTAAATTTGGAAATACATAACACAATCTAGTTATTTGAAGAATTTTCTTATAGCTGAGATTTGATAATCTACTTCCTGTAACAATGTGTAACAGTAAAACACATTGTGACAAACAAGCATCTTTATTACAGTGATCTAATCTAGCAGCCCACGCTGAACAATGCTTTATGTAAGGCTATCAAAACCTTAAGATTTTTCTCATGTAGTTTGAATTAAGTCAAGATTAAATTGACCACATCCTACTTTATATCGGTTGGCTAATTGCATTGAACATACAATCAATAGCTGTTTTTAATCTTAGTTGATAAAACCAAGGTGCAATGCTTCGTGATGGAGAATCCAGGCTTTTGCTGCTGCTGAATCCAAGTTTCCTCCATAAAACAGAACCCTTGAATTTCCAAGTGCATGTTTCTTTTCTGTATTATCTGCATCCCCATCTTTTGGGGGACGAATCAAACAGCCTGTCATGCAAATGCTGAGCAAAACAACTCCCTTCGAGCCACAACAAGTTCAAAATGGCTACGAAGCTTTGTCTTCCAAAGCGCATTTTCAGTGTTACAGCAGACTTTCATGGACTTATTGTAGGCTTTTTAGACTAGGTTGCCGATTGAATCCTTCTGTACCTAACATTACACTTGAATGGTGGTTTGTTGTATTCCGCGTTAAATGGAATGTTTTGCACAAATCGGCTTGCTAATGAATCATCCTCTACAAAAATGGCTGCCAGTCGTTGGAGACAACATTTTGTCGAAGGTTTTGGTTATCGAAATCTAGCTTCAGAAACACCATTACACTACAAAGTGCAAAAGCGAAAAAACTGCAATTGTTAGATAACCATTGTCAGAAACCAACAACGAAATTCTACAAATTAAATAAATGAAAACATTAGCGTGCAAATGGAGATGATAGGGATATCTCATGACTACATGAAACAAACCCTTAATTCAGCATTACAATCTGAACATAAAACAGCATGACATATTTCCATCCAAAGTCATGCAAACCATGCAGATGAATATAGATACTTCTGCTGCTCCCTAGTCAGCATCCCATGTCAGCATCCCAATGTTTGTTGGTGAGCACAGAAAACTGAGGCTTGGAGCCAGTTGCTCCGGTGTTGTCTGATTGCAACACATCTCACAGCATCTCAATCAATAGGGAGGGATCCAATGACAGCCATCAAGAGATAAGAGTTTCAAAAGCCCTGCTCCTTGCAATTTATTCATATTCATCAGATAAGGATGCAGGGGGTCACCATTCCAGGATGGGGAGACAAATGGACCCAGAATAATTTGACAGTTGCATTCAAATGCACACTTTAGCTTTGATTGCATTGACAATCTGTCAAGATTTACAATTGCTTCGTTTTGCATCAAATGTAAATAACACCTTTCAGCAAGCTACACCGTGTTACAAGATGTATTCCATCATTTAAGGTGCTCTAAATGTTTGAAACAAACAGACAATCTATGCTCTACCTTAACCATATTGGGTTTGGTTCCAGGCACTCTTGGCTTCATTGTTTGACACTTGTTTTATGGTTCACAATGCCTGAGCAATTTGCTATGTACCAGCAAAGGTGGGTTTGTTTTGAATGCATTCATATTTATGGTGCTATACAAATGAATGCAGACCTCTGAGACTCTGGTTTGCTCTACCTCATAATAGTCCAATACCTTGGAAAACCGTGGGTTAAGCTGGTGAGTACATTCATTTAGATTGCTAGATGGGTAAGGTCAGTGAGCTGGGATCATTGTCCACCCTGTTACCATATATTCCAAGGGGAGAAGTTCGTAAGTAACTGTATTGGCCAGGTGTAAGTTCAAAAGTAACTGTATTGGCCAGGTGCAAGTTCGAAATAACTGTATTGGCAAGGTGTTTCCTTCACACGATGGAGTGATATTTTTTGGCGAACTGGATAACTCCAGATGGGGCATTTTGCTTTCATAGATTGTGAGCTACTGAAACTAACATTTACTAACATGTTTTGATTGATGATTGATGATTGAAACTATCTTGATATTTTATCTTTCATGAAATTTAAGTTCTATCAGAAGGTGCAAAGACTTGACTACATGTTTTGTTTCTATTATTTTTTTCAGACCTGCCAATCGATGGTAGCCCGGGCCTACAATGACTGTGCTTCAGGGATAGACGAGGCCCAGAACCAGTGTGTGGCCATGGTGAATACTTTAGGGGATGTCTACCATATCGCCAGGGGGGTGCTGGACCAGCTGAATCCAGAATTATGGGCCCCAAAACACGTGTCTCTTCAGAAAAGGCAGGCCTTCGTAGCAGAGGGGTAAGTCACTTTTGCACCCCAAGCCTTTATTTAATTTGTACGGACTCTGTTGGACCATATTGGTCTTAAATTGGTCGTATAGCTGCCTGAGACTGGTTGGTGGTAGCAGAGGTTGAGAAGCAGTCGAATGGAAACTGATCTTAAATTGGTGGGGCGATTTGTTCAACTTGTCTATTGGATTCCAATAACAGTGAAATTAGTCTGGTACAAGCATGCCTTTCTCTATCTATGTCTATATATATATATATGTCTTCTTTGTCCAACCACTTCTATTCATCTACACCCTCCAACTAGATGCTATTCAACACTGTCTTCATCATACCTCACTAGAAGCAATGGAATTAAACATCACCCATTAATACTTGGTATGACCAGTATTAGGTAAAAAATAAAAAATAAATACTTTTTGCCCTTTGAATGGTACAACACATAATACACCATTAAACTGGAGACACAATAAACCTTGATACCATAATCATGATAATCTAAAACATGTTCAAGACAAAACTTGAACTAACAATGACCAACACACAGATTATGCTCCACAAACGAAGACAATAATAGGACATTTGAACAATAGAAATAGCCTGGTTGTTGGCTGGCAGTTCTTTCTATTCCACACATGTTGAGAGCAACTGCCTTTCTCTTTGTCCATCTCCTTTATTGTTCAATGAGGCGAATGACCAATGCATGGCTTAGTGAACAGTCCCCCTGCCTCCACTCAGCCTCGGGGATCTGCAGCAGCAGCAGCAGCAGCAGCAGCAGCAGCAGCAGCATCTCTGGCAACATAGAGATGTCAACAAGATGGCAATACTTGGCACTATAATGCATTGATATATTCATCTATAGATCAATCAAACAGTTGTATACATGGCTGATCCATCAATCATATTACCAACCAGCTGATTGATCATGATTTGATAAGTCATCCATCTATAGATCTATCTATCTATCTATCTATCTATCTATCTATCTATCCATATCTATCTATCTCTTATCTTACCTTATCTTACTCATAGCTCTGACCAACAGAACCTTTCTCATAACCCAATACATTCTAGCATGTACCAAGTATGCAATAATATACAGAAGGGCATTTGATACATGACCTCAGGTGTAGGGGGAAACAGAGGGGTAGAAGGGTGCAGAATGCTGAAATGCACAATAACAGCATTCTGCACAAGTCTCCACCTAGCACCCTCTGCATATTGGGTTGTGCAGAATCTGCACATTTGCAATTGCATTCTGGTGTCTGTTGATGGAGGGTGTGGACTGTATGTTGCATATGAATGTAAATAAATACCTCTGTATGAGAAAAAGATGAAAACCAGAGGCTCAGAAGTAGAAGTAATAAAGAAAGAGAGAGAGAAAAAAACACAGTACAGCAACCTGTTTCTATATTGTTTCCACGGCTGTTTAATGTTTTTAAAACCAGTTTATCTTCAAAAAAGTTCCCAAGTGAATTTTGTGCACAAACAAGCCAGCAAACGTTAAGTAATTAGCTTTGAATGGAGAATGTCTGCAAAATGTTTCAGTCAGCAATGGCCCTTCAAAAATGTTAAGCTGTCAAGAATAATTCTATTGCTCCCACTCCTCTATTCTGGACATGTCCTCTAATAAGCACTCAAAGAGCATTCCTCTTTGATCCTAGTTGTTTGATTAATCCAATGAGAAGACTGCCATAACCAAAAGCCATAAAATATTCCACGTTGCTTAAAGCTAAGGTCCCAGGGGTGGCCATACTTTTAAGCTATTAACCATTTAAAGCCTAACTTAGTTAATAAGAACACACGAGTAACACAGTGTGCCATTTAGAGTACTCAACTCCATCCATGCACTATTAAACACATTAACAGTGAATAATGGAAGAATAATAATCGAATCCAAAAATCATTAACCACGTGCAACTAGTAGCTTGCTTGTCACACATCTTTGGCGTGACTGTATCTTAAAACACAAGTGGCATTATCTTCTGAAGTAGAGGACACCAAAAAAGTTGCCAAACTTCTTTATATTGGGGTCATTTTTTAAGAAACAAAACGTTTAAAGTGCCACACTATAGGAAGGTTGTATACATGCAGTTTCCTGTGATACCACAGGGCACACTCTTTTGCAACCCCAACATAGAACAAGTTGCTGTTAACATGTTGAAGATAAACTGGTTTAAACATGGATGATGTTATTTGAACGATCTTGGTAGCTGTCGTGAGCTGTGCATTAATAATGCTGTAACAGCAAGCCAGGCAAACTCTTGCTGACAACCTGGTTACAAACCTACAAACTCTTCAGCAACTCTCTCATCTCTTGGGGCTGGGATAAACCGAAGCACATTTGTGTTGATGAGAATAGAGCATAACATGCTTTGAACAGGTCCCACCAGAATTACATGAACCTTGTGACCCTACTAATGAGTGTTAGGGTGTATGTTTTTGGTCCCTGGAAGATTATCTGTATTATGGGATTATTAAGACATCAGCCAAGAAAGCTCAGAGATTCTGCAGTGTTCTTAAGATAACAGAATGAGAGTGAGAGGGACTCAGAGAGTGAGAGAGACTCGGATAGTGTGATGAGATGATGTTATGTGAGTGAGATGCAAGGCTTAAGAGGTGTGGTTGGGTACCTCAAGGGCCAGCATAGCTGCTGTGAGGGAGCAAGCATAGTTCTGGGGGCTTAGTAAAGCCCATTAGCATAGCTAAAGGAGCAGGGAGCATTTAGTTAGAAACAGGGTACTAACTGAGTTATACTGATGAGATGAAAGGTGCAGTTAAGCCAGAATGGGTGTCATGATAGCCCACTGGGTAACATGATACAAGGCTCTTCTCTGTCTCCATTACTAAGCACATTTATGGACGGGTGCAAGTGGTTACACTCGTGTGCATTTTTACATGTGGTAGTTTCTCTAACCATAAGTACAGCATTTGCAATGCATTTGCACAAAATTTGTGCTGCCACAGGAGATGGCAACTGATACTTAATGAAAATTTCTTTAGCACTTTGCAGGATAAAGCTGTTACCCAGTATTCTACTTAACAACAACAGGGTATATATTGCAGTTTTTCCCCCAAAAAACCAAGAATTCTGTGATGATGCCTGATGGTAAACAACCAAAAGTTTCTCTATATTAATAGACTACGAGCAACAATTCATCATTTCCACCAAGATAAGAAGATAGAAAATGATACTTGACTTAAATGTCTTCAACTTGACAGGATTGAGCTGTAACACTTGTGTTTCACTTAGCAACTATAATATATCTACCCTGGTGGGATTCCAAAAGAACCAAGAACTCAGTGATGATACCTGCTGGTTAACAAGCAAAACTTTTTCAACATGTCCATTCATCATTCCCAGAGATTACCAACCATAGTATTTCTCGTAGAAAGAGACCTTTCTGCAATATACATTCTACAAAGATATAGAAGAGAGCCATAAAAATGCCAAAGAAATGTGCTTTCATTATAAGCTTCTGCAATAAACATGATTGCAACGGTTTTCTAATTTCCAGCACATTCTCCAATGAATCTCTAACAAAAGGGCTTACGAGAGACATGTCCTTCACGTTTCAGCTTGCTTCTATTTGAAAATAGAATGTTCAGTCATATTCCTATTGACGTCATATTTACCAGATGGCTTAGGAAAACATTTACAAAAAACCCGAAGGAGTAAAAGGTACTTCACAGCTTTTTTATACAACAGCTGATGCTGTTCTGTTTAAAATGAGAATGCTTTTCCATCCTGTCAAAGTGTGACCTTTTAATTCGATGATGTTCAAGGTTTCACCAACTTAAACATGCCATGCCAGTTGATCTGGCAGGAACAGCCCCTTATCTCGAACTGGCATAACATGTGCTGTATTAGTTCCAGGACATAGGGTAGGGCTGCAACCCTAACTGTGGGGTCATCAGGAGGGCAGTTACTGACACCCCTCTCTGCTCAGGTCTGTTGCTTCATGTGGTACATTGCACACCTGCGTTCCCATTTAGGAGTCACTCAAACCGACCTTCCTTGTGTGAAGGTCATAAACTGGTTCTTAATTGGTTATCAGGCAGCAATCAGCCTAAGATATATCTGCCCCTTCAGTTACTAGCCTGATCAATGATATTTCAGAGTGTCACTGCTTTGGTTTAAAACTACAGGACATTGATTCAATACTGTTTACTATCTCATTAAATTCGCTCCATTGTTGTCTAAAATAATCTATATTCATTCTGCAACTTTAAAGTTATCAAGTTCGTATATAAAGCACAGTAACTTATATTTCAATTAACTTGCATGTTAAAATTAATCTTGAAAAGTAGACTAAAACCTTTATCAGAGTGATAGGTATAAATGACCTTCAATGTCCAATTTAGATAAATTCATTTGATATCATATAAGAAACTTAAAACACATATTAGACATGACCATAGGCCAAGAGTTTGGGAATTTTCATGACGTAACAAAAAGTTGGTCCAAAAAAATGTCAGGAACGAATCAGATGGGTAGAACCACCCCAGTAGACGGGTTCACTAGAGATGACCTAAAAATCATATTGCACTTTATTTTTATTTATTCACTTATGTTTTTATTCCCTTTTGTTTTTATCTGTTATGTTTTTAAAGTTTTATAACGTTTACAATATATTTTGATTACCAATATTTTTGTTCTATACACCATGAATTGTATCTTACTATGCATGTGTGTGAATAAACATATTTAAAAAAAAATAAAATAAATCGAAGAAAGCAGATTAGCAAGTGACGCTCTCTCTTTCTTCAATCTTAACTTATCTCACTTCACTCTATACTTTTTGCTGCTGAGTTGGTTTTAATCTGGCATTGATTACCCACCTGGGATGTGCGTGAGACTTGCACCAATGTTAATCAATGAACAAACATGAAGGTGACAACATGCGAAGTTCTTCATAAGTTCTCCACCTCATCTGCAAGTCTTGGACAAATTGCAATCTGGCCAACCTTCAATTTCCCACTTGTGGACACTTTGGAGTTTACTGGTCTGTCATTTTGTCACTTCGGCAGCCTTTTATGGCTGGTCTTTGAATGTTTGATAAAAGGTCCGTGGATTTTTTTTGTTGAGAAGCCCTAATTCAGCTGCGTTTTCAGTTAAAAATCAGTTTGTTTCTCTTCTCATTGCTCATAAAACCAGTACCAGATGTCATGATGAGGCCAAATAATGCCAAGACAACTACTGCATAAGTGGGATCTTTAGCTTGACGCAGATTGATACATGGTGTACAATGTACACAATTTTGTCTATGCTATCTATGTATGTATCTATCTATCTATGTAGCTATCAATCTATCTATGTATCTATCAATCTATCTATGTATCTATCTATGTATCTACCTATGTATCTATCTATGTTTGTATCTATATATCTATCGATTTATCTATGTATCTACCTATATATCTATATATCTATGTATCAAGACTCAAGAATATTTTATTTTGACCATACATTTACAAAAAATAAATCTGTCTGGTACAACTATATATAAATTATTGTATACTATATGGTCAAGGAGGCAGTGACTAAATTGTGGTAACAACGCTATCATCACGCCCCCTTGTGGTTCTGTGTATCAGTTATATTGCTATGGATTTATAATTTAATCAGTACATAGTAAAAAACATAATAATAATAAACTCAAGGCTCAAGGCTTACAAAATAAGAGATAGAGGAGAAGAGAGAACACAATTTATGATGATATGTGATGATGAGCAATATAGAATGGCTGAATTATGAATGTGCGGACATATAAAGATATTTTCAATTTAATTAAAATCTATCTATCTATGTATCTATTTATCTATCTATGTATCTATTTATCTATCTATGTATCTATCTATATTCTTGTTCAGGATGAAGCATGCCTTTGCAGAGCCGATATCATCAAAAGATTTCCATGATATGGAGACTTGATATTAATAGCAAATTTTAGCTCACAAGCATGGCGCCCATGTTCATTTTCGACAGATTCTGGTCATCGGCAGATATCGATTGAATCCGGTGTATTTCTTGCCACAAATCAAGGCTAACTGATAGGAGGGTGAGAATTAATAGACACTGCATGCTGAATTGACTTCTCGTTGGAATCCAGCCCCCAGCAAACTAGTAATCACATCAGCATCACAAAAGAGATGCCACAAATCTTCCTGCTTCTTCAGCCTCCCAATCGATGATGCACTTTCTTAAACACAAAGAACTTGCGGTCTTCACAAATGGTCATTTCAAAGAGCACTGTCTCCTAATTTGGTTATCCGCTTTAATGAGCAATAAGCAATGTTTCCTTAATATTCATTGTTTTTTTTTGGTCACCGTGATGAGCCATAAAGGGCTTTTTCTAACTTGTCACTTTAAATAGCAATAATCAATGTTTCTTAAGTTTGGTGATCTCTTTAATGTGTAATATAAGCAATGTTTCCTAAATATTCATTGGTCACTGTGATGAGCAAGACAGGGCTTTTTCTAACTGTCACTTTAAATAGCAATAATCAATGTTTCCTAAGATTGGTGATCACTTTAATGTAATAAGCAATGTTTCTTAAATTTACTTATCACTTCAACGAGCACTATGCAGTGTTGCCTATAATCTTAGTGATCACTGTTATGTGATATTTCGAATTGGGCGTTTATAATATACATAACGTTGATGTGGTAATACTCATGTGACACAATCCCTCAGATCTTTTACAGCTAAAGATGTCCTAAAAGTATCAAGATCATAGCAGTCGAGGGTAGGTCTCAATTTCCAGACCCATTAACTGTCTCTGACACTATCACAAAACAGTTCCCAAACGCCAGTCTTTTCAGACACCAAATTGCAAATCCAACAGCAGAAGATTGGAGGAAACTAAGCAGGAAATTCAAGCATGATTATCTGCACAAATGAAACGCATCTTCAAAACTTGCCACAGCAGGCAGTAAATTTGGTTTATCATTACCAGAAATCAATGAAAGCAATCAAAGAGCTGGAAGGCAGGAAGGCGAGAGGCAAAGACAACATTTTATTGCTTGTCTGTTCAATGGTTGAACTAAATGAATAAACGAAACGAGTTAATGAAACACTGCTGTGTTAAGTACAAAAATCCATTGCAAGGAGACAAATCTTCCTGCTTCACATTGATGCACCTAGGTTGTTGAATGAGATTCAGATACAGGAAAACGTGCAATGTAATTAACCAGGAATGAACTGAATTATGGACCGAAGGTCTCCACATCAAACCATTGTTATGGCATGCAAGAACAGAACGTGAGGTCACAACGTATGAAGCCCATAGCGTAATAGATATCATGCAAACAAAGACAAAAACTGACTCAATGGATGTCATTAGCTTGCACCAACCAGTCTCATGCTTTCTTGTGACTGATTTCGATCAGTGTTTGCCCATGTGATATGCCATGTGATATGCCATGTATGCATTTGATTCAGTAATATCATTCTTAATGTTTTAATATATAATACCGCGTCAGCTAATCTAATGATATTTTTTGTTTCAGAACACTATCGAGTATCCCAGAAGATAAGCGGGACGTCTGTGAACCCCTTAACAGTATGCAGGTCTGCTCCAGTCTCAATAATTCGGACAACTTATGCCAACCAGCAGGGTGGGCAGGAGACGCCATTTATGAAGCAGTCAATGCAACTCAAGTTGCAATGAGACGTTTACAGAGCACTTTACGATTCCATGTCCACCCTGAACCATACTACAAGGCTCGCTTCAATGCTACTCGAACCGTATACATGGTTCGAAAGAAGGTTCAAGCGGAGTTCGATCAACGAACGGCATACTTTGAATTCGTCATCAGCATACTTAAGAAGATCCTACCGGGAGCAGTGTTGGTTCTGGTCTATGTTGCTTATGTCCACGTCAAGAACTATGTGTCTAAGGACACCTATGACAATATATATGTGACACCCCAATTTAAGTCATTGGACCAGAAAAGATCTGAAGTCGCAGGAGAAAGTCTTTTACCCCTGAAGAAATATGAAAGAAACTATCTTATTGACATGACATTGTCTGAACTCTCCCCTCCAGAGGAGGGACTGTACCCTATAGGAATGTTGGTGTTCTTTCTGCATATGTTGATTGCTTTCTGCTGTTATTTCTTCGATTACATCCTTTATTGGATTCTTGCAATGATCAGAAGACACGGCGATCCTCCGTTAGACTTCACTGGGAAGGATAGTCTTGAGTATGTCATCAAGGGTGAGGGAGTCATCGCAGATTTGCTTCAGGTTTTTCTGAAAGGTTTTCATCCTGCGAAGCTGTTCGGCTACACTCTGGATACCCATGCATGTTTGCCGATGCCAACGCCTCCCTCAATTTTCATCCTCCTGGTTGTCTTTCTTTTCTACTTCGCTCTCATCCTCACTGTCCTTTTCAAAGCTTACATCCTACGTTTCCGCAACCGCATCACTGCTTACTTCTACCCCGACCGCGAAAAGGCCCGAATCGTACATCTTTACAACGTTGTCCTCAACCATCGCTACAGGATGCCCAAACTACTCCAGCAACGCGCGAAGATCAACTTCAGAGAAAAGACCATGAGAGAACAGATTAGCGTCTGCCACAAAATGGCTGCCAAAGTGGCACCTTGTCGGGTGTTCGTCTACAAACGAGCGCAGTGTTTGGTTTGTGGGAATGTCGAAGACCAAACTTTCAGAGACTGTCAGACGGACAGATGCCAGGGTGCGTACTGTGCCGAGTGTTATGAAGACCTCGGTCATATATGTCCGCTATGTCATCAAGCTTCAGAATACAGTGATGATGAGGATTACGAGGATTTAGAAGATGACCTTCAGCCATACACAAGGTCAAGCAAAATATATGTGTAAAAAATGACCTTTTTGACATTTTTCTTACACAATTGACCAGTACCAGACATTGTGCACATACAATACACATTATGTGAACTAAAATATGGACACCACAAGATAACTTCTAACTTATCCCACATGTTATTCTACATAACATGAGCCCATCACTCTAAAGCTGAACTACATAACCAGTAAGTGTGGACAGATTTAAGAGTTTGTTCCATTTCATGTTGTGGAAACTGAGACTCTGCAGTTAGAAATATATATTATACAAACATGATTTGTGCACTTCTGAACTCATATGGGAACGTCCCATTAACCGACTATTATCTGCTTCAGTATTTCATGTCCTTGCTTCAGTAAACCTTGAGAAGTATCTACATTGTACTCATAATACATGTCTGCAATATTTTGTATAGTATTAAATCGTCCATATGTCCAGAACCACATGAACAACAATACATGACAATACATGACAATACATGACAAATATTGGCAATGTATTTATAGTTGAATAAGTTGATGCTGTGTGTGACGTATATTACACACAGCATTGGTGTAATATTAATGCTGACCACTTTCCAGACTAATCTGTGTGCTTAAGATTCTTTGCAATTGTTAATCTCAATACATATCTTCTTGTACTGCTTTTGCTAAATGCAAAGGGTGTGCTTGCCAAGGACTGCCAGCTCAATTAGTCTGGTCTGATTGGGTAAGAAATAAACTGGATTACGGACATGAACTCGGTCAATACATTCTAGAATGTCTCAAGGTCAAATCAAGGTTAAATAGACTTCAAGGAGACAAGCCATTGCAATGAAAGTGATTAACACAAGACCATGAACAATCTGCGAAAGGATTAGTTTTAGAGGACTCTCTCACTCCGCTGTTGAAACATTTGAATGAGAAGCAGGTTCGCAACACATAGTTTCATACAGTTTCAGAAAATGAATGAACAGTCAGTGATGGATGGTGTTTTCCAGCTTATGCACAGGTGTGGACATAATCATTGTTACACATAGTTTTTCATAAGCATGATGAGTTAGCATGGGTCACATGATTTATACCCACAGCACGATATTAGGTGGAAATTATGCAAATCCATGATTAACTAAAACAACTGTATACATACAACTATGTGGTAAAAGAGTGCATATTTATTTTGGAGAGGCAGACACACTGTTTGCAACTGAACCAAACCATGAAAAATAAGGTGGGTGAATGAACTGTGCTTAACTGGAGTGCTAATTGAAACAGACTGCAATAATAATGAACCCACTACTGAGAACTGGTAGTGTTAAAGCCTTAACACCTGGACTACATGTCAATAAGACTACAAGGCAATATTATTATAATATATATAATAATATATAAGGGATATTTCAGTTGATTTTTCATAAGCTGCAGTATTGGTTGAAACGATGTGATATTCATAGACCTTGTGACATTGTGAATTGACAATACAATTTATAAACAATATCTTGAGCATTAATATTAGTGTATTGCTTGAGTTGTTGGCTAAATGTACAATTAGTTAGATTCCAGTCTCCATAGAAGAATAAATCCTAGTTCAACTAATGCACCTTATCACAGTGACTCCATCAACATTTCCATGTATCCACAACTCATTCTGTTTCCCAGTAACTAGAAATTGCAACTTCTGTAAGTTTCATATAATTGTATTATCGAATCAAGAGAAGATATCGATGAATACAAATCGATTTATTGGTGATAATGATGGGGCTTCCCGGAGGTTTCTTTTTTGGTAAGAGTCCCCCAAAACTAAGCCATTCCCCCCTTACAATTTAAAAAACTTCTGAAATCTGTTTCTGGAATCGCAACATTCGCATACTTTCAAAAAAACCCTCTTCTAATTGTCGAAACCTCCAAGTAGCCCTGTACAAATATCTGATATTACCGACTTTTGCTAAATACTGTAACGAACCAATTTATCCATAATTCCTGGTACTAGTTGGTACAACACGTGGTTGCTAATATTTCATTTGTTAGTGTCTAGTTTATGCAATACCATATATATATCCTATGAAGAGCTTATTGACTATTTCAGTGTTTATTAAAAGTAACTATACATGATATCTGACATACCCTCATTGAGCATGTGACAATTCATGATCTCATGACATTCATATTAATAACATGTACATCTCCATATTCCACGCATTTAATATTACTATACAGTAATACTATGACCATATACCATGCTTTTTGCTGTTTATAAACATATTTGACTTAGTAATTCATGAGTTGGTTGCCAGTGGTGAGTCTAACAAAGGCTTGGACAATTCTCACTTTGGGTGAACAATTTTGTAATTGAGACATATTGGTTGAAATGTTGCTTTTTGTAAGTATGTGAATAATAGAAATAGTGACCCACCCACTTTGTAAAAATCTTGTGCAAAGCCAATCTCCAATGATTTCCATAACCCTTTGGCCTGTATGTATTTCGTTGACTGAAGCTTTTGACATTGTAATTTTTAGCAAGTGCAGGACCAGAAAGATATTAGCATTTTAGATCTTTCAGCAATGTTTTGTGTGTTTGTTACCATGTACATATTGTTGATCAGTGTTGAAGGGTTAGTTAAACAACCTTGTAGTGTACAGCCCAATGAGATATCTGTGTTTTCCCGTTTGATATGGGTACATGAATATTATTTATGATAATAAAGTATAAAGCTGAATATGCCTTGTATGTCTTTATATTTTCGCATGCTCATAGCACAATTTGGTAATAGTTTAAAACGCAAAATTTGTTTAACCATCAAACAAGAAAATTAGACCACAGTTCACTAGAGGGCGCTCTGACTTAGAAACGCCAACTGCCACCTAGAGGAAACCTCAGGAAGCTAGGCAGAAGAAATATTGTTTTATATACAATGATGAATGCTTAGAGTTTTCTGAAGAGAAGGTAGCAAAAATTCTACAAACCAAAAAAAAAGCTTAGGAGAGAGAGGAACAAAAAGAAGAATAGAATTAACAAATTTGCCAAAATTTTAGAAAAAAAGTCACAAGCAAACGGCCAGCACATAAATTGATTTACAAATCATAGCGGGCTAAATTTATTGTGTTGATAAATAAAGGGACAGAACATAGAAGTACTGTCAATGTCTCAATGCTACTGGGTCTTAAGCTTAGCTTATATGTCCAGCAGCCAAAGGCAGACATAATGGGGAGACAATTAGGCTTGGAGTCTACACCACGTTACACATTTATTCCATGGGTCGGGTCTTCTACTCGCCTCAGCATAGAAACGGAGTACGAATTGTATAAGGCACCTCCAATTTAACGTCTCATGCGATTGACATCCAGCTGGGATGTAGCTCATGAAGAATGACCTAGCCGGGGATCAAACCCCACACCTTCAGCAGAGCTGGCCAATATGGAATAGAGTCTTTTCACTGAACAGTCCTGAATTCAGCAGGACATAAGTCTTTCCTCTCCTCTTATTACTCATTTTCCTTTTCAGACACAGTAGGTAATAACTGACTGATTCCATAAATATAACTTTCTCAGAAAAATAACAAAAATCAACTAAATGATAGAGTGTCAAATATACATTAAAATGCACTAAAAATACTGCTGCTTGGATGCACTTTGCTTCGCCCTATCACAGTCAAGGGCGGGAACTTTTTAAGCCAATAGAATTGCAGTATTCTGTTTTAGCCACCTGGTGAAATTACAGAGAACCTTCCGTGAAAATCCACTATTAGCAGATACCTTAACCATTAGGCCACCCAGCTGTTTGCCTTGAACATGCGGCTAATGAAACACACAAGTAGTAAGAGAAAGAGGGAGATTATTTTAATGAAATAGCAGCCATTTAAAAAATCTTAAAAAAACTTCCCTTTATTTTCTAGAGTTATAATGAAATAAATTTTAAAAGAATTTTAATGGAAAGAAATAACACATTATGGAATTCCAAAACTTCCTTTATTTTCTCGAGTTATAATGAAATACATTTTAAAAGAATTTTAATGGAAAGAAATTACACATTATGGAATTCCAAAAGTAAAAAAATGTACTTTGTATACTTCTATTATTTCAGTAATATACTAAAATCATATTGTCTAACATTTAATGCACTCAAAAACTGCTGCTAATCTGCTAATTAATACTGTTCAGTAGTTTAATATTCTAACAATTCCAAAATAGATCACTTAGCCTTCGAACAATTCAATCATTCAATAATATAGGCGGAAGTACGTATGAAACTAAATATTCTATGTGATGATTATAAGATATAAATGAATGATGTGAAATAGCTAACCTAAATGATCACTGATGTGAACTACCGTTGCATGGAATGTAACTTAAACGTCAGGTCAATTTTTCTAAAAACAGCTAGACATTTGAAGAATGGTTCTATGCAGACGAGTAAGTATATCAAGACAATTCGTAAACTTTTGGCGGGAATTTAATTTATACAAATTTATAATGATGACATCAACGATAAATAGATTAAATAGCTGTGAGATATTACTGGCTTTCTTGGGTATAATCACTAACAATATATCACGTTTAAGAACAATGAAAAGTAAATAAACATAATTTTGTTACATAATTTATAAACATCAGCGAGGATGCTGCTGAAACTTGAATACCACATCAGTGGCTAATAAAATTCTAAAAATAAAAATAAAAAAAAAGTAAAAAAATTTGATTTATTTTTTTATTTTGTTACGGTTTTTGGTCTGCCATATCAGGTACATTCACCGATAACCTGAAAATTAATATATTTATACTAGGAAATTGTTACGAGTAATTTATTAATACATTTTAAGATTTATGATTTGTTTCTAACACATATATAATGTTGTTTTTTAACGAGTTTATATAATGTACGTCGAATATATTTTAGTGAAAAAAGAGTGGGCCTATATGTCATACAGTAAAAACTCACTTCAGTGGCTACCTAACTATAAGACCATTTTACTATTACGACCACCTCACATTTAAGACCAACTTCTGTATTTTAACTATGCATTCATGATGCACCATTGCAATTCATAATACTATACCCAGACCACCTCACCATTAAGACTACCTTGTTTGTAATTTAGTGGTCATAATAGTGGGAGCTTTTTTCCACCAAACTATGGGCTACGCTAAAAATAAAAATCAGTGGTGCATAACCTGTTGGCATATCCGCCTATGGAGTCACTAGAGACTCCATGATCTACCGAACCACTGGTGGCCATGAAAATGGTCATGCTTCAGTTAGTATGAGCATTTACAGCGAAAAGGCAACAGATTCTTTGCAAGAGTTCACAGAAGTGGAAGGCCCAAATGGTAGTATGCACATAAGTCAGTGGAAATTTCTCTTGTACAACAAATTATCCTGTTGTCAGCTGTGTACAACAGTGTACAGGGAATAATAGGATAATGCACGAACTACTAAAAAAGGTACTGTCTATCACGCACTTAGATTTAAATTTAGATCAATTTATTTTCAGAATTTTAACATTAATTGCCAGCTGGGTGGTCTAGTGGTAAGATGCTCGCCTGCTCCTCTGAAGGACCCGTGTTCAATCCCAGGCTCGGGCACCCTTCATGAGCAACATACCAGCTGGATGTCGTTCGAATGAGATGTTAAATTGGCGGTCCCTTGTACTCAGTGTCTATGCTGAGACAAGTAAAAGCGCCCACCTATGGAGTAAATTTGTAACATGAGTGGACTCCTCCTCTCTCTCTCACCTCATCAATCAACCCTCGATAGCGGCAAAAACTTGCCTTAGATGGCTGCACTTTCAACATCCATCCATCCATCCATTAACGATATGAGAAGATGCAATTATGATGGCAACCCCTCAAGCTAGTGGGGCTAGCGCTTCTTTATTAACATTGTAAATTTATGCCTGCACTTGGTTTCAAACCAAAGTTTCAATTATATGAGTGAATTCATCAGTAATGCAAATTACAGTGATGTTATAATTAAATGTGTTGACGGTTCTTTGGACTTATTTTCATACAGAGCTCATATAAGCCGCAATTAACATGATTAATTAATTAATATGATTTTAATGAAGTCACAACAAAACAGTTCCGATCCAGCACCAAATAAATAGCAAAAACAGCAATTTTAAAACAGTAAGTTACTAGCTAGAGACAAAAGCCATTATCAGTTAGAAAGCAAGGGTTTAATTGTTAAAATCTTCATTTTATGTTGTAATTGTTTACATTTTTTTAGTGTGGATCTTCAATTGTGAAAACATGACAATTTCAGCAATGGTACATCATGTACATGTGCAAGGATTTTTATCCTATCAAAAGATGCAAAACATGTTTAAGACACAAAGGCAGACATAATGATGAGATAATAAAATACGTCAAAGTACTTAATATTCTATCATATGGGTGTGACCATTCACATCTAATTTCAGACCCTTTAACATTATGCATAAAATTTTGCACAAAAAAAAAAGTCTGTAGATTAGAATCAGTTTAATAATTGGAGTGTGACCTCGTGGGGCATGTACTTTCATTTCATTATTTATTACATTCAGTGTGTACATGAACATAGGTTTCAGACTAAACTTTATGGTTGGCTTATTTAATAAGTTTAGATTATATTTTGTGGCTAACAAAACTCAGCCATGTATGCCCTGGAGTAGTTTTTCAACCGAAACATGTTAAGATTCAAGTACAAGACAAACAGTTATAGCTGCAAGGTTTAGTTTCATGTTACTGTTTTGCTCACCTGGGAAATGCCATAGACAACAGGACTACTTCACAATATTCCTTTGTGGTCTCCAAGCTAGGAAAAACAGTGGCCCTGTGGTTAAAGGTGCACTGTCTGTCAAATTTGCACATAAAAGTAATGATATAAATCAATATCCCACACTTGGCTGTGTTCCTCATAGAAAACCTATTAGGAACAACCCATGTGGTATTTTTTTGTGATCCACCATCCCTAATTATAATAAATTGTGTTCCACCATCCCTGATTCACATATCGGACGGACTACTTTAGGTAGATCAGTTTCACTTTCATTTTCACTTTCACACTAAAATCACAGCTTCGCCTATTATATAGACTACTATTCATGAACACAAACTAGGTTTGAGGAAAATTTGCTATTTAAAAGTAATTTTGAAAACTAAAAGTTGTCCGTAGCGGTCATTGGTCATATCTGGATGAGACTTCACTTTCACTTTCACTTTGCCTATTAAATCTGGAAAATAGCCACAGCTTCGTCAATTCTTGACCAATTTTGACCAAATAAATATTGGCTTGAAGCTCAATTTCGGTTCTCTTTAAATAAGCTAACAGTTCCTTTATATATGTCATAGATAATTGGTATCGGCGACTCGTTTTTACCGACAAAACAAATTGTTGATCTCAAACAGTCTGACATCCACCACATTGAACATGCCATGGCCACAACTTCGCCAATTCTTGTCCGATTTTGACCAAATCAAGACTGGCATGAAGCTGAATCTCACCTCGTTCCAAATCTACTAACATTACATATGTAATTATGTATAATTCATTGTTTATCCGAACCAGCGATTTGTTTTTACCAACGAAACTGTCTGTTTAACTCAAACAGATAGGCATTCAGTGTTGTTGCCATGGAGACCAAATGCAGTGGCGTCACTGACGAAATTGGTTGCACTGAACCATGATTCTGACTAAAATACTCATATTTATCTCATTAAATGATGAATTACATATTTCTACATGAACAAAACACAGGTTTCTGTAACAAACACAATCTATCAAATGCCTATTTTTCTGCTAAAAGCCTTCAAACTTTTGAATGGGATGACGTTGTGACGTCTGTCTGTGTGCTTGGTTCTCTTCTGTAATTGGCTGCTGAGATGTTTATGAATATTAATTAGATTTGTGATCCTCACTGTTTGTGTAGGAATATCAATATGAAAAGTACAAGAATTTGGTCAAAACATTTCTTAATTTATTAGTTTTCTCAGCTAAATATGCTGAAAATATCTGTAAAAGTGTGGGATATAAATAAAACCCAACCACAGTGGTGGATCAGCTCATTGAAACCCATTCGTGAGCTGTCTGGCGGAGGAACTCACGAGTGCCTTCTTGTTTCATGATATATTTTACCATTACATACCCACTTTTGCACAACAATTTAGTTTTAATTTACAATAAATAATATAGATATTAGTTTTTCATGCCATCAAAAACTCAATATGTAAACAAACCCAGTGATGACATCACAATATTAAACAATGGTGATGATGTCATTACCATTGTGTTTCCAATGTTTTGGTCTGGATTTTCTCTTAATGTATGATTAATTTTTTTAGTAATTAATGTCTGATAAAATCATTAGATCACACAAATTTAGTGTGCCTTGATTAATAAAGGTTATTAATGAACTATTTGAGTCTTACAAAATCGCAAATTTGACAGACAGTGCAGCTTTAAGGTGTAAATAAGCATGCCAAAACACATGTGTCCTACGTTCAACCCCCACTTCTGATAAATGTTTCTGACATACCTGAGTATTTTGCCACATTCATGACTGCATTCACCAAAAAACTATCTGTAAGATAATGTACCTTGTATATCGAACGCATTACATTCTATGCTGTATATAGAATGTTTCTAACTCCATACGAAAAAAAATTGTTTTACAATACCAAGCCACCAGCGAGTCTGCAATGTTTAAAATATGTGACTGAAGACGCTTTTAAATTTTGAAAATCACTTACATGCAGCGGAACCCCAACTTAAGTGTATTAAGGTAATCTCTCACCTTGGAACACCTAAAATACATGGCCACCCAACTTCCTGGCTTGTGACATATATGTCTTGTCTGACATCGTCCGTCAATAAAATATATATATATATATATATATATGTGTGTGTATACTGTGGCCTTTCCCTTTCTTTTTAACAAGTGCAATTCTTACTTTTAAGCCAGAACCTTAACCTAAGGCCAGGTCATCCCTAATAATGTCTGATTGGCTCTGTACGAAGGGAGTAGAGTCAAAACGGCCAACGACCATAACAGCCACTCTCCATGACGGCCAACTAGCAAAAACGGCCACCCCCCATAACGGGCAATCGACCAAAACGGCCAACTCAATATTTTATATTATTTATATAAATATATATATATTTTGTTGAGTAGTTTGATTATATTTTCCCTTATTATAACATGCTTTCTTGGGATTATTCTATTTCCAAATATTTTGATATGATCATGTCCTTCCTTACCAAGATTACCATTCCGACCAGATTTTAATAACATTTCTGATCATCAATACTACATTACTATTGATATCAATGTAAGAATAATTTAAAAACCTCATAAAATCAATATAGTTAAATACAGCCAACAGGCCATAGACAATTTTAAACATGAATTGGAAACACAGGATATCATTACAAAATAAATAGCTCAAAGAAAAATAACCCAAATGATAATTATACAATACTAAAAAACATAATCACAGCAGCTAGGGAAAAACACCAGTTTAAGAAAGATATTAAGAATACCTGGAAAACAATCAAAGATATAATAAACCATAATAATGATACACAAAAGTATCCAAAAGAATTTAATTTAGAAGGCACAATGACCTCTAATCTAAAAACAATAGCAAATGAGTTCAATCAGTTCTTCAATAAATTGGCCCAAAACTAGCTGCAACTATGCAACCCGAAAACACTAACTTTAAATTTCCAATTTGAAAAAGTCAATAGACAAACTGCTTCGATATTTATATATATCAATTGATTACATCCGCAGTGTAGTGCTGGTTTTATGTTAGATATGTAATAGCAATCAACCGTGACCATTATGTCAATTAATTGCTATTAGCATTTTGAATGATGAAAAGAATGGCATTGATCACATTGAAACTCTGAATTTCAACTGATTCCTGTTTATTATGCATATTAAAGAGGGAGATTGTACAACTACGACAAAATATTAATAATTTATTATATAAAATGAAATTAATATCTAAAATTAATACTGTAAACTTCATATACAATTAAGTAATTCATATACCGCCTGCACATTTTCAAATGAAACCAGACACATTTATTTGGAGAATACTGCTTTTTGGTAGGAAATATGACATTTATTTATCATTTAATATACAGACTAGATGTATATATACAGGTTAGAAGAAGATATATAAATGAGAAAGCATATATCCTACAAAAAAGCGGCAAATAGTACAATTGGCCGTTTTTGGTAGGTGGCCGTTTTATCCTTTGGCCGTCTTGGTATAGTGGCCGTTTTTGCGATTGGCCGTCCTGGTATGTTGGCCGTTATGAATTTGGCCGTTTTGACCAGACCCCGTACTAAGGATGGCCTCATAGAGTATACGGACTCACAGTATTATCATCTCATCATTACACCTGCCACAAGTAAGCTTGCAAGTGATAGTATTCAAAATGTTTGCAAAAGAACAAAATTTGTTTGGGAACTGAACCAAAGTCCTCTGTTATGAGAAACAAGAACTTAATTCTCAATAGTCGAAATGCAATTTTTCCATGGATATTCATTGAGGAGTGTTTGGTCTATATCCTTAGCACTCTTAGCTGAAATTTAAATGTTCCAGAATATTTCTTCTTCTCTTTCCTGAACTATTTGTGTGGAATAAACTGAGTCTGAGTCTGAGTCTAAGTTAGATCCATTTCATGAATCAAAGGGTCACTCATGACATGGAATGCACCATGTTAAGGTCGTCAAAACATCAGTATTATTACTCCATGTCACTCTGTATAATTTTTACTTTCAGTTAAAATGGCTGCAAAGAAAGAACGTTATGCTCCTGGTGCTGGGGTTGATGGCTGGCACATTTCTGATGAAGTATTTAAAATTAAACGAAGCGCAGAATCGCAGTAATCCTTTTCACCAATTCCCAAAGGGTGCGCTGGTGTATCATCCACCACTGGAACCACACATATCTGGAAAACGTTTCACAGACGTTAGACATGACACTCTACAGAAACTTCTGGATCTAAAGCCCATCTCAAGAGAAGAAATTCCAAAGACACAACTGACCATAGTGACCGCAGCGTCCGAAGGGTTCTTCCAGCATCTGCGGACACTTGTCACCACCACGCAAAAGTTCCTTTTCATGAAAATTGTAGTTTACGATATTGGATTAACTCGAAAACAGGCAAAGAAGGTAAGAAAGGAGAAAACTCCATACAAAAAAAAAATTGTTTTATAATGCTAAGCCACCAGCGAGTCTGCAGCAACGTTTAAAATATGTGAATGAAGACGCTTTTAAATTTTTTGAAAATCATAAATTTTGAGAATCAAACTGCAATGCTCAAAATCAATTACATGCCCCGGAACCCAATTTAAGTGTATTAAGGCCATCTCACACCTAGGAACACCTAAATACATGGCTACCCAACTTCCTAAAATATATTTTCCTCAAAATCGAGCCATTGACCTAAAATAGTATTTCATATTTTATTTTGAACCAATGACTTTCAGACGAGATGTATTGTTATTAGTAAGACACTTCGGCGACTCTTAAAATAAAATGTTTGTGAAATATTTGTTGATTCTACAATCAGACCATTAACTAATATTATCATTTTATGGACCTAACCATTGGTACAGAGTTTAGAATACCTTGAATGCAAGTAGTTAACTCTCATCAAGGACAATCAAAAAGTGGTATAGGTATCTTTTTCTGTACACAACGAGTACATCGATACGTTGTGGACATGGATTTTGAATAACTTCTTTCTTTTTTTTAAAACATTTACAGGTTAGAAGCTGGTGCAATGTTGAGTACAGGGAATTTAACTTCATGCTCTATCCCCCCCATGTTAAAGAACTCCTAAGTTATGCATTTAAACCTCTTGCAGTAATGGTAAGTAGATGCTCTTTTTATGTCATTGTTGTATTGAATTGTGGTACTGTCATTTGTGCAATATATATACAAAATGTTATGCTATAGCGTTTACTTTGAAGAAAATAATGTTGCTATTTTCTGACCATGAAATAATCTTTGTCAGTTCAGACCACCAAGACACAATTTACTTCTAAAATTTCAGTATAAATTATCACAACAAAGTATACACTCGAACATTTAAGAGACAAACCTAAAAGGCATCACCATGGTTTGTTTTCTGTTAACAATGTTAACACATAATTCCGAATGGTGGGTGATGGTGGGTGGATTAGAGGTTAAGGTCCTGTATGCATGCACCTGTTGGGCTAATTAGGACAGGCAGGGACCATGGCAGTAAGATGATGGATGAAACAGCCACCCAACATAGGCTTGACCAGGAATTGAATCTGAAACCCAGTGGATCGAAGCGTTCTACCACTGAGCTAGGCCCCAATCCCCATATAATTCTGAATGTGACCTTAAAAACAATCATCATACTATTAATTGTGTTCACTAAATTTTCAGCTGATTCTGAGAATATACATAACAAAACATTAACTTGGTCACACTTTCATTTCATTTCAGGAAACTTTGAAAGATTACCCAGCTGTCCTGTGGGTGGATACGTCAATTGAATTCACAAGCCGAGATTTTAACGAATACTACAAAACTGCTCAGAAGAGTAATGGTCTAGTCATAGTTCATGGGACGGGGCATTCAATATTTTCTGTAACGCCTCCTGAGATGTTCGAGCATCTACCGTTTGTGAAGAACGCACAGAATACAGAATGTCTAGTCGCAACAGCAATAGGCATATTTCGGACACAGTTTGTGATTAATAATTTCTTAAAATGGTGGACGATTTGTGCCTTGAGTCCATCTTGTATCTGGACGACAGAGGAGAGACTATGTCGTTTCCAGCTAAACCACAGCATCAGTGCTTGGCACGATTACGGATATTGTAGTCGATATGACCAATCCGCACTGACCATTTTAATAGAAAATATGTATCCTGATAATGAGGTACCACCTCAGTTACCAAACCTAGGTTTAAAAATCAACAGGATGAAAGCTACGATAGAGCATCCAAGTATATGTGAAGTTGATACAGAAGACTAATATTTATTTGTAAAACCATGACAAAAACTGACTAAAATAATGCTGTGACATAGCAATTATTGTGTTTTTTATCATGACATCAACTATGGATATGAATATGTGGATATGAATATATTGCACAGGTTTACTAAGGGACTCCAATTTACCACCCAATTCATTGTAAAATATTGCTAACAAATGGGAACTGTGCAAGGTGCTGGATCAGGGATGTCATATGCAAACCAAAGGCTGGGACATCAGCTTACTGCATATTTCTGTTTTGTCAAATTGCAAAATATAATGAACAATGCATTCCAATCACAAATATGACACATAATATGTGACACTTTTAAGACTAGAATGCACAACATTTGATGAAATTTCAGAAGATCTGTGATTTTCATTATGAACATGATGATGAATTAACACTTAAATTTGTGTAAAGGCTCATCTTCCAGATTCAGGAGCATTTTCTCCGTACAGCTTCGCTGGGTGCTCTCTAAATGTTCATGGCCCAAGCCATTGGAAAGAGGGTTCAAACTAATAAACAAACTACCGTGTAATTCAACTTGTGATGGTAATCGGTCTGAATCGATGAATTCCAATATTATTGGAAAACTATACCGATTCAATTATCAATTTTTTAAATATATCTGCTCGAGACCAAAAAGCACCAAAATGTATGAAGCTTTCCCACATTTCATCCAAACTGTCAATGTGTACAATGGTCAAATACATGTATTTTCCTCACTCCACATGCTCTGCCGAACCTGTACTCCCATACTTGGAAAAATTCCTTAAGCATATTAAGAGTCAAGCATTGTTAATCAAATAATGTTAACTATTATTCCTGAACTTGCAAATATATAGAAAATGACTTACCTTATTCCGTGTAAGACTGTTGTAGAGCTTCAGGCCGGTCAAGTTCTGTCCAGCAGGAGGTTGCCATGGAGGTTGTGTTCTTTTAGAAGACATTTTCCAACCCTCTGAAAAATATGGAAAAAAAATAAAACATGCATAAGAAAATGCTCCATTAAACGCTGCAGCGTTGCCAACACAGTCGGCAACACTAAAAATTGACAATTTGACTGTAATAAATGTCACAAAAACTTTGTATGGCATTATAATAAGACCCAATGGTTATGTGGTATATTTTTATATTCCCCATGAGTGGACAGATTGGCCAGGATTCATGAGTGGAGTTAGTCACGAGTGAATTCTGAAGCCAATCTGTCCACGAGTGAGGGAATATAAAAATATACCACATATCCACTTAGGTCTTATTTATATCCCACAATTTTTTAGTTGAGATGCCTGGCCATGCATTCATGTAGTATACAAAAAATTAACAACGAATATTAATTTTTGCCATTAACCAATCAGAGCATTGCATAACTGTCAGCAACATCATCACCTCAAAACTTTCTGATTAATAAAGGAATTTATGATATTTACAAACCAGTTGTTAAATATTTCTTGTCAAAATGTGTTTTTATAGTAGATTTTGAAAGAAAAGGTTTATTGTTCATTATTATCTGTTTGTATTACCAAAGCGATGACGCTCCTAAGATGTTGCCCACAGCAACAGATACACAATAGCTTGTATCTGTGGACTAAACAGACCATTGACTTTCTGTTACGTTTTTTGGCTCTGGAATTGTTAATTCTGGTCTGATTTCAAAAATTCAAACTTTCTTAGAGAGCGGACAATTTTTTTGTTGAATAGTTTATACGGTGAAGCGCTTAGCTGTAAAAAGTGATTTTTTTTTTTGTCATTGGCCTACCATACATAGAAATATGTGGTATACATTTTCCATCCTTGTTAGGTAACCCATGCAGTATAGATATGTATACCACATAGGCTATACCACATGGCTTTTGTGTGTGGTATACAGGTTATTGTTGGATATTCCATGTTATTCTGCACAGAGCTACCCAGAGAGGACAGTGCAATTGAACCAATGTCAGCCTTTTCAGGGTTAGTTTTCCATAAAATGACAAGCCCGCAGAGCAGCAGAGTAAGTTGATTGAATGATAGAAATATGAAGATTTGTCATAATACTTATTTTTGGTTCAGGGTTACTTAATTTATATTATTTCCAGTCTGCAGAAATATGACATCACAATCACAATGATATCACTTGCCATTGTTATGATTATGAGGTCAATATAGCAATGGACTCTATTGTCGCCCAAAACTAACCCTGGCATGGATTATAAAAATGTGGAAGTTTCCCCTCTTACTATCTCTCCTCTTTGGTTATTCTGTGCTGAATCTTGGCCAAGAGATTTCAAAATTTTTTGCGGAGAATGAGAAAATGAACATCACTCCAATGCACATTAATTATTTCCTTTTTTTACGATAAGCTCTTCTTTTTTTTGCAGTACCTAAATTTATTTATTTGCACTCTTTTATTTTTTTGGTTGGGGTCTACTTTTGGACAGGATTTTCGGAAACTCAAAACATACTTCCAGGATATCTGTTAACATTGGAACACCAAAATGTATGCCACCCATGAGAAACACTGATAAGGCCTAAACATTGGGCCTCACACGTGTCAGGTTCTACTGCAGAGCACACCTGTTGCAGTGTGCACAGAAAATTATGATAAAAACTTAAAAACAGCTTTGCTTAAAGAAAATCTAACTTTTCCTTTTCTTTGCTTGATTAGAAGACATGCTTTCATGTTTAGGAAATTGCTCATGTTTAGGAAATTGCACCAAAAATGGCTGAAGGTTGAGTTCATTTGTTACAAAAAGCAGCAAACTGAAAACAACTTTAACAAGTTGACATATTTCTCATAACCATATTTGTTGCAACTTGCAAGTAAACATTGGACTAGGAAGTTTAGAATAATCTTTAATGTCAAACAGATGGAAATATGTCATATGATATCACTGCCACAACAACATAAGTGAAATCTGAGACTGCCTTATATATTTCTAGTTTTTAACTATAAAATTGAGCAGTATCACTCTGATATTTATTCATATTTATTTTAGAACATACATTTTTTTCATTATTTACAGTTGCCAATGCTGCTATATTCAATGAAAGCAAATTTTTACATAATAGTATGGCAAAACCATCAGCTAAAAAAATTTGTTTTTATTGATATTTGTAGCATCTATATCACACAAATTTCAGGGAAAACTGCAACAAATTGCAAATAAAAGAACTTTGCAGACAATGACATAGTAGAACTTTTCATTGTGTCATCAATTATAATTTTGGAAAGTTATGAAATACTGCTGAAGTGGTATAATGGAAAAATAGGATAGATCTAGTAACATTTGATTAAAGCCTTTAGTTTTCTAAATCACATTCTTTACACTTGAAATTCATAATAAATACAGCTTTATGTTCATGCAAGCCAAATTAATTGCAATCACCTCGTTATGTGGCTTCACAGGGCCAACACATTTTAATCATAGAGTTGAATAGCTTTAAATTTTACATTACTAGGCCATTCTCTGTGTGCCATTCGGAGTAATTTAACAGCCCCACAGATGTTCATCTGCGGGTGTATTCAATACCATCATCAAGGGCATTTGATGTATCCAGCATTCCAGCTTACTCAAGTGTATCATGATGATCATAATTCATGTATAATTTGTAACTAAGTTACTAGTAAATTATGAGAAAATATTTTCAAGGACAATGTCTATGCACTGAAAACCTTGTGTTTGCCTGCTCCATCTGGATATGCAAGGGGTAACACATTTGTATATTTTAATGTATCATATTTTGTATAAAGGGAGCAACTTAATATAGTTGTATTTAACTGTTGTTTCCCCTCCTTGACAACTATTGTAATTGTACTGTATCAGTTGTAAATTGATAACAAAAAAATAAAAACCTTCAACCTTCATTTTGTACAGGGGTTAGCTAACAATTTTAAATGAACAATGCATTATACCAATAAAAGAGAAGGCTGCACACTCCTGTGAGATTAGGGAACACTCAGCTGCCCAGAATGACAGTTTAACCTCTAACCTTACATGAGAAAGTAAATGTCTTATCTAAAATCAGCACATATCGGCATTATTGCCTTTCAAGTTAGCCACTTTTTCTGGCCAATAAGAGGAATCCTCCAGGGCAGCAGAGTGTGCGTGTTACCATGGAGCCAAATCTAGCGTGCCACCTTCTTCTTATTGTATGCTGCATTGATCAATATATATATAGACATTCTTCCGCCAATTTTGCATGGGCCCAATATGATCTTAATAGAACAATTATACCCGAATGTAATTGAATATTTACTCTTGCTTGCACATGCTCATATTAAATACCCAAATAACGCAATTACTGATCATATTCTAACTGGACACCTTCTATGTATGAGTATTCAATCGCAAAAAAAAATACATCAGGGTGAACAGGGTTAAATTCAGTATTCATTGATAGTAACAATATACTATAGGTAGATCAGCTGTCAGTAAAACAAACACAACGATAAGATGGTTGCCAATAACAGGCTGTGAAAGTAATTGCACACAGCATATCAATAAGTACTTATCATTGCTTGGATTAAATTTTCCATAAAGCTTCTTCATATTTCTGCATACATACAGCAAACATTAAAAAAACTGGCCATTTATTACAATTAAAGAGATTTCGGTAAATATTGATGTTTGGCGTACCATGTATTTCAACTATTTGGCACACTTGTGCCTGGACTCTTGAATTCAAGGCTACTGTACTTGGTTACAGGCGAATATTTCAAGCTGACAGTCAATCAAAGCTACATCACATATACTTGTATATCATTTGACCCATTGTCACTGCATATATAACTCAAATTAGTGATTATTTCACTTTGACAGCTGTCAAAAACATGTGTTACTATGAGCGATAATCTGTGAATTTTAAACTTTCCCTGTGTTGTCAGTGCCTACACCGTTAATCAATTTTGTACCAACACCACTGAACATTGATTACACTGCCAATTACCTGTGTAAGGTGTAGTGCGAAGACAAAACACTGGTCTGTTTGTACTTTTTCCGAGAAGTCCTCTTCCACGAAGTCACTGAGCAGAAATGACGAAATGACGGGCAACTAGAATAGCCTCTAACCTCACCGGCGAATAATTACTTTTGTTAAAAAGTTATATAAGAGCTTTATAATAAAAAATGGTGTACAATTTGGATTATAAAATATTTTTAACCCATGTTTTATATGATTGAAGTTGAAAATGGTGCGACAACATAAAATAATGCTACCATACTCTCTACCCTTTTGGCAGCAAGAAAAAAAGCAAGCAAAATGAGCGTGCCAGCTTTCATCGATATTGACGAAACTGATCAGGTAAAACGCCTCTTATACATTTAGATTAATCGACATTATATAGTTTACGATTTCTAGAATGCAAAACGATGGGTTTGATGGCAGAAATCGACGTAAATCCCTGATTTTATGAGGCCGGAATGATTCACTATTGAAGTGCTGTAATATCGCCCAGCTTGAAACGTGTAGTCATATGGCTTCCCATATGGATTCACAAGGTTTGGTTTTGGTAAATTTGTGCCCTTGAAAATACCTCCATTTGAGAAGCTGATAAATGGTTATTCAGAAATGTTGCAGTAATGGTGTGATTTTCATTGAATCAGACAGTTCTCACAACAAAATATTGCCCATCTTGTTCCCTGTACTCTTGATGGGATTGGCCAGTTTGAAAGTACCTCCATTGGTTACTCATATTTTGTATACATTGATTTGAAATGGAAATAAACTGATTACGCACCCTAATGATTAATTATTTTAATGTATTTTAATTATTTTCCAGATTGTAGAGCTGAGGACATCTCTAAAGGAGCAAGGGGCAGACATCCAAGAGCAAGGGGCTGAGGACGTTATCGCTGACCTGAAGGATGTTCTCCGAGCTTCAGAAGTCTTGTGGGCTGAAGGAGTCGCTGATGGTGACATTGAAGCCATATTCAACAGCATCATCTCGTTACTAGTTGTTGTGCCCTCAGAAAAGAGTGAGAGTTTGGTTGTCATTTTCACTGAGAAGTTGTCCAGAAATACTGACAAAGCAGATCGGCGTAGCACAGTTCGCATGAGATTGTGAGTGTCAACTGTTAATATAATCTAATTTATAAGCATTATTATGCAGGACGTTATCGTATGTATGTACCTTGATCTTCAGTCTACCATATGCATGCGTAGTTCCAGTGTTGAATATTTTCCAGTTATTTGAATGCTGTTAACTACTTTATTCATGATGAATGCAAGTTGCTTTACTTGTACTGATTACTTTTCTCTCTGTTTTAGATTGAATAATCTTTTCAATGGCTTGGATGAACGATCAACCCTGAGATACATTGTCTACTCTGCTATGGTTAAGTTGGCTGGCCAGGCTGATCTGATTAACTTCTTGAATCCTAATTTAGATGAGGTAAAAGAAAAAAAATTTCCCTCCTGAACACAGAAATAATATGATAATGATTATACTGATTTGACAGGAATGTTGTTATGTTGACATTTAATCATTATGATGATGTGAAGTGTACACATGAAGCTTATATCTTACAACTTTAATTTATTTAGGTGAAGAAATGGCTGCGAGTGTGGGACGTTCCTGTTCCCAAGGCACAGTCTTTATATCGCTCCCTGCATGATGCCTTAGCTGAAGCCAAGCATGGGTAAGCTAAATATTGACATTATAGTTCTTCTGTTAAAACTCAACAAAATCACATCTTGAGAAGAAGTCTATGTATCACTTTATATCCTTATGTGTTTCTTCTTGTAACAGAGACAAAGCCTTCAAGATTATGTTGGAACTGTTGGGCACATACACAGAGGACAATGCTTCACAGGCCAGAGATGATGCTCACAAGTGAGTTGCAAGTAGTCTGTTGTTGAATATTTGACTGGTTTTGATATATTGTACATTTAAGGAATCCTATTTAAACCGACAGTTATATTATACAGTCAATGAAAAAAGAAGGACTATAGCAAACTGCTATTCAAAGACTGATCATGCTGATATCATATGTAAAATGCCCAATGGTTTAAATAGCAGTATATGACAACCATGGTTGACCATCCATTGTTAACCATGGTTAATCATTTGTTGGTAGTCATGGTTAATCATTGTTGATAACCATGGTTCCCTATTGTTTATAATCTTTGTTGATTAATCATATACTGGAAAACTATTGGAATATTATCAAAACATAGTGTTTCATAAATTTGAATATTTTTCTCTATACTGTTTCACAGATGTCTTGTTTCTGCAATTGGTGACCCCAACACATTCCTCATGGACCATCTGCTAACGCTGAAACCAGTTAAATTTTTGGAGGGCGAACTGATTCACAATGTAAGTGTGGCTGCTATGGCTACTTGGTTGTTCATTTTGAAAGGCGGAGTGGGTGGGGAACTGGAAAAATTAACATAACCTACCCCCCCCCCCCCCCTCTTCCTACTGTTACTATTTTAGAGCTTTTCCACACTATTTAAAATTCGAGTAGCCCTTATAAGACTCCATTCATTACTTATGGTGAACCGTTTTTAGACTTTATAAGGTGGCATATTGCTTTATATATGATAGCTGAATAGTTTTTAATATCAAACACTTAGTCCCACATAGATGGAGAGTTTTTACCTCCACCAAGGAGGTTATGTTCTTGGTCGTGGTTATTTATTTATTTTTTGATGACTGTGTTCTTTATTTCAGCTGTTGACGATTTTTGTCTCTGGAAGACTAAACAGCTACAATTCTTTCTACTCGCTGAACAAGGATTTTGTTCAATCATTAGGTAAGTTGAATATTCTACATAAATATTTTCCAAATTTTCATTATACTTATTCATAAAAGGCTGTAGATCGGATATTTCTAGCTGTGAAACTTACTCATTTTACTCTAATTTCAACAGGTTTGTCGCATGAAGCTAACCAACATAAAATGAGAATTTTGACATTTATGTCAATGGGAGAGACACAGAAAGAAATTTCATTTGACACGATAGAAAAGGAACTTGAGATCCCTCCAGAGGAAGTAGAGTCATTTATCATCGAGTGTAAGTTATTCTTTATTAGCCGTTGACAAAATTTTAATATTTTACAATTTGTCCTGTAAACTAATGATTGTGCAAGTGTGCACAATTTAAACATTGTTTAAATTGTTAAATCTCCGTAGTTTTTGTTTTGGATTTTGTGTAGGCCTTCTGCTTTGTGTAGATAACTGCAGTTCATATTTCGGATGTAGAACGTGCTCAAGCAAAATATGAATTCATTATTTCGCTTATTATTATTCCCATAAAGATGTCCCCTATGCTGATCCTGAAGCAACCATGAAGTGATGTCGTGATAACAGTAATTTTGTTACATTTTCCTGAAACTTTCTGCTCATTAAAGTATATTACATGATATTTTTTCAGTGGTTAGGACAAAACAAGTGCAAGCAAAGATGGATCAGATGTCTAAAAAGGTCATCGTCAACAGCGTTACCCACCGAACATTTGGCACAAGACAACAATGGCAAATGCTGCGAGACACTTTGTCAAACTGGCAAGCTAACCTCACTCTTGTCATGAATTCATTGGCTCAATTGCCAGGTTAAACATATGAGGATTGTTTGAAATATTGTTTAGGTTTCTTTTAAAGACAAAAATGTATTAATGCTGCCCTTTGTATCATAGCTTGTGGGAATAAAATTATAATATCATGATATGTGTTCTTTGTGCAAAATTTTTTTAATATTTAAATTTTAAGAATTAAAGCTTTGGTTGCCTGTTCAAGCACTATGGCATATTCCTGTCAGGAGTTGACAGACCTGGCACCTTGAGGGATCAGCCAACTTATCATGCTTATGCCTTATGGCATTTGAAACAAATGGTTGTACTGCTTTTTAGGTATTTAAGACTAGCTACAAGTCAGCTGTCCACAGCACTGCAATGCAGGATTGGCTGTGGCTAATTTAAGACAAGAAATGACATGGCTGACCGCTGAACAGTATTTTTATCACTGCTACTGTATGTGAGCATTTTATTATTACCATATAACCGGGCCTGTTCACCGAATCTGCAGATTCGGTGAAATATATTTAACTACTGTGGCGACATCTGATGGCTTATGATGTCTGAATTCGTGGCTCCCTCTGTGGATTATTGGAAAAACTGATTATGTAATGGCCTGGTGTTGACATGAATGAGAGTATATAGTGCAAGGCAAGTTTAATACTACTATGTAACTTATGATTGAGAATGCTCACACCTATGTCATTGTAGATCCCCAGGTTTGACCATGAGTGTGGCTGTAATTGGAGGAGGTATAGCTGGATTGGTGTGTGCTGCAAGACTTCAACAACTTGGTGTCAACAATGTGACTGTATTTGATACAGGTAAGCTTACTTGTACAAACACAATTTAAGTACATATAAATTGCACACTTTTGGTTCATGGACAGTTTTCATGATATGATCAAATTAAGAGAGTAAAGTAGGGGACCCAGGGTAAGTTGATCCCCCGGGGTAATATTGATACCCTGGGCATTATTATTGAGACAACCAAATTTTACAGAAAAAGGCGACTATTACTTAAAGATTTAAATTTGGGTCACTGGGGTCAAGGCCAGATCAATAGAAGCACATGTGAGGAGCTAGGGATGCCAGACTATTTTTTGCAAGTAAAAGTGAATTCCAGCCTCTAAGATAAGCAGTTTTCTTGTCCACCAGTTAAAAGAACTTTATATACCAAACTGGCAGCATAAGATTTATTAGCTCTGCCCACGGAGTGGGCAGAGGTTTTGTTAGAACATCGATCTCGCGAGATGACGTCGCCTACCCATAAAAACATACGATCTGTGATACCACAACTTACATGGCGTCTTCCGCTACGTCCCATGGTTTAGCGCTACATATTCCCCTTTTACATGCTGCTATTGCTTTCTAGCGTGTTTCGTGGCTCCATTATCCTACGCACAGCCACTTTCTACACCCGTTTTGCCCTCCACCTTGTCCCAGCTCTCGCCATTGCCCGAGACGTCCGTATGACGTCATCAAGGGAATCCCCGTAACGGGGGAAGCCCAGTCAGCAAGGTTGCCGTTTTTCCACAAGCTGCCTTATTGACCACTTCAAGGCTCCCACCTCTCCAGATAAGTCATTCAAACGCTACATTTCTGTGTTATCATTCCAACTTAGTTTTGTCCGATACAACTCGTTTCCTCACTTCCTCGTCCATTCTAGTTCCCGCGCGAATCAAGGACGTAGCCCACAATGCAGCCCGCTGGTGTTGGCTGGGAACTGCCTAAGCGTAAACGCGATAGGCAGGTCGGTGCTGTCCATCTCCCATGGCTGATTGGCCAAGCACTGAATTTTCTGATTGGCTGTGCTATTTATAGACGGGGGAACACGTTCCGGTCCACGCACTTTCAATGTTAAAGCGTAGGATGCGCACGCACGCTACCGGGAGGAATTCCTCCCGGCTAATGGCAGCCCCTACCTGCGTACTGCGTCAGCTAGCCGCAGCGGCCCAGCGAACCCGCTGGTGGAGCGATTGCAGCGCCCCTGGTGGGTGTCGACAGAATTACCCGGCGAAAGTGGCACGAAATATCGCGGTTTAAATCCCATTCGGGATCTAAGTCATCTGCAGCTATGGGCAGAGCTCCGCACATCCCATGTGCATTCTAGTTGAATACTTCTCTATAACTTATCTATTGCAACTTCATAAAAAGTGTGCTTGTGACAATCTCAAGACCAGGACAATGAAAGCTAATGAATAGTGTTACCATTGGTTACTCTATCTCGAAATATTACTTTGTCTTGTATATCATATATATGTATATAGTCTGTAGATATAGCTTAATTGTCTAGTAGTTGTAGTGTTAGATCTGATTATAATTTTTTTTTTTTCTCAAAATTTTCGATTTGACTGATGTATCAACTTGTGATATTACACAGCCTTACACCATGGACGTATTATATGTCCATGCTTACACTAGCATTTATAGTGCAGCTATAAGCTGCCAAAGTTGCCCGAAAATGCATTGGCGAAAAAAGTAAAAAAATTAATTAAATTTCAAAGGGCTGTAAAACGAAAACTAATTGAGATATAGACCTTTAATATATGGCAGTTTTTCATACTATGGGTAGATAAGCACATGTGAATTTTTTCAGGGCATTCTGGGGGGGTCACCTGGCACCCCCTGGATGATTTGACACGGAATGACCCCGAGCGCTGTCAATAATAAAACTATATATATATATATACATATATAATTCAAAGTTCTAAACCTCTTTATTCTGCACAGGCAAGCATGCCCCAGGAGGAAGATGTTCAAGCCGCCACGTCATAATCAATGGCAGGTCACATATCTTCGATCATTCAGCTCAGTATTTTACTGTAAGCGATCCACAATTTGCCAACGTAGTTTCATTTTTACACCAAAAAGGAGCTGTGAAAGTTTGGCAGGGGAACCTTGTTCACTTGAGAAGAAATGGACAGTTTGAAAAGTTTGATAAAAAGTGAGTAGCAATTACAAAGCTGTAAGATCTATGTATTTAAAATCATATAATGTTTTATAGCTGAATCATATATCACATTTCTTGCAGTTACCAGGCATTTATTGGAACAGCAGGGATGCACAGCATATCCGAATGTCTTGCTTCGATTGTGAATATTAAGAGACCGGTGTGGGTCGGTAATGTTAAATGGATAGAAAACAAATGGCAAGTGGATCGTTTTGGTTTTTTCGACTACCTGGTTGTTGCACACAATGGAAAATGTGCTGATCGCTTGATGTCTTCTGCTGGCGCACCTGAAATCCACAAACTACTTCAGGTAATAGTTTTATTTTCAGAAAGACTTGGTGGCATTACTATACTCCTAAAAGCAGATTGTATTCAAGTCGTCTGGTGCTAATCATCGATGCGGCAAGAATGTTTATGTTATCAGTCGTAAGATTATTCCCGAGGAAAGTGCCTGTTACCAGTTTAGCTGTTATGCAGCTGCTGATAACGGATATTTAAGTTGTAAAGTTTTTAATTCTTTGAGCCGTAATGGTTTCTGTTCTTACAGGTGCGCTTCAGTGATCGGGTGAACTCCAAAGACCCTCGTATGCAGCTCTGCTCATTTTGGGCACTCCTTGTGGCTTTTTCATCACCTCTTAAGCTTCCATACGATGGTGCACATGTTGAGGATGATGTCATATCATGGATTAGTAACAATACTCAAAAATTTGGCACAGATAAGTCAGCATCTTCACTGCAGAGTTCTGTAGAATGCTGGACTATATTCAGCACTCGAACATTCGGAACTAAGCACAAAGTTCCCCAAGAAAATATACCACCTAAAAAGGCTAATGAAGTGACTGAATTGCTATTAAACTCCTTCGCTAGGATAACGAAAACTGACTTGCAGAAAGTTACACCAGTATTCAGCCGAGTGCAATTGTGGGGTGCTGCTGTTCCCATGAACATTTGGAATGAAAAGGATAAAAGTGTTTTTGATGCAGCCCGCCATGTTGGCATTTGCGGCGATTGGCTTGTAAGTGCTTCAATCCAAGGAGCAGCCTTAAGTGGTATGGATTTAGCAGAAAGGATTAGTCAGCAAATTAAAGGTATTGCAAAACATTATTTTCCAAAAATGATCAAAACCATTTTGTGTAACACAAACTGCTTTACGTTTACTACACAAATGTAGATAACATTTTAAGTGAGATACTGAGCAACACATTTTTATTTTGTCATATATTTTTTTGCTTTCAGGCATTCCATCATCAACAAAACTAACACAGACTTTTACTGTTCCAAAGATGCCGTCTGACATCGGAGACTTTCCTGTGAAACCAGATTTTGTGTTTCGTCCTAAAAAGTAGTTAGAACTAAATTGTGATAGGTAATTCAGCTACCATTTACTTGGAGTATAATGGCCGAGTATTGAATTTTCAGTTTTTTCTTCAAGATTCAATGAATATTAATCACTTAGGAGCTTATGTTATAGATGGAATAGACTATTAGAGTAGATATGATGTTGTTTGGTGTTATCAAAAGACATTTTTCTGTTAAATTCCTTTTAATTACTTTGAATTGAGCAAAGGTGTCAATCGGGTACTACGGGTTATTTGTTTTATATGAATAAATGGCATTTCAAACTTAAGGTTTGTATTTTTGTTCATCCAGACAATTTTGATTGATTTGTTTAAAAACACTGATGTGCTTAAGCGCTTGAAAAAAGTTTGAAGAACTAGGGATCCCAAAGGGCATTTACCAAGAGAGAGACTTGAGATTCTCTACTGAATATTAAAATTAGCAGTCAGTCTTGACACAAAACCCTCGATCACACCTCTACGCAGGAGAGCATTTTCAAAGAACCACTTTGTTCAGGTCCCAAGTTGAAATCAACGTTCACGGTGATTGACCTACTTTCTTCGCGTATCTTTCCGTGGATTCAGATCCATCAGACCCTCGTCTACGACACAGCCTGAGGGTCTGCATTCCGACTGATTAGCAGTTTAATTGATTTGTTTAACACAAATGTGTTTAAATGTTTGACAAAAGATGGCAGAACTAAGAATCCCAATAATTAGGGCATTTACAAGAGAGAGAGACAAGAGATTCTCTACTGAGCAAAAGTTGGAGGAACAAGCAAGCCCAATGGTTAAGGCATTTATCAAGAGGGGGACTAGAGATTCTCTACTGAGCAAAAGTTTGAGGAACTAGGGAGCCCAATGGTTAAGGCATTTACCAAGAGGGGGCCATGGATTCTCTACTGAGCAAAAGTTGGGAGGAACTAGGAAGCTCGACGGTTAGGGCATTTACTAAGAGGGGGACAAGAGATTCTCCAATGAGCATAGTCAGAGGAACTAGGAAGCCCAATGGTCAGGCCATTTACCAACAGGGGGACTAGAGATTCTCTACTGAGGAAAATTCAGAGGAACTAGGAAGCCCAATGGTTAGGGCATTTACCAAGAGGGGGACTAGAGATTCTCTACTGAGCAAAAGTTGGAGGAACTAGGAAGCTCAACGGTTAGGGCATTTACCAACAGGGGGACTAGAGATTCTCTACTGAGCAAAAGTTGGAGGAACTAGGAAGCTCAACGGTTAGGGCATTTACTAAGAGGGGGACAAGAGATTCTCCAATGAGCATAGTCAGAGGAACTAGGAAGCCCAATGGTCAGGCCATTTACCAACAGGGGGACTAGAGATTCTCTACTGAGGAAAATTCAGAGGAACTAGGAAGCCCAATGGTTAGGGCATTTACCAAGAGGGGGACTAGAGATTCTCCACGGAGGAAAATTCAGAGGAACTAGGAAGCCCAATGGTTAGGTCATTCACCAAGAGGGGGAATAGAGATTCTCTACTGAGCAAAAGTTTGAGGAACTAGGAAGCCCAATGGGTAAGGCATTTACCAAGAGGGGGCCATGGATTCTCTACTGAGCAAAAGTTGGGAGGAACTAGGAAGCTCAACGGTTAGGGCATTTACTAAGAGGGGGACAAGAGATTCTCCAATGAGCATAGTCAGAGGAACTAGGAAGCCCAATGGTCAGGCCATTTACCAACAGGGGGACTAGAGATTCTCTACTGAGGAAAATTCAGAGGAACTAGGAAGCCCAATGGTTAGGGCATTTACCAAGAGGGGGACTAGATTCTTTACTGAGCAAAAGTTGGAGGAACTAGGAAGCCCAATGGGTTAGGGCATTTACCAACAGGGGGACTAGAGATTCTCTACTGAGCAAAAGTTGGAGGAACTAGGAAGCCCAATGGTTAGGGCATTTACCAAGAGGGGGACTAGAGATTCTCTACGGAGGAAAATTCAGAGGAACTAGGAAGCCCAATGGTTAGGTCATTCACCAAGAGGGGGACTAGAGATTCTCCAATGAGCATAGTCAGAGGAACTAGGAAGCCCAATGGTTAGGTCATTCACCAAGAGGGGGACTAGAGATTCTCCAATGAGCATAGTCAGAGGAACTAGGAAGCCCAATGGTTTGGGCATTCACCAAGAGGGGGACTAGAGATTCTCTACTGAGCTAAAGTTGGAGGAACTAGGAAGCCCAATGGTAAGGGCATTTACCAAGACATATACTACAGATTCACTAATGAACTATTATATTGGGCAGTTTGAGTGATTTGTTAAGTCTTGCTGTATAATGGAAATAAGTTGGAAATTTGGTTTTAAATGCTTCTTAAGCATATGATCTGAACATAAATATAAGTCAAGATAATTTGTTGTGCCTCAATATTTGATTAAATGAGATTCGTGGATGCAGACTACTTGAAATGAGTGAAGAGGAAAACAAACAAATTCAGATTTTGGAATTCATGAAACATCATTTTGTGGCTATAAGAATTGAAGCTACAAAGAGAACTGGGTAGTTGTCAGTTATCTTATCTTAAAAATGTATACATCATGGTAACGCTAGATTCACTCTGGCTTAATGGGTGTCTCTAGGATCACAATGACTGCTAGGCCTTAGTTAATATCATTCCTAACACAATATAATAGCTGTATCTGAATAAATAATTTCTGACTGTCTGTCGGTCGGACAAACTTACATAATAATTTACGAAATTTGAATCTGTGTTTTTCACATGTGTTTATTCACCCAATATGCTTTATTATGTCAGTTAGAAAATTAAAAATGTCACATTGTCACTCTGTATATAGAGTCTAGTGTACAGTGTAGACCCTAATGATTAAGTGTATATTATGTTAAATCAGTTTATGAAAGTCCATACATCTGCTTCATAATGTTTATTCATTTTTATATTGTTCAGTAAGATTTCAATTGAATGAGGTTTTTTAAATTTAAAATCACACTGGTGTTTCTGTTCATAGTGTCACTTTGTGCTTCTACTATGAACAATGATGAATTACGTGCAATATTGTACAATATCTGTGAAATAGTTTGCTCAATCTATTACACATACTTGTGTCTTGGTTACATTGCTTGTGAGGTGTAGTGCTCTTACATGATTTTCACTTAAATATTTGTACAAGAGGATACATGATGTGTCCACCCTAATTTTCAATGTCTCAGTCTTCTCTGTCTCCTAGAGCATCAAGCCAATAAGTAGTGATTGGATCATATCCTTTCAGGTCACATGGCTCAGGCCTTTGCTCCAAAGAAAATACATTATTTGGCAGGATATCCACTACATTTTGACTGACTTGTATTTTCATTGGTTCACCATTTGATTCTAGCATTGACGCAATGTCAATGGTCTCTCCGAACAGAAGATATCTTGGCATCTTGACTCCAACAACACCTGCCAAACAATGGCCAGAATGGATACCAATCCTCAGCCTCAGCAACTCACCAGGAAGATGAGGAATTGGCAAGGACTTGCAGGAAGCCAGCAACTGGACTGCCATACTGCAGATCTCAACCGCATGTTTTGCCCCATTGCGAGTGGGTACCCCGCTTGCCACAAAGTAAGCATCACCAATAGTAGCCACTTTGTACACCCCAAATTTTGCTGAAATATCATCAAAAACTGTGTACATCAAATTCAACATCTTCACCACATCTATAGGTGTTCCTGCAGATGAAATTCTTGTGAATGACACAACATCAGAGAAGAATATTGTGACACTGTCAAAAGACTCTGGCTCTAATCTGGTGCCTTTTTTAAAACTCTCTATGATAGTCAGAGGAAGGAGTTCAGCAAGGAGAAGCTCCACTTTCTGTTTTTCCTCCAACAATGCGCCAGTCCGCTCAGCAACTGTAACTTCTAGTCTAGTTGAATGGGCTTCCAGGCGATCAACTATGCTGTCAACCAGACTACTATCCTTGTTGCCATTTGCTGATTTCAACTTTGATACTATGGAGCTAAATGTTGGTCTGTCTGTTGGATTTTCACTCCAGCATGATGTTATGAGGCTTCTCATGTCTTGGTTACATACATCTGAAATAGATATAAAAATTGTGATGTTGAAATCAGACATGTAGCAGATCACATCAAGCTGGCTAGAAGTGTAAAACATTAGCAAAACCATTTCATACTCTTTGCTTTGCATTGACTTTGCCTGGAAAGCTATGTCAGATCATATTATCATAAATGTGTACCATGTGCACATGACACCACTTGAACAATCAAGTTATGTAATATAGTTTAGAAAAAAACCTCAAGATGCCTAACTCCTGGGGACTTCATGTGAATCCAGGACTTCCATTGGTTATGGGTGTGCTGAATTTACATGATGTCCCCTGTAGTCAGTTTCCAAGTTTATGAAATCTGCTGTAAACAAGGACTACATGTTCAGCTTATTTTCTTTGATATAAATTCTTAGACCTTCGGGAACACTGGAACGAAATGAACCATCTGATGATTTCAACAGGGCCACAATTTCATTGGCAGGCAAGCCTTTCTCCGCATATGGTCCACGGGCTGTCAAAACTTCTTGGCAAATGATGGCAAAGGCATAAACATCCCCTTTCTGGGATCCACCAATTTCACCATCAGTTCTAAGTAGTTCTGGTGACTTCCACAAGAGGAACATTCCTGTCACATCATCAAGTTCATCATTGTTGTTGAAACTTTGTCTGATTTTATGAAAACCGTAATCAGTGACCTTACAAATCCAACGATGATCAATAACGCATATCAAGCTGGACAAATTCCCATGACAACCTATTAAGAAAGAATCAGAACATTTGAGGTTCACAATTTTACAGCAGAGATAATAATCTTGAAACCTCCAGAGGACATCATGTGAATCCAGGACTCCCATTGACTAAGACAGACAGTCATTTTAGCCAGGGAGAGTCCTGGATTAATGTGACGTTCCTCTGGAGGAAAGTTTCCAAATCTATGAAATCTGCTGTAGAAAGAATCACAGTTCATGAATGCAGCAATCTCAATATTAGACCACCCTTAGAACCAAAACAATAATTGTAATGAGTTTCAGTATTAAGACCACCTCAATATTAAACTAAAAATATCTGAATGTCAAAAGTCTGCCTGTGTTGTGTCTGCCTCTTCAATCTGCAACAATGAAAATATCTATGCTACCTAAATATAGTGGACAAGGCTCACCGCAGCTATCAAAATCTTCCACAGATTATGTACAAACATTTTGAAATCCTGGGATATTGAGACAAAGTGAGTGTAGGTAGCCTTGGAATATGTTAGATGCTCTCATAACAGGATGCAATGATGTGATTGTGCAATATTTTACGAGGAACTAAGTACCAGACACAATCAATTATTTTGGAAATATTATCAGGTAGCAAAGTAACCATTAATGCAGGTGTACACCTACCATAAGAAGAGTGTAGGTACCTCATACCATTAGCAATATCAAGCATCATAGAAAATTGGAAATCCCAGGACAGTGCGAAGTCATTTGTGTGAAGCAAATGATGTAGGTTGCCTCTGGATGCAAATGTCATTAGAATACATTCATGACTGGCCTCCAAACATATACCAACAAAGGGGTTTAGGTTTTCGTGATGTAGTTCTTGCATGACCTTCAATTCAGATAGGAGATCCTTGTCTTTTGGGTCCAACTTTCCTTTTAACTTGAAAGGGATTACAGTCACGAGTTGAGATTTATACCTAAAAAAATGTAAATTGGCATTTTAGATGCATACAACCTGTAACTATTCTAACTTTTTTCTATCATTACATTATAATTATTATTTATTTTTATATTTATTTATTTTATAATGCCTACTCTACGTGTTAATTAGTGTTTTTTTTTTCTTTTGCTTGTATTCCTTATTTGGTACCTATTATCATTAATTTGTACCAGTATTTTTAATCAATTTTCCTTTATTTTATTGACTTATTTCAGTATTTATTTCTTTAAATCTGTATATGTGTATAATTAGGTCAAATAAACTACCAAACTACAAATACTGCAACTAAACAAGCTCACTTATCTGTAAAACATAAATGGCAATTATCAAACGAATTATTTCAAAGGAAGTGCAGAGTCAATACATGATTGATGTTTTTCATTTAATTGATTTAACTTTAATTCAACTATTAAGAGAGACTTAGTGAGATTCTAATTATAGGAGGCTGTTTTTTTATATGTTATGATAATGACCCAATGTGATACTCATTCTTAATGCAAAAAATTTGTAGGTTTGGGATAAATTAAAGGTGGTGTCTTTTTAGGCATATATTGCATAAACACTGCTGTTCAGTTTATCTGATAATGCCATGTATAAGTCACTCAGAACACTTGTTGGCTATGAAAAGGAAACAATAGATAGACAGAGAAATAAAAAAAATTACCTGCCTGAAAAAATTTTCAATTTGTGGTCTGTCATGACCGCTGTGGGCTAGGGATGAATTTACAGAAGTGTGACTGGCATGGTGGCCATCTTGTTTCTGCACTGCATTCCAAGGAATGATGTATGATGAAGCCTCCTGCAACCTGCAATAAAAATGACATAAAACTACAATAAAAATGACATAAAACCACACCAGACGTCATTGCTTCTATGAAAAAAATTAACAATGTAGCAGTCATAAAACAAACTGGTTTTGTGCACGAACAGAGATCTTTGAAGTCAGCTACTTGGCACTGGCTACTTGGCAATAACTTGAACTTGTCATTTGTAAAATAATATAAAGCATTCAAAATAAATTTAATTTTGCTTCATTATTGCAATAATATGAGAAAACTTGGCCAAAAGTTGGTTGCCAACCGACCAACCAACCTACCAAAGCTAATTCCAAGGATCCCAGAAACAATAATCAAGCATTAGAACTAAGTTTCATTGCTTCATTTTTCATATGTAAAAAAATTATAAAGCATTCAAAATAAATTTAATTTTGTTCAAATTTTGCACTAACAGCAAACTTTGAGCATGTGTTAAAGCAATTTTTTGTGGATATTATATATATATATATATATATATATATATATATATATATATTCTTTTATTGACAACGCAATATCAGTGCAGATACATGTGTCATGACACCACAGCTACAAACAAATCATTGTTTGCAAGACCACTACACCCCATGAAATTCCAGACCAATTCACAGTAAGATCACATCTCAATTAAGGTCATGGGATTTTAGCCCATTATCATGATAAAACCACTTCACCTTTAAGACCTATGAACAGATTACAAGACCTATTAATTATGTACTGTCCATTTTGGCCCTACAAATACAATATGGGTGAATACTCGCAAAGCTAAGTGCACAGTGGGGTATAGCCACTAAGAAAAAAGGTATACATTTTCTGTATAATCTAAAAAGCGTACATTTTCTGTATAATCTAACTATGAGGTTGCTGATAAATCTGTATTATTTACAAATAATTTATCATATTATTGGCTTATAGCTGCTTATGTTGTAATTTGGACAGGTCTTGAACGAACAGTCGACACTATAGATAAGCTGACTTTGAGTTCGTGGCTTAATGATGACTCACCTTTTCTTGTGGATGAACACAGCCAGACATAGTAAACCCACAGCAACAACAAGGCAACTACACACAGCTGAGGTGATGGGCACTATTAACTTATTTCCTTCACAAAGTTCATTTTTCCAACCGCATGGTGGAGAATCCGAAGGAATTGACATAACTCCTACTACATTAGTGCCTTTATGATACGCACATCGGGCTATGATATCATATCCTGCTGTGGCTGTGGCTGTGTCTGTGGAGAGAGCGATCTCGCCACGCTTGACTCTCACTACTAATTGCCCCCTGACAGGTGGCATTTAGGACTAAACGTTATCAGAACCACACGCCCCTTGAGCACTCTCCGTGTAGATGCCATTGACATAATTAACATAATTTATCTGTTAACATCGCTGGTGTTTTTATTAGTAAAACATTTGAGATGTATAAAGTGTAAATTTTTTTAATATTTCGGAGTATTACTTAATAGCAAAAAAAGTTATCCTTTTCAGTTAGTACGCCTATAGCTTGAAATACACTTTATTCAGCTCTTCTTCATTGCAATTTAATACTGTTATTAGCTGTATGCAACTACTTTATTACTGGAAATTCTCTACCACTAATTCAGTACAGTTCGATAAACATAGGCGTTTCTCTGTGTTAATAAAGAATATGGTGCACATTGCAGGGGGTGCTTAATTGAGTCATTATATATCTACCATTTCAGATACCCCCAATAGTCCTTATTCGACCGTGAATGTACATTACAATGGTGCCTAGCCCGGTGATCGAATGAATGCCCCATTAGCAATATTCTCAGGGTGCTCAGAGCAAAACTTATGATAAGAATCTGCCCCCGCTACTAAATGTGATAAGATATACCCCCCAAGGATGTATTAGCACAGACTGAGTATACATTTAGTCCTCATACATCGTACATCAAACTGGCTCAGACAATGAGCCATCTCATCGGTCCAGTTATTTCAGTCCTGGGACTCTGATACGGAGTTTGAAGCACCTGATCCTATCTTAATCGAGTGTGCTATCTCGATCTGCGTATGTACTTTAGTTTAGGTGCACCATACTACATATCTCGATGGAATAGCCAATTTTTAAATGAAATAAAGTCAAGAAGAAAATCTTTCTTTGCAAGTTCGCTGTAAATAAATAAAAAACATAGCTTTCAAATCGGAAAAAATTTAATGACAGTACTAGGAACTCAATAATTTTTTTTTTCGTAAGAGCGTGACATGGAAATTATTTAAATGAGAAATATATATATATACACATATCATTATAACGTTATAATACAAGTTATGTACAAAAAAAGTTGATAAGCACAGGTTAAATGAAACAGCACCGTAAACATTACGATAAAATAATCTGTAAGACTAACATAACAGTGGGCAAGACGCACCTTTCTATGCAGCTAGGCCTAAAAAATGTACAAAACAACAACTATACTATGAAATTAAAGACTGTACAGCGATATTCATGAGTATGACATACAAGTGGCAAGACGCTCAACTCGGTATGAAATGTGACATGGTAACATACAAAAGGGTTATTCGATAAAATAAAAATGCGTTAAAAAAGTAAAACTAAAAACTATGCCTAAGTAAAATCATTGCTGGACGGGTCTATTGTTTCTCAGCCGATGACCGATGACATTGGCCACGTCTATCCAGTCGCGCTCCCGGGCAAGGCGCACTCGATACACCCTCGGCTGAGCAGCGTGCTCGCCAGCATGATTTGGCGGTTCCTCAGCCCTGTCAACACCGCCCTCATCCATCTCAATCACGTCGTAGTGCTCATCCAGGGGGGCATCATCCATGTTAGGTCTGCCATTAGGTTGTTCATACATCACTCCATCGTCATCCTCATGTTCAACATCGTCATCATTATCATCATCATTTGCATCAGCAGCAGCATAAACCCTCCAAATGGCCATGAAAAGTCTCACCATGCGCAGTTCATTGACATCAGCTGTGGCATAAATACCCCAAACTACCATCAATAGTCTCAGCAGACGACGCGTGGTGGCATATTGCTGTCTGATCGAATCACGTTTCTGAAAAAAACAATGTCAGTTAACTCGAGCCTTTGGAATTGTATTAAAGTTGTTCCAGTAAGGTATGCAATAATTCTCTCCAGGGTTCATTTATACTTAAATTAGTCCATCACAGACACTAGCATTTACAACTTTACATCGACATTGCAGACACTGACGTCCAAATTTTTTTCATCCGCTGACAAGTGTTCGCTTAGTTTACTACTACAAAGTGTTCTCAAATCACTTTAACTCGTGTAGCTATAATGAGAAATTGAGTATACCTAGACTTGAAAGGGTGTGGTGCTGGGTGGAGTACCTCGATCCAATGTGTGAATGTCACAACAAGTCCAGTTGCAACATTTGGCGATCAGGTGTACTGGATACAGCATTAGTGCAAGACATTTCAAACAGCAGGCAACGGCAAACAGGGGCGGATCATCTGACCTAGCGTGGCTGTTAATACGGGCGTGCAAGTTGACCAAACTCACCAGTATGCAACACGTCATGATCCCTCCAAAAATACTGCTCAATATCGTCCAGACTATCATTCCAGTGCCATAGGTTTTTAGCGATGACTTCGTTCCTATCAGAGGCTCTTCAACAGCGACTACGTCATCCTTAGGGTCACTGACAGTCGTCCTAGTCCATGAAGTGACAGTCACGCGCGGCTTTGAAGATCCAAGGTCGTTCGCCAAACAGCGTGCCCATGGAAAGGTAGAAATCAGTGTCTCACAGAGGTCTGCTGAAAGTCCCATCACAATCACTCTTTCAAATCCCTTCGTATTCGCCATACTTGACATATCGAATTGGCCATCGGTCGTTTTAATGGTCAGCTTCTTGCCTGGCCTATGCACTTCAGCGAAGAATGGAGCTGCATCTGCATCTTTGCAGAGTACAAAACCAGAAGATGAGCAACTACACTGTCCAGTATTGCCACATATCCATGCAGAACATTCCGCCAAGCTCAACAGCAAAACAATCGCGATTTGTCTCATTTTTAACCACCAAAAAAAGCGTGCAACTCAAAATTACCCTCTGTCTCTCCTTGCAGTGACAACTTATGCAACTGAAGTAGCTACTGCAACTGACCTACCCCTATGCCATGTAGCAGTACCCCCCATTGTTCCCCCCCTTACTCACGGTGACCCCAATGCCTAACGTTTGAGTGTTACGTAATAAAACAAAAGACGGTAAAAGTGACCGGCGTCCTAAGACAATGGAAGGAGTATATTAGACGTAGTGTACCCCTGAGTTATACCACATCTGGCCGCGTGGCATCAAGTTGAAAATGTTTAACTTAATACTGGTATTACGTAATAGCTATTTACCCACACAATCAAGTCCAGTTTCAATATCACTATTCATAAACTTAACTGAGCGTCAATTAAAAAATATGGATGTGTGACTTAATTGAATTATATATCTACATATCTACATATCTACATATCTACATACCTACATACCTACATATATATATATATATATATATATATATATATATATATATACACAGTTCGAAGTGCAAAATTTTTATTTATTTGCAAATTTAGCGTTAAAAAACGTCAAGCAGACGAAGCGCTTTTGCTCAATTTAAGATTAGTCATAAGCAAAAAAAGAATGCACTCAAGCCCTTAATGTGGCAATCAACGATGCGATCTGTCACGGGCGGGCTGAGCAGGGGGGGCCGCTGAGGCACTCGCATTGTCCTCCAGCAAATACGATGGTATAAAAAGCATGGGTCTGAAGCCGGAGGGCATCTCAACTCACAGCCTGATCGCATTAGCATACGCTAAGACCTCAGTACCAGCTACAATCGGACAGCCATCACAGAGGCACCTCTAGGAACATCATCAGACTGACTCTCTACGTGTAGTATTTCGTCAGAAAAAAATACAGCCAGGTATGTCACTTTTCATGTATTTTGGTTTTTTATTGGTTTATGCTATAGTACAAATTTAGAAAAAACACCGCTCGTGTAAAATTTTTAAACTTTTATTTCACGTTTTTTCACATACAAATGGTAATACATACATAAAAGACGACATATATATTTACACATTTGGTGTACATTTTCAATACTAACACCTACACATATATGACAATGCCGTAAATACATCAAAATTTAATATAGAAGTAAAATCGATAGGTGTAATTCATTTCCTTTATTTCACTTTTTTTTCACATGCAGACAGTAATACAGTCATAAAAGAGGTCATACATATATATATTTATTTGTGAATTTCGTGTTCATTTTCAATACCAGCAACTGAGCATATGTGACAATGTTGTAAATACCGCAAATTTTAATATAGAAGTAAAATCGACCGTCATAATTTTTTTTTTTAAACATGGAGTATTTAACACCGAAATTAGCCCGTTGTTTCACTCGATTGTGTGTATCCGTTAGCTACGCCGTATAGCATTAAACATTGACTTTTCACATCAGGTATTTCGTATAGCATATTCAAAACACTAGAGGGGCTATATTTCCTACTTCGGTAATATACATATATCAATACATAGTAACCGCAATTAGTAGCAGCTAAATACCTAGAATACGTTACACAATGTCTAAATTTTGATATAAAAGTCATCATTTCTCCTTTGTAGGTGCCCTCGCCCATCGAATCGAAAATCTCGATCAAGTTGGATTCTCCATTCAGCGACGTCGTCCGTACACCGTCAACATCAAGACCAACAGCAGCAGCATCAGCAGTGACAAAGACACCACAGCCACCACCACCACCACCACCACCACCGCCACTGCCACCTCCACCGCCGTCACAACCATGAACAGTGAGGACCATCCAGTGTCCCATGTCGCCGCGTAAGTACGAGTTTTCATTACAATTCACTATGTAACAGTATTCACTCTTGCATCGCTTGGCTGGTTTGCAACGTCTGGTACCATGACTCGCTTTCAGGTACTTCAGAGCATTTGAGGGCATAATAGCCATAACGTATGAAGACGTAATTTCATCATTCCAAAGTATTTCGTACAATTGATTGGTGTTCATGTTAAATAGAGATTGCGAGCGTAGTCGATCTCGAATAGTCCAGGGTATGTCACTTTAGTGAGCATGACAACCGATTCCTTTAGAGGCGATTTGAATCGTAGTTCGATTCTCACGCATCCCTCCCTAGTCACTGGGTAGAATTCGTCATAATTTTGAGGGGCTAAGTCAATGACGAATAAGGTATAGCCGTCTCTATATTCCTCTCGATTTATTCTCGCATTGCTAGCGTAATTCGGTTTCCCCTTGTAGAGTTCGGAGTAGCAGTGTAGGTACTTATCTTCGGAGAAATCCAAGTTCAGAGGTCCTCTCGGAGTAGGTGTGCCCGATAGACTCACATTGATGAAAGTGATGTCGTAGTGCATGAAATTGTAGGGGTTCTTGGTTAGGCTCCCTCCCATGGACTCCCCTGACACAAAGCCTAAGACAATTTTACTGGGTACTCGTCCATTAAACGCATCTTCGATGTAATAGGAAGAAGTGTCTCTAGCCAAGTTGAACTTTCGTAACTCCTCTTTGGTATAGAAATATTTCGCTCTAGAAATTTCCTTCAGCATTACATCCTGGTGACCGAGTAAAATGAGACCTGAGGGGGTCACGTGTTTCAGAATAAGAGTAATATCGACAATCTCCAGCTTGTAATCAGTGGTCTCTCGATTAGCACTCTGTAGTCTAAACTTGTTTGACGTTGGTGTGAGATTCAGGTCAATAGTAACACCGTTTAGTAGATATTTGTTCGCTTTAAACACATCGACATCGACTTTCCCTAAAAGTTCGACTGTTCTACTTCCACTCATGGCAGAGGCTCTCTTTTTAAGTCCACTGTTACTTCCAAATGCGAGGCTGACATCATTCATGAATCCGGTGGTGTCCTTGTGAAACAGCGAATTTTCCAGTTCCGAGTCATTTAGTTCAGTCTCACCCAGCAGGGTGTTCATGAGAGCCTTGTAGCTGTAGCCTGTCTGACCCCCTGTCACCACTCTGTCATTAAGTCGCACTTCCACCTGATCCCAGAGTGCATGGGCCAAGTTGTTAACAGGCCCCACACTCCATACGCCTTCATCTGCCTCAACCGCAGACTCGTCATTGGCTGCAGCAGCAGCTGAAGCATCAGCAGCAGCGGCTGAAGCAGCAGCGGCCGCATCTTCACCTCCCTCTGGTAATCTCGAACCATCGCCCCTTACAATTCTCACTCGGGTCGATAGGTAGACATTTGATAAGTCGATATACGAAGTACCCACACCTGGTACGTGAAATTTTACATCGCCCTCGGCAGAAAATTGGTTGACTGGTTTATGGGTCAGGTATTTAACATCAGTTACTCCGAGGTTACTCACTGGTACGCTGAACAAATTTAATGTGTCCTCATAGGCTAGGTCTGATGACTCTAGCACCTTTTCACCGCTTGACATGACGAGTGAATACGTCGTTGATCTTCGGAATTTTCTTGCTAGTAGTCCCAGTCAAACTTTGCCTCCCTCGTTTAAGACGCTGTGCTGTCAACTTGTTCCGCTGGTGGACTGAGCCTCCTCGCTCTCTTCCCGAGTTTTTATCACTTTTTGTAGTCAGCTCACCCTGGGTCCGTGCCTGGGTCTGTACCTGGGCCTGGGCCATGTCATTAGACTGTTCTATCGGTGACACCACTGTCAGGGGTAAATTTTCATTGTTCTTATTTCCACCGCTGTCACCCTCCTTGCTTCGTTTGATGACAACGGGCCTCGGTCTATTAGACCATAGAGTGGTGTCCCCCACAGTTTTCCTGAAATGCTCTATCCATGGTTCGGCCTTCATGGCTGCTAGTGATTTGTATCTTTCTTCCATATCAGCTCCAAAGTACACTTGGTAGAGTTTTTTGTCTCACCGTTAAACTCTCCTAATAATTTGCCTCTCGAATCGCAGAGTTCTATCGAAAGATGTCTAACGTCTGACACTCGCAGTGGAACGTAGAGCACTGATTGAACTCGAGCAAAACCGTGTCTCTTTATCTCTCCCATTGGTATGGAGCGTAGTACTGGACTGTAGGTATCGCCTACCACAGAGCCTTCTAGCTGGGGACAGTTCACATACATGACATCCCACTTGGTGCGGCCACTATTCCCTAGCGGTACAGCTATGTCCACTAGTCCGAGGTACCAGCGACCACCAGTTAGGCCATTCTTAGGGGGTGTAAATACCTCTGGCATTTGCACAGTGAAGCGGCCTGCATCGTTGTCTGGGTTTATCCCCAGCGTCTGGTCGCTTACCAAGTAAATTAACATTTTTTGGTTCTATTTCGAAGTGTATTCTTCTTTTTCTTCTTCTTCTTCTTCTTCTTCTTCCACTTTTCACTGTCTCCCCTTCCTCTTCCTCTTCCTCAGAGACTTGATTCTATCGCTGGGTAACCACTGGTTGTATTTACTAGGCCAAGATTGATATTTAACAAGGCTCTCGCTCGAACCGTCTGCTCCCACTCTCGTTTTGATCACTTTCTCTATTTTGAAGAATGCATCGGGGTCAAATCTCACCGCAACCAGCTCATTAGAATAGAAAGGTCCTGAGACACGATCACCTCCGTAATCTGTCAGGTAATAAACGGCTACGCCGTCAGAAAATTTTCTAGCTCTTACCGTGAAGACCTCACCGGTAAACTGTTCATCATACGAGCGAGAAAAATTTTTTTGTCTATGATAGGACGCTCTCACTTTATCTCCAATGGCGAATTTGTAGACGCTTCGTTTCCTGTTTCTCGCCGAAGTTACGGCCTTCTTGAAAGCAGCTGCCAGACCTGAGGTATTTCTAGTGACGTACTGGTAGTCCCAAATTGACTGCTCATTGCTCTCATTGACCTGCCATGGACTGACGCCTATGCTCGAATGAATAGTACGATTGTATGATGACACTATATCCTGAAACTCTTCGATGTATGCGTAACTGTTACTGAGCTGAAAGAATTGGAACAGTCGCTTCTTCAGACCCTTGATCATTGCCTCGGCGTAGTTAGCCTTGGTTTCAGTGTTGGTGTAAATGAGCCTCACTCCCCTCTCGTGTATTATCGAGGTGACCATCGTATTGGTAAATTCAGTACCCCTGTCACTCCTTAGGAATCGAGGTAATGCATCTCCAGCCTCAGCTGCGGTAAATATTTTCCGGAACCCGTCACTCATGTGTTTCCCTCCTTTACTCTTAAGGGGCTCTGCTCTACAGTATCTTGAGAAGACATCGATTGTTACCAGAATGTAGGCGAATCCATCGTTCGCTTTTGTGAATCTCTCACCATTGAGCACTAGTAGATCGCAATCCCACAGGTGATTGATGCCTGGTGCAATTACTCGGCGATACCTGGTAGGTTTTTGACGAGCCTGCTTGTGTAATGACACAATGTCTTGAGACTTGGCCCAGTCATTGATCCTGTTGAGACTTATATCGTATCTACCTTCTCTCTTGATAACAGCGTGTAGTTTAGATGGACTCGTGAAACTACCTGGTGATTTGGTGCTGTAAAATCGTCTCGTTAAATACGCATCTATGTCTCTAGGTAACACCATTATGTTGCTTTGACGTGTATCCAAAACGTTCGACGCTTCTTCATAGGCCTCGGCCTCGGCCTCGGCTTCTGCTTCTGCTTCTGCTTCAGTTCAGCCTCCAACTTATTCCTCTTCCTTTTATTTGAGGTAGATACCTGCGTGGGCGTAGACGTAGACACGAGTGAGACTTCTGCTTCTGCTTCTGCTTCTTCCTTTTCTACTTCTGCTTCTTCCTTTTCTGCTTCTTCCTCTTCCTCTTCCTCTTCCCTTTCTTCTTCTTCTTCTTCTTCTTCTACATCTCTAGAGAGACGATTTTTCAAGTAGTGCAATATTCTCCTCAATTTTATATTGGAAATAAGCTTCAGGGGTACATCGTGGTCTAACATGAGACAGTACAGCTTGTTATGGTGTAGAGGTACTGGATGTGTGCTAGATTGAGTGTGAAGTAGCAGCCCTGTGTAATCAACATCACCGGCTACAAACCTATTCTCAACCTCGCCCTCACCCTCACCCTCACCCTCTCCTTCTTCTTCTTCTTCTTCTTCTTCTTCTCCACCCGTCTGTATCGACGGCGATGTTGTGAGTAGATATAGTATGGTGCGGGCCTTATCCTCATGAGTTTTATAAACCAGTTCGGCATTGACCTTTCTCAATATTGATTCGTACTCGTCATTGACCTTAGCATCGACATCGCCCATGCGGTTGTCATTACCGACGTAATTACGTTGCCGATCTCGAGGTGTGTTGTCATTCGATTTCTCTGTATCACTATCGGCATCATTCACAGATCTAGAGTCAGCGTAAGCGCCAGTGTCGACGTCAACATCGGCGTCCGGACGCGTTCGACCACCGTCGACAGAGAGAGTGGACGATTGCGTCGACGGCGCCCCTATTACAGCAGTATTTCCATTGCTAGCGGCCCCCCCACCGTTTCCAGTGAGCCTTCCTCCCTTATTCGAAGACGCGCTAAAAACTACAGCCTCTTCCGACTGTCGCAGGGAGGGCGACTGGCCCGCAACAGCTGTTGCGGCCAGTCGCCCGGGCTCATCTGACGACTTCTTTCTATTGGCCTCTACCAGATTTTCGTATTTTTCCTTGGGTATCACGTAGACCTTCCGGTTAAATTTCATCGTCATATTCCGAGTCATCGTGACCTCTGTCGTGACCGTAATTAGAACTGTCAATGCGGTCGGAAAGTAATTTCTTCAGGTAAGGTAGACAGTGCTCCAAAAACTCTACAATGGTCTTGTAGTGTGTCACGTAAATTCGTTTCAACTGATCCCTAGTAGAGGCATCAATCCTAATTGTAGAGGTAGAGGTAGAGGTAGAGGTAGAGGTAGAGGTCGAGGTAGAGGTAGAGGTAGAGGTAGAGGAGGAGGAGGAGACTGATGTTGAGACTGATGGCTCGGTCCCTACTCCTATTCCTACTCTTGCTCTTGCTCTTGCTCCTACTTCAACCAAACGTGCCACCTTCCTGAGCACTCGCTTGGTGCGACTTAACTCGCTCAACGTGTTACTAGAAAGCTCGAGGTTTCCTTCCAATGTATTTAGGATCACTTCAGTCAGGCAGAGTACATGCTCTCTGGTGGCATCAGCCAATAGGGTACGACTCAGGTGCGCTGTCATCCTGTACGTACGTATTAAAAGCTCTAAAAAACTGATGCACTTCTCAACTCTCTTCGACATTATTTACGCGTGTATAGCGTTAGAGTCTCCCCGGGTAGAATAGAGGTGCTCAGCCGTACGTCCTCGTCCCCAGAACTGGTCAAGTTGTTCACTACGAGGTATCCGCGTGGCTCGCGAGTGGCGTCTTCGTACGCTTCGACTAGTCTCTTCGGAGTGCCGGGGAACATCTGACGTGAGAGGAGGTGTATCTGTTGTAAGTCTCTACACGTTTTCATTAATATCAAGTAGCTAGCGTTGAGACTGATTGTTCGAGAGTATCGTGACTGATGGTAGACGTTTTGCGATATCATGATAACTGAGATACGACTATGGTGAACGTCTCTAGTGAAAAGAGAGCACATTTCACTAGATTTACATATCTCGTCCATGAGATCATCGAGTACCAGCAGACTGTGGCCTTCATCAGTGGTGCTCTTCAGTTCCTCCACAATCTCTCGAGTTGGTAAACCGTGGTGAGTTGTTAGATTGCTCACGTCAGCCTCTAGAGCGTCAAATTTTTTCTGATGCACACCATACGCGTAAAGTATTTTTTCTGGCGGTATCGTGTACATCAGCTCGGCGTGTCTCAGGATGGCTAGAGTCAGAACCGTTTTACCCGACATTGATGGTCCCGCAATTATAGTTGAAGAGGGCGACTCGAAGGCGAATATAGCTTCTCCCCCTTGCTTCTCCATGATCAAATGACAAATTATTTTTTAAAAATACTCTTTTTTCTTTCTTTACAGATTGGCCGATCAGGTCATGAAAGACTTACAGGATCTAGTGAGAAGCGGTAATAACCAGGGGGTGAGAACTGACGCAGGGGTCGATGCTGTGACTGAGGGTAAGGTAGAGGTAGAGGTAGAGGCTGAAGTCGAGGAGGAAATGGAAACTGATGAAGCGCTAGATGCCTCCTTGACCTTAAGCGTCGCTCAGACTCTAACGTCAACACCCGAACCCGACCCCGAGCTCGAACCCGAGCAGAAACAGAAGTCAAAGTCGACGCAGAAGTCAAAGTCCAAGGCCAAGTCGAAGGCCAAGTCAACGTCCAAGACCAAGCCAGAGTCCGAGTCCAAGTCGACGCCTACCCTCACGAGAGCTCAATCGCGAGCTCAATCGAGAGCTCAAGCGAAAGCTCAAGCGAAAGCTCAAGCGAAAGCTCAAGCGAAAGAAACGCCTCGGGTTCGGATTCAGACCCAGGACCAGTCTCAGATCCAGACTCAGGCTCACACTCGGGCTAGTACTCAGGTACCCCGGTCGTGCTCTGTCGATGTAGTAAGTCCAACTTCGACAGTATTGCCCGGCGCATGTGCCTCAACGAGGACTGTGTCTGCGAAGGTGACCACGTCGACGGCGCCCTCGATTGTGGCAGCAACAGTGATAGAGGCAGTAACAGTGGCAGTACCAGCTGTAGTAGCACCAGCGACAGTGACTAACACTCGTGTGCCAGCTCTACAGTGGTCTGGAACAGTACTATCGCCACTAACTGCGCAAACTGCTGTACCCTCCACCAGTATGGCAAATCACCTTAATTACGTGTCCTTTTATGCATCCGACGAGTCTGGCGAATCGGACGACGCAGCCGAGGCATTCGAGGAAGAAGATGAGGTAGAGGATGAGGACGATGAGGATGAAGAGGATGAGAAGAAGTCTAGCGATGAGTATGGAGGTAGAGGCTGGAGTATGGTTAGATGTGCGGGCAGTAGCCAGCCAAGTGAGGCTGAGGCTAGAGATGAGGCGATGGAGGTCGACATTGCGACTCTCACGTCTGGATATGTTGACACAGGGACGGAAGAAGAAGAAGACGAGGTCATGGAGGGAGTTGAGGAGGGGTGGAGTGGGAGTGATGATGACAATACTCTACGCTCAGTTGAGAGCGAAATGCTTAAGGTTGGTGATGATTAACTGAGAAAATACTAATTTCTTTTTGTGTCAAAAAAATTAATAAAATTTGTCTCAGCATTACGGTAATTTTTTTATTTATTTTTTTACAGCGTTTCGGACAGCAGTTACGTTACCACCGGAAAAGATCCAGGGAGCTTGAGGAATTTTTTGCATGCTTCACCTCCTCCAAGACTGGCGAGCCCTCAACTAAAAAAAGAAAAGTGGACCATGAGTGAGTTTGTGTTCTGTAAATAACTTCCTTATTTCATTTTTTTAAAAGCGTTAAAATCCAGTGTCATAATAAGTATTTCTTTTTTCCACTACAGAGGACACCAAGCAGCGTCAGCATCAGCATCAGCATCAGCATCAGCATCAGTATCAGTATCAGTATCAGTATCAGCATCAGAGGCATCAGAGGCATCAGAGGTATCGGCATCGATATCAACAGCAGCAGCAACGTCAGTAGGAGTATTGAGGGGTGGAGAGAGTCTTCTGGAACCAGTGAATGAGATGAAGAATGAGAATGAGAATAGAGCTGAGACATGTGGTACGAGACATCGTGTGGTTGACGTGTCAGAAGTTAACGGCGATGGTGAACCGACGAAGAAGAAGAAGAACATGAAGAACAAGAAGGCGAATAAGCCGAGCGCCGAGAAAGAGAAAGAGTGTCGTGATAAGCGTGATGACATCGGACATCAGAAACCTAGTGCGTTAGTAGTTACACATTTTAGCATGGGCTCTATAACAGGAGTAATATGTATATATATATATATATATATATATATATATTTTCTATATTCGCCAAAATTTACTGAAAAGTTTTTTTCCACTGTTTTTTCAGGCTGAAGGAAATTTTGCAGTTAGACACAGGAACAGGAACAGGAACAGGAACAGGAACAGGACTAGACACAGGAGTAGGAACAGGCTCAGGAACAGGGACCTCATGCGAACAAGAATTAGACAGAGATCTGGATGTGGATCTTAGCATGGACATGGACATGGACCTGGACCTGGATCTAGAAGAGCTACATGATGGAAATGAAATGAGGCTGCTTCTAGACATTCTGTATGACAATAATATAGTGGGAGATGGTAGTGGTGAGGGTGATAATAATAATGTGCCTATTTTAAATGATGCTGATGATGCTGATGATAGAGATAACAATGATGATGATGATGATGATTTTGAAGGTAACATGGTTTTTGATGGAGATGATTACTCGGTGAATTTCCACCGTCACATTAACGTAGAAAATATACGTGACCTCGAGTTCGATGGAGGGGCAGTACGGGAGACTGTGTATCGTGTACACTTTAATGCTAACTGGGCCGGTGTAAATCTAGTCGATATAATGGGTGGACTTGAGGGAGTGATCGATGACATTGTCACCAGACTCAATGAGAGTTACAATCCTCATGATCTGGTGAGATTTTTCATTCAAAACGAAGCTTTTTACAGCCCCCATACCTTAGGACTCATGCCTCTACACCAGCTCAATATTTTCAAAGTTCTCGAACTGCTGGAAACCTTACTTCAATCGGATGACGAGTTGTACTTGGATGAGCCTCTCGAAATCCACATTGGTGTTATACGCAATCCTCTAGGTGCTGGTAGGAGTGAGGGCCTCAATTATGTTGATGACCTGCATAGACTTCGATGTATATGCAAAATAAACAATAGTGACAATTTATGTCTATCAAGGGCGATTGTGGTGGGAATAGCCAGGGGGGATCTCAGTGAAGCTCCTTCGACTGATCGGGTGTTACATCAGAAGGCAAGAACTAAATACTACACAATGATTAATTCAAGACGAAAGTTACAAAAGGTGGAGGCTGTGAGGTTGCACACGCGTGCTGGGTTCGATCTAGGTTACGTGCCCTCATTCACTGACATTCCCTCTTTCGAGCGGGAGGCAAATACACGTATTGTGGTTTTTGGCCGGGGGTCAGGTGTTCGTCCTCTCTATGTGGGTGTTGAACAGCGCCAGAGAACAGTTTACCTGCTTTACGTCGAAGATCCTCTGAGGCCTACAGCTGTAGGACACTTCCACACCATCACCAAAGTGAATTGTCTCTTTGGAAAGAGCTCATTTTGTTCGAAGTGTCTGCAGCCCTATGACAAGCGCTATGGTCACAGTGGTTGTGAACAGTGTGTGTCATGTAGAGGTGATTCATGTGACATTGTTAACTCTGAAAAACACTCATGTACCACGTGTAACCGCTTCATGCGATCCACGGAGTGCGCCCGTCGGCATCTCGAAAATGGTGTCTGCTCCAGTACACACAGATGCAAAGCATGCGGTGTGTACTATATTCCATCTCGTGAACACCGATGCGACATGCGCGAGTGTCGTATTTGCAAGCAGTGGGTGTCTGGGGTCCATTTTTGCTACATCAGACAGCAGCCCCCGAAAGCTGTGTCCTACAAATATATGTTTGCTGATTTCGAGACTGACCCCACAACTGAATATCACACTCCTAATCTACTCTGCGCTCACTGGGAATGCGAGCACTGTATCGACTACACTTACAGGGAGAGACAACACTGCGCACACTGTGGCACAGCCTGTCCGAAATGTTCGGCTCTCGTCTCGCGCAATATTGCCAGGGGTCACCCTGAGAGAACACTCTGCATGGATGATGAAACCTGTGGAATGAGGTCCGTACGCTTTTTCGGCGATAACACCGCCACTGAGTTTTGCGAATTTTTTTTCACCAGGGAATTTGAGGGTTATACACTCCTTTTCCACAATGGGCAGGCGTATGACGCGTATTTCATCGCTAAGTACATCTTCTGTACCATGCGCAAAATGCCCCGAGTAATTTACAGGGGGAGCAAGATCGTTGCGATCGACACTGGGAAGTTCCGAGTGATCGACTCTCTAAACTTTCTGACGTTCCCCCTGAGTCAGATGCCTAAAGTTTTCGGCCTGCAGGGTGTTAAAAAGGGCACGTTCCCAGTCTTTTTTAATCAGAAGGAGAACTGGGACTACGTGGGGCCTATGCCTCACCCCTACTGCTACCGTGTGAACAGCATGAAGCCTAAGGCTCGTGAAGAGTTCATGCAGTGGTATGTACAGCAACGGGGTAAGGTCTTTGACTTTAAGAAAGAACTACTGGCATATTGCGAAGATGATGTGAACATTTTACAGGAAAGCTGTAACGCATTCAGGAGCTGGCTTTTGGGTATCACATCGCGTGATGAGGTGGTGGACATCGGAGAAGGGGGTGAACAGAACACCAAGACTATCGGTGTTGATCCCCTTCAATATAACACACTGGCCAGCGTATGCATGGTTACGTACCGATATCTGTTTTTAACAGAGAAATATTCAGTCGAGCTGGAGGATGGTCGTACAGTGAAGGGTTTCCTTCAAAACGATAAGTTAAAGCTAGTGGGGGATGAGGGAAATGTTATCAGCAGTGAGGAAGTGGAGGTGCGCTCGATGCAGTTTGAATCGACACCTTTTGCCAGAATGCCATCTTGTGGTTTTGCTGGTATTGATGCTCACAGTCGCTCGTCCATTGTTTGGCTTGAATATGAGTCACAACGGCTGGGAGTACCCATTCAGCATGCGCGCAATGGTGGCGAGCATCGTGTGAGGAATCAGACTAGTGATGGGTGGTTAAAGTTAGATGGATACTATCTCGATGTAAAGACGGGGCGCGCATCGGCGTGGGAATTCTATGGATGTGTGTTTCATGGTTGTAAATGGTGTTTTGGTGGAGCGAAAGCCATGCCCAATGTACGACACCCCCATACTGGCGAAAGTCTCAAGACTCTCTTCATGCGAACTGAAGCAAGGCTAAAGTATCTGAGGTATGTACTCAAACTCGAAGTTCACACTATGTGGGAATGTGAATACCATGCGATGTTGAAAAATAATCGGAGGCTACAGGAGGTTGAAAGTACGTGCGAGATGCTTCCACGTCTCGATCCCCGTTCTTCTTTCTACGGGGGGCGCGTAAATGCAGTGAAACTTTACCACGAGGCCAAAGATGGTAAGAAAATCGGATACGTTGACATTTGCTCGTTGTATCCGATGGTTCTGAAAAACGATGTCTTCCCTGTGGGGATTCCAGAGGTCATCGTGGATCCTCAGACAACCGATATCAGTACCTACTTTGGTCTCGTCCAGGCACGCGTTCGCCCCCCTAGGGGTCTATACCACCCGTGTCTCCCTGTGCGCCTCAATGGTAAACTCTTCTTCCCTCTCTGTGTTAACTGTGCTCGGAATTTGTCTAAAGACCCGTGTAGCTGTTCAGATGAGAAGCGGGACCTCACTGGTACATGGACTACGGTGGACCTCCAAGATGCCCTTCTTGTGGGGTACACTGTCATAAAGGTGTACGAGGTATATCACTTTAAGGAGCGAACCAAGTTTGATCGTACTCAAGAGACCCCCGGACTGTTTTCGGACTATGTCAACATGTTCTTGAAAGGGAAACAGGAAGCTTCGGGGTGGCCGTCTCGAGACATGAGCGACACTGAAAAGAATGAGTACATCAAGCAGTATGAGTCAGTCGAAGGTATTCGTCTTGATGAGACCAACATTGAGTTTAACCCAGGAAAAAGAGCAACAAACAAGTTGCTCCTGAACAGCTTCTGGGGCAAGTTTGGCGAAAACAATAATCATCGCACTCATCAATTAGCCGAGCGAGGGGTAGACATTTTCAAGTTAATAACCAATCCTTCAGTATCTCTGAAAGGGATGCACATTTTGGACGAGAAGAGATGTATGTTGGAGTACTGTAGTTCAGAGGGCTTTCTCCCCGAAATGTCGCATGTAAACGTGTTCATAGCGGCGTTTACAACTGCCAACGCGAGAAGTCGTCTATTCAATGTGCTCCACAATCTAGGCCGCAGAGTCCTTTATTTCGATACAGACTCAGTTGTCTATGAATATGACGAGAGAAACCTTCGTGAGTACACACCTGACATGGGTGATCATTTGGGGCAGTGGACAGACGAGTTGAAGAAGGATCAGTTTATATCACGTTTTGTCAGCAGTGGCCCCAAATCATATGCGTATCTGACAAATGATGAGGAAAGGACAACAAAACTCAAGGGTTTTACGCTGAACCACGAGGCAACAAAACTCTTAAATTTCGAGAGCATTTGCCGACTGGTGCTTTTTTGGGCTGACCCCGACAACAATCCACTGCCCTCTGATGAACAGCCCCATGTTCAGGTGACCTATAACAAAATTAGACGTAACAAATACCAGTTTAAACTTTTTAATCGTGAGGAACTCAAGAAATTCAGAGTTACCTACTCGAAAAGACGACTTCTACCAGGCACGTTTGACACCGAACCCTTTGGGTTTTAGGGTGAGATATAAGTAGAGTAGTCATGTTACCTTTTTTCAATGTCCACTGTTACACTCTACTTCGTCTATAAAAAAATGTTTATGTTAAATGTAGTAAAACGATTTTTTTCCATTAGAGCATGTTTATTAATTATTTAACGTTTGAATCACCATACATGTACTTATTTTTTCCCCCCTACAGTATCATTTCCAGTTATGCCCGATGTTCGGAGCTTTATTTTTATATATTCAGTAGAGTATACGTACCTGAAATGAATGATTTAATGATTTAACGAATGATTGACTGAATGAATGCATGATTTAACGTGTGATTGACTGAATGAATGAATGAATGAATGCGCGAATGCGGTTTTTTTCAGTATCGATTCTTGTTTATTAGTGGTCATATACCAGAGAATTTTGACTGTGATATACATATATAATACTGACTGTTGACTGTTGACTGTTGACTGTTCAGGTAATATATGAATAAACCTATGTGAATGTAAATATATATATTTAAATGTCAATTACCGCAATGTTTGTAACTCCTCCTCCTTTTATTTGATATAATGAATGTAACCTGTCTTTTCTACGTTTGCTGTTGTAATAAAATATGGCCATTGAGCTTTTTTAAAACCGGAGATACTGACTTAATTTTATTTCGTGTTGGAGTGTCTCCTGAATATTTAGCTGTTAATGATGATGATGATGATGATGATTTTTTTTTTGTAAGCCTTTTTTGAAAATCACAGGCCACTTTTTTTACTAAGAAATTGAAACAAAATCGATTGTTTGAAATTTGAGAATATTTATTAAGTCATCAAAACGAATAAACAAATCACACTGTTCTAATGAGGCTGAGGTGGAAGGACATTTGCCTGTTGAATTTCATTGTCTCCTCTTTTTACTACTAATTCATAGCAAGAATCTATTAACCGTTCTGATACAAGTTCAGAAGGTGTTACAGACTTTACAACCTGCTCTTCAATTTTAGCAATTCCATCTACATAAGTGAAAATATCATAAATTTCACTTAAGAAATACAGTCTCTTGTGATTGAGCATGGACGAAACGGCCTCAACAATCCGCAGAACATTGACCTTGGTTACTTTCTCCTCGATGGTCTCCCTGACTAGCGCTGCTGAAGGAGGCATGATAGTCATGTCATCCACGTCATAACCGGTCTCCTTCAATAACACGTTGTAGTACACTCGTTGAGTAATTTCGAGCTTAGAAGGTCTCAATAGCTGTACAGCCTCTATGGTGTAGGAGGAGGGGTCATTATCCTCTCCAGGTGAAGACTGAATGTAGTTCTGCACTGCCATTTCACACTGTTCACGATCCATGTACACATTTAGAGACTTGAGACCTCTTTTTTCAATAGACCATCTGTAGCACTTGACAGTGGGGCACTCTTCAAGATGTTTGTATTTGTCACTGTCATTTCCACCACTCTGAGGTGTGCTTATAACATGGTCAATCTTGTCAAGCGAGGCGTGAAGTTTTTCGAATTCCTCACGGCGTAAATTGATTGTTTTGCTGTGTAGAAATTCGGTCACACTGGCAATGCTCTCCTGCTCTACCTTAGGGTGTAATATGGACAAAAAGTATAGTTCTTCCTTGTCATGCTTCTGGAACTTCGTGATCATCAGAAACTGCTTCTTGGTTAGGCGTTGCTCCATGGCTTTACGATTCACAATCGCATCAAGCAGGTTATCGGCTGATTCTCGGATTTTCTCGAAAGACTTCTTCGCGATGTGAACATTACGCCACTTGCCTGTATCGTCGTTGTATCTGGATATGGTTATGTAACCAGTCTTGTATTGCAGAGCCGCGTGTGCGATGACTCTCGTCTTCTCTGACAGGCAGATGGTCATTCCACTGGAACCCTGAGGAGTCTGGGCATTGAGCTGGCTGGTAGTCATGCTGTTTATCGAGTGATTCTTTGTTTTCACGAAAGAAGCGAATGACTCTAGGACTCCGGGCTTGAGTTTATATACGACACAGGGTCAACGTTAGCGAGGGCATTCATGCAAATGTCATGGTAATGCGACCCTAACACCCAATCGTTTTACTGTATCATATTGAACTGGCCAATTTCGACATGCCTCAGAGTGTAGCAGGGGAGAGTGGACCAATCAGCTGCGTTATCATATCGCTCTAGCGGTCTAACCAATAGCAAACATTCATCAGGGTTTACGTGTAGACAGCGTGGGCTGGGGCAACATAATTCCCAGTGATGATGAGAGGAGTGCGGTCCACAAATTGCTATCACCATTGCGTAAAGAGAGGTTGGCTATACACGTGATGATTACGATATATAGAATCACCACTTGGCAAATGAAAATAACCTCATTCTTCGGGAGAATTCTACCGAAAAGTTTCCAATTGCTGGTGCTTGTGACGGAGTAAATATCGGCGACATCAGGAGTGTCATGTGCTGTAGAACTTATTCCCGAGTTTTCATGTGTTTCCTCACTAGGATGAAGAGGTAAACCCTCAATGAATTTTCCTGTAACGTCCTCACCTTCCATCGCGCAGAGTACAAATGATTGAAATAATCGATGTATTTACATTGTCCCATAATAAACATAGCCTAGGGGTGAACATAGTTGTCCCATAGTTGTCACATGACCCGGAGCTAATAAATCATGGGCAGTCCAGCCCTCAATGGGGGAGTATAATTAGTAGCGGCAGTCAAGCGTAGCGAGATCGCTCTCTCCACAGCCACAGCCACACCCACAGCATGATATGATATCATAGCCCGATGTGCGTATCATAAAGGCACTAATGTAGTACTCCTCCTGGCCAAACTAAACCTTGCCAGTCATTTGCATCTTCTGGTCGGTGATGTTTGATTAGCTTATCCTTGGCAGCTGAATATGTCATTATGTGAACTGTCTGCAAATTACAAAAATGATCCAAAATTTTTTATTTATTGGTTACAGTGTCACTAATTCAGGGGTAAAAAGGAAACACTTTTTTGTATTGCAATACAAAAAAGTGTTTCTTATTTACCCCTGAATTACCATTTATGTTGCAGGTGATAGTTAAGGGAGCCTGTTTAGTTGCAGTAGTTGTAGTTTGGTAGTTTATTTGACCTAATTATACACATATACAGAGAAATAAAGGCAAACATAACTACACACAACATACTACAGTACAATTATTTAAAATATAAAGAAAAAATGGGTGGTCAGCTATATGACATGTAGCGCTTACAGGGATGCCACCTTGAATAAGGGAAACAAATAAACAGATTTAGATATAAATAAATAAATATTTAATTTAGTAAATAAATTAAAGGAAAATAGATTACAAATAATGATACAAATTAATGATAATAGACTACCAAATAAGGAATTCAGTCAGAAGAAAAAGAAAAAAAACACTTTAAAATTCTCTATTTTTTTCATTTGTACATGCACACCACTATAAAAGTGGTCTGTCCATAGAATCATAAAGTAATTAATTTAAAAGCATTGCAATGATCTGTCAGCCAGTGGGACATGGCGATTCATCAAAATACTCATCCGCAAAAATTAAGTCTGCACATTTTCTTAGTGTTTACATTTTTTTATGTAATATTTGCTGCTGAAAAACAGTTCCTTAATCAATATTAATGGGCCATACACAATGTCCTATGGACACTTTGACCATCAATCTAATTTCGCACAAACAGAAAATTCAATAACATTTCTAAAAGAGAATAGCAAAGTAGTAAAAATGTGTCTGATTTCATTTACCTGTCCATTTTGTGCCATTGTTACGTCATAATCAGCATTTCTGTCACCATTTTTGTCAATGGTAACCTTTCCGGATATCCCATCGAATGAAAAACCAATAATATTTTCAATAACTTTGAATCCATCGTCTGGAGGAAAACCTTGTTCAAGAGTTCTGTTTACTCCATAAGCCCAGAGTAGTAAGGCATCATGAATATATCCTGTAATGAAAGATTTATGCAATCATCATGACTATAAAAAAGATGGCATCACATTCTTCAGAATATGATGAAATTTAACTAGGTATCTCACCTAAAGACTAGGGCTGTACACCGGTTCTCGATATACCATTTGCACCGGTACAAGGATAACGATGCGGGTATTGATTATCGTTATTCATAAAAACGATGTAATTAAGCAGTATGCAGAGGGGCGTTTTTGAGAAAACAGGACAACTGCTACCTAGATGTTCCAGTGTTTTTGAAGAAAAATATCAGCCCGATTAAATTGAAATGACATTAAACAACAGACTGGAATTATTCCATAGAGATTTGTTCATGATATTTCATTGTAAATTGTCATTTACTGTAGGCTTTCTTTAATTCTCCTATTGATACAGCTTAGCGATACGTATCATGATACGTAGCTTATCGGTTTTACTGTATCGTGAGTATGTATCTTATCGTTGAAATGATAAAGGTGTAGAGCCCTACTAAAGACCAGTTGTTAGCGCAACCTTTTTAACAATAATGATTGGGCAGCAATCTGGCTGCCCAGAATAAGACCTTGTCAGTACATAAATTTAATCTGTGCACCTGGTATGGAGTGTTACTCGCATGCTACAAAACGCACAGTGATGGGCAATTTTGGAAATTTTGCCTTCAATGTATAGGACGTGTGATTATCGGGCACATTGCAAGACCACTGACTCGTAGTTTGGGCCACTGGCACTCAGTATAAATTTTTTTTATTTCTTATAATATATTGTAGAGGATACCACTGGCATTATGATGCCATATTTGTAAATAGTGATGCAATTTTGTACTTCAAAACTTGGGTTATTAGGATGTCTTAGCGCTGATCATACGAAAACCTTTCATGGAGATATCGACAAAACTCATTAAGTGACTGATTGAGTTTAGGATCCACTGTCAGTTTTGATTCTCAGAAATTGATATGAAAATAATATATATTATAATGAATCAATTAAAAACAGTTAGAGCATGTTAGAAACCTCATCAGACCTCTTCAAGACAGGAATCTCATAGAGCATCGCTTAAAATGACCTTTGCACAAACCACCTAAAGTGTCATTCATCCGACACATAACATCCACACATAAGCATCAAACCATTAACAAACACCTCAGCAAGTATGCATCACCATAGACTTGCATATATTGATTTGAGCAAATAAAATCCACACCTACCTGCATAGTTGCTCACAACATCAATAGATGCATCAGGTCTTATGTGATCCCAGCTATCAAAGACTGGAGACTGAAAAGCATCGATTACTTGTTGCCTGAATTCATCCCATCTAGGTCCTTTGGGCACACTGACCTCAAGGTCAATGACCCCTTCGTAAACCTCTAGACCTACTTCTGGTCGGAAGGTGGGCTGCAAATCCCATGGCAGCTCCGTTTCTGTTCCAATGTAGGCAAATCCTGTTTAAATTTCATAGATTTTCAATTGTAGTAACAGCATGTTAGGTTTTCATCAGCTAATTGAGGACAACTCTCTAATGAATATTTGATTTTTTTTAGTTGTTATATAATGGATATAATGATGCTTCTGGCAGTAGGTACAAGTATACGATAAGGCCATTGCACTCTGTAAAGACATCATATAATATACATTCTCTAACAATGATTAACTAACATTATTCACTTCTTCATATGGTATACATATAATTATAATATTGAAGGGTCATTAAAGCCTATAATAAGCCATGCCTTGACTTCTAAAATACTGGAAAAAGGGCTAAAATGGCTCTTGGGAACATTAGAGTGGAATTTGTATTTATATTATAATATTTAAAAAACAAAAATTTGGCAGAAATATCACAACTTTGTTGATGAAAGATTACATGTCATTTCAGCTCGACCTATGCCATGTTATTTTAGCACTGACATTAGTCCAAACTGGAATGCTATCAGGGCTTCTCGCTGTAGTAAAACTTTAGACAAGATAAGTTATTATCCCAGTGGGAAATTTTGATTGCAGGCACAGGCTACCACAATAATAATTACTATACCTTGCAACATATCCTCTTCCTGTGCAATGACCAACAAATTCCTGACATCCAATGTGTACATGAATATGTAGATGATTCTGCAGTTTTCCTTAAACAGTCTGAGAATCTGCCTCATCTTTAACAAATTCTCCTCCTGATTTGAATCAGTAACTGTTGAGGCTGCAGTAAAAACAAAGGTTTTTCTTCCTGATTGTTTCATGAGTTTTTCCAAAGCCTCGGCCGCTCCAAGATAGAGATCGGTTGTGTCTGAGATGATGCCAACTCGATTCCACCCATAAAGATCAGCAATATGGTTAGCGATGATTGCAGCATGAACATTTATCCCAACTGTTCTTGCAAAGTTTGGGTACTCTTCAGTATTTGACAGAACATCACTTGTGCAGCTGTAAGAAATCACAGGGATACCCCAAGAAGCAGAAATTAAGGATACTGTTTGACAACTTAGGCTGCAAGGTGGGCCAATAAATGCATCCAGATCTTGAGTCCTAGACCAAATAGAGATTGCTGCTTTGGTGCCCTGGTTTGGCTGTGATGAAAAAACAATATATATATATATTTTATTATGTTAAAGGAATGTTGGAGGAATTAGAGCGCAGGAGGGGACACTCGTAACTAGCCATATGAGCGTGTCCTAATTAAAGCCTGTATTTCCTCAGATTTCACAAGTTTACGTGAATTTTGGCTTTGAAATCCTCATATTAAGCAATATAAGCACCTCGGCAATAAAAGCCCTTTCATGTACAATCAGCGTCGCACTGGCTGGGTGATGACAGTGGCCCTAAGAATGGATATCTCTGCTAATTAGCAGGAACTTTCCTCAGTAAAAATGCTTCTAAATGGTAATTGGCAAAATTTAATGTATTTATTTAAATTCCACGTAAAAGCCAGTTTTGTAGTCTACAATTAGAAACTACTCCCGTGAAAATCAAACCATTTCTGGTGGAGATAAGAAGATTGTGGTGGTGATTAGGGTTTTACTTCCTGTATTTCTGCACCTGATGGGCTAGTTAGGACAGGCAGGGACCATGGCAATGAGACGAAGGATGAAACAGCCATCCAACATAGGCTCGACCGGGAATTGAACCCGGGACCCAGTGGTTGGAAGCCTAGCGCGCTACCACTGAGCTAGGCCCCCACCCCATGGTTATAGGAAGACAAAGATGACTAATTTAAGAATGTGTTTTTCACACTGCCATTAAAACCCGCAAATACCCACACAATCAAATTATGCCGAGATGAAAATAAAAATTTTGGCCAGTAAAATTATATATAACCTTTATTCACGGCTTGCTGTGGCATGTCTGTTAAATATTAAGATAAACATCACACACTTTATTGGCATTAACACAGCAATTACATAACAGCTATATGCATCTGAATGAATTAAAATTTAAGCATATTATCATACGATTATCCATAAGGTTGTTGTCCACCAAATGCCATACTCAGTATGTGTCTTTTAGTGCTTAAGTGCTCAGGATAATCATATTATATATATATCATGGAGTATAAATAAATGTGCTTGAAACTGATTAAATATGTATATTCCATGCTTATTGTTGCACAATTTGCCCCCCCCCCCCTCCCCCCAATTAGGGGCGGTTCCTTAGGTTTGGTGTGACAGTGATTCTACCTTTGATGTACCTCAGGGTGGTTCGCTCCTGCTCTAATTCCTCCAAGCTTAAATATAGGCTTCTATAGGTAGTGATATTTTGTGCATGAAAATGATACATTCTCCTTGCACTGGCTGTGAAAAATGAGAATATACTCATCATCATCTGACAGGATAATAATAATCTTTGCAAATGAACATGTTTATCGCCTATACACTTGTACGACACTATTCAACTTTGCATAACATAGAAACCACTTAAGTAATGTACACTGCCCATCACTAAGCCCCATCCGGTCAATTTCCTGTTAATTACATGATTGTATATCAATTGCAATGGTAATTACTATCAGTAATTAACTCGTATTATCTTCCTTTGTATCTTTACACAACATCAATATAATTTATTCGATGCAATTTTGATTGCCAGTCACGCAAAATATCAAACAAGTTTGTATTGAGTACAACAACACATCTATACTGCAAAAACCTGGATCAATCATGGCAGATTTAATGATGACATTATTGCATCCAAAGGAGACTGAGAAATCCTGCATAGTCAGATGGCATTTTCAGGAAAATGAGGCATTTTGTGTTCAAAGCAGGCAACAGCTCGTCTCCGAATTTTTCTTTATACTGGATTTCTAAACTTGCGGTTTTCTTATTTTTTTTTAATTCTAAATTTTGATTGTGGTGTTGCCGTGCTGAATTATAGGTTCTTCTTCCTTACTTTGCATGTCAAAATGGCCTATATTTTTGTTCAATTTGGCAAAATTTGCAGGGCAAATTTGTAGAAAGTATGTGCGGGACATCCAGAATGTTATGAGTTATCAATTGAGTACACCAGAACCAGTTTGGATAACTTTCCTTTATGATTAAATATAAATATACAATTCTGATGTATCAATTAAGGGCTGCTATCAATGAAGACACATGTTTTCATATCTCCTGAACTATGAAAGATGATATAAAGTGTTGATTTCATATTCTCAAGATTCTAGAGTTGCAACTCACCAGGGAGTTTTTGACTGTCTCTCATAGTCTTCATCAGCCAACTATCTGTGATAGACAGTCATCAGCCAACTGTAATAAGAGACAGTCAAAAGCTCCCTGGTGAGTACAACTTTATCATCTCGAGAATATATATGAAGTCAATACTTTATGGATTACCAAGATTCAGGAACCAATCTACATTGTGTTATGAAAAATGATACGATGAATTTTGTGTCTTCAATTATGTTTTCATGATCAAGGAATACAAAAAACAGTTTCGACATCCTAAATAGACATGCAAAAGGAGCATACATTTTGACATGAATATGATTAAAGGCCCAATCAGGATGTTACCAATAGTTCGTTTTTTCCCTTATATAGAATAATAATACAACATGTAAACTGTCTCAGTAAGGGGCAAAGTGTAAAAATCAATGTATATTGAAATATGGTATGCCAAAAATAATCATGGCTTCGTGCTTACCAATGCAAGTAGTTAATTATGCTAAAGCCTCAAAATATACTTTAAAAAAAAAAAAAATCTTTTTTTGATAGTGTTGTAACCATGTGAGGACATTTCCAGGATGATTAAAAATCTCACACTGAAAAGTGATCTTTTTTAATTTTTCAATAATATTTCGCAATAAACCCATTAATAAGTAGTTATAAATCTAAATTTATGTCTAATGTTAGTACTCATTTTGTAGCTCTTTAACAGAGAAACCTAATGGTGGTATCAGTCTTATGATTTCCGTCACTGGCACCAAACGTGGTAATTAGAAAATTTACGAATAGATACCAAACGTTCAAACCTTCAAGGGATATGTACTGTCTAGATTTGAAAAATTATTGATTCCCCTTTCATGGCAGACCAAACAGCATAATTTGGGCTGGTATACATATTGAAATTGCAAAAAAAGTCAATTAAACCCCCGCCCCCTCTTGATGATTGGAAGCCAAGCATGCTGCTACTTAGCTAGGCCACAACAAAATAATACAAAATACAAGAAACAGTTCAATAATGACTTATGACCGAGGTTAAGTTTCAAATGGTGTGACTTGGATTCCCAAAATGGATAAATCAGTTAAAGTATTCTTGATGTAAAAGTGTAGGTATGTGTGTGTTATTATGTTAACCATTGTTTACTCATCTAAACTAAATTAATCAATATCTCTTATAGCCTATTGGTTGGCTTATGGTATTAAAATTCTTGTTCCGACAAGCAGGTAATTCAGAAAAATTGGCTGAACTTAAAATATGAATCCATTTGTCCTGTAATTTTAAGAGAATATTCTTAAGTCAATACACAGCCCGTCGGCTATATAGTTTAACTAATTATTTTGTTTCATTAGGTAAACCAGCAAAGAATGTACCTAATTAGGTCGCTGAGCCTTGATGTGACAGGATGCAGTGGAGAACTAGGTGCAGGGAGAATGATTCATGCCCAACAATTAATACTTAAATAAACAATATCTCTATTACCTACCTCACACCAAGTGTCCTCCAGGATCCATTCAATGTCATAACCAGGAATCAGTTGTCTTTTCTCAATCTCTTCGAGACCAATTGTGAAGGCAGATCCTATGAATGGACCAGCAGCCCACTCATGACTCCAAGACATCAAATAACCAACTGTTAAAGTTCCATTTAATGCTTTTCCAGGAACGACTGCAGCATTATGAAGATTAATTTTAAGACATATGGCAGTGAGACACAATGTAAACTTAAACATTGTCTTGGATACCATAATGATGCATTTGTTTTAAAACCTAAGAAAATAATTTGATGTAACGAATAGTAGAATGTGGTAAATGCTGCGTTTGTTCTGCTGTGTTGACAGGCTGCAGTCTGAAAATCGAATGAATGATGGATTCAAAGTAAGTTGAGAGGTGTGTGTTGCCAAAGACTGCTACTTTATAATACCAACTCTTATCCTCTGTCAATGCCAAATGCAGATCGTTGATTGGTCGAGAGCTGATATGTATATTTCCGTATTCTAAATTGGTCAGATTAGCCACACCGTCGTCATCAATATTTTCAGTATCTCTAAAATTATGTCGTACGTACTGGGCTTAGCCTTGCATGTGCACAATTCATTTAGCAATCTAACTTGCCTTTGTATTTTTAACCCTCAGCGACAAAGTTCGAAATGGGCTTTTGTTATCATCAATGTCCGTCTGACGGGCGAACGGGCGTAACACTTTCATTTCCGAAGCAGAACTCTAACATTAATGCACTTACCCAAATGACATTTTCTACAGTAATACTCTATATGGCCTAGTGGTGCCTCTTGATAGTAACATTGACATTTGTTGGTTATGTTTTACAAAATTTTTGAAAAAATAGAAAAAACTTTCTTTTTTGTGCAGAACTCTGACACTACTGCACCTATATTTGTTTAAAACTTTGTCATAATGGGGGTCTCATGGCCGTGAATACCATAAAATTAATATAAAAATGTAAAAACACAGCTACATGCATACAAAACTTAAGAATCAGAAAAATGCTAAATATTGTGTTGCTTCCCTTATATTCCTTAGCATCCTATACTTAGCATTGACAGCCATAAATGTTTACAATTCATGTGCATACAATTATTAAATATTTGATCATAGTATTGCCATGCTCAACCCATTAAACAGTTTTTGTTTATAATCATTTTCCCGCCGGCAAATGTCGCTGTGGGAGCTGGCTATCGCTCAAGCCCCAGAAAGCCACCTTGACTTGTGAAGATGGTTTATAATTAGCAATTTCATAATAATTAGTTGCATAATGATCTATATTACTTTCGCTTGACTCCAATACTTATTATTTTCTTCATATACACCTGTAAAGTTTTCGGTTATATATAATTTATTAATAAATAAATGTAGTTAACTTATGCTCCCCTGGCTTCCGGGCGCCGCAGGCATTCTCATTAGCCAATCGTGGCCTTGCTGTCTAAGCCCATAAGAAGGGCCATTCAGGGCTTAAGCAGTATACATGAGAGATCAGACCTGGAGCCAATTGAGTCTAGACTGTTAACTCTAAACAATAAGGCCTTCTTAGATACCAGTCTTCCCCTCTACTTCCACAACTAAATGACCGCCTAACTAGAATTCGCAGACTCCCCTTCCCCCTATCCCGTAACATTAGATAATAATCTCCCAATCCCCTACTAATCTCACAAAAATCTTTTTCCTGTTTATCTAACATCTTCCTATTTTTCCTTCCAGATTTCCCCCTTGATGCGGCCAGACGTGGTGCAATCCAGATCCTGGACCAAACGGGCCGTCTGACCATGATGTCCGGGATCCCCCACAAGTCTCCAAAAGCGCTGAAGCTGCTTGAAGCAGGACCTCGCTTATCTCCTACGCCGTCGTCGCTTAAGCAGTATTCACCTTCACGAATTCGTTTGGACAACAGCTCATCTCATCGTCATTACACTATTGCACTGAGTACCGAGGTCATGAGGACTTGAGCCCAACAGCTGCCTAATAAGCCGCTTGCTAAGCTGCCTGAGATGTCTGGTCTTCCATTCTTCTGTTGAACGTCCGAGCCCAGCTGTGTTTCACACCTCTAGTAAGCCAGCAAACAGCTTAGAAGCAGTGCGCAGTTTAGAATAACCAGCAAGAAGCAGTTTACATTGAATAGGATGCCAAGAAAAGGATCTAAGAAGAAGGCAAGATGTTGTGCTGCCTGTGGTTGAGCGATTCTTGGTCACCAGGGGCCGTTTGGTCCAGGAAAATGTCAGCAAGGGCTGTCAGCGAGTAGATTCGATAATCTGAGCTGGGAAACTGAGTCCACACCCCGTGACGCTGATAAGTAAGGGGCCGCAAATGAATCAATGGCTGAGAGAACAAGAAGACAGAGTGAAGGTGAATACTTAAGCAGACCAACGTGTGCCAGAAATCATAAGGCCGAGTTGGCATTTGTGAGAGAACATGTGCCAGGTTCCTCTGTAGCAAGTGACGCTAGAATATCGTACGAAGCATACGTGCGCGATATGAGAGAGAGTATCGAAAACCCCAGCCTGGGGAGAGAACGAGACCCGATAGAATTGAGAGAGATGAGAGAGTCGATAGAAGCAAGAGAATTGAGAGAATTGAAAGAGCTGAGAGAGATAAGAGAGCTCAGAGATGGAACGAGGATTGGAGCTCTTCATTACTTCACGAAAACCGCGAGGCCATCCTGTCCGCTCAGCAAGAGAGGTCGCTACACGACATGATGAGACACCAGATCTTCAGTGATACGTGGAACGGAGCCCGCCCCCAAGTAGAGCGTATGGTGGATAACCCCTTCTACGAGCGGAAGTCGCAGTTCACAACTTCGAACAGAGACACAAAACGAACATTAATTGGTCAAATGCGCACGGAAATACCAGTATCAGCGCAGTCGCAGGCACTGAGCATGTCTCTAATAGAGCCAGAGAGAATGCTTTAAATGGTGAGTTCATCGAGCTTGTAGATTTAATTGGTAACGCCACGGCGAATAAGGATGAACTACGTAGTTTTGTTGATGATAATGGTTCAATCAATTTTAAATATCAAAGATGTAGAAAGGTTGTTTCCAATCCGTTTAAGTGGCTTGAAGCCTGGGGAACATATCAGTTGATTTTGTGTAGCCATTTTGGATTAGAAGTGTTTATTGAGATGGTAAACTATCAGAACTTTATTCTCACTATGTTTACCAAATTTAAGCTTCCCTTCGTCCTTACCTACGATACCCGGCATCGCCAAGCATTAGGTTTAGGAAAATCATTTAAATTTTCAAGGTTGAATCAGTAGTTGTATGTCTTAACTTTTGATGCTTCAGCCTTGCATAGCATTAGTAAATGCAATAAATGCTCTTCAAGCGACCATTTTACTGTAGATTGTCCCTTTCGTATCCCTGGGCAGGTCAGTGACCTGTCCAGATTCAAAAAGCCAGGTCAAGGCCACCCTTAAGGTCAGTCACAAGCTGAGATCTGTTACAAGTTTCAGGATGATAAGTGCAGATATGGCACCAAGTGTACTAGAAACCACAGTTGTTTCAGCTGTGGAGGACCAGAGGGCTTTAAAACCTGTGTCGAGTGCAGTAAGTCAAAGCCCAAGTCCAGTAATATTTCTGAATAGTGCATACTGGCAAGAGCACTTACCATTAGTTTATGATTTAGCTCATGCAGCCTCTAAATTTCAGGATGAGGTCACAAAGGTCATTGACTCTGACCATAAGTTGGGTCGGTTGTATTGTCTGTTTAGTAGCCCCCCCCCCCTTCAAGGAATATTTAGTGTCCCCATTAGGGGCCTTTATGAAGAGGGATAATTCGAAGATTAGACTTATTCATGATCAATCTTATCCTCCCTCATTATCAGTCAATGATGATATTGATGCAAATGATTTTTCGCTCCAGTACTCATCAGTGGATGATGCAGTTGGATATTGCATCAAGTTCGCTGCACCATACATGTCTAAGCTTGACTTGAAAGATGCGTACAAGCATGTAGGTGTGCACCCAGATGACTGGCACCTCTTGGGTTTTAGTTGGCAATCAGCTTCCAGCATCCCTCATTATTATTTTTCCAAAGTGTTGAATTTTGGCCTTAGATCGACGCCAGCTCTATTCGATAGATTGCAGAGGCACTTCATGCATTTATGATATATGGGGGAGTTACAGAGGATATAGTAAGATATGTTGATGACTTTCTTGTGATAGCTTCGTCTGAAGTGGAATGTAAAGCCAATCTAGATAGAATGCTGGAGGTGACTGTTGATTACGGTTTCACTGTACAGCCATCTAAGGTGACGATGCCAGCTCGAATCGTTGAGTTTCTCGGTGTCATCATAGATGGAGAGAAGTTTGAACTTCGAATATCTGAAGAGAGGGTCATTGAGATTAAAAGCATATTAGCTGAGTGGCTCCATAAACGAGTAGGCACTAAGAGAGGACTACAGAGTCTTATAGGTAAACTGGCCTTTGCTACACGTGTGGTGCGATCAGGTAGAGCCTTTCTCAGCTGGCTCATAGGATTAGCAAAAAGGCCAAAACTCCTTCATCATAAGGTGCGCTTATCCTCAGATGCCATTGCTGACATAAAATGGTGGTTTAACTGTATTGACATCCATAATGGAGTGCACATGTTTAAAACAGATTGGTCAGTGGGTGAGATACTTCATGACTATACAGATGCCAGTGACTTTGATTATGGTGCCTTGCTAGATAACAGTTGATTTGCTATTAAGTATGTAGGGGTAAGTGCAGGTTCTGGACTGCAATCCATTAACTGGCGTGAGTTACATGCTGCAGTTAAGGCGTTGGCTACATGGGCGACAGAACTCGCGAATCAGAAAGTCATCTTTCATGTTGACAATGCGGCAGTTGGTTTTATTCTAAACAAACTGTATACACCAGTGCCTGAGATTATGAAGCTCATCAGGCAATGGGCGCTGCTGATAGAGAAGTATAGGATAGAGGTCGTAATTGTGTACATCGCAACGCTTGACAATGTCGAGGCCGATCTTCTTAGTCGAGGGAGAATTGATGACTTTTTAGCACGCATGGGACATTGTGTTCCGGCTCGAATTTGGCCAGCGGATGTTAGCTATTTTGATCATATAGTATAAGAAATACAAAATTTGATTATTTCAGATCTTGACTTGCATGTCGCCGGGTTGGTTGGTGCTGGTCTGGCCTATAATTCACGCCATTCTTACTCTACAGCTGTTAAGCGGTATCTTCAATTTACCGAAGCATATAGCCTTGATCCTTTTGAGTTTAACGAGCTGATAGCTCTCAGGTTCACAGCTCATTTGTCTAAGAATAGCCTTTCGCTGGCATCTATTAGGGTGTATCTTTCAGGAGTTAGAGCATGGCTAGTTACAGAGGGATTCCCGCCTCTTGATATTTATTCAATTAGAGTAAAGTGGGCTCTCAGGTCTATAGAACGAGCAGGCCCAGCACCAGTTCAAGCTTCACCCATTTCATATACAATGCTGGAGCAGATCCAGAAGTCCTTGTGTTACGACATGGACAATTTAATGTTATTTTCTGCAATGTTACTTGCATATTTTGGATGCCTACGTGCTTCAGAATATTGTTCAACGCCAGGGGCCTTGCGTCCGCTGCTAGTATCAGCAGTTACTTTTCAGACTGGTCCAGTACCATTTATGATACTTAAGGTGCCATCATCGAAAACTTCAGTGTCGGGCTTCTCAGTTACAGTGGGATGTTCAGGCACTGAGGTATGTGCATTTTGCTGCCTTAGATTATATATTAGAAGAAGGCGTGCGCCGTTAGAAGCACCGCTTTTTCTATTTCAGGATGGCAACTTACTTACTTACAGACTTTTTCGCATAAGATGAAAGCTATATGTCGGGCTGCAGGCTTTACAAACCAGCATTTAACGCCCCATTCGCTCAGGGCCGGAGTGGCTATGGACGCGGCTGCACATCAGTTGCCAGAGCCAGTCATTAAACGATTAGGGCGCTGGAAGTCAGAAGCTTATAAGGTCTATGTGAGACCTTCTGACGCGCAGACAGCATCCTTGGCTGCTAAGTTTGCCTCAAGTCCTCATGCACTCCGCACCACCATTAACTAGCACATCATAAGCGAATCTTTTAAAACATTAATCCAAAATTACATTATTATACATTTTTGCTCTTGGGAATGCTCCGCAGTTTGGGTATCTACAAGAGCAATGTGTGTATTGTTTCCGTAAATATATGTTGCCAATAAATGGCTTATTTGGTCCACACTCAATCACGTGTTGCCTTCCTACTTCATAGTCATTTATAGGGTTAAATATAATTTATTAATAAATAAATGTAGTTAACTAATGCTCCCCTGGCTTCCGGGCGCCGCAGGCATTCTCATTAGCCAATCGTGGCCTTGCTGTCTAAGCCCATAAGAAGGGCTTAAGCAGTATTCGCCTTCACGAATTCGTTTCCCGCCATCCCAGAACCCCTTTTCTCCATTTATTAAGAGCCAGATATGTCTATATGGTCGTTTACCAATCTCATGTATCGCTTACGATTGATTAATGTCTGCATGTATGTATCAGCATTGTACAAATAGCAGTGAGGTTTATTATTCTAAGTCGTCTCAAAACTAGAATGAGTCCTGTTATATTGAGCTGTCAAATGTATCCTTAGTATTACGTTGTCAAATAACTATGCAAGTTGTTAATGAAATACATATGTTGTAAAGAGTACATGTATTAATACTATATATTGATGGGTTAAATGTATTGATATTTTTCTATATATTGAAGAAACCACATTAGCGATGTGCTTGTGGGTATCTACTAGAGCAATGTGTGTATTGTTTCCGTAAATATATGTTGCCAATAAATGCCATAGATTTAATGCAAATCAGCAACCCAACAATTCGGTAACTGAAGGGAAAATGGCAATTGATAATATATACTTCAGTTGCCAGCTAAATGTAAACAGCGAGCAAAAAATACTTCGACTTAAATAAAGGCATTCAACTTAGTGTGTTGAGTACCATTCTATGCAAAATAAACCTTTAAGATTTGTATTTATTTGTATTTAGACTTTACTTATTTAAATACAAGTTAAATACAAACCTTAAAAGGTTAATTTTGTATGAAATTATACCCAACATCTTTATGTGGCATAATATTGTTGCTGAATTTCATATATATTCCTTAGGATCATTGCCATAGCCCATATATGACTATTTTGGACATATAAATGATAATCTTAGTTGTAAATTAGTTAAGGGAATATGCTATTGTGTTGATAGTTGTAGTGAACTGAATACTCCTTATTGTGCATAAAATATTTGAAACAGAACATATATATGGCAGAAAAAGGATAGACAATACTTTTTATGCTCCTTTGGCTTTACTCTGAACAGAATGTATTGCTGTTAATACAGGGTTCCTGCAGGTTTACCTTCGGAAGTAAGGAATTTGTAAGACAGTATAATATCATGCGTACACATGAAAAATAAGACACTAATATAGTAATATACACCAATATTTTTAATTTCATCGTCCAAAAAACAATCAGGGTATTGGCTATTAAGCAATAAAATAAGCACAGTTCTTGTGTATTTTAAGAAAGTTCATAATTTTTATTCATTTTTTTACAAAATTGTCTGAATATTACAATGTAGATGTTGATATCCAAGTATATTTGCATCAAAATAAGACAATGTAAGACTTAGTGGACAAAAGTGAGACTTAATACGGGCCTTACTTTTTACAAAAATAAAGTAAGACTTTACCAGACTTCATAATAACCCACAGGAACACTGAATTTTTTCACACTTAACAGAATATAATGAACAAAAGAAGAAATTCGAGAGTTTAAAAAAAAGGACATCTTGTACTTTAATTAGCATTGCGTAACAGACTATGTAGGCCAAGTGGAAATTGTTTCGGTTCATTGCACACACTATATAAACACTCAAGAAATAAAATTTTTCCAAATTTTGTAAAACATAGCCCAGATATGTCAGAGTGGCTATCACCAGGCACCACTAGGCCACATAGAGTGTTACTGTATTCATTAGGGTAAGTACATAAGTGTAGCTCTAGAAACGAAAGTGTGTTTTAGAGTTATGCTCTGGAAATGAAAGTGCAATGCCCGCCCTCCTGCCTGTCGGACGAAACGCTTAACAATTTTAATGATGCCTGTGTGCTATGTGGGATTCGCTGAGGGTTTAGCTGCAGCGCAGCCTATGTTTACTTATATCTTCATAACAAAGAGGAATACAATCAAAAATCTGGTATGAACATGATGACAACAAATTGGCAGTTCCATTGAGGCGTAGATCATATTCCTAGCACGCTCCAATACTGAGAAAAATACGTTTGTTTACATTGACGTTTATTTTTGCGACTTTTTACCGCTCTGGATTCAGAGGGCTGACTGTCAAAGGAATTCTTTTCATGTTTTAATAACACAAAAGGGAGACAGAGGATAAAATCGTTATCACGTGTTATCCACGCAGTTGTCATATGACAAATACATTTGTTTACATCAACGTTTATTTTTCCAACTTCTTACCGATGTGGATTCAGAGGTCTGACTGTCAAAGGAATTCTTTTCATGTTTTAATGAACACAAAAGGGAGACAGAGGATAAAATCGTTATCACACATTCATCACATACATACTGCACATTTGTTCAACTCATACATACATACATACATAAATACATACATACATCAGGTTGTTCCAAGGGAATACCATAGCTAGGAGACTCTATGAAAGGTTGCTCTCTTTTTGTCTTCCTTTGTATCTTTACTACATAATTTCATCTAACCGAACTTTTGATAGTCGATCAAACAACAGATCAAACAAGTTTCTATTGATATCCAGTTGAATTAGTCAGGATAATTAGGATCATTCTCATGATGGGAGTTATTGTAGCTCCAGCCAGACTGTCTGGGTTTTAATAATCATTGAAGTAATCACTACTCTCTCATTGGAAATATGCCAATAGCATAACAAATAGTGCACCAACAAATCGGATCATTTGTTTGAGATCACAGGTGGTGTGGTGTCAATAACTTGTATTTCTTTTAATTGTTGACACATATACTGTAGAAGTACCAGCATCTGGCACAGCAATGTCAGAGATTTCCTCGATAATTGGCACAGCAATGCGGCAGCTATTATTATGATATCAAATTATGTAGCACATAAATGCTACTCAATACACATTGTACATGGAAAAAGAAAAAAGTACTTTTTCATGTGTGCAAAACAATTGTATTGCCTTGAAAAACATTGCATTTCTTTGCAAAGATATTGCTTTCACTCTTAAGGAACACATTTCGTCAGGAGGAATGGATTCTCTTATACAATACAAAGAATGACTCGACTTGCAATATTTTGCTTTCAAATCATTGTGACAGGACACAATGAATGTGATTCTATAGTTGATGTGAAAATAATAAAACATCTTGAAACCTCGGCAAATTGTATTTGAAACTTAATACAGAAAAGAAACTCGTTTTGACACAACTCATTATAACCATGTACTCAAATTACCTACTTAAAGGGATTCAGCATGCATATGATTGCATAATGTTGTATAATAATATGATTGGCTGTATCTTTTATTAATATTCGTAAACAATTCCTCTGAAAATTTTTGTGATGGCTGCATCTGCCTTATATGTCCCATGTAGAGTACCACACTTCTGCAAGGCACTGTAGCTCAAATGATTAGATCATAGCAATGCCACATGCTTGTGATCTAATAGCCATGAGGTCACTGTTATCCCAGTCAAGAATTTGACACAGTGTGCTCACTGAACTCTCACAGTGAGGTCACAGTTTGACCTCTCTGTGAGCTAACTGTGAGCTTATCATGTTTCACTACATTTCTGCAAAACATTCCCATTTTATGGTAGCCCGGAGCATTAAGCTGAGCAACTTGGTTACAAGTAATGATAAACTAAAACAAACTCCTAGTACAGCCTTCATTTATGATTGTCCCAAGCTGGGGTTGAACCTACAGTTAACCTACCTACCTAACCTAACCCAAGCCTAACAGTCCTACACCCTAACCACTACACTGCGAGTCACATAGAAACTAGGTAGGCTCGTCTTGGTATGAATAAGCTGGAACAGTAATGCCACTTTTATCAAAACATACAACATTACAATGTAATTCATATATATTTGTTGATTGATGCAGTGGAATTCTCTGGGTGTCTTGCTGTGTGCTTTATCAATCATTAAATGATGACAGTTACTTATGTAAGTGGTATAAAATAAAAAATTGATAAGTGTCTGGTGAGGTCACAGTGACCATGACATGAGCTCACTTCTTGACTGGGATGGTGTCAAAATGGTCATTTAAGTTGGAGTCTTACAGATGAATCACACAAACATCATAGTTGTGATCTCACAAGTATGATGCCACTGTGATATCAGTGTGACCTCAAAAAAAGAATACCTCAATTGGTGAGATCATAGTAATGTCACAGAGACCTCATGCTTATGACCAACATGCAGTATATGTAGTGCCATCTATACCCGCATGGTCCCTATCTCTTTCATAGCATATCATCCTTAGCCATTGTATTATCAAATTGGGAGTACGCAGTTCGGCAACTGCGATGTTACAATATGAGATCACAGTGACCTAACAAGCCCATAATTGAGTGAGGTCCTTGTGGTGACACACTGAGATCATAGTGACCTCACAATAATATCATAGTGAGCTCACAAATACTTTATGCTGTGACCTCACAATATGAGTTCACACATGGTGAAACATCTGTGATGTTACAAAATGACCCCGCCTAACTGCAAGCTCTCTGTGACCCCATGCACAGTGACCTCACAATGGTATCACAGTAAGCTTGTAGTGAGCTCATAATAACTTCACACTGTGACCCCACAATATAATATGAGATCACAATGACTTCACGTGTAACTTCACTCTGCAAGATCTCGTGAGCTCACCATGGCCTCCCAGTGGGATCACATTGTCCACAGGGATTGATGCATGTAAGAAACAGTCCAAGAATGACTTATGACGGACCCAAGTGAAATTTTCAAGTAGTGTGGCTTGGTCTCCAAAACGGATAGGTCGGTTAACAGGAAAATTGAGAAACTGAAAGAACAAGCACTTAAAAGACACAAACAAGAAAATGTTACGTATTCGAGATAATTTAAAATAAAAAAAAAATAAGTACAATACTATTAAATATGGTTAAAAATCTCTTTCTTATCAGGGTTATCCCTTTTGGAATTCTCTCCCTGTAACATTCGAACATGCAATAGATTTCACGGAACTGAAAAGGTCTCTTTCTCAATGTTATGTACTCAATGAATGTCAATGTGGATCATTTACTACGTCACATTGATAATGTTTAGTTAGCGAATAATTTATCATAATAGTTACTTGTATTTAATTTCATTTAGAACTCCGGTATGTATAACAAATAATTTACTTTCATTCACTTCTCATTTGTATATATTCTCATCTTTTCCATTGTTTTTGTTGTACCATTTGTCGGCAAAAAGCTTTGCAGCTTGTGTGATTTGTTTTATTGTATCATCCCCAACTTTAAATACATTTTATCTTCTTGTCTTAAGTATTCTCAACATTTTAACAACATGTTATCTCAAGTCCCGAGCAGTCATTCATGTGGGGACTATGTTGACAGTGCTAGGCAAGAAGTGTCATCAGTCAGGGAAGCCAAGTCCCAAAAATTTTACAAAAAAAGGGCATGAGTAAACTGTTACTGTTATTGAAACAGTTACAGGTATTCAGTTACTCTGTTGTGTAATGTGTTATTGTGTAGAGTCATCATGTCATGTTACTTTGTTACTGTAACAAGAATACCTTCATAAATGCAGTGAAAGAGATAATATTGCAATATCATGTATGTGACCTTGATGTAACAGTCAAGGTCATTGTGTGACCTTGACATTTGACCCAAGGTCTCCCAAGGCATTTGCAATAAGTCTGTAACACTTCCGCAGTCTACACCCCAAATTGGATGAAGATCTCATAATTAATTATAATTCAGTGAGAAGTAATAGTATGTGACCCCATTTGGGTTTAATTATCCCCAAGGGATACAAATGACATGTGGATGCCAGTCAACATCAATCAACATCACTCAGCATCAGGTTTTGAGTAGAATATACCACTTTTAAACATTGACCTTGAACTTTGACCTAATGCTACCCCAAGGTCAAATGTTACACAATATCTTACATCACTTTTGTGACACAAACATTTTGATATTTTGTTCAAGACTACTTTAAGTGAGTTACAATAATTGTTTATCTTAAAATTCAGGGTGACCTGTGACATTGACCCGTTATGAACGTGATAACAACAAATTGGCACTTCCATTGAGGGGTAGATCAATCGCTAGCACGCTCAGATACTGAGAAAAATACGTTTGTTTACATCGACGTTTATTTTTCCAACTTCTTACTGATGTGGATTCAGAGGTCTGACTGTCAAAGGAATTCTTTTCATGTTTTAATGAACACAAAAGGGAGACAGAGGATAAAATCGTTATCATGTGTTATCCACGCAGTTGTCATATAACAAGTTCATGGAATAAATTCCTGCAATCTCAAAATAAACATGTGATAACCTATAAAACCAGGCAGAAGGTTTAATGAAAATTGTGGCGCTGTCCAGCCAAGATGCAACGATGCAACACATGTTCTTTCATGTAGATGAGCATCATTATGGAGAATATTGTCCCTTTGATATAGCACAAAGGCTTAACAAATCGAAACACAAAGCAATTAGGGATCAACATCAATGATACAAAAGGTGTCCATCCAAATTTTGATGCAAGGACATTAAATATATCTCCAGACAAATATTAACTGCCCTGAAAAGCAAGCAGGCTACTGCTAAATTCTCAATAATTAATTAATAGGAGAATTTTTTTATGTCTGGACCAAGCAGAGACTCTTAAAATCAAAACAAATGTAATATTTGGTGTTAAGTGAGCATGTATTGCATTTCTTGGTTAAAGTTTATAAAAGGAAGGATGATTTGGGCTGAAAAAGATATGGTTAAATTTATGCTCATCTCATGCATCGATTTTAGAGGCCTCAAAATCAGCATTGAAAATCTTCACTGATTAATAACCCTTAAACATTTCATAGGGCCCAGATAGATGGAACCCCCATATCATTTCAAGCAACAAGCTGGTCAGATTTATTGAGTAATAGTCATTTTGAATAATAAGTTAGTCAGGATTTGAATGAGTCATTTTAATGTAACCACATCCCTTCCTGTCAAGTTGGCTTCCTTGTTCTGAGGACCTTGCTAGTTTAAAATCAGTGAAGGAGCTCTCTGAGATTAGGGAGAATGATATGAGAGTCCGCTCTGAATTCCCATTTTTATTTTATTTTTTTTTTATTTGTAATATGTTTTACATGGGTACACACACTCGGTGGGACCGTTTTTCAGGTGGCCCATATAATAAAAAACAGCGTAAAAAACACAAATAAATTATATATATACAGGTATGTACATAAGAACGTTAAAAATATTACTGATGAGCTCAACTGGGTACTAGCTAAAGTATATCTTTGCTTTACATTTGAATAAATTTACATTATTACAATCTTTCAATTCTTCTGGTAAGCTATTCCATATAACTGATGCCCTATATAAAAATGATCTTTTAAAGTACTGGGTATGACACTCTGGTATAACAACATTTGATGAATTTGCTAGTCTAGTATTAACCTCATGAACATCACAAGCCATTACAATTGAGTTTACTAAATGCAATGGAGCATTCCCATGAATACAATTATACATGTGTATACTTAAGAAATAATTAATTCGTTCTTGTATATTTTGCCATTTCAATGATTTAACTAAGGTAATACCTCTAATATTGATGATATCAAAACAGCCAGTAATTAGTCTTGCGGCTCTGTTTTGTAACCTCTGAATAATATTTACATTTACATCTGTGCAACCCCATACGGTGCAGGCATAATCAAATAATGGTAGTACATACATTTTATAAGTAAGTTCAAGTAGGTTTCTAGGTACAATGTGTCTTAATCGACCTAACCAAGCAAGTTTACCAGATATCTTTTTAACTATTTCTAGAATGTGTTTATCAAATTTTAAGTTTCTATCAACATGAACACCCAAATATTTTGTAACTGTAAGATTTTCAACAATTTGATCATTAAGCTTAACACATAATATATTTTGCTCATCACAATTAACCTGAGCATCTACTAACATGGATACTGTCTTATTTACATTGAGGGCTAAACAATTTGAAGTAAACCATGTTGCAGCCTTATTTACACAATCATTTAAATCATTATTTATATCCGAGACCTGTTTACCTTTACAATAAATTATAGTGTCGTCGGCATACATAGACAATCGGCCATCACCAATGAAGTTAGGCAGGTCATTTACAAAAATAGTAAATAATAAGGGACCAAGGTTAGAACCTTGGGGAACCCCAATATTAATATTTAATACATCAGACATTTCATTATTATAATAAACACTTTGGCATCTATCAGTGAGATACGACTTAAACCATTTAGACTCATTGTTTCTTATTCCATATTTTTCTAATTTAGCTATAAGAAGCTTATGATTAATAGTATCAAAACATTTGGATATATCAAGGAATGTAACTCCAGTTTTTAGATTATCATCAATATTCTGTAACCATTCATCAATAGTTGTATGTAGACAATTAGAAGTGGAGTGAAATTTCTTATAAGCATACTGGTCAAGCGAAATAAAGTCATGTGACACAAGATACGTTAACAATTGGTACTGAATTTCTTTTTCAAACATTTTGGCTAAATGTCCTATAACCGAAATAGGTCTATAATTAGAACAATTTTTAACATCTCCTGAACCTTTATAAATAGGTGTAACCCTAGAATATTTCCATTCCTTTGGTACAATAGCATACTGTAATGATATATTAAATAAATGAGTAAGTGATGGAGTTATATATGTAGCTGCTAATTTAAGTAGTTTACAATCAAATGTTAAAATATCCAATGAACTATTTGATCCTAAATTACAAAGTAACTTTTTAACAGAGATTTCCTCAACATTGCTAAATTTAAATTCATATATACTGCTTTGACCCTTCCACATAACATTGTCAGGTACAGGCAAATGCTGTGTTGTAGTAATACCAACATTAGAAAAGAAATCATTGAACTCACTAGCATTGTGACAATCATTGGACACATTTACATAAGTACTTTTTTTTCCAGAAAGTCTTTTAAGTTCATTCCATAAAACCTTTGGCTGGGATGAAGCTCCCTTATAAAGTTCATCATAATAAGCGTTCTTACTTTGTTGAATTCTAATTTCAATTTCTGCTTTGACAATTTTATATTCATCCATACAATCAATATCTGCATACTTAACTGCTCGCTTATGCAGGAAATTTCTTTTATACATAAGTTTTAAAATTTCATTATTAACCCATGGTTTGTATCGATCTTTCATTCGTCTTATTCTAACAGGAGCATGCTTATTACATATTCTAATAAATTCTATTTTCCATTCATTCCATGCATTATCTACATTGGTGTTATTATAAATATTTTTGAAAATATCAGAGTTTTCTATATCATTAATGAAAGACACAGAATTGAAATTTTTGAAACATCTATATCTAATCTCATTATGTTTGTTTAATGTATCACCTTTCACAACATCTATTGCTGTATAAACAAGATAATGATCACTTAAGGTGCATTCAAAAGTTCGCGTAAATTGATGTAACATTGGATGAGTACTAAGTATGACATCTATCAAAGTAGCAGATTTATCTGTTACACGTGTAAAATTGTGTACTAGTTGTGACATACCATTTAATTTTTCAATCATATACAGAGGATTTTGATAGAGATATTCATCAAGAACATAATTATAATTTAAATCACCAATAAGTACTGTAACATGATTCTCAGCACATGCTTTTTCAAGAGTATCTAGTATACATTCGTAATAAACATTGTTAGCACTAGGCGGTCTGTACATAGAACAAACAAGTAGGCTTTGACCTTTAAGTTTGAGTTGGATCCAGATACATTCTAATTCAGGCATTTCAAGATCTATTCTTCTTTCACATTTCAGTTCTTTTTTTACATAAACAACAATGCCACCGCCATGCCTATTTCTATGCTTTACATGTACGTTATAACCTGGTATCATAACATCATTCATATTTATACTATCATCTAACCAGGATTCATTTATACAGAAAACATCAAATTTGGAATTATGAACTAGGAACTCAATTTCATGCATTTTGGGAAGTAAGCTTCTTACATTAAGATGACCCAAAGTTATACCATTTGCATTACTAACACATTTGCTAAGTTGTACATAAGAAAATGCATTGTTATTCAAAATATTTGCATCAGTATCAGTTTCATCACAAGTATTACAGGGAATATTATGATTAAGTACACAGTCACTAGAACTACCAGAGGCACCAGTTGAGCTATCATCAGTGCTGATAAAAACAAAATCATCAACATTTTGATCATAAAATACAGATGATGAGGAATTTTCCTCAATAAAAGTTTTACTTAAAATGTCATCACAGCTTAGAGGTACATTATCACAGTTCACATAATTGTCATTTTTATAGTCCTTTATTAGCTCGGCGGCCTCAGGATCTTGGCCAAGAAATTATCTTCCCATTCTCAAGATGCACGGTTAGGGGACTCATTGAACGCAAAAGCTAGATATTTTTTTATTTGTTTATTTCTAGACTGAGAGTTAGTGTAAAAGAAAAGCCCGGTTTATATATAATTAAAAGCTAACATATCGAAAAGGTTATTTAAACACAAAAACAAAAAGATATCAAAGACAGGTTTATACACTCAAAAACAAACAATTCTGTAACTCTTTAACAAATATCTTAATTAAATTTTTTTGGACTAAGAAAACGAGTACAGATCATCAGATACATTCTGACGCTACTGTGCATGCTTATCATCAATCAAGTTTAAAGTTTCATCTCGTCATTGCTACAGGACAACATGCACTTTATAACAGGCATGTGAAAAACCAGTGTAGGTTAACACCGGTCTATCAGAAAAGGTGTTGTCAGATTTTTGCATATGAAGGCACAGGGCACCAAGTTTTGGCTTTTGCTGAGATTTTGTACAGACCTGCTAACTACCTAATTTCGTATGCAAGATGTGAATCATGGCAAGTGTGTGATAAACCAGAACATAGCAATACAGGATGTTAGTTAGGGGCCAATATTTAATAAATGAACTTTACTTGTTCCATTTCATTTGCTGCTGAATCTATGTCTTGTCGAACTGTATAATTAATGCACATTCTGGAGGTCCCCTCATAATTTCACTATAAGCATTCAAGAAACAGAAACAGCATTTATTGATGGCCATCTTGATTTTACAAACCCCTCATTTTCAGGATATAAATCCTTGCTATTACTCGCTCTTGTTCTTTCTCTGTTTAATGTCATGTGTGCTCCTTTTTTTCTTTTTTACAAAATTATTGGGCAAGTGTCATTCTCAGGATATAAAATTGAAACGTTCATCTTTCAGAAGTTCCACTAGGTGGCGGTTGAAAGGCAGATAAAAGTCTCTGAGGAGTTCCCTGGTGTCGTTTCTCATTCCTCCGGCCTTTTTATCTGCCTCTTTTCTCTCATTACTTGGCCCAAGAAGATGAAGTTCTTCAAAATAGCTGGTTGGAGGCTGGTCTATAACCAAAAATTGAAATTAGACCATTAATGAACTCATTCATCCAAGACACATAATATAATATAGTAGTGGGTAACTTTAGTTTTTAGAAAATAAAACCATAACAGTGGTATTATTTGGCAAAAACACCCTGTCCCAAAAATCGACTAAATAGGAACATTTTTGGGAAGCGTCTGCAAGAGATATGTATAGTCTGTCACAAAGAATATCAAATGGTAATTTTTCAGAATTAATATGTAGCAGAAAGCTACGACCTGTATTTAAATCCATAACTGCCATTGATTAGAATTATGATTTGTAACCATTGGTTTTGCCTGCAGTGAAATATAATTCATGTTGCCATGGCAAGCAGCAACCTAATTATGGTGATTTACCTAGATAAACAAAATGATTGGTCAAACTATGTAGCCGATAGGCTGAATGTAGACTTAAGAAATGTTCTCTTAAAAATACGAAATGGATTCATATCTTTTTTGTTAAGGCAATTTTTCTAGATTGCCGGTTAGTCAGAACATGAATTGCATAAAATCAGCTGTATCTTGTAAATTTGATAACAGAATGAAAAGGTTCACCAACATTCCAATTTCTACACTCTTCGTTACAAATTCCGTGGTTAAACAATGTTCCTGGTACATTCACATACAGTCCAGTTCATTTTCTGAAGCTAATAGCAGCTCGGAAGCATACTAATTTAACATTTTACACAGAAACCGTGCAACCCTGCCAGGTACTAACCAGCCTAAACCAGCTGTAACTTTATATATCACAAATCCTTCACAAATGGCAAATCAATCAGTCAATCAATCAATCAATCAATCTGTCAGTCGGTCCATCGTCGGTCAGTCTGTCGGTCCATCCGTCGGTCTGTCAGTCCGTCAGTCTGTCGGTCCATCAGTCGGTCGGTCCACTCATTGGGGTCTGTCCATTTGCAGATTAATATGGCACATATTTTGACCATTTAATAAATCGTGCTATGGAAAAATATAGATCATGAAAAACAATTATATAAAATAATTTAGTATTTTTGACACAACCAGCACCCCATACAACACACTAAATTTTATAAAAAAAATTTGTAAATTGTACAAATAATATATTAAATTGTTTAAATGATTTACTATATTGTTTAAACGATTTACTATATTGTTTAGACAATTTATTATATTGCTTAAACAATTTAGTAAATTAGATGCAGTTTATTTGAATCTATGTTAGTTTAGCCTACAATTTTAGGCCAAACACTGATAATTTCAGGAAGGAGGACATAATCACACTTCAATTTGGGAAGTACCCAATTTAAGGATATTGACTGGTTATGAGGGTCAAATAGATTGCAATGTGGCCCAAATAAAACCAGTCAATGCTTATTTAATTATGTCTACCATGTTTATTCACAAACTTCCATGTAGTTAAAATCTTTGGACAGCTTATTTCACCTATGTAAATTTACAGATATCTCAATTAGCCAATTATTTGATATTCAAGGTTTTATAAGTAGGCCTATTTTGGGTAAATGTACAGACTCATACATATTGGTGCCTTAGAGGTTTGTAATGACCACTTACAAAAAATGAAAATTGGCAATTATTAAAATTTAACAATTATGCTGTTTACAATAATATGGAATTAGCAATTAGCATGAATCAAGATATCATTAAAGTTAATGATCCTTGCTCAACCTACCGATTTTGTTATTCATGGATAGATTGATCATTGGCAAATATACATTGCAATCAACTGCTCCAGGCCAGCTACACCGTGTATGAAGTTATTATGCAAACCCATTATTTTCTGTTATCTATAATATGGTCCTAGAAAATTAATTGCTAACTTGTGGTACAATATACCTGGTGTCTGATGCTATTGTTTGTGCCTGATTACCAACAGCTACAAACTGTATTTAACAAATAAACCAAAAAAAAAATAGATAACTGGTGTCTGATGTTATTATGCAAAGTGTACTTCAATGACAAAAACCACATAATTATTAGGTCACAAAAAATCTCAATATCTCAATTGACATTTATAGATCTATGTTTACATGATCCAACCTTATTCAGAACATTTAGGCTTAGTACAATTCAGATTACATATTGATATAGTTGCCTTTCTTCTAAATTATTTTGATCAATCTACTGTCCATTGAATTGGTGAGTGCCTTAACAGTCTGTGGTCTAATTTTCTTGATTTCACTTTGAATGGCATCCCAAAGACCTGCTTTACTCTTGAACTGTCGTCCACCCTTGTATAACTCCTTCTTCAAGAGTGCCCACATGTTCTCAATAGGATTGACATCTGGTGATGAAGCAGGCCATGACATTATTTTCTTTTCAGGGAACCCTTTCTTGGCCAGAAATTGTGCAGTAGCTTTAGAAGCATGAAAGGGAGCATTATCCTGCATAAATATGCAATCCCTCTTGAAAGTTCTGCTCTTGGACTTGTACCAGCGGAAGAAAGTTTCATCAAGGAGCTTGCAGTAGTTTTCACTATAGAGCTTCACACCATCATCAACCTTGAAAGGTCCAGTGATCTCACAATCAACAATGCCAGCCCATATCATTATTCCACCACCTCCCTGCTGCCTTCGTAGCCTTGTAGGTGCAGTTTGGTCATGCAGAATCCAACCTTTTGCCCAACCATCAGGACCATCCAATGTCACCCGTGACTCGTCGGTAAAGATAACCTTGCTGAAATCTGTTTTGATGTTCTGTCTGGCCCAAATAAGATGACGTTCCCTGTGGCTGTCATTCAGGGGTGGTTTACAAATAGCTTTCTTCACATCACCCAGTTTTCTAAAAATTCTGCACCTCTTGTCTCGTTTGACATCAGGTAATCCTGCCATTTCAAATATTTCTTGGCTAGTAGGAAGTGGATTTTGACCCATAATCAGCCTTAGTGTCCTCAAATCCCTTGCACTAAGGTCCTTGAACCCTTTTCCAACACTTCTTTTCCTTTGCTGGCTGATTTCCTGGACAGTTTTTTTAAGCATAATAGCATCAGACACCAGTTATATTGTTTCTTTGTTTTACTTTGTAAACTACAGTTTGTAGTTGTTGTAAATTAGGCACAAACATGTGCAATGGATTGCCCTAAGTCTTCAAAAGTTAGCAATTTATTTTCTTGGGCCATATTTTAGATAATGGAAAATAATGGGTTTGCATAATAACTTCATACACGGTGTAAATTATAACTGGGACTAGACCGGGCTGACCATCATTTTATTAATCAACAGTGCCAGTTGAGGGTTAATCGCAATTAAGCAAGTTCCTTCTTCCAGGAAGAACGACGCATTAGTAATCAATTTAATTTAAACTATATACCCTTTTTTCCCGTAAAAACCATGCAACCAGGTTTCTCCCAGAAACCTACCAATATACCATCACAAGTTGGCAGTTTTGTCAGCGATTAGGATGAGAAATAAACGGGCCACAGAGGCCAGCAAGAAGCATTCACAAACTACCATGTAGTGCAATCTTTGGAAAGCTCATATTTGTATAAGTGGAATACATAGGTCACACATAATTGTAGGACAAATATGCACGAAGATATGGACAATTTAGTAATTCGTCTAAGCGATATAGTAATTCATTTAAACGATATAGTAATTTGTTTAAACGATATACTAATTCAATTAAACAATTTAATAATTCATTTAAACGATTTAGTATTTTATGCATACAATTTAGTATTTCGTATATACAATTTAGTATTACGTTTATACAACTTATTAAAATAGAGTTCGGGACATGATCGGTTGCTAAATCACAGTGTTGTGATTCCCAACAGGTACATTCAGCTCAAGTTCGAGGTAAAACTCTTTCATGCATTTCCTTAATTAAGACTGTCGTCATTCTGCCTATTTTTTCCCCATGCACAGCACTGTATTAAGGATGTGGTCAATCTCTGGATTGTCCATTGTACCAGGTGGGTGGAAGATGGCTCCTACGAGTAGACATGGCTGCTCGGAGGTCTAATCGTCAACCAGATGGATTCACTTTTCTCATGAAGAGTACCCGGGCCTGGGATCAAACCTGGGACCTTCAGCAGAGCTGGTCAATATGGAATTAGTGGATGCTTTAACCAATAAATGATATTTTTTTCCAAGTACATACCTAGTGATAAAAATTCAAATATTCCTCTCAGTACAGTTTCTCTGTCTTCGCTGTATTCATCAAAGGAAACAAAATGAAACTGATTTCTTGGGAAAATGCTCAGCCAGTCCTTCACATAAATGCTGTATAGCCCAATATGTAATCTAACCTGCAAAAGAGGATTGAAGCTTTTTAAAAATCATTGGCATCAACACAATAGTATCTACTGTACCGCTCAGTGACTCACTTATATCTACTGCTGACATCGCGCCATTTTCTATTATATTATATATTACATCATATTATATTAAATGTTATATTATATATTATATTATATGTTATATGTTATATATTATATATTATATATTGTATTTATATATTATATAATATTATTAATGTTATATAATATTATAAATATTATATAATATTACATTGCATTACATACCTTGTCCCTCAATTCTGATCTATAGTCATATGCACATCTTCGCAATGGGTTGGCCAACAAGCATCTTGAGAACTTCTTTATGCCATTTTCCACTGTGGTGTGGAAATCATCAACCGATGCCACGTACATATGAGTTTTCTGATGGAAGAAATACTCAGAAAACAACCTGAAAATGTGATAACAACTTGCATGACACCCACTTCGTGTATTAAAACACACATTTCAGATGATTTAATTACAGCAGATTTCATAGACTTGAAAATTACAGGACTCTCATTGGCTGAGAGAGGCCAATAAGAATCCTAGATTAACATGACGTTAGTTAGTTTCCCATTCCATGCAATCTGCTGTAAGTTAATTCCAATTAGATGTTTACATTAAATAATTAAACCAGTTATCCTTATCTGATAATTGCTTCATGTTTTCATATAATAAAACGTACCTGTCAATTGGATTACGAAATGAAACAATAAACTTAGCATTTGGTGTTAGAAATCTGATGTGATGAGCATTCATAACGACTGGTTCATCTTTATTTTCATTGCCAGGTAACCATTCCCAGGGATTTTTCCAAAATATGGTTGGACTGCCATCCACTGGATCCATGGATAAATAATTAAATAAATATATAAATAATTAAATAAATATGTATAATATATGTAAAAAAAAAATTCATATATTTAAAATATTTTTGTATACAATGTATGTATACATTTACAAAAAGATTTGTAAATATAGGACTTTGAAAAAAAAACAATACATAAATAATCACAATTTATTTAAATAAATTAAGTTTTCTTTATCTTAAAATATTGCGCAAGAACGAAGAAGATACACATTATTTCCCTCTAATTAGGAAATGCTATATTGTTGACCGATGTAATCAATTACCTAAGATTTCTTTGTGACATGTTCCATTTATTTTAATAGACTTGTTTATCACATCCGAGGCTGCCCCATAATAGTTTTCTAGATAATTTATGAGATCTGAAAGAATTGAAGTGCACATACAGCAAAATATTATCATAAGCAGTAATTAACTCTTCTACATTGTCGACTTCCAAAAATTTATATGCACTCCACAACAAATTATAGAAATTAGAAATCATACTATATATAAATTTCTACTTTATTTCATGCACTTTTACAGGCATATATGGAAATCAAAGTATTTATATAATTTTATACATATAATGATGTGCCAAGCTTATACTGTCAATTAACAACTTCATCATTAGCACCGAGGAAAAAAATGATGACAAAATTGCAGATAAATAGAACTTATTAATAATTAAGAAAACAATTACATTAGACGGATAGATAAATATGGGAAGTGCAGCCCTTTAAGGCAAGTTCTTGCTGCTATCGAAGGTTGATTGATGAAGTGAGAGAGAGGAGGAGTCTTTTACTTGCCACAGCATAGATACTGAGTACATTATAATGATGGAACCTCGCCATTAAGACCTTCTATAATTTTTTAATAAGAATTAGTTTGCAGCAGCACAAAATAGACAGAGATGTTCCTAATAAGCATAATAAGTCAAATCTCAACTACCTACCTACCTAAAGAGCCTCTACATAGCCCACTCAGGTGCTGATGAGGCGTTAAACAATAACACACACACACACACCTACCTAAAAAAAATCCATTTCGGTACCAATTGACTGCAAGTTTCCTATCTTTCAAATGATAATTTATTTGCCATATTACAGTTACATTTGTTATGGTCACAGAGAAGCAGCCAAAATTACAGGAGAACATAGCAAACTTTAAGTTAATTGTTTGATGAAAACGTTTTTTATCAGCTAGAAAGTGATTATGGCTTTATGTCCTGTATTTCTGCACCTGATGGGCTAATGAGGACCATAGCAATGATGGATGAAACAGCTATCCAACGTAGGCACAACCGGGAATTGAAACCGGGACTCACTCAGTGTTTTACGCATGCCATTTGTGAAAAAAAGCTACCACGAACAAAGTGGACATTTATTTTGAATCCTACTAAGGGTCAACTACTATGGCAAGAATACATTTTGGTGGTCTTAATGGTGAAGTGGTCTTAAAATAGAGTTCTACTATACGTTTTTCTGTATTGAAGCGTTTCATTGTCCACCATTTGGGCTCTTTTTTCCCAGGCAACACATCCGGGTGACGTCCAATATTGTGATATATATCAGTAGTTCCGCACTTGGTCACTCCAGCCAAATATATGGAAGGAAGGCACAATACAGACGACACTGTTCTCAAACACGGGGATCTGTAGTTTGGCAAGAATGTTACTGGAGGCTGTTTAACGAAATTTCAAGACACCATTATTGATAAAGATATAAGTAATAGCTTCACATTTAAAGGTTTCTTTATGACATATTATGTTAATGCAGCCTGCATAACACAAGTGGAATTCTATGTTTACACAAGGGATTAGTGACCCACTCCTATTGTGAGCCCAAACCCATGGTAATTGCAATTAAGACATGCCACTGCTACCACACATTAACCCCAGGTGGCCGTAGCTGTACTGCCAAAATGTTTTCAAAGGTAGTGAAAAGTAAGGAGTGATTCAGAGGGAGTCTACAGCTGTGAAAGGAAAAAATAGGTGCTGATTCTTTCTTGCTGAAAAGGTTGTTCTACTTTATTTCGGGTTGAACTGTAAATATCCCGAGCAAGAGGGAGTCAACTAAATTTTTTTGTTGGTTATATCCCAAACTAACTAACACTCCACTGGACATATTTACTAATTTGTTTGTTTGGTTTTTTACCTGCTCTTATTATGCAGGTGAGGAACTATTTGCACTCAGGAGGGAGTTAACTAACATTTTCGTTGGTTATTACCAGCTCAGAACAATAGAACTATCTAGGTGGAATATAACATACGATAGGAGCTTCTCTGAAAGTCCTAAAGGCCCAACTTGTTGCACATGTAAAAAAAGCCATACTACAGGGATACTAGAAAGAAAAACAAATTGTGACAAATTTATAACGAGTATTGATGCATGGAGAAATCAAAATTATTCTTCCATAGCCTGATGCTGTTGGGCTTCAGGATTTTCAGAAGCAGGGAACTGAGGAAGAGGCTCGTTGTAGTGTACTGCTGTAGCAGTCATTGAGAATGCCATGCAAAAACGTAGGGAGAGGATGGACTGCAGTGAATGTACCGTTCATGAATCCTAGGGTTTTGATTAGTTAAATTAGTATGACGTCAGGGAAAACCCCGACGTTGTGCACACATTTTTAGGTGCGCGAGCACTTTCAAGACGTTGTAATCAGCCATTACCATGGCGAAAAATTTGAGGAAACACCTTTCGATTGCTGGAAAACTAATATCACAAATTTACCATGCCTTTCAACCATCAGAATTTGTACTAGAGAAGTTCAAACGTTTACACAAGTAAGAAAAAACCTTCCGTCAGTCAATATTATGGCCGTATGCAGTCTTAACACAAATCTGTGTTAATAGTCGGGTCAATCTACGTAAAATACATAGCTGACCCAGGACAAATTGCAACAGAAATGAAACAAAGGGCATTTGATAGGTCAAGTTGAACTGAATGACATATCAAAAGTTTACCAATATATTGAGTGGAACAGTTTCAAATCAGCATTTGAATATCAGTACTGGTTTTGGCAAATTTTTGATGTCACCATAGATGTTGGCAGGAATGCCCTCAGCTAATGTTGCAAAAAAGAAATCCATATGAGGAAAAAAGATTACAATTAATGCAACAAAGAATACAATTAGCACAAATCTTGGTTTTGTTTCAATTATGTGGCTTTTTATGACACAACAACCTGTATATATAACCAACGAATGAACTTTCTGATTCATGTTCCCTCAGATCTTCTGTGCATCTAACTGATCAAAGTAATTGACATCATGAAGAAATACTTCCAATAAATACAACATTTGAAAGATATATAATCTTTTAATACACCTTCAAGCTGAAAATGTATAATTTTATAAATCTTGGTCTCAGGTCTTCTTTCCAACACATTATATATCGGTTGTACTGGTAGAACAAGGAAAAGTCTAAAAGTAAGTTTTACGATATTCGTATTTTTTGAAGATAGTGTATCAGGGTAGTATAACATATTACTGACTAATGTCTAGCGTACAAAAAAAATCCATGGTAACTCATAGGTCAAACAACAATTTGTAAAATACCTTTAATTCTAAGAATTTGTTGTAATTCCTTAGTTAAAGCCTGAAATGCATGTAATAAATAGAAAGTTCAAATTGCCAGGTTGGTACCATTACAGTTTGAGGAGCAAGCCATGGAACAATTCAAACAGCAAGGACACAGCATGGCATAGCAACCAGGTTTTCAGGTACACTGAATAACTACAAGAAGTTCTGGGGTGACAGGGTGGATTTCAATTTCTAACAAAGATGGTGCTTGTCCTGAGCATAGCAGTGGTCTTTCTACGAACTGACACAAGGCATGGCAGTATACTGTGGGTAAAAGATTGATGCCCAACAGACAAGAAAACCGGTGCAAGGATATTTCAGTAACTTGAACAAAAATAGTACCTTATGGAGTTGGCTGAATTCTCGCCTCAAGCTGTGCTAATAAGACGTTGATATAGTTTTGGACAAATGGATCGTGGGGCAGCCTTTCGGAAGAAACTGGGGTGGAGATCTGTCTTGTGCCCTTTGGAGCAGCTTCTGCTACTCTTGCTGTTGGTGGAGACTGATCCCCACTTCCTGATCAAACCAGTTACAGTCCAGAATGCCCCAAAACCAGAGGAATGTTGCTGAAGAAGCACGTAAAGAACTGTGCCACTCTTTTATAACATGCAACTGATGTTGGTGGTGGTGAGCATGGTTGAATTGGAACTGTGCTCCATGAAGTCCAGGTGCAAATTGTTGGAATCACAAATCACTGATGCTTTGTCCAGGCTCCCTATTATGCAAGCAAACCATAGCTGTTTCTTTTGCCATGGCAATATCATCCGGGTGCATGTGCTCTGCTCCTCATTAACACCTTTGCCTCCTGATATAGGCTACGGTTTATTCAACTGACTTCTCACAACCCAGTTTATTCTCAGAATGACTTTCCCATGCAAGCCTAAATGTAATAGTTCAGCATTTGGCAGATTTCTGTAAATGATTCTTTGCCTCAGGCCTAAAAAAATAACATTCTTTGTATGATGGGCAAGTAACACTATATATGGAATATCCGTGTCATCTCCTAAAATAATAGTATTTTGGTTAGCTGCCGGTGCTATGCATGTTTGTACAAGTAGAACCGCATCTTCGTTAGTTCGGTGCACTTCACAGCCTTTGGGACAGCGTAGCAATGGACCTCTGCCTGTTCATTTGGTTGCAGAGAAACTCCCAAATCTTTGGTTTGGGTCATGCTTTGAGTGAAATGTACTGCTGTCCCAAGTTTGTCACCAGTCTATTTCTATGTGCACTGTCATTGGTACTTTGTGCATCATTGCAGTTAAATGAGAGACAAGTGATGCAATTGTTTGTTGAAAATGAAACAAGATGTCTTATTAATTCCATTCCAAATTTCTCAGTTGGCACGTTCGAAGTACAATAAGTGTAATTGTTTTTTGTTGAAAAACAATCAACAAGCATAATTTCATATCAAGGTAATGCTTATGTACTATAGAACAGTATAAAGCCCCACAATGCTTACTGAGTCAATATTTATTTGTTTCCAGTATGTTGGCAAGCCCTTGTCCATGTTATAAATTAAGAATATTCCACACAGGTGGATTTAACAATGAATAGTTCATGAAACTTCTATTTTGATACCTTTAATGAATTCCTTGGCCCTTAAAAAATGGGTATAGACATCTCTTTTGTTGTGTTATGTGTAATAGTAACAAAGTTATGGGCTGAAATTAGTTTGTCGCATATGGCGGACAAAGATGGCCACTGTAGCCATCACAGAAAAGCTGGTGGTGGCAACAGCAATTTTTTTTTGTCCTTTCCTACCTTTGTGCCAAATCATATGTGTTTATCATGATAATAAAGACAGGATCCTGGTGATAATTTATTCATAGATGCTGGACTATTTGGTTAACTGCTAGTTTAATATATATTTCAATAGGAAAAAATTCCTTCAATGTATCCTGGTAAACAAATCGTATGTTCTTTCTAGATTACGAAAATTTAGATGGAGAAGCTGTTGCAATTTGTCCTGGGTATATATCTACACATTACCTAGACTTTAAGTTCCCTACTTTTTTGCATGGAGCTCGCACTACGACTGCTATAGTAGTATACTATGATTAGGATGAGGCTAATGCTTGAACAAGCCTGCCAAGTGTGTAATTGTAATAGTCGGTTGAGCTCACACAGGAGGATAACTAACTGACTTCAAACCCAATACATTTACATTATATATATATTTACATTTACATTTTTACTTACGGAATTGAGGAAATCCTTGTAGGTCATGTTGCATGGCCACTGAGTACTGGAACATAAAATTCCATCAAAGTTATTTGTGTCATTATCCATATTTTGTCTGCGTTCTATGGTGCTGTAATAAGCAGGTTGTTGTAAGCTTATGGAAGACATTCTTCTCTGTAAGATATAACAAATACAAATCAGTGATACAATCACAGGGATAATCAACAGCTCTTTCATGGTGTATGCAAAGGTGCACAAGCAGAACAGCTGGGAGTAGTTAGCTGAGAACGGTGCAGTTAAGGTGCAGTTGCTTAAGGATTAAGGATTTGTGCCCACATGGTAGCAGTTAGTTAAGGAGAACACTGGGTTGGGAAGTATCACCTGGACAGTTTAGTTTGTCTCTCCGTGCATGGAGTTAATCCACTCAAACGCACAGAGCAACAGACAGCAAAAACAAATAGGATAACTGAATAAAAAAACCTGCAATATCAAAACAGAGGGTAACAGTTAAACAACAAATTTCCAGCCCTTAAGTGATAGATAATGACCTTGTTTTCGGGAATATGCAATTAATCCTCGGCTTTAAACTTATGCCACTTGTTTTTTTTGTAGTTGTTTGATCACTTGCTTATGACGTTCTCCCCTTAAGACTTTTGTTTGCTTATTATATAAGATGTTCATTTGATTGTTGTGTTTTGTTTCATTGTTTTACTACAACTTGTGGCCAGTCAAGTGTGACCATATTCTCCCAGGTATATGCAATTTATCCCCCTGGAATCTTGGCCTCTGATTGGATGAAAAAGGCAAACAGTGGTATAATTTCTTTTAAGCACGAAAAGTTAATGTACTTAACTGAAATTGCCAATATGTTAAGTAATAGATAATGCCCGTGTTTTCTTCGACATGGGAGTTATTGCGAGGCGTTAGCCGAGCAATAATCCCATGTCGAAGAAAACAAGGGCATTATCTAACTTATACCACTTAATTGGATTGTTTGTGCTTATGTTTGTCAGAGATTAATCATTAAGGCTGGGTTCACTATTTTGCAGGATCAGTTGCATAAGATGTTGCCTATTTTGCAAGACATTTGTTTGCTTGTTAAGTTTTGCCACAACATGTGCTCATATAAGTGTGACCATGTCCTCCCTGCTGTTCTTAGTACATGTGATATATCCCCCTGTAATCCAGGCTTCTGATTGGCTGTGGAAGGCAAACAGTGGTATAAGAAATATTTGTTAGGAAACTGTATTTGGCTAAAATGCTGTTAGTATTATTTTGAGATTATTTTAAATTTAATTAGATTTAAACTATCTGATTGTGTGGCATGCTGAAAAAACTGATTTACTCATTTGATCACATTTGCAAACTGGTACAGTTGTCTTTTTTCCAGGAATACCAATAGCTTTAGAGAAAAGTCAGAGAGTAAATTGGGTAACTTGTGTAGAATTGTTTTTTAAAATTAAAATGAGTCATGCGTTTAATTCATATTCAGCTCCAATCCAACAGCCTAGAGCTGTCTCTGTTGAGGTGCTCCATTGGATATGTCTTAGTGACATATCTGCCAAGATAACGCGCAAGGAAAAAACCTTCAGAAATAAGCTTAAATTTAGCTGAGGTGTACTCAGAATAGGTTCCTGTAGTTAACCATGCAGCTTTGCCGTAGCGAACAAATGTTTGTTATGTCAAAGATCAATATTTTCAAAATATGATCTGGGATACCACGACCCTTCCATGCACATACCAATACTCGCGCCAATTAGCTTTCAGACAGACAAATACATTTGAATCCCTCTTTACAGGGGCATGTATTATTCAAAGCATTAAGCATGCCTGGCTAAACTAAATGCAGTTAGTAAGCTTTACCCATTATCTATTACTGTATTTTCAATCAAACTGACTGCACTGAATCCAAGCAACACAACTGACCAAGTAGCTGTGAACCAGTAAGTGGGGTCGGCTAAATCTAAAAATATTTTATTAGCTTATTTGATGCTGTTCACAGAATCTGTACAGAGTGAATTCTGGCCTCTGATTGAAGACTTCTAGTGACATGCTACTTCCAGTAGGCATATCTCTGCTGATTGCCACAACAGCCATGTGTGGTAGGCCAGTTATTTATACCCGGTATATAGTGACGGAGCAATTTCTTTATCATAAATTAGCGGTTTGCATTATTTCCCACCAGCAAAAAGTGTTTGCATGTACAATGTGTGTTTCTTGATGTCGAGGCAAGTCAAGAACTACAGTGCATCTGTTGTTAAGTTATTATACAAATATGAAATTATTGTGGATATCATCTGGCTGCACAGCAATACCAGAGTATTATACACCTGTTGGATGTCATTTAAAAAATTTTTTTGAGGCCCAAGAAATATTTTGATGCGCTAAATTAAAAAATGTATGTTTTTTTTTTTTTGTGAGAAATCAAGATGGCCACCACACACAAATATGGCCCTAGTTTTGGTTCCAATGATACCAGAGTGATATAATATTATTGTTTTACTACTACTGATTTGATAGACAGTGGTTGAAAGCCCATCAGCTACCACTGAGCTAGTTCCCCACCCATTGAAAACTGTTGCTAAATCAGTCTATAGCTAGTAAAGATTGCTGTCTCCTCTGCAGACCTAGCATGATTTAGATTCATCAGTCTCTATTTTGAAGATAAATTGCAAGATGTCCGTCTCTTTTTCTAACCACAGAATAAAATGATGCAATGAAATATGTGACATTATCTAGAGAGCTATATTTTGTTCACCGCTCAGTAGAATTAAACAGGCTCAGTAATTTATCTGTAAAGATTGCATATGTAATAAATAAGTATTAGTTATAAACCGAATAGGAGGGAGTTAACTAACATAATATACTCAATAAGGCATATTTACTCATTTGTTTAGTTATTTTTACTCATTTGTTTGGTTATTGCCCACTCAGAACAATAGGAAAACAGTCTTAAGATGTGGAGTTTAAAGTATCATTATTGCCATTCTCATGTGTCCAATATTTTCAGCCATGGATGATCCACAGAAGAGACTAATGCAAGATCTGATGGAGGACTACGATCCATTTTTGCTGCCAGTGATAAACTCAAAAGACAAAGTGACCCTCGAAGTGGAATTCTTTCCTATTCTGATCGAGGAATTGGTAAAGTTTTCAACCTAACTGAGCTTTAATTTAAACACTTGATAAAAGATAGATAGAAAACTAACTCAGCCTCGACAAAAACAGATGAACCCCGCTATAAGATCAGCCCACTATTAATACATATCTTCGTACCATCTTATTGTATTGACCAATGAATGCATTGTTATATTGCTAATGATTCGAAAATTTAGTTTATATGTCCAGCTTCCATGGCAGACGTAATGATGAATTGATAATGCTTGGCGTGTAAGGACCTTTCTTATTCCCAGTGTATGATCCAGTCTATAGGAACTTAGACCAGGAGAGCAAAGCCCAGGAGCCGCCCCTATCTTTTCTTAAGAAATTGCTGAGACTTCGCACGGTATAGCGCTCACCTCGTTCGTCGTACAAAAATCGTACGGTTGGATAGCTGACTAAAATTTCTACATTTAAGCACACTTTCAGTTGTGTAGTTCCAATATTTACTCCACAAACGCCGTCAGCATTTTCGAAGCGAGAGGAGTTGTCAAAATGGCGGCTGATCACGTGATTACAAGATGTCAGGGAGCAGGGACATTACAAACAATTATGAAAATACATAAATATATATTCTTTTATTATTCATTCCTATTTACAGTTAGGTTTTACACCCAATTTAGTTCTTATTGTCCATAAACGGCCAATAAGATGAAAAACAGCATTTAAACCACTTCCTGCCATGATTTTCAATAATTTTTTGAAAAAATAACTGCTGCCTGGATCTCAGTCTACAAGGTAAAAAAACATGGCCGTTGCAACGCGTACATGATCATGAATGCAAAATACATGACACCGCTGTCTGTTATCAATATCCAATGAAAATATATATGTTTGGACTACAAAAACACTAAACCTTCGAACTGCTGTGAAATCTTGGCGACTAGAGGCTTTATTAGAGAATTTAGGTTTTCACTCAATGAAAGATAGGCTCCAACCAGAGCTCTGTTCCGGACCTAATATGAGCGAAGCTTAAGCCCCTGTTCCCGCATAGCCGGATTTGCCATAGTGAACCCGTAGTATGATGTAACGGTTACGTAACACGCTTCTCGGGCCCAATCCATACTAAGCCCTACGACTACTCCTCGCTGTCAGGCGATACCCGGTGGGTAACTCCTGGGATCCTTGGCCAATACGGGAGTTTTGGAGCTGGCACACCCGTCGGATTCTCACGGATATTTAAAAATCCGTCATGAATCCGTCGAACTCGGCAAGTCACCCGTCGAACCCGCCGGATTAATTGTTGCTAATTTCACTCGTATTACACCCGGCGGTTGTTCAGGGGTGCGAGGAGTAACCCGGCGGGTACCAGGAGTGACTCTAATATTAGTCCGAATTTCTTCAAATACAAATTGAATTGTAGTATAGTTCATACTAATTCCACATGTCTTTTCAGATCGAAAATAGACCAAATATATAAGCGAGATATTCGTCTGAGAAGGCAGGTAGGCGGCAAACACTGGTGCTCACTCAAGCGTCCGCGCCCGGACTATATCAATGCAGCAAGCTGAGCGCTTCTTTAAAAAGCTGCTGCTCCCTTAATATTAGTCCGATTTTCGTCAAATGAAACTGAATTGTAGTAGGGTTCATACTTATTCCACACGTCTTTTCAGATCGAAAATAGACCAAATATTAGCGAGATATTCGTCTGAGAAGGCAGGTAGGCTGGCGGCGGCCTATCATTCGACGGGTGACTCGGTGGGTTCTACGGGTGACTCGCCGACTTTCCCGGCGCTGTCGTAGCTACCTTGCTTTACCCGGCGAGTCACCCGTATTACCCGCCGAGTCACCCACCGAGTCACCCGCCGAGTCACCCGTAGAACCCGGCGAGTCACCCGTCGGGTCATGCCCAGCGCCTTTTTCTGCCAGAACCCCTCGCCAATCCCTCGCATTTTGGCCGTTACGTAACCGTTACGTCATACTTCGGGTTCACGACGGCAAAACCAGCTATGTGGGAATGGGGCTTTATCGGCGCCGCAGACGCCGAGCTTCAATTGCTTCCCGTAGATAGCCATCCCAAAAAGAGGCTACACAGTGGTGAGGCTGAACTGGAAGTGTTCAAAAATGTATCAAAATACATGTGTAATCCTATGGCAAATTGTCAATATCGCTACTGTGTTAAACCTGAAAACATTATTTACCCTTTCAGGATGAAAAGCGCCAAGTCTTGAAGATGTTTTCATGGCTGAAGCGAGTAAGCAGTAGACATTTCTAGATTATTTTATTTCTCCGGGGGAAAAAAACAATAAAACAAGCATTACCTTAATTACAAATGCAGATTTGTTTTTTAGACATGGAAGGATGAAAGATTAACCTGGAATGAGACGGAGTATGATGGAATATATGAAATTTTTCCCCATACAAAAAATATATGGACTCCAGATATGAAAATAGAAAACAGGTATATTTAGTAGCAAATTTACTTTATTATGAATAAAAATGTTAAATATTACCAATAACAGTCACGGCCATACGTTTTCAGACACTTGTTGTGGATGGTACTTATAGTGATTCCTTCAGAAAATAATTCAATGCAAAAAGTAGGTCCTTAAACAAACCAGACCAAAATCAAGATATCTTAAAGTGTCCGAATATTTTGACGACGGCTGTGGAGGGTTAAGTTTGCCCCGGAAATGTGGGGGCTAAGGTAACTTATTTCTCTTTCAGTGTTGATACAGTTACCACAGACTTGATGAAGGGAGACTTTCTGGCTCAAGTTCTTTCGGATGGAATTGTGATCACTTTCAGTGCAGGGAGAATAATCACTTACTGCTCTATTAATATGACATACTTCCCTTTTGATCAACACAAATGTAGAATTATGCTGTCTAATTGGATGTACAATGCTAACCACATAAGACTAGCTGTTAGTGGAAACAGGACTCGTCTACGCACTGACTTATTTAAGGAAAACCAACAACTGTCTCTTTTGCATACGCATGTGTCGCTCGTTCTAGATGACAGTGAGGTTGGTCTTTATGAAGGGATTAACATTTTCGTTGGTAAGACATCCTTTTATTTGATTCTTTAATATTATGTCATTTGCACAGTACTTATAATATAAAGGTATAAGCAGGGTATTTCTCTTGCACAATAAAGTGATTATTTCATGTAATGGTCAACACTCTCACTCTCATTTCCCACTGGCCAGTAAATGGTCCTGGGTTCGATCCCAGGTGGGGGAATATCTCCTATTCAAATCATTACACTATCATTTTTGGATTACGTAGTAAATTTTGTGCCATTGGTGCTTTGTCTGATATTTTCAAATTTACATCAAAACTGATTACCAAACATGTAGACTTTAATATACTTCACACTGCAGGTGTTCTATACAGGTCTGTTTTTTTAGATGTCCTTAATGTATTTATACCTATTTAACAAAATAAATCTGATCTTAATGTGTAAACGTATGGCCCAGATAACATTCCAAATTTGGCTTTCATCGTTTCTCCATCGTTTTGACTTCGCCCACATCACGCTGACACGATTTGGAATGCTATCTGGGGGGGGGGGGGGGGGGTATGTCATAATTATAATTGTAATTAATTATCGTCTCATGTGGTATATGTGTTCCTTTTTCAGTTCAATTGCAATTGTTAGATTATGTATATTTTTTACCCTCAAGTTGTTACCAAATGTGTGTTACATGTCTGTCTCTGTTGTATAAATAAACTGTTTGAGTCTGCCACATTCCTTGTTCCGAGTTTGAGAGAACGTCAGGCCCACATCAAGCAGACGTTGCCACAATACAGAAAAGGTTTTACCACAGGTTCTTAAAACTGAGAGATCCAACGTAGGCCTATATTGCTTTAAATAAATGTGGCAATATTAATTTTTTGTAGTGCTGCGAAGGAAGCCGCTGTTCTACTTGCTGAATATTTTGGTACCATCCGCGGTTCTCGCAATACTGACCAACTTGATGTTCTTCCTTCCTCCTGAATCTGGAGAACGGACCGGACTTGGTATCACAATTCTTCTGTCTTTCTCAGTTTTCCTCTTCATGATCATGGACAAGCTTCCTGAAAATTCAGAGAATATCCCTGTGCTGAGTGAGTTTTTTTGATGATTTTAGACTTAGGGCAACATCAAATCCAGAAATCTTATTTTTGGCAAAGTACAAAATGCTAAATTAACGGTAGTATACATAGGTCATGCTAAAATCGGACAGCTCTGGCTCCAAATTGCGATCTGGAGCTGTGAAGAGGTCTACATTAGACAAAGAGCCAAAGAAAACATGTGCAGAAAACAATAAACATATATATGTAGAAAAAAGTGCCCTCAATCCTAAATATTTAGCCTTAGTTAATGCTGTTGTCTGGTAAAGGTCAAATTAAGCCAATCCCCACCCTCATATCAAGACTCAAGATATTGTATTCACCTATTATAAAGTAATGTTAAAATGCTATTATAACAAAAATAGTTACAATAAGTGGGGTGGCATCATAAAGGCAACTTTTGTTGCTTGCATGAGAAGGACAGTTGATGCCAATGCAAAAACTGCACATGTTTTCTTTGCTGGTAGAAGAACCTCAGAATTAAAAACAATAAAATCTGAATGTCACGACGCTCTCTCCATTGCAAATTATCAATGAGGCAATTACTTGGTACAGATGACTTAATTAAATTAACAGTTATACAAGTTACTTTCGGCATGATTGTTTCTTTTTTGTTAGAAATAATATTTTAACATTACTTTGCAGAATGCATAAAGAATCCTTGACTGGGTGGCTTGAATACTACTTTGTTAAACAAAAAATATCCTGTTCTCTTATTGTATATGGTATGAGTAGATACTGTTTCTGATTTTCAGCGGTATATCTTCTGTTGCTGATGATAATGTCATCAATAACACTTACTGTAAACATCATCATCATCAACAGATATCATCATCGATTCGACCCAGTTCCTCAGTGGCTGAAGAAACTGACCAAAGTACGGTGTACCAAGAAAAATTCGAAGGTCAAAACAGAGAACAATTTTCAAATAAAAGATGGCAACGATGACGTGGAATGCACCGAAGAAAAGGCGAAAGTTGCTATGACTCCCGAAGAAGAGTGGATAACGATTCTGGCAGTGCTAGACAGATTCCTCAGCCTTGTTTTTATTGCAATTAGCATACTGCTTCCGTTCGTATATATAGTGACTGGTGTTCTGTCATCTGAAGAAATATATGACTGACACATACAGGATAAAATACATATTTAAAGAACAAATATGAATCTGACATTATCATTAGGAGAATTCTGAAACACATTTTAATATGAATCGAAATGAATGTAGTATAAGTCATCATTGGTGAGGGGCCACATTTGTCTTTTAGTCCGATGGCACCTCAGCAGCGACACACCATGTCTTGGAGGTGTCCCCTGATATTACATATACAATGAATATAATTATTTCTTGCATATAGGTTATAAAATGTAGTTGATATATGTAATATGAAATAAATGATCCTGAGTTCTGTTAATAATGCTGTTATAATTATAATGTGCATGAAAAAGACAACGGCCCCATTCATTATTGTCTTAACTCCGATGCAACCTGTATCTCAGGCGGCTCCTTGCTACTCCTGACAAGGAATCAATGTATTAAGAAATATTAATGACCTTGTTTTATCAATAGGTGACCCTTACAATTTTAAAGGCTAATGACGAGAACATAGATGAATGAATAAAATACTGGTTTAAGCAATCTTGCTGATACTTACTTGCAAATTCTTACATGTCATCTTCTGGTGAGTGTTAACTTGCATTCAGGGAGACCCTGATCAGAGGAGTAAGATTCACTTGAAGCTAAGCTTAATCAATCAGAAGCTTTTTACCACTCCAGAGCAATTATATTTTGAGTTGCCCAGTGTTACAAAGGGGTTGCCAATGAGTAACCAGGGGAGAAAAGGACACCAGACGACAGTCAGCTATTTATGATGTCATCAACCTGACTCGTTCCTGTCTCAAGTAAGAAGACAGGTCGGGTCTGTCAATGGCGTTCTGTCCTGTCGAGAGATGGAGCTACGACCACACAGGTCTCGCAATTGTTCAATGACGTCATCAACAAAAGGTCAATCAGTGCATTTGATGACGTTACAGTTGGATGACGTCATTAAACAATAGCAAGACCGGTGTGGTCGTAGCTCCATCTCTCGACAGGACAGAACGCCATTGGAAGGTGACGTCATAATATGTTGATGCTAGATATCAACCAATCAGATCACAGAATTCACCAGACTCAACCTGAGTGTTTCTTCCCTCTGGGAATCAGAGAGTCATCAACTGTACTTAATGACCCCATTGTATAGTTCGTCAACAGATACACTCGAGGTCATCCAGATTGGCCAGGGTCATCGAAATTGGCGACCCCCAACAAACACAATTAATACCTTGCAATATCGTAATTTGTTATGCAACTAACTGTTCACGTCGTTGACAACATTCTAAAATTATAACACTTCAATAGGCATCTTAGAAGTGTTTGTGATAGTTAATTTAGAGTGGCCAATTTCGATGACCTTGGCCAATCTGGATGACCCCGAGTGTAGCAATAAAAGATCGTATGCTCTCCCATTACATGAAGGTGTTGGCTTTGAAATGTGCCCTTCTTCCATTACATGGGATTACTTTGATAATAACATTTATATCACCTAAATGTTCATAAAAAAATAAAAAGATTACTCGATTTTGCCAAGCCTTAGGTCAGGGTCATTGTTGGAGTTCACACCAAAGGACAACTAAGATAGCAATTAAATTTCACATATTCTCCCACTAAATTTGAAAGATTAGGAGGGGTGAAATTCTTCATCCTCCACATAGGATTAACTGGATAATGAAGTTTATAACACTTAAATGTTCTTAAAAAGACCAATAAATACTATTTTGACAAGCCATCGGTCAGGGTCTTCCTGATTGTGATGGTACTGCAGTATGAACTTGTTGGACTCAGAGTTTACAGTGCTAACCAGCACCATGAATCCAATATTTATTCTGACTTTTCATGTTTTACGAGTTTCCTGTCAGTAGAATTCTCATGAACATTTCAAAGATACTCACATTCTTTATGTGGCTGTAACCTCTGATCTTTACTGGAACACAAAACAACTTTCAATAGGCCTTTGTGTCCCTCTTAAATTATTCAACTATGGTATTTGCCCCTTCAGGTTCTAGAAATGTAACAATGATACGTAGTGATGTAATTGACTTCTGACAAAAGCAATAAAGTGCAGAGAAATAAAAATATTGTGAACGGTGCATAGATTTTAAAGATTCATAATCTGAAATATTGATTTTAGCAACAACCAGTACACAATTGAACACCGAGCTGGAAATCTTTCATTCTGCAATTTTCAGAGTTCACTTGTTCATTAGTATGTAACTTGTTAGTTAGAAGTATATTCAACATGATGAAAGGATTTTACTTGATTTTGACTTCTCTGGCAATTATGTATTCCATGAATTTCTCGAAATGTATGAATTTAAGAAGGTACACAATGCAAAGTAATGAAAAATACAATAATTTCGACATCAGTTTCTATGGCAACCATATAAACAGGGTGTTATGTGCAGTAGAATGTGGAGTTAATGATGGCATTGCATATTCCATTGATGGCCAAAAATGTCAAATTCTGACCATGGCAGCAGCTGCAGGACTTGATAACAATCCCAGGGCCTATATTGTTGGTCAGAACTCAACCACTGCACAATTCTACTTGGTAAGTAAAATTTTTTTTTTTTGGGAATATCTCACTTGTATGTTGCATCTATACAATAAGACAATTTGACATAAATTATAGTTTATTTTTTTGCATATTTGCAAAAACTACAATGCCTTATATATTTTCTGTGCTGATTTTGTAAAATGACCACACCGGGCAGCGAATTGTTTTGCGTCAGTGTATTTTGTTTCTTTTGACAATATTTGCCTTCTGTCATTTCCAAAATGAATAATACGATAAAGCCCAATGCAGGGGTATATTGATAACGTAATCACATAGTTGCTTAAATTTCAGTTATATATTTTTAGTGATATCTGAAATTAGTGTTAATTCAGTAGAATAGTTACAATTATTTTATCATTCAGCAGAATTTAATGGTATTTCTGATCAGATGCAATTTCCTTGCAGCTTACCCCACCTCCTCCTCCACAATGCATCAATGGTTATTCTGGTCAGAAGATGTTTCTAATGAACTCTGTGAGTGGGTTAATAGATCTTGTACTTTGCGCTAACATCCAAGGCTATAAGTTCACCATCGTTCACCCAGAGACATTGTTAAAACTTAGCACAAGTGAACTCCAGGCATACCATAAGAACAAAGGTCGTGCTGTCATCATATTCAGAGAAAAGAGTGGAGTGCAGAAGTTTGCGTTGCTGACTCAGTTGACAAATGCAATCTCTGACGATATCGTGGTAGCCCACCCAGACCATAGTCAAGTCCTGCAATTGAAATTTGTCCCAGATGCCAAGATATGGACGAACAGTATCAATGGCTTAAACTCCAATGGACAAGAAGTTACTTTCAGTAACTGTCTACCAGCAGGATTCAGTGAAATCAGCCTGTTCAACTACGGAGATCCATACCCAGCTCACTTGCAGAGCAAGTTCCTTGGAACTAGCTTGAACTTTGCTGACCGCGTCTACAACACTTTGTTACCTCTACTTGTTCATGAACATCTTCCTATAGAATTCTTCCTCCTAGTGAGTTTTTCTTTTGGAGGATGTGGATCAGCATCATTTACTGGTGCAAATGAAGAAACTGTAGCTGGGGCAGCAATTGGATTTTTCATGAGCTAAACTTTTCACAATTACAGATGACGACATCACCTACATGATTGCTGCCAAAGCATTATTTCAACAAGTTATTTATAATATGTTTCATCTTTATTTCGTACCCAGTGGCACACATAAAATTTGGAATTTCTTTTTAACAATAATAAAATTTATTTACACATGATTTTTGAAAGATATAGTTTAATTTACAGAAATTTGATTTATGAGATTTTGCATTGCTATTAATTGATTGCATCACATATGCAATTACTGGGACCTTGTGATTCAGAGCAGAATTTGCAAATTTTAACATCCGTTGCATAAACACGTGTCTGGCACATGGCATTTCTGTGAGGCATGCTACAATATCACAGTAAATCCTATATGATAATTTCCATATCTGACGTAATGCTTTTCGCCACACAACGCTAAGTTTTTCGATACTTTTGAAGTGCTGTAATAATGCACCATAGAATGATGAACAATATTTGATGCAAAGCTCTGACTGAATTTCTGGAGACTAATTTTCAAATTTACAACCGAAGCTATTAAATTGTCTGTAAAACTTGGTAGTAATCCCATTAGTATCTGTACATCGGATGTCACCAAATAATCTGTGACCTAGATGTTCTACTGAGCTCATGTAAGTCAGTTCTGCATCACCCATTTTGAATTTACTTTTTTGATATTCCTTTGAGTATCTTTGACACACTTCAATAATTTTTTCTAATCCAAGCTTTGTAGGGGACATAAGCACTAAGTCATCTGCATATGCCATGCATCCCACAAAATGAGGCCCCAAGTGACAACCATAACGTTTATCACTATCTCTCAGCTTGCATTAAAGGGTAATTTTTAATATTTAGCTTAGCTGGCAATTTTGTAAATTATACAGGAAGGTCATTTAAATATTATATCAATGCTACTGGTCAGAAGCTTAGTCGGCTTACATGACCAGCTATCAGAGTCAGATGTAATGATGGGATGATACGGTGCGAGTCCATACCATTTTACCTCAGGGGTGGGTCTTTAAAATTTACTCAAGCCACTATAGTTAATGTCTCGTGATACTGACATCCAGCTATCAAACTCATGGAGAGTGCCTGTGCCAGGGATCAAACCTGGGACCTTCAGAGTAGTTGGTTCGTGTTCTAACAGGCTAATGCCTTAACCACTAGGCTGCCCAACAAACGAAATTGAATTCATTCAATTTAAAAAAATATTCATAGCACCATCCGAGACTACAGTGGTTTTTGTGTCAATTCTACATGGACTCAATTGCTGATGGACTATTCCATTATTTCGTAGACCCCCTAAATTTGTATTCATTTTAAAACTCTTTACCAGAGCAATCTAAATAACTCATTATTAAAGACATATAAGGAGATTACATCATATCGCTGCCCTTTAAGGTTGCGGAAATTGCTAAATTTCTTTGTAAAGGACCAAATTTTCAACGAGGCTTGGGAGGGATAAAAAATAAAGGTACTTTCAGAGTAGATAGGCTTAAACACAAACTGAGAATTGTTTTGCCATACAATGGCACAGCCATCATATGGTCTTCCTAGAAGTTGGACCGTGACATCCATTGCACTCACACCATGGAACAATGTTCTTGAAAGAACTTAATGTCACATTTCTGCAGTGCCTCCTTACAGTAAAATATACTTTTGTCCTTAAAGTGTTTACAGTTATAGCTTGCAATGGACAAAGAATGGGTTGTACCTGCCATCAGTTTGTTGGTTCTGATTCAGCCAAAGCAGTCTTTATTGCAGATTTTTGGGTTTCTTTCTTCAAATCAACCCAATATTTCCTTATCCATATGTCCTCTTGCTTTAAAACTTTCTCATAATCTGATAGTATCCCACGCAGCTTCATATCTAGGCTCCCATAACCGAACAGTAACAGTGCCTTCTTTTAGACTCCCTCCATCTTCAACAAATTTCTTCAGATCATCATCATTAATACTTTTATCCACGTTATAGATCCACAGATCACGATTTGGGCCAGGACCACCTTTAAAATGGGTACCTGCAGCTATACCTTGGATTCTAGTTGATCTTGTGTTGACATGTGACTTCCAACTGCCGTTGTTTGCGTTTGTTTTGTTTTTCCACTGATGCCTCTGCTGTTGAGATGTAGCTGCTGCTCTGATTGGTACATCACTCTCCTTCTCACTGTTGCCTTGTATTGGTGCTAGGTAACTCAGCGATGGGTTGCTGTTCACTTCTAGGTCTATCTGGGATGCTCTACTTGCACTTTGCGATGCAATGTTGGTGTCTTCCTGGGACCAGAGGTACCAAGTGGAGGCCAACTAGATTTATTCTTGACAATGCTACCTCTGTCTTCCACAACAGCAATACAATGATCTTGCTCTCCTATTGCATTCTCATTTTTATGTCGCAATTCTTCATGCTTCACCACAGTCCTCTCCAGGTGAGCAACTCTTTCTATGAGACTCTTCCCATGCAGCATGTCTGGCAGCAGCACTGGAAGCTTTTGCAAGTCATATGTCACAAACTTCTGGGGCTGACTCTCATTTGTGAGGTTATATACTGCTTCAGATATGTCAAGTGCATATGCATAGCTGCGGGATCTTTGTGGTGTAGTTCTTCTAGAAACATGCTTTCCTATGTCTAGAGCCCTCAGCTCATCTTTAAACGTTGTTCTCAGAAGATCTCTTGCCTCCACTAAGTCTTCTTCCAGGAAGTATCTATCCAGGGCTTTTGCAACTCCATTGACATCTGTTTTGTGAAGGAAACACTGACAGTATGCTAGAATATGATTTCCTATGATTCTAGGCTTGTTTTGTCCACATGTACACTTTTTTGTCCACATGTACACTGACCATTCACCTGAAGATTTGCACCACAGTCATTGCACACTTCCATTGTCTTTCACAGCTTCATGGGATTTTCTTTCATGAAATCATTCATGCATTCATCAAAAAGTTCATGAGCATCAATTTTCTTAAAACAATTGCTCAATTTCACTAGAAAAGTCTAAACATATATCCACACATGTGAAGAAAATCTCCCTTGGAGGACAGTTTTTCAACATAGAAATTACCAACTGTCCAGGAGCACAGGAACTCAACCTCACACTCTCTGTTTATCGCAGAATTATTTAACAGCTAGAAAGTTGCTTTAGTTATCACTGGTACAACCTACAATCATCTTTCGTGTGCATCATGTTAGTTAAGTCATCACTTCGGTAACATCGCCAACTGTACACATAACCAACAAATGATATTTGATCCAGACATTGTCTAGTGGTTCTAAGTGATAGTTATTGCCCCGCAGGAGGCTGATTCAGGATTTATCACACGAGAGCGCGTGAGCGCTCGAGTGTGATAAGCCTGAATCAGCCTCCCAAGGGCAATAACTCACTAATACTATGAGAGTAGACAATATAAAACAATTTTAAACAGAAACTTAATCCCTCTTAGAATTGATTGTTGTAGTTGTTTGTCATCCAGTGGTTTATTTTAAACTAAATATGTATTGTCTGCAATGAGTGTATTAGAAGCAATAGTACTCCACTGCACATGGATCTTATATTTCACAATGATATTATTAAATGGTCAGGTATGTAGATCAATTTCTTTTTAAAAATCATAGGAATAAAATCTAACTATAATTCTCAAATTCTTGCTGTGATGAACATTTTAACTGATGTAAAACCTGCCTATTTGATGCAAATTTGAGTGGTCTTAATGACGGAATTAATAGTAATTTAGATACAATGGTCAAGGTTTTTACAAATTTAGTGGCTGAATAAGTAGGTGCTTTTAATTGTGAGGCGGTCTTCATTAGGCGGTCATAATAGTGATGTGGTTTTAACAGGTGGTCTTCATCATGAAGTGGTTTTAAAAATTAGGTGGTCTTAATCATGAGGTGGGCTTAATCATGAGCTGGTCTTAATGATGAATTGTCTTTATTGTGACATGTCTTATATTGCGGTTTTCTTATATTTTGATACTGAAGTGGTTTTAATATTTAAGTGGTCTAAATAGTGAGGTGGTCTTGTATTAAGGTATTCTTGATAGTGATGTGGTTTAAAGAATGAAGAGGTCATAATAGTGAGTGGTCTAAATAGTGCGGTTTGTATAGTAGTATAAATTGTGAGATGATCTTATATTGAGGTGATCTTAATTGTGAAGTGGCCTTATATCGAGGTGTTCTTATGGTATTGATGTGGTTTTGATAATGAAGTGGTCTTAATAGTAAGGTGTATCAATAGTGAGGTGGGCTTAATTGTGAGGTGGTCTTATATTGAGGTGTTCTTATAGTAGTGATGGAGTTTAATAATAGGGCAGTTTTAATAGTGTTAAATGTTGCCATTTGTTTTCAATTACATAGCTGTTACTTACAAGAGTGTTTATTGTTTGCCTTAGTGGTCACAAATTCTTCAGTGATGCGGTTTTGATAATGAAGTGGTCTTAATAATGAGGTGTCTAAATAGTGAGGTGGGCTTAATTATGAGGTGGTCTTATATTGAGGTTTTCTAATAGCAGTGATGTTGTTTAATAACAAAGCAGTTTTAATAGTGTTAAATACTGCCATATTTTGTTTTTTTTCAATTACACATTACTGTTACTAATAAGATTGTTTATTGTTTGCCTCAGTTTTCACAAATCCTTCAGTGTTTGACATAGTTATCACTCCCTGGTGATCACTGAAGCGGAAAACATTATCAGCCAGCTTGAGCTGATAACTAATTTTATCACCAGCGAATACTGCCTTCTGAATGGCTGAGGAGGGTCTCGAATGGTATTATAATTGTTATACTACTGACAATGTTGACAACCGTGATGAATAAGAAAGTCAACCAGACCCTTATTCATACCTGTGTCAGAAAAACTAAGATCAAGATGACAAATTAATTACCTTTTTCAACAGATTGTATTATGTCTAGAAAAAACACCTATTTTAATTCAAGATGAAAATTGATTTATGGATGAGATGGCAAGTCTGCACTCAAGAAAATATTCATATCCCAGTACTACCTTATAATAATTCTGTTCTGACATTTTGTGTTTTTCGAGTTTCCTTATGAATAATTTAAGTGTAAACTTTAACCATATATAATCATGCCTAGAATATTCCAAAGCAGGGACTCAGATCCTGGGGGAGCGATGTGGGGTGTATCTCCAACCGCCTCGCTCCCCCTTCCTGTACAAGGCAAGTGGGGAGATGATAATTTAAATATCCCCCCTTGAAATTTTACTGTATGAACAGCATATTTTGTCATATACATACAGTTCTTACAGATCATTTTGGATCACTCTTAGGATTGGTTATATATAGGATTGGTTATATTGATGTGCATGATTGATGGCAGAAATGCCTGAGTGATTATTGATCCCTTTATAAGGGCCTGCAACAATAAAAATCTGTTCTTGCTTGACTAGTGAGCTGAGAAAGCAAGCTATCTTGTTTGTATTACTTGGTTGTTTTATCTCCAACCCCCCCCCCCCACCTCCCCACTTCCCCCTCCTATACAAGGCAAGTGGGAGATGATAATTTAAATATCCCCACTTAAAATTTACTGTATGAACGGCATATTTTGTCATATACACACAGTTCTTACAGACCTTGGTTATTTCAATTTTTCGACAAAAGTGTTCATTCAGTTAAATGATATATTTAATCTAGTACTACTGTATATAGTAGGGTAGGACACTCACTTTCAGTGCCCAAAAAGGGGCGTGGCCAAAGGGGGCGTGTCATAGGGGGTGTGGCTAATTAGTATTCATAATTAGTATTCATGAGCTAATTAGTATTCATGAGCTAATTAGTATTCATGAGCTAATTAATATTCATAATTACATAACATCATTATAATTAACTTGTTACATAACTCGTTAATGATCGAAAACATTTTCTTTTGTGATAATTTAAATTGTTACATAACATAGTTAGTGATCATAATATTTTCTTTAGTGATAATTAAAATTGTTGCATAACATCGTTAGTGATCATAATTATTTTCTCTAGTGCTAACTAAAATTGTTACATAACATCATTAGTGACATAATTATTCTCACTATGAATTTGTTAGTGACAAGGGGGTGTGGCTAATTAATATTCATGATATATTAATATTCATCACTAATTAGTATTCATGAGCTAATTAGTATTCATGAGCTAATTAGTATTCATGAGCTAATTAGTATTCATGAGCTAATTAATATTCATAATTACATAACATAGTTAGTGATCATAATTATTTTCTTTAGTGATAATTTAAATTGTTGCATAACATAGTTAGTGATCATAATATTTTCTTTAGTGATAATTTAAATTGTTGCATAACATAGTTAGTGATCATAATTATTTTCTTTAATGCTAACTAAAATTGTTACATAACATCATTAGTGACCATAATTATTTTCACTATAAATTTGTTAGTGACAAATGGGGGTGGCTAATTAATATTCATGAGATATTAATATTCATGAGCTAATTATATTCATTACATAACATTGTTAACTATTTATTTTTTTTGGCAATACCAGTGCAAACCAGATTCACTGGATGACTCATAATTACACAAAGGATGTAGTTTCGCATCAGTGCATGCCCTCAAGTCACAAACACCATTGTCATAAAAAGAACAAAAATTTAATTTTATAGTCTGCATTTTTGGATGACTCATAATTACACAAAGGCTGTAGTTCCGCATCAGCGCATGCCCTCAAGTCACAAACACCATTGTCATAAAAAGAACAAAAATTTAATTTTACAAAAGTATAAAAATGCCAGAGGGGATATATATTGAGTTATTTATTTCTATTGAAGTAGAGAGGGTTACGCTTCAATACACACACACATGAAAGACCATGACAGGTTTATGATCACATCATATGTCACTGTCTCCAGGCCAGGAGGAAATATCTTTTATATAGATCTAAAAATACTGTTATTACGTAATAACTAGTATATAAGGAAGTCACAATCTTCAGCTATCATACAGTCATCATGGCTAAGAGGAGCTTGTCACCCCCTCCACCCCTAGCAAAGATTCCAAGACTTTTACCCTACCAGATCACCCAAACTCAACACAGAGTTGCTAGGAGATTCGGGTATGAAGAAAGAAACTTCAGAGCTACATTTAACCAAGCTTATGTTGGTCACAGATTACTTGACATACATCAAGAACTTGAGGATATGTTTCAAGAGGTTATTGACAGAGCAGCTCAACACAACGACCCTGAAGACAGAGCCAGGGTAATTATTCAGCATAATGATCTCAAGCAAGACATTGTCATTCACATGAGACCTCAAAACCTCATCACAGCAAAGACTATCATGGACAGATTGGAAAAAGTCCTGCAATCAGACCAGAACATGAGCGTAGACAGCTCATTTCAGGTAGAAGTAGGGACTCTTCATCATGACAGAGGGGGTGGTAGATCTTACATAACAATACCCCTTCTACCCGACGACACTACACAGTTTGCCAGAGCCATAGTTGTTGCAGCAGCCAGAGTTAAAAACGACCCTCGAGCAAGAGAGATCAGTAGAACTAGCAGGTCTCACAGAGGAGGCCCTAAATCACCGAGAGGTCGGGCATTATCAATGTTAAGGAAGCTTCATCTACCACCAGATCACAAAGTCACGATTGAAGATCTTCCAAGATTTGAGGAGCATCTCGATTTACAGATCATCCTCATAGACCAAGGCAACAATATTTTATATGGAGGAGTACCCAAGGAGACCACAATTTACCTCTATCAGAATGATCAAGGTACCCACTCAGTCACCAACATCCAAGGTTTATTAAAATCATATAAAATATGCAAAAAATGTTTCTCTTTATACAAAGATACCCACATATGCTCAACTACTACTCAGCTGTCTATCCAGACCAAGAAAACAAATCGGCCGTTGACCATCACTAACACCGACATCAAAGACAAGAACAATTCCATCATCAGGAAAAAATGTATGGTATACATCCCTGAAATACCCGACGACTACACTTGCGCTACACGAGCAATAACTGTCTGCATAGCCAAACTGAGACAGGACGCCACCTACATACATCTCCGTCGAGCCTCAACAGCACACAGAAAAGGTCCAAATTCCCAGTTAGGGAGAGCACTTCGACTTCTTAAAGAAGTAAACCTCCCCTCAGATAGGCAACTTGAAATAAGAGAATTCTGCAAGATCGAAGACCATCTCAACATACAGATCATCGTCATAGACAAAGATACATGTCATGAGATAATCTATGCAGGTTCCAAGTCTAGAGAGGACAAGATATTTCTTTACAAAGACGGAGAACATTTCCACAGCATAACTTCACTATCAGGCCTCTTCTCAAATAAAGAGATCTGTACAGAATGTCTCAAATATCACAACAAAAATACAATACACTTCTGTAAAAATAAATGTATGGTCTGTCTGAGAAAAGATTGTGCATGGGAGCAAGCCGTCAAATGTCCAGACTGCAATAGAACATGTCGCAGTTCAGACTGTTTTTCAAACCATCGACAGACAGAGATTTACAAGACTGGATCTCTCAGAGGAGAAGAAAAACCGTCCAAATGTCAACGATACTACTTTTGCACAGGATGTAATAAACTGCTTGATACACTGAAAAGATCCAAAGAGGACCATGTCTGCGGAGATTGGCAATGTCGTCTCTGTCAAGGCTACTTTACAGGAGAACATCTTTGTTACATGAGAGCAGCTTCGCCAAAAGTCGGTACAGGAAAATTCATTTACTTCGATTTCGAATCTACACAGGACGAAATATTCCAATGTCAGAAAGGTTACCATCAACGGTCAAAGAAGAACGACTGTACTACATGTACAGACGGCTACATCTGTTCACCATGTAGAAGATGCAGAAACTGCGACAAATGGTACTGCGGACTTCAATAACACATACCCAACTTCGTCGTAGCTCAATCTATCTGCGATGAATGCGACGACGATCAGACACACTGCCCTCAATGCGGTATCAGATGTCTCACCCATGACAATAAACAAGCATGTCAAGATTGTTACCGGAAGGAAGTAATTTTTAAAGGAGACAACACTGTTCAAGATTTCGGCAAATGGTTAATCAATGACAAACACAAGGGCTACACATGCATTGCTCACAACGGGAAAGGATACGACTTCCTCTTCCTGCAAGGTTACCTACTTCAGAATGGGATTCAGCCTTCTCTCACCAAAGTCGGGACAAAAATAATGTACATGCATGTACCCCAAACCAACATCAGATTCATAGATTCGCTCAACTTCCTACCAATGGCTCTCAAAAAACTACCCAAGACACTAGGACTCTCATCATCATTAAAGAAGGGCGATTTTCCTCACATGTTCAATACAAGACAACACTTTCATCAGAGATATTTCCCGCATTACCCTCCTGTAGAGCTCTATGGTAAAGACATTGATCTACAATGGTACAAAAGTATACAAGGACCTTATGACATGCACAAAGACATGGAAGAGTACTGTAGGACTGATGTCAAGATTCTTAGGGAAGCATGCATGAAATTCCGTCAACTCATCAAGGACATAACTAGCATAGAAACTGAGACAGGAGCCATGGAGGTCGATCCGTTCTCTCAGGTCACCATAGCCTCCACATGCATGCAGATATTCAGACAAAACTTTCTCAAGGAACGTTACCAGGTAACCCTTGAAAACAATACCACCGTCGAAGTCACAAGGGTAGGAGGACAATATTACAGCAAGGATCAGCCATATCCAGACGACAAGATTAAAGAGAAAACCTTCCTAAACTCAGACATTGCTCACATTCCACCTCAAGGTTACGTAGCCCGGTACGGTCATAGTTACAAGGCTATTCAATGGCTTGAATATCTAAGTTATAGCAACAAGATATTCATACAGCATGCTCGCAATATAGGTGAGCTTTCAGTAGGTCAATACAGAGTAGACGGAGCGGACGGCAACGGGGTACTCTACGAGTTTTATGGCTGTAGATGGCATGGATGCCCATCCTGCTTCCCCGATAGATCTATCAAAGATAATTACAATAATCAGACAATGGAAGAGATCTACCAGAAGACCTTGCAACGAGAGACCTTTCTAAAGACCAAAAACTCGACAGTCATCACTGTATGGGAATGTCAGTTTGACATGCAAGTCAAAGACACTCGGGAGATGAAGGATTTCATCTCATCGCTCGATATCCCCCCAAGACTCAACATCCGCGACTCGTTCTTCGGAGGACGGACATCATCAGTACGTCTCCATTACCAGGCAGAAAAGGGGGAGAAGATCCATTACTACGATTACACAAGTCTCTATCCCTCGGTAAACAAATATAACTCTCTCCCAGTAGGCCACCCTCGCATTTTAACCAAGGATTTTGACTACACAATGGAGTCCTACTTTGGCATAGCCAAAATTAAAATATTACCTCCAAGAGGCCTCTATCACCCCGTTCTACCATACCGATCAGGAGGACGACTCAAATTCCCCCTATGCAGAACATGCGCTGACGGACACAGCCAGTTACCATGTCAATGCAGCATTGAACAGAGATCCCTTATTGGAACCTACTGCACTCCTGAAATCCTGAAGGCAGTAGAGAAAGGCTACACCGTCATCAAGATTTATGAGGTTTATCACTGGGAAAAATCTTCAGACACCTTGTTCAGGGAGTATGTTGATACATTCCTCAGAATTAAGCAAGAGTCTTCAGGATACCCTGGATGGGTCAAAGATCTAGAAGATCGCAAGACCTACATCCAAAACTACCAAGAAGCAGAGGGGATTATGCTGAGGCAGGAAAACATCTGCCATAACCAAGGTCTAAGAACTGTAGCCAAGCTGGCACTCAACAGTTTTTGGGGGAAATTTGGAGAGAAGCCGAACCAGTCCAAAAGTCGGTACATCTTTGACCCCTCCAAATTCAAACAACTAGCCAATGACACATCGACCGAAATCTTGATGATCTACATGGTCAACGAAGACTGCCTGCTGGTAGAAACAAGAAGTAGAGAAACTTTTGAACCTGACAATATCAAGACTAATGATGTCGTCGCGTCATTTACAACATGTTGAGCAAGGCTAAAACTCTACAGTCTCATAGAACAGCTGGAACGAAGGGTTCTCTACATGGACACAGACTCTGTCATCTTCACATCCCTTGAAGGTCAAGATATGCCCCCCTTAGGAGATTTTCTGGGTCAGCTGACCGACGAGTTACCGTCAGGGGCATACATAACAGCATTCATTTCTTCAGGACCGAAGTCCTACAGTTACAGACTTAACGACAACACTGAAATAGTCAAATTCAAGGGTATTGTCATGAACCCTGTCAACCGTCAGCTCGTCACTTTTGACAACATCCAACAAGTCGTAACCAGGGGGCAGGTCATCAGACTACCTACCTACAATATGTTTGTTAGAGATAAAGTACATGGTAGAGTCTTTAACAAGGCAGCTTACAAGACTGTAAGATTAGTATATACCAAAAGGGTATTACTAGACAGTTACGACACTCTACCATATGGTTATTAGCTGGTTAATATGTACATATGTAAATATACTGAAAGGTGTATATATATCATGTAAATATATATATATATATATATATATATATATATATATATATATAAAGCTAGTCGTTTGTGCATATGTATATACTAGGCAAAGCTTAATTGTGGAATTTTTACCACCTATGTGGTGATTTAACTATTTCTACATGATAATTATGTCTGTGAAATTTTCCACATAAGCTATAAATAAAGATGTGAAACAAAATCGTGATCAGTTTGTCATGGAGACTCAGTCGTTAAACAACGAGAATTGGCAGGTCTTGGGGATTAAAATCCTTAAGAGCGAGGTCGTATTTTTTAGCCAAATTATCATACTCTATGTAGTAATAATAGCATGTATCGTCAATCTATCAATCAGTCACCCCCTGAGCGAGCTCTGGGTAGGACTTTTAAGCAGTAGTATAGGATTTCTTCTCCCGAACCCTACTATAAAAGACAGAAGAGTACTACTCAATAATGGATAATTATTTAAAATCGATTTACTACAACCCTAGTAAACCCGGTAGTTACTCAGGAATAATCAAACTCTGGCAGAGTATAAAAACCGACGGTAACCCCCTCAAGCTCAAGTTCAAAGATGTAAAGAACTGGTTATCAGGACAGTACACCTATCTGGTACACAAACACCCTACACTAAAGTTTAAACGCGAATCTATCATAGTAGGAGAAATGAATGAGATTATGGATACTGACTTAATGGATGTTCAGAAATTTAGCAAGAGTAATGATAGAGTAAAATACCTGGCAATATTCATCGATTTATTTTCAAGATATCTAAGAATTGAACCCATGAAAAGTAAAACAGGGGAAGAGATGGTTAAAGTCATGAAAAAAATTTTCAAGGACAGCTTCAAAGTAAAAGAGTTAAGAAGCGACCAGGGGAAAGAATACACAGCTAAAATTGTCCAGGATTACTTGAAGACTAAAAACATAAACCATGTACTAGCTTATAACGTTTACCATGCAAACTATGCCGAGCGAGTAATCAAAACCATCAAATCACGCATATATAAGTTTTTTACAAAACATCAAGATCATAGATATATCGATCATCTTCACGAGATTGTCTCTAGTTATAACAACACTAAACACTCTTCAATAGGAATGGCGCCTTCACAAGTTACAATAGAGAATCAACAAGAGCTTTACGAAAAGTTATATCTACCCCTTGAGCTTAAAAGAGAAAAAACACCTATTGTATATAAATTTAACATAAAGGATAAAGTAAGATTATCTTTAGCCCGGTTACAGTTCGAAAGGGGGTTTCACAGGAAATGGACAGAGGAAATTTTCATAATTGACAAAAGAACAGCATCTCACCCCCCTCGTTATAGAGTAACCGATTTAAACAAGGAAGGGGTCGATGGTAGCTTCTATGAGCCTGAGATGCAGGGGGTATTGGTAACTGATGACGACCTATATAAGATCGAGAAAGTTCTCAGATACCGCATTAGGCAAGGAAAGAGAGAGTCACTAGTTCGTTGGCTAGGTTACAGCAAGAAATTTGACTCTTGGATTAAGACGTCCGAAATAAGAAAATATGAATGACTTCTACGTTATACTTAACAGTTATCATAGATCAGAAAATCTTGAAAATACTTCTGTTAATTTCAAAGTAAGGTTAAACAGAGCCTTAAGACTGGGAGAAGGATGGAAAGTTGCTCTCTGCCAATACAGGTCCACAGTTCCCCCCCATGTATACATATGTAGTAACATTTGCGACTCTACAATTGTCGGTCAAAAGCAGTTAAATGTACTGAGATACATAGCCAATCAAGAAATGAATCTGACACCTTACTATGTACCAGTCACACAAAACTTTATAGATAGTATTCACATATACATGTTAAACGCTACTACAGAACAAAAGCTTGAGCTAGGCGATGGTACTACACATATCACTCTACACTTTGTATATAAACCCTCACAACGGCCTTGCTAGTCATTCCCTCAAAGACCGCCGTAATGGAAGCATATTTTTCTACTCAGGAAAACAGACCTACTAACTTTGTAACTGATGGCCTCAGACGTTATTCAGGAGCAGACAATCCTCAATATATTATAGAAACCCCTAAGACGCATAAAGGGCCCCCCCCCCCCCGGTCAAGGTCGAGTTAATATCAGATATTAAAAAAACTTTAGATCAGACCAAAGAGGAAATGGCAACCGTTAAACGTAAGAGGAAGGCGGCGCCAAAACCTCCTGCTAAGAGAAGAAAGACTAACTCAAATAAAGCTAAACCAAAACCCCGAAAGCAATCATACGGAAAGAAGAAGCCAAAGAGTCAACACCGCAAGAAGAAATAATGGATGTTAAAACAACTAGTCTCCCTCAACTGGACCTTTTCTCGCCTCCAGCACTTCAGCAAAATGTTGAAAGACAGTATTATATGGATTACAGACCGGTCAACCAACTGACTGATGACGGTCCTATACTATTCGACATCAACGAGCAAAAACACTTTTTGGATCTCTACAATAGCCAGCTATATGTTAAACTGAAAATTGTTAAACAGGACAATACATCTATGGCGGCGAATAAGAAAGTAGTAGCTATAAACAACTGCTTACACTCTCTATTTGAGAAAATCTCCGTTTCGCTGGAGGGGAAAGAAATTAGCTCGTCTAGCAACTATCCTTATAAAGCCATGTTTAGCACTTTGCTGACCTATGGTAGAGATGCTAAAAATTCTCAACTAAGAGCCCAGGGATATGTAAAGGATGATTCCGAGCAGATTGATTTGATTGATCTAAATAAGGGGGCTCAGATAAGGAAGGATTTCTTTCAAAAATCCAACATTGTAGAATTTCAAGGGCCTCTGTATGAGGATATTTTTATGCAAAAAAGATATCTACTAAACAATACACGCTTAACAATAAAGTTGGATAGAACCTCTAATGAATTTGCTCTCATTAACCACGAACCTACAGGTTCATATAAAATTCGTTTGGAAGAAGTAATGTTCAAAGCTCATATGATTCAGCTTGATCCTCGTACACAGTTTGCTATTGGTAGGTCATTAGAAACTAGACCAGCGCTTTACTGTTACACTCAGCGAGAAATTAGAGTAGAAAATATAAACACAGGCTTTACTTCAGGAACCCTGGATAATATTTTCCCCAACAGGCTACCCTCCAGAATTCTTGTCACCCTCATTCCTGCTAAGGCCTACAATGGGGATTTAAAACTAAATCCCTTCAATTTCAAACCCTTTGACCTGCAAAGAATAACACTTTCTGTAAATAATGATACTATCAACACTTTCACACCTACTTTTGATCATGCTCAAGGAAACGGGGTCTCTAACAGTTATCTCAGTCTCTATGAGACATTTAGAGAGCTGGGGAATGATTTCGGTAATGACATTACATTGTACGACTTTGCACACAGCTACTGCATGTACGCCTTTAATATAAAACCTGCTTACGGCACATCTTATGCACCTGACCACGGTCATGTACGACTGTCTCTGAGTTTCAAGAAAGCACTGGCTGAGCCTGTAGTATTAATGATTCATGCAGAAACACCAGCCATTATGGAGATAACAAACACCCGCAATGTTACAGTTAAATAGCCACTATTTAATCATACCGATATCATTTACCATGGAGAGGCCAGACACTGTAGACCAGGCTTTTGTAGCATCCAATAATACCCCAGATTCTTGGAAGATCATGTCTGAAGACAAGATTCTTATGCTTTTAAATACACCATGCAATATAATAATATCATCGCCGAGTCAAGGAGGGAAATCAACATTTGTTTATCGTTTATTGAAACATGACATGTTTCGAGAACCCCCTGAAAAAATTCTATACTGCTACAACAGCGTCTGGCAGTCAATGTTTAGTACCCTAGAGTCAGAAATGGATAATATATCATTTCACTATGGCATACCAACCAAAGATGATCTGGAAGCCTTCCAGACTATGAGCACTGGACACTCTGTCATTGTATTTGACGATCTAATGATTGATGCCATGAATACAGATACTATTTTAAAACTGTTCACAATAGGCACACACCATAATAACTGCTCAGTCATCCTACTGACCCATAATCTGTTTTTAAAGTCCAAACATTCAAGAACTTTAAATCTAAATACCCATGTATTTGTAATAATGGCTAACAATCGAGACAAGGGGCAGATTACAGCTCTGGGTCGCCAGCTGGGTTATCGACAGCTGCTTCAGGCTTACCTAACAGCTACAACGAGCCCCTACTCATACTTTGTTATTGATCTGCATATGAAAACTGACAAGAATTTAAGATTACGGTCAGACATTTTCCCTGACGAAGGCCCTACAGCTGTTTATAAGGCAGAGTAACATTGGAAAAGCTCATTTGTCATTATGACAGCTCTAAAAAAGAACATGGCCTTTATCAAGCTATTATCTATAGCTGAGAATAAGCAGAAGGATGTCTTACTGAATACAATGAGTAAGAGCCAGATCGAATTACTTAGACAGTTAGCAAGAAATATTGTTGAAGGCGATTTAATTGTCAGCAAGCAGTTCGATAAAGAGCTAGGTAGATATAAAAACAAGCTCATTAAGTTGGCAGATAGCAAAGAGAAAGGACGAAAATTACTCTGTCTAAAACTGAGAACCGTCTGGTCTAGGATTATTAAAGCTGTTTTACCTCAACTAGAGCTCTTGGAATAATGAAACACTTTATAATACCTGAGTCAGCATATCACCGACTTAAGAATAAGCAGAAAAAAGACCAGCAGTCTGGACAGGCTGAACAGACCGATGAAATATTTGAACAGACTGAGGAACCAGATGATACCTTCATCATTGATGCATTCCCCAGAACTTCAAAAGAAAGGGCATTGAGACTTGTCACTTATATCAGAAGACATGATCCTGAAATAACATGGTCATCAAATGGTCTAGTCACTATTGATGGTAAATTGATTACAGGCTCAAACATTATTGATCTGCTTAGATCAGCCATTCATGGAACAATAAGAAAGCCTGAGGGCTGGTCAGATTTCTTAGAAGCACTGAAGCGTATCAACACCCCCTTGTCACTCATAACCTTGACACCCCCCGGGGTACCAATTAAGCGCCTCCGGTGGTTAACCCATTAACTGTATTCATAACTGAATCTAGCACAAAAGACTTATAACACCTGTTATGTAACATCTCTATAAATAACTACCAATCAGTAGTCGCTTTAACCTACCAGTCATGTATATAAGAAGATCAGAAACATGCTATGACTATCCTGAACTGAAGATCATGGCTGAGACAACTACCACACTCTTCAAACATAATTTCGGTCATGCTAACCAGGCATCTTTGACTGAATATCAGGGGAAAAGAAGGCTAAACCTCAGAGTACTGGATGGTTCATATCCAGCTCGAAAATACCTGAGTCTGTCAGCTAGAGATGTCAAGCACTTACAGCAACTGATACCCCAAGTTACACAAATCTTGACAGACGGTCAAGAGAATTTTTTTGAAATCAATGAACATATAAGACTATCAGTTACCAGAGGATGCGTTGACATTCGTCTAAGATGGACTCCTCCTAACCAAAGCGAAAAAGTTTTCACCAGGAGGGGTATCTACATGAAACAGTATGAATTTGATCAACTTGCTGATCTGCTGAATGAATACAGTATATATTTTCTTTAATGTATGTCTACAAATAAACATTTCAACCTGAAAATTTGCCTTTGTTATGTCTCAAAATGTGTCTTTCTTAATTCATGCGGAAAATGAGTAATACTAGCAGCCAATCATCAGTCTTTAGACTGTTCAGCACCTATATATATAGTAAATGATAGAATCAGACAAGTATTCAGCATCATGAGGAGTACAACCATCTTCAAACATAATTTTGGGGTAGCTCAGAGAGTATCTTTCACTGAGTATCAAGGTCAAAGAAAATTAACTCTCAGAAGAAAATACCCCACTCGAAAATACATATGCCTGTCGGTTGAAGAAGTCAATCGTCTACTACAACTGGCGCATCAAGTTTCACTAGCTCTGCTGGATTTTGAGCAGAAAATTTTTTACCTCACCGAAGGTATAAGCCTAGCTGTAAATAGAGGGAAGGTTGATATTCGTCTGAGAAGATTATCTTGTAAGCAGAATGACGGAGTTTTCGTCAAGAGAGGAATTCATATGAAGCATTATCAATTTGAATGGCTTATCTTTCTACTGTCTAAACATGTCATATATTTCATTTAATTTATGTACACGGTTACAAATAAACATTTCATTTCAAGAATTACCCCATGCGTGTCTTCTACGTATTCATCACAGTCAGAGTTCTAGTGTGTAATATCTTTTGAGGAACCTGTAAAGATAGTTATGAAAAACATACCCTAAAATCGACGCCATATCTAATTACCTTCAAATATGTCATATTCAAAATTCTTCCACGTGTGTATGTGTATGCGTAATCACGCTTGTAGAACCTGTAAAGATAGTTATAAATACAGAGACTCATAATATAGTGACATCTATGTTCCTCATTTTCATTTAAAAATCATGTAAATAAAGACAGTTTAAAATCTCGCGTCTATAGCGGAAAACTGCAAAATGTCTCTATCATCATGGTCAAATTTGTCATCCCGTGTTGAACCGGAAGTGGGTGGTCGGCGAATTGATAAACAAAGTATAGTTTCGTAAGACAAGGGATTTTCATAATTTGAGGGGCCGCTTAATTCATCTTAATATAAATTATAATTTATAACTTGATCAGACCACCCGTTCGTTGAAAATATATACAATACAGCGAATTCTATAAGAGATCACAAGCGCACCTAACGGCAACGCTCTGAATTATGAGTAGGTTGGCCTTTCATCGACATCTGGTATGTGCTGACATCTACCGGTCGGTAGATACTCTTTAAAGTAAGACGGTTGGTTGTCACTAGTTTATGATTTAACGAGCTTTTGCTATTTATCGAAATATAAGCCACGACGATTGTACATAGTTATAGATAACTTGTGATACTATTTAAAAATAACCGTTAAAATTATATAAACCTCTTAATTACGCATAGTTCGTTTGGTCACTGTAGAGAAGTGTCTGAGACTAACTGAATGAAGACAAACAAACGTTTTTTTTAGTTTTAAACATTTATGCAAGTCTAAATTGATCTAATATTACAAAAAACATTCATATATGTATATATACAGTGAAATGTCTGCATAGATCCCTCTTGATGAGTCTGCAAGTAAAAAAAAAAGGATTGTAGGAGCATGCTAGATCTCATATATAGAAATATATAGATCTTACATAGATCTAAAATTTACTTACCTAGGCTACACCTCGTGCTTCAAGTATTTGTAATTTTCTTAAAGACGGTACAATGGGATAGATGCTTATGACCGACCGCCCTCTGGTAGCGAATCTAAGGAAGTCTGTCTCTCTCTGTACAGGGGCCCATCCCGCAACGTGCTCTGTCCTCAGAAAGTAGCAGCGGACAGGCCCTCCATCATGAAGGGGATCGAGATGCTTGTCTGTTAATTTTAGACAATGTTCTAAAAGCTGAGCTCTTGTTGGATTAGGATTAAACTGTGATTTTTCCGTGGAGCGACTGTATCCTAGCATGTGATTTTGCTTAATATGTTTAAAAGCCGTAAACGTAATTTCGGTGATAGGTATAAATTCCATGTTTGTTCAGAGTGATTTAAAAAAATATCGATATAGCTGATTTGTTGATTTGACAATGTCAACGATCCTAATGGCTGTTGAAAGTAGCTAAAAAAAAGTGCAACTTAAATTTAAGGGGGTTTCTCCCGCAACCCCCGTTTGATTGGTGGCATAATGCAGAAAAGTGTGAATTTAGCCAGAGGCATGAGACAATGGTCAGTATTACGGTTTACTGGTCAGTTTTAGTTAAACTACAGACGAAAACAGAATCTACTGAAAATGGCTACTACATTACTGAATGCTGATGAGCTACCCTGCCACATCTGTTATCTGTCACCCTCTACACACGCTTTCAAATGCTGCTTCAGGGACGAGCAAATGAAGATATGCAGGGATTGCATCGAATCAATAGCCATGCATAAACTCATGAAGGAAGTTGTTGATGATCTACCTATTGATTTGAATGGTAACTTCAATCTACCCTGTCCATTCTGTCGTCAAAATTACGTTATGATATATGACAAAACAAGCTGGGGCGAGTACCTGATTGAAGATTTTATCAACCTACAGCAGTCGGTCGCACTTATCAAGTTCACGAAAAATCACTTTATGGAGGAAATGGAACGTATGAGGGCAAATCTAAGAAGTCATCACGAGGTTCAACTATCTCAGCAAAGGCGACGTATGACTGAGGAAGTTCTCCTCCCCCTGTCCCGTCTTTTGAACATTGAGCATAGGCGAGTAACAAGGAATGCCACTCCAAGACGCTGATCTTGGCCGAGTTGTAAAATATATCTTCATGTACTTACGGATCTTTTATTTCAGCCGCTCAGCATATATTTGGCTGTTTATTACTTAAATTTAAATTACTCTGTATATATTAATCTAAATGGTATTTGCATGGTCCATAATTTAATTATACACTGTATGACTGACTTTCATTACGTTTGTTACCTGTATCACTGAACTTTAAAACTGCCCATAATATTTATGATTACAATAAAGAAAGTTTCTGTATAGACCTTTTTGTTGGCTTTAGTGTTAAACGCCTGTAGTAATAACTTTTGATGCCGAAGTTGCGGTTATGCTAAATTGAGTAACTTGACACTGAGGGTGAAAATGATCCTATTTTTAAAATAACCGAGACCCTGCCTATTCAAATTGACACAGCTTTACAGTTTGATTTAGCCTCAGGTCGTAAGTTTAGGGGGTGTACGCAGGTGGTTTAAGAAACATCTGAACCTCTACAGGGTTTCATATTAACACCTCTAGCATGTTACGTGTTATAATTGAATAGACTGAGATGCATAAGGGGGGTCTAATAATTGTCATCGGTCAATTAATGTAATGTGTGCAATAGATACTACATTTGGATGACACTGGTATAACACGCAATCTCTGTATATATATATATGAAAATGTCTGAGAGAGTCATATCACTTTTTACTATTACCAAGAACAGAATTATACTTAAGCTATTACCGGCTTTTTACCACGATGATCGTTTTGATGATTAGGATGCTTGTTTTGTCATGTGTGATGGGATGTCGACAGGAGGCCCCAGGACTTCTGATATGCGGCGAGGATGACGTGGAAGATATCAGATATCTGGATCTCGACACAATTGAAGAGATTAGGTAAGAATTATTAATTGTTTTGTAGGGTCATAACTTGATGATTTTGAAAATGATTGTTTCATGTCACAGAGATATTCATATTTGACCCTAGAGGTTCACCTTTGCATTCTGCTATGTGTTAATATATTTAATCTCTATTATATTATTATATATATTTATATACATTACATTATAATCATTGCTTGCGCTATATTATATTTATAGACATTACGCTCGTTTTTATGAGATTCTTAGACATTAATATATGGTAAAATCTACCTTTGTCTTTGCTCGGTAGATTGAAATTATAAATATTAAAATCCTTACCCTATGCTGTACATGCGTTAGCTGACATGAATGTCTTAACTTAAATATATATATATATATATATTATTAGATACACCCCCTATGCATTATGACCATTTACGTCATATTTATTGTAAGGTAATTGGATGCGAAGTAGTTAGGGTAATTGGATGCACACAAGGTTATGACATGAATTAAGCAAATAATTAAATACCTAATATGTAAATTTATTGTAATTAGGGGTGGGCGAGGGGGGTGTTGACATAATGAGTGGCTGACTTTCAAACAATTAAGAGCTCTATGTAAATTATGGTTGTTCAGCTTATAAGTTTTTATTCCAGATTTTTCACTCTTCATGAGATGGAGGTTGTTGACCATCTGTCAGCAATGAATGTAGCTCTGAAGGTGGTTTTCCGCTCAGGGCGAGTTGTGACCTTCCCCCGGGTCTCTTCAGCTTCGACCTCGGAGGATGATCTGCCATCTGTCACTTCGGCGACAATCAAGATGTCAGACGCCGCTGATACATCAACGGATAAGCTAGCAGTCACCGCCGATACGACACTGGACAAAATGTCAGTCACCTCCGCTACGACGACGGACACGACGATGGATAAGATGTCACCACCCGTCGACACAACCACCGAAATACCGACAGTCAAGACAACAGTTAAGATGTCCAGAAGAGGCCCTTCTTTCTGGAAGCTGATTATACCGGCGACCATCGGCTCAACCGTAACTGTCTTAGTTGCAGTTATTATATGCATTAAGGGTACGCTATAGCAATATAATATATACATATTATATATTTTTTTTTTATCTGTGTTAGTTGCATATATTATTATATGCATTTAGGATACGTTATATCAATATAATATTTACATATACGTATTTTAACTGAATGAAGACAAACAAACGTTTTTTTTAGTTTTAAACATTTATGCAAGTCTAAATTGATCTAATATTACAAAAAACATTCATATATGTATATATACAGTGAAATGTCTGCATAGATCCCTCTTGATGAGTCTGCAAGTAAAAAAAAAAGGATTGTAGGAGCATGCTAGATCTCATATATAGAAATATATAGATCTTACATAGATCTAAAATTTACTTACCTAGGCTACACCTCGTGCTTCAAGTATTTGTAATTTTCTTAAAGACGGTACAATGGGATAGATGCTTATGACCGACCGCCCTCTGGTAGCGAATCTAAGGAAGTCTGTCTCTCTCTGTACAGGGGCCCATCCCGCAACGTGCTCTGTCCTCAGAAAGTAGCAGCGGACAGGCCCTCCATCATGAAGGGGATCGAGATGCTTGTCTGTTAATTTTAGACAATGTTCTAAAAGCTGAGCTCTTGTTGGATTAGGATTAAACTGTGATTTTTCCGTGGAGCGACTGTATCCTAGCATGTGATTTTGCTTAATATGTTTAAAAGCCGTAAACGTAATTTCGGTGATAGGTATAAATTCCATGTTTGTTCAGAGTGATTTAAAAAAATATCGATATAGCTGATTTGTTGATTTGACAATGTCAACGATCCTAATGGCTGTTGAAAGTAGCTAAAAAAAAGTGCAACTTAAATTTAAGGGGGTTTCTCCCGCAACCCCCGTTTGATTGGTGGCATAATGCAGAAAAGTGTGAATTTAGCCAGAGGCATGAGACAATGGTCAGTATTACGGTTTACTGGTCAGTTTTAGTTAAACTACAGACGAAAACAGAATCTACTGAAAATGGCTACTACATTACTGAATGCTGATGAGCTACCCTGCCACATCTGTTATCTGTCACCCTCTACACACGCTTTCAAATGCTGCTTCAGGGACGAGCAAATGAAGATATGCAGGGATTGCATCGAATCAATAGCCATGCATAAACTCATGAAGGAAGTTGTTGATGATCTACCTATTGATTTGAATGGTAACTTCAATCTACCCTGTCCATTCTGTCGTCAAAATTACGTTATGATATATGACAAAACAAGCTGGGGCGAGTACCTGATTGAAGATTTTATCAACCTACAGCAGTCGGTCGCACTTATCAAGTTCACGAAAAATCACTTTATGGAGGAAATGGAACGTATGAGGGCAAATCTAAGAAGTCATCACGAGGTTCAACTATCTCAGCAAAGGGGACGTATGACTGAGGAAGTTCTCCTCCCCCTGTCCCGTCTTTTGAACATTGAGCATAGGCGAGTAACAAGGAATGCCACTCCAAGACGCTGATCTTGGCCGAGTTGTAAAATATATCTTCATGTACTTACGGATCTTTTATTTCAGCCGCTCAGCATATATTTGGCTGTTTATTACTTAAATTTAAATTACTCTGTATATATTAATCTAAATGGTATTTGCATGGTCCATAATTTAATTATACACTGTATGACTGACTTTCATTACGTTTGTTACCTGTATCACTGAACTTTAAAACTGCCCATAATATTTATGATTACAATAAAGAAAGTTTCTGTATAGACCTTTTTGTTGGCTTACGTTATATCAATATAATATTTACATATACGTATTTTTTTTTTATCTGTACTTATTTACGTAGTATCAACATTATATTTTTTTATTTGTAGTGATCTTGAAGAGAGTTCGTCACGGCGAAATAATTGAGCGGGGTATCCGTGACAGGGAGGGTATAGAGCTGGATCAGAGGCTGTTTGAACCCGCTATCATCCCTCATGATGAGGACGATGAAGAAGGTAAAATAGTTTATTCATTATTGGCCCGTTAACATTTTTTTATTACAGGTATGCTCATTGATCTGGTAATATATATATATATATATATATTTTTTATTACAGTCGTGTTCAACATGCGCCAAGAGAACTGGGATACTTCAAGCCAGGGCAGTGATAGTAGCGGTAAGTAACTTGCTGGTATGAGTCGAATTTGAAAAATATATATATGTCAACAAACTCTTGTCTACTTGACATGACATTTTCAGATGCTTCTATTCCAGATGTGCGTCAGAGACGCAGGGCTTTCCTGGATGCCAAGGAAAAAATAAAGAAGTGTTTCTAGGTAAGCATTTTTATTTTAATATATATATATATATAATATACAAAATATATAAATGTGCGTAAAATCTGTCTGTAAAAATATTAAGTACTGATATTTATTTTGCAGATCCCCCCCACCTCTACCCCTGATGTTTGAACTTTTTGTAGATTTTTTCATTTATATATATATATAGACAATGCTAAAACTTTTTGTAGATTTTTTGTGTAAATGTATTTTTTTTTTGTATGTTTTTTATGCTTAATAAATTTTCTGGTAAGATATGAAGGACTTGTTTTGATTTTATAGAAATCTAATAGTAAAAAACAGAGACATATATATCGGAGGTGAAATATTTTATTTCCGTAGTACATCAAGGATTACGTAGAAATGAGAGCAGTCTATCTTCTGTAACATGCAGAATTTCCATTAATGGTTTCAAAACTCTGTAAATAAGATCTTGTTGGTTAGCGATTATGTCTACATTAACTCTACTCGTGACGTCCTCGAGGTATAGTCCTGCAAATTCTGCTGACTTAATTATTTGATCGATTTGTAAAAGACTGTAGACGCTCAGGGTTTGTCCTTGAGAATTGATGATGCGTATATCCCTTGTTTTGCATGAAAAACATGATACCTGCTTAACAGGGTTGTCGTCAAGATCAAGTACTGCGTAAGTGATGTCTTGAATGGCGTTCCCCTGAAAACAGTGGTAGCAGACCTTCATTCGTTTATTATTCTTTGCAAAGCAGCAGGAGTATGCATATTTCGCTGTTAGTACGGTGCAGATCTGGCATTTTCTTGGTCTTCTCATTTCGGCGAGGAGTTGATCAGACAGAGTCAGTAGGAAGAACATAATTCTACTGATAGAGTCTGGGGGGGATCTGCTTATATACATAGGTGTTATGTAATAACAGAGTATTTTTAGATTTTAATCAGTGAGCATATCCTGGAGGTATATAGCTGGCCATTGTTGAATTATGATATGTACTGAAGTGGAACTCTCTCTATTTGTGGCATTGTGATAGAGTTTCAATAGAAATAAATAACTCAATATATACCCCTGTGGCATTTTTTATAACTTTGTAGTTTTGCAGACTGTAAAATTAAATTTTTGTTCTTTTTATGACAATGGTGTTTGTGACTTGAGGGCATGCACTGATGCGAAACTACATCCTTTGTGTAATTATGAGTCATCCAGTGAATCTGGTTTGCACTGGTATTGCCAAAAAAAATAAATAGTTAACAATGTTATGTAATGAATATAATTAGCTCATGAATATTAATATCTCATGAATATTAATTAGCCACCCCCATTTGTCACTAACAAATTTATAGTGAAAATAATTATGGTCACTAATGATGTTATGTAACAATTTTAGTTAGCACTAAAGAAAATAATTATGATCACTAACTATGTTATGCAACAATTTAAATTATCACTAAAGAAAATATTATGATCACTAACTATGTTATGCAACAATTTAAATTATCACTAAAGAAAATAATTATGATCACTAACTATGTTATGTAATTATGAATATTAATTAGCTCATGAATACTAATTAGCTCATGAATACTAATTAGCTCATGAATACTAATTAGCTCATGAATACTAATTAGTGATGAATATTAATATATCATGAATATTAATTAGCCACACCCCCTTGTCACTAACAAATTCATAGTGAGAATAATTATGTCACTAATGATGTTATGTAACAATTTTAGTTAGCACTAGAGAAAATAATTATGATCACTAACGATGTTATGCAACAATTTTAATTATCACTAAAGAAAATATTATGATCACTAACTATGTTATGTAACAATTTAAATTATCACAAAAGAAAATGTTTTCGATCATTAACGAGTTATGTAACAAGTTAATTATAATGATGTTATGTAATTATGAATATTAATTAGCTCATGAATACTAATTAGCTCATGAATACTAATTATGAATACTGATTAGCCACGCCCCCTATGACACGCCCCCTTTGGCCACGCCCCTTTTTGGGCACTGAAAGTGAGTGTCCTACCCTACTATATACAGTAGTTCTAGTTATGCTGACAAAGAGATGTCGTACTCAAGAATGTAGTTGTCAATGGCACCATTGAGCGAAATGTCTTCAGGCAATACTCAGAAATAGCTTGGATAAACTAGTTCTCTGTTTTATCCAAGGAAATAGATACAGTACAAAATATGGAAATGGATTGTCATTGCAAATACAAATCATTGTGATAGTGACATTAGTGTACCCATATTCCTGATGGTTTATCTCTGCTTAGCTTTATGTGCAGTGCTTACAAATAATCTCCACTCAATATTTGGTCAAATTTCAATGCAAAGGGCTTGAAACAATACAAAACAGACAGAAATGTAAAATGTTATTAATAAGTCTTACCCCTCCCCCCCCCCCAACTCTTTTGTTTTAGCCCATATAGAAACCCCTCACAGTATCTATTAACTTCCCATCTTTCCAATGATGACTCAGAAATTACAAGAAAAATATAGCAAACTTTAAGTTAATTGTTTCACAGAAAAATTTGACTTGTTGCTGATCGAGCATCAAGTGGGCATTTATTTCGAATCCTACTATAATAAGCCATCCAAAGGACGTCTAGAGCTAGCTAGGTTTGAATAGTTATGGATAGTTATGGTTTCTGGTGTCTACTAGCTCAGGTGATTTAAGTCAGCCACTTTTACCAAGTTTGCATAGGATGCTAAAGGTGCAAAATATGTTGCCCATGTTCTTCAATCATTGTTTTATTTATTTTTATTCAGTAAATCATTACAGATATGTCTAAATTGCTCTGTAAGGCTGAGAACGGTTTCTCTCAATGTTGGACATTTTTATATTGTGAACATCTCTTCATACTTTGGTCCTAGCATGATTTCGTTTCCTTCAACAAATCTGCGCCAATGTTCCAAAGTATGCCCGTTGCGCAATTTTTCAAAAATTCCACAAATTTCCAATATATTAGTAAAAAAAGAAAACCAAGCAACAGTCATTCCTGCCATTTCATGTAGGGGGGTTGAGAAGGGTACTGGAGATTCACACTTGGTGGAACCTTGTTGATCCCATTGCTGCTATAATGTTATGTTCTCTGTTCAGGAAACATTTCAAACATTCTTTAAGTGAAAATATACCTTTGACCTTTAGAGTGATGCAGAATATTTAAATTTCAATGGGTCTTCTGTGTGTGAATCTGGCAACCTTATGTTTGGATCTCTTAAATAATTCAACTTAGATATGCACCCGAAAGGTTCCAATAATGTACCTATGATACAGGATGACCTAGTCGCTTTCAGACAATGCAAAAAAAGTGTCAAAGAGTGAAGAAATCGTGGACTGTATACAGATTTCGAAACTTCATGATTTAAGATATAAATATTTTGGTAACAACCAGAACACAATTGGACACCTGATTGGAAATCTGCTCTATTGCAATCTTCAAACTTAACTTATTGAATCTTTAGCTTCTTAGACATATATGCAACATGACAAAAGGACTTTGTTTGATTTCAATATGTCTGGCAATCATTTATACCATGAATGTATCAAACTGCATCAATCTGAAAAGATATACACTGCGGAGCAATGAGACATACAATAACTTTGACATCAGTTTCCATGGCTGCCATGTAAGCAGGGTGTCCTGTGCAGTAGAATGTGGAGTTTATGATTGCATTGCATATTCTATTAATGACAAAAATTGCCAAATTCTGACCATGGCAGCAGCTGCAGGACTTAACAATAATCCGAGATCATATCTTGTTAGTCAGAATTCAACAACTGCGCAATTCTACTTGGTAAGTATTGTTCTCTTCTACTTTTAGGTCATTTGTAGAACATGAAAGTTTTAAATTATTATATATTTATCAGATTTTATCAGATATGGAGTTCACTAAGATGTAATTTCAGTACTATAAAATAATTAGGCATCATCAAATGTGATTTCAAACTTGTATGTGTTTTTCTTTTTTTGCTTTTTGCAAATCAATTATTATTATGATGAAGCAAAATTCAATAAGATCTACCAATGACATAAACGGATAATTGCTTTAATTTCAATTTAATTTCCATCAAAATCATTCTTAAATTAGTGATACAACAGTAGTACTTACATTATTGTGTCATTCTGCAGAATGTCAGCATATTTCTGTTGATCAGATGCAATTTCTTGCAGCTTACCCCACCTTCTCCAGCCCAATGTTACTATGGATACCCTAATAACAAGATGTTTCAATGAACACAGTGAGTGGGTTAATAGATCTGGTACTTTGCGCTAACATCCAAGGCTACAAGTTAACCGTCATTCATCCAGAGACATTGCTGAAAATTAGCACAAGCGAACTCCAGGCATACCATAAGAACAAAGGTCGTGTTTTCATGATATTCAGAGAACAGAGTGGCGTACAGAAATGTGCATTGCTGACCCAGTTGACAAATGCAATCTCTGATGATATTGTGGCAACACACCCAAACCAAAATGAAGTCCTGCGATTGAGGTTTGTTCCAGGTTCCAAGATATGGATGAACAGTACAAATGGCTTGAATTCCAATGGACAAGAAGTTACTTATAGTAATTGTCGATCAAGAGGATTCAGTGACATCAGCCTGTTCTACCATGGAGCCCCCTACCCAAGTTACTTTTTCAGTCAGTTCCTTGGGACAATGTATGACTTAGCTGACTGCTTTTACAACACTGCGTTACCGCTACCTGTTCATGAGCATCTCCCAGCAGAATTCTTCCTGCATGTGGCTTTTTCCTTTGGAGGATGTGGAGCAGCTTCATTCACTGGTGAAAATGAAGCAAGAGTGGCTGGAGCAGCAATTGGATTTTTCATGAGCTAGACTTTACACAAAATTTGACAAATTTGATCAAGTAATAGACAGGAAGAATGACTGAATGTACTACAGACAGTGCAGACAACCATGATGATTATGAGAGTTAAATTCTTCATCAAACCTATGTCACAGAAGTCATTCATATTAACACCTTTTAACTAACATACAATAGGGGTAGAAATAAAAAGCATGGAAAAGGGATTATCGAAGAATGTATACTTATTTTTTCTCTTCCAATGTATAACTTGTGATTATAACGTTGCAATGTACCACATGTATTTGTGGTAATGACGGTACACACCTTCTGGTGTTTACCAATCAGCTGTAATGAATTTATTGCGGTTTTATGTCTGTGCAATGTTTTGCATTTTAATTCATTTGGTCAAATAAATTAAATTGGAATAGAGTAGTACGTGAGGTAATTGGAAAACGAAAATGTATGAATAACTAGATGAGAAATTACACTTAAATGCCTATATCACTATGAAACTATATACATATCAACATTTCGGCTATTTCAGATTTGCCTTATAAAAGTATTAATATTATGTCTGAAATTTTTCATCATGAATAAATATAATGAAAAACCATTACTAATTGGTTTATTTCTATGATATTCTTGTATTTTATTTCCGTAATACAATAAATATTGTTATTTCTCATTTCTGAATTATTTTTTGTATATAATGTCATTTAACTGTTATTTATGGTGTCTGACCATTATTTTATCAACATATGGTAATAAAATCTTGAAACTTGAATACTCAGGCGCTAAAAGTTATATTCCCTAAACTTATTTTCTCCTGCTAAATCTCATATTTTCAAGGGGAAAATATGATTTTAGCTCAGCAACCCTTGTGGGCCGGGCCTAAAGCAATGTTGCAATCATCATGCTATTTTAAAAGTCTCACCTACAGTGACAAAAAAGTGATAGTCTCCACACACGAAAATATCCATATTCCACGTTCTTACTAGCTCCAGGTCACGCAACTTGTTAGTATTCTTGCCATGAGGTGGCCCAGTATTCCCAATGGCTCCATCACCAAAAAAAACATAAAATAATTCATATATACATACATTATTATGATCAAGAGTTGTCACGAAGAAATGAAGCCTTCTAGCCTGTTCAATAAGGAAACCTTTTTAGTGAATCCAGCGATACAATACAGTACAATATTTTCATATATTGCACAGCCATTTTGCCCAGTACATTTTAGAATGCGCAATAGGTCTTTTAAGTGAACAAAGGGTAATTACACTGTATCATTATCAACTTTTCATTTACGGGTTACCCGCCGGGTCCTACGGGTGACTCGGCGGGTTCTACGGGTGACTCGGCGGGTTCTACGGGTGACTCGGCGGGTTTTACGGGTGACTCGGCGGGTTCTACGGGTGACTCGTCGAGTTGTAGGAGTAAGCCGGCGGGTAGTAGGAGTAACTCGACGGCTTCCAGGAGTATACTTTATAAAGGCTGCTGCTCCCCTAATATTAGTCCGATTTTCATCAAATCAAGACTGAATTGTAGTATAATTCATACTGATATTAAGCTAGTTATTCGTCTGAGAAGGCAGCTAGGTTGGCGGAGGCTCTCGCAGATGTCTGCGCCCTGACTGTATCAATGCTGAGCGCTTCTTTAAAAGGCTGCTGCTCCCCTAAAATTCTGATTTTAGTTAAACAAAGACTGGATTGTAGTATAATTCATACAGACTCCATAGGTGTTTTCGGGTTGAAAATAGACCAAATATTAAGCGAGCTATTCGTCTGAGAAGGCGGTTGTCTGGCGGCGGCTGCTGCTCCATTAATATTAATCCGATTTGACGATTTTCGTCAAATAAATATTGAATTATAGTAGAGTTCACACTAATTCCACACAAATTTCCAGATTGAAAATAAACCAAATATTAAGCGAGATATCCGTCTGAAATGAATTGCAATAAAGCTCATCCAAACAATGTATATATATCATGGTCAAAAATATTGACCACACCATTCAAGTCATGACCATACACAGAGCACCTTGACCACCGCCAGTCAACTGCCTTCTCAGACAAATATCTCGCTTAATATGCCTGGAATCAGTATAAAAAAATCCTACTATTTAGTCTTTATTTGACGAAAATCGGACAAATATTAAGGGAGCAGCAGCTTTTTAAAGAATCGCTCAGCTCTGCCTGCATAGATACAGTCCGGGCGCGGACGCTTCAGGGAGCACCACTGTTTGCCGCCTACCTGCCTTCTCAGACGTATATCTCGCTTAATATTTGGTCTATTTATGATCCGAAAACATGTCTGGAATCAGTATGAAATATGCTACAATTCAGTCTTATTTGATGACAATCAGACTAATATTAGAGGAGCAGCAGTCTTTTAAAGTATATACAACCCCCCTCCCTGCCTACGCTGACGCTGGTAGCAAAAAGCCGGCGGGTGACCCGTGGAAGCCGGCGGGTGACCCGTGGAAGCCGGCGGGGAACCCCTGAACAAGCCGCCGGCTTTACTATGGGTGAAATTAGGGACGGATAATTCGCCGGCTTCGACGGTTCAACCCCCAGCTTCCACAGGTCACCCGCCGGCTTCCACGGGTCACCCGCCAGCTTCCACAGGTATTTTTATTTTTATTTTCACCCGTGAGATTTCTACGTGAGATTTCTACGGTTGTGCCATGCAAGCATGGCACAACCGGCTACCGGGGCCGGGTTTCGCGGCTTGGTCAAGGGTCCCACGGGTGCTTGCCGGGTATCCCCGGGTATCCACGGGTGGCCGTATTGGGGCCGTCAGCTTGGAGCCGGGTAGTGATTTCCGCAACTATTACGTAATACTACGGGTTCACTACGGCACAACCGGCCCGCGTGGCAGGGGCTTAACAGGCAGTGGAGTACAGAAGTTTGTGTTGCTAACTCAGTTGACAAATTCTGTCTCTGATGACAACACACCCAGACAATAATCTAATTTCAGTAACTGTGAACCAACATGATTCAGTGAAATTAGGCTGTTCTACTATATTTATATATATATGTTTATTCATGCCTAAATTGGCATAATTACAAATCATGACATGTTACAAAAATATTGTCAATATGAGCATAAGTAATTTTACATTTGGTAGCATTCTAATTTGGACAAAACAGAAATATGCCCAAAAAGCAGTTCCTTTATGACTGATACATCCCATACCCAGCTCACTTGCAGAGTAAGTTCCTTGGAGCTGGCTTTAACTTTGTTGACCGTGTCTACACTGTCTACAATACTTTGTTACCTCTACTTGTTCATGAACATCTTCCCATAGCGTTCTTCAGCCTAGTGAGTTTTTCTTTTGGAGGATGTGGATCAGCATCATTTACTGGTGCAAATGAAGAAACTGTAGCTGGGGCAGCAATTGGATTTATCATGAGCTAAATTTACACATAAATAAATTGAAGGTCACAAAACATAGAAGGTAAAATGAAATTTGATGCTGAAGTAGCCAATGTAGACAATCAGGATGAATAAGAAAGTCAACAAAACTCTTATTCATACCTGTTTCATAGAGGTTACACGTGAGAACAACTATTGTAAAGATAATACAGCTGTAGGTCAAAAATAAATATGCATGCAGAATTGTATATATATATGACAGGAAGTTTTTATTTACACTGTAAAATTATAAAGTTATGGTAATAATGCATGAATTAATCAAACAAATTTGGATCCAGATTGTCTGCAGGTTGGGGAAAAATTTAGCTTGAAATATCTATCATTACTTCACATGGGTCTATGACACCCTTTCCTGAATTTTCTTTATGATCAAAGGCAGGATTGTCAAAGGTCTTGGGACTTGGCTGTGGTGATATTTCATGTGGAAGTTCAAAACTTAATGCTCTGTTTCCAAATTTTGGAGATTCCTGACAGATTGCTTGCCTGGTTTCTGAAATCTTCCTTTGTTTCTTTTCAAACAAGTGTTTTTGCAAACTGCGAGCAGCTTCTTGAAACATGGTGAGTTTAAAAGCATAAATGAGAGGGTTCATTGCACAGTTAAGGTAAACTGCTACAACAGTAAAATGATAAAACGTAGAAGCAAAGTCAGCCTTCAAGTCGAGGAAATTGAGTAAGTATACAATCTGATTACAGGACCAGCAGAAAACAAAACAAATAGCAACCATGATAAGAGTCTTAACTGTGTTGTTTCTCCCTGTTTGCCATGTTGGATCTGGACTGTGTTCAGGGTCCGCGGAGCTGCGTTTAACTCTTTTGTGTAAAGTATATGCAATTCGACTGTATCCGAAAACTAAGAAGGCTAGTGGAAAGAGAAACTGGATGAAAAACAAGCAGATTGCAAAACTGTACCTCACTCCTTGTGAAGGCCAGCTTGAGTACACATAACAGGTATTATTAAACACAGTAGATGTGGGGATCATGTATGGCATGTTTAAAGCTGGCCCAAAGCACCATGCAAAGATTATGAGTCCCATAGCCCAGCGCTTAGTGAATTTGTGCCTGTACCACATGGGATGCTGTAGTTTGAGGTATCTTTCCAGTGTTAGCCCTAATAAATTGTAAGTGGATGACGTCATCATGCTCCATAGCCACACTTTAGTCTGCCATAATTTGCAGAAGACTACTCCGGCAGTGCCTGGATACGAAACATTGCTGGTGATATTTGATGTGGCAAGGAGAAATATAGAACACATCAAGTCAACTATGCTCTGATTCAAGATAAACCACACAGTGAAGTTGTGTCGTATCTCTGGTTGGTAGTTTTGCACCTTGCCAAACAAGAACACCACCATGACAATCAAATTACCCATGATGCCAACGCATCCAATCAGGATGTAAAGCACGAGCATTGCAATAGGTGTCGCCACGATCAAGCAATCATGGGGGTCATGCGTTCTCGTTCCTGTGGTGGGTGTAGATGTGATGCCATCTTCCATATTTTGTTCACATCTCCTATAAAGATCAAATGCACTATTCAATTCATCTAATCCATCGGTCTCTTGGTTCATTGTTGGTGAGTAGTAATTTACCCTGAAATAAAACAAATCAATGGTGTATGTTGATGTACATGTATACGTAAACCAATGTTGGAGATAATAACATCACAGTGGCAATGGTAAGGAATTGTTAACATGCTGTAAATTGTTTAGTTTTAGAAAGGTTTAAATTATGTTATCTTATTCCAGTTGAATCATGGAGAATTTACAACTGCAACAGTTATATTTGAGGTGGAAACTATTCGTAGTCAAAACACTTGTCAGGGTGTGTTTACTCTGCACTGATTAGACCATGCATGGTGAGGAGAAAATTCATGAGGCAAGAAAAACAGCTGTTTAATTTGCAACATTTCTGCCAATTTATGGCAAAGAAGATATATAAATGGACGTACCTTGACTGTATGAAGTGACACTATAGGTAAGATGAATGACATTTGTCAAATTAATCAGCAGTGATCTCACTAGTGCAGTGTTACTTTGCCTTAAGACATCAAGCACACTGGGCCAAGATTGTGACTGTCCCACCCTGTATGCGTCTTTTGTATTCCTCCAAGAACGGTCGTATCTCATAAGCTAGCTTATTGTTCCGGGTTCTTGCAAAGAGTACACTATTCCATCCACTTGGCTTGGGCAGTCGAGTGTCTAACAAACTCCTGTGAAAGCTATGAGATTGTTTTGCTGATTACCAAGGCTACGTACACCTCGCCTTATGTTAACCGCTCAACCAGTGTACGGTTGAGGGAATGACACAGAGACATCTGCAGAAAAAGGTGCTGGCTTGACAGAAAGAGGAAGATAATTGCCCCCAAAAAAAAAAAAAAAAAAAAAAAAGGAAGTCCAAGAAAAAAGACAGACAAATGGACACTTTAGCCCCCAAGAAATATATATATCATCTTTATTTACACGTTTTTAAAACGGTACAATAAAAACAAAACTATTTAAAGCTGCAATTAAAAGTGAAAAACAAAAGACCAGCTGACACGCAGTTTATTCAGGATATCATTCACTTCCTGTAGACTGAAGTCACTAATACACAAGTCACCCTGCCTTACGGCAACTAGCTCTTTTAACCATGGTACAAGTAAAATTATGGTTTCTCTTTTCGATGTCCAGTTATCAAAAATACCAGAGAGTTTTTGTCAAACAGACTTTGATAATTTGTTGCACATGGTGAATATGGATTACATATAGCTGTAGCGCTGACTATTTTTACAATATCATTATTGCTATTTAAACAGTTTGTGATATATTTACAATACCTTTATAAAAATGTAATATACATAAGGACACAATAAATTGAGCAATATAACAAAGAAGAGGGACAAAAAACGTACAAAAATTATAAGAAAGCATGTGACAATTGCTAATGATAATCCTCGTATTTTCGATCATTCCACGTAATAAAATATACATGCAAATCAATGAATGTTTCAGAAATGCTTTCTTGGATTAAAGAAACCTATAGGTGAGGAGCAACGACTGAGAGGGCACGAGCCCCAAGTAATGTTACTAGCCTCAGCTTCTGAGATTTATTGTTTACTGTAACATGGAAACTGAAATCTAGAGGACGTCATTTGAATCCACGAGCGCCATTGGTTGAGGGAGTGTCTCAGCCAATCGGAGTCTTGGATTCACATGACGTCCTCTGGAGTTAAGTTTTCATGTCTCTGAAATCTGCTAGTGAGAAATTGCAATTTTAACAGCTTCATTTACCAAAATTTGCCAATTAAATACTAGGTTTTTTTTTTTATTAATGATGGCGATATTTGTGACACCAGTCTTATGTGCAGGTTGTGTAACTCCAAGATTGCAGATGCTGGACTTCTGTGCTTTATTGGAAAAAACATCCTTGATTGGAAGAGCACAGGTCAACAGTACTTGATGGAGATAAACATTGACAAAATCCCGTACAGCTTTATATTGGATACTGTGACTTCAGTGCACTTGGACTGTCCTGGATAAATGAAACAGGACAACATTAATAAAGTAATCGTAGCAACATAATACATTTATACGAATAAACATAATAATAAAAGACTTAGTCTATGCGTTCCTTGTTGGCAGAATCCGCCATTTTGTTCTATACATCTTGGCCAGCATTCTGAGTTATTTGTCAAGTTATAAGGTAAAGGTCAAGGTAAAAGTGCTGACTTATAGCTCTGCTATTAGCATATGCCCTTTATTGGACTGTATTCTTGCTGGAACTTTCTGAATTCCCTGGGCAGCATAGAGCCGTTAATTCATGCACCGTACCATCAACATTTTGATAACTGATCAATCCAACGCCAGTGGTGACATGTGTAAAATATTATCTAATCTTTCTATTTCTAGGAAAAACAGGAATCAAAAACTAGGATGCATGCATGGTGTTTTTTTAAATCAAATCAATAGATCTAAACTGTTATTATCATGAAGGTCTTATTTGTGCATGGGTTTTCATTTAAATGTGACAGACCACATTGAATGGCTAAACTGCTCTGGGCCGAAATATGAGTTCATTGACTCATTGATTAATCAATCTGCCTTATCTAAGGTCTTGCTCGAGGAAACCGATTTAATAACAGGTGGCATTGTGGCACCTTGACAAACACCATCTGACCTTGAGGTGACCTTGTTACGTTATTGTGATGTCGCTTATGTAACAAAAAGTGCTCTACACGTGTTTCAGTGGTGCTGGCATGCAGTGAGCACGTTGTGGGTAAATAAATTATTATTAACACATTGACTGATAGATTGACCTTTATTGAGAATGTGGAAGAAGGCAGCTATGCAAACACATGCAGAGGCCATTAAATGTATTTTATTAATATAAAATTAGTTAATCATTAATGCTCCCTTCAGTCTGGGCGCCGGATTGGCCAATCACAGCGCACTCATTATAATCCCTTTTCAAGCCCTACAAAACCCTGGGACAAGGGCTAAGTGATCATTCGCTTTCGCTCCTTCGTTTTGTCCAGCTCATCCCATCCTGTTTCACAGCACCATGCACCGAGTGCATGAGGACCTGATGCATCTACAGCTTGCTTAAGCCGTCTGAGTCTTCGGTTTCTGCTATTCATCAAGGCCAGCTGGTCTTCACACCAAAGAATAAGCCCTACAAATGCGCACTTGAAGCAACTTGAAGCAACTTTAAACACGTTTTTTGCTGAGATATCTACGCAGCACTTGAAGTGAGTTATCCACGTTTTCCTAGATATCTACTATGTCCAGAACTTGCTCGAAAAAGAAGCCTAGAAGCTGTTTTGCATGCGGCCGTGCTATATGAGGTCATGTAGGTCCTTTTGGACCAGGCAAGAGTCAGCAGTCTTTATCGTTAAGTAGATTGGATGCCTTGCAAGAAGATGCGGACTCAGTCACTCTGGGGTCTGCAAGACAAAACGTGACAATCGACGAGGTAGAGGGCTCAGAAGAAGGATACAGTGGGATGCTGGATGGAATTGATACGGGAACGGGTGAGAGCGAATACTTGGCTAGCCGTGCCCAGCCCAAGAGTCACAGAGCTGAGCTCACAGCTTTAACAGGTGACCATATGTTGGGCTTGTCTGTAGCCGGTGATGCCCTAGGTGGCGATGAAGGCTCCGCCGGATTCGTGAGGCCACCATATGCAATACATAATTATGAAAGAGATCTGGTACACGAGAAAGAGAATAGAGATGAGAGATATGAGAGAGATGAGAGAGAGAGAATTGAGATGCGAGATTTGAAGGAAATGAGAGATTTGAAGGAAATGAGAGAGAGAAGAGAGATCAGAGAAATGAGAGATTTGAGAGAGACGTTACAGAAGCGTGAGCAGGTAGCCATAGATCGAGTACCACGTTACAGGCAGAAGAGAGCTGGAGAACCCAGTCATGTGCCAGAGAGAGAAAGTGTGAGAGGCCGGTATTATGTTGACGGAGTAGAGTCATCGCCCGCCCGGGCTGATGCACATGGTCAGGCTTGGCTTGAGCGTGAGCGAGGCTTTTGCTTCGCTGGTTTCAATGGAGAATGGCCTAGTTTGGCCTCATGGAACGAGGAATGGCCCTCTAAATATGCAGTCCATCCAGAAGAGCAGCGTCCACTGCGTGATGTCAACTTCGAGCGTCGGCCCAGTCAGTCAGGCAGAACTCTCCACGAGATGATGACGCAGCATAATCGAAACAGAGAAGCGTGGAATGACGGTCCGCCGCACGTGGAACGCCCGGCTGTCCCGCCCCCAGTCGACCGTAGAACGTACGTGATGCCGGATTTCAGTGTCGACAAACCCTCGAACAATCATGTGGCCGCTTGGCCTAGTACCCATGGACATGCCATGGAGTTAGCCGCCATTCCAGGGACGGAACACATTACCAGCCGTGTCAGAGAAGGTGTCATCAGTGGTGAGTTCGTTGAGCTAGTTGACCTAATTAGCAGTTCCATATCTGACAATGACGAACTCCTTAGTTTTGTTGATAATAATGGCGTAGTGAATTTCAAATATCAAAGAAGTAAAAAAGCTATATCCAATTCATTTAAATGGTTGGAAGCGTGGGGAACGTACGAGCTCCTCCTGTGTAGCCATTTTGGTTTCGAAGCATTCATAGAGATGGTGAATTATCGCTCATTTATATTAACAATGTTCCATAAATTTAAACTCCCATTTGTTTTGACGTATGACACTCGTCATAGCCAAGCGCTTGGTTTGCGTAAGTCGCTCAAATTTTCTAGACTAAATCAGGAGCTATATGTGTTAACCTTTGACTCCACAGCATTACGTAACGCTAGTAAGTGTAACAAATGTTCCGCTATTGACCACGGGACTCTAGACTGTCCCTTTCGTGGCCCCGGGCAGGCAAATGACCTGTCCAAACTTAAGAAAACAGGTCAAGATCAGCCCCAGGGGCAGTCACATAATGAGGTACAGGGTGCTGCATAAAAACTTGCACCAGCAGCTACTGCTACCTCTTTTGTTATTACCTCAATTGACAGTGATCACATGCAGCTGCAATCATACACACAACAGTAATTATAGTCCTAAATTATCTTTATTAATATATTTTCTTGTTTCCTCACAAATTATTGATGATATGGACCTAAATATAGCACATGCACACTTATCACACCTTCGGGTAATTTTCACCTCGGCCTTTGCTATACAAGCACTAGATTATGTCACTGATCATACAAATGTGTTACAGACACCTTTCTTTACCTTTGCCACCAAAAATAGGGCAAATAGATTCATTTATTATAAGAAGGTAGACCATTGACACCTTTGAGGTGGAAAGTGCCAGTTTGGATTCTGATCAAGTTTCTGTCTTTTCTGTCTTATTAACTGGCCCATCTCCTTGAAAATCATGTGATTTTTCCCGATTAGATGTAGATTCAAAAATTCCCTCTGGAATAACATTATATATCTCGGTTTTAATTTGATGACCTTGCTGGATCAAAACCGAAACCAACCTTCTTATCATCCAATACCATAATATATATATGCATGTATAGAAAACACTGAATGAGGATTCTCTGCAAATATTATATTTTCTGTGGCTTCAGAGGTGTAGTTGCTGGGAAATATCTTATTTGTAAACTTTTCTGCAACTAGAGACACCATGCAAGCAGACAGAAGTCTGACTTCTGTGTTATGTGTTTCTCAGAACAAGCCTTGCAGCATGCACCCTCTCAATAATTCAGACACTGACATTTTCTGACATTACAAGATCAAAAATATCACATTGACCAATTGCTTATACCCCTTACTAAATGTGGCAAAACTTTAAAAGACCTCATAAGCATTTGAGTAACCTAGAGCTATCCCCAAAGAGGAGAAGCCCAGTGCAAGTTTTTAGGCCGCACCCTGTATGCTACAGGCTTTAAAGTGTGTAACAAATGCAACAAATCTAAGCAAAGACCCAATAGTATTCCTGAGTGAGCCATATTGGCGTAAACATTTACCCCTAGTTTATGATGCAGACATAGCTCAACACTTGCTTGACCAACTGCATAATGGGGTCAGAGTTGGCAGAGCTGCAGCGTCTGTCACTATAGTATCTCCAAATTGGCCTTCAGCCTTTGAGTTCCATGAAGCCGTGACCAAGGTCATCGACCTTGACCTTGCCATGGGTAGGTTGTATGGTCCTGTCAACACACCTGACTTTGACCATTACATGGTTTCTCCATTGGGAGCGTTTATGAAACGAGATAATTCAAAGATTAGGTTAATACATGATTTGTCTTATCCACCACTTAGCTCAGTTAATGATGATATAGATGCTGATGATTTTTCCTTGCAGTACTCTACGATTGACGATGCTGTTGATTGTTGTGTTAAGTTTCAGGCACCTTACATGTCCAAATTGGACTTGAAGGATGCGTATAAACACATAGGAGTGCATCCGGCCGATTGGCACTTGCTTGGTTTTCAGTGGACATCAGCCGCAGGTCCCCCTTTCTTTTACTTTTCAAAAGTTTTGAATTTTGGACTCAGTGATAGCTGAGTCCGAAACCACGTGCAAAGCTAATTTGAGTGAGATGCTCGAAGTTTTTGGTAAGTCATGTTTTGCAGTACAGCCAGCTAAGGTTACTTGTCCAGCCAGAGTAGTTGAATTTCTGGGAATTATTGTCGATTGTGAGCTGTTTGAGCTTCGAATTTCAGAGGATAGAGTCTCAGAGATTAAGAATATTCTCGCAGAGTGGCGCACTAAGACCATGAGAACCAAGAGAGGGCTGCTGAGTCTGGTGGGGAAACTAGCATTCGCTGCATGTGTAGTGCGCTTAGGCAGAGCTTTTTTAGGGCGACTGATAGGCCTGGCCAAGAGGCCTTAGTTGCTGCACCACAAAGTCCGCCTCTCGAGAGAAGCCATAGCGGATATTGAGTGGTGGTACAATTGCATCGACAGCCATAATGGCGTACATATGTTCAAAACTGATTGGTTGATAGGCAAAGTATGGCATGTATACACAGACGCCAGCGATTTTGGATATGGTGCGTTGTGTGGCAATAGTTGGTTCGCCATGCAGTACATGGGTGCACAGGCGCCTTTAGGCCATCAATCTATGCGACAGTGAAGTAAGTAAAATTTTATTTAAAGTCGTTTTAAATCACGGTGTCACATTCAATGTACAATACAAAATATATGACCCAAGCCGAAGCTTCTGTACGACATATTAGGAACAATAATATACAGTTTGGAAAGTATAAGTATAGAATTAATCTATAGAACAAGTCTATTCTACAATATAGTATATATATAATAATAATAATGATAGCACACATATAAAGCACTCCATCGTACAATTCAGCACCTTAGAGGAAATAAAGATTGCACAAATGATTCTTAAATATTTCAATGCACAAATTTTGACAAGATTAGTCTGTCACATCTACATTTATAAAAAAGTTATATTTGTATTATTTTGAGAATTCAGCCAGCTAGTCACAGCAAATTTAAAGCTACTGAGTGATACTTTGCTTCTGATGTTACTTGGTATATGCATCCACAATTTACTTCCATAATACCGAAAGCTTTTTTTGCCATATGTCATTGTTTGGAAATGGGGGATATGAAAAGTGTCATTTGTCCTCAGATTGTAGAGATCTTCCCTATCGGAAAAAAGTTCCTGTAAGTATGTGGGGGCCGTTTTACTCTTTATTTTGTACATTTGTATAGCCACTGATTTTATGCATCTTTGGGTGATTGTTAATTTATTAGCTTCTCGACATAGTTCTTCGTACGGCATTATATTTTGATTTTCAACAAATCTTAGTGCTCTTTTGTTCATCTTCTCGAGTTTATCCATGTTTAATTTGCCAGTGAACATCCAGACTAGAGGACAATAGTTAAAGTTGCTACCTATATAACTATTATATAAAGTCTTTTTACATTGTCTATCCAAATAGTGTTTTATTCTTTTTAAGGCATTAATTTGCTTACTTGTCTGATTACAGATATCATCTATGTGAATCTTGAAGTTTAGTTTGCTATCGATCTCTATGCCTAACACATTTATGGATGAGGATGACGTAATAAATTTATCATTTATTCTTAAGGTTTGGTTGTTAGTTGTGTCCTGTTTGCTTAGAAACATTAGTTGAAATTTCTCTGCATTAGCTTTCATGTAGTTTGCTTGGAACCATTCCATGGCAATTACACAATCATCTTCCAGGGTTTTCGTGACTTCACTTAAATTAGAGCTAATATAAGAAAGTGTATTGTCATCGGCATAGTTATAGGTCTTTGATCCTATATTCAAGTACAGGAAATCATTTATAAAGATTTTGAATAACAAGGGGCCGAGTATAGACCCTTGTGGGACGCCCTTAATGTTTGTTACCCATTCTGAGAAAGTATCACCTATTTTGACACGTTGCAATCTTTCTATTAGGTAAGATTTGATCATTTCACATGCATTCATGCTAAAGCCATATGCATGAAGTTTGGTAATTAATAGGCCATGAGACATACAGTCAAATGCTTTTGATAGATCAATTGCTACTATCCCTATTTTTTGGTCATTATCTAATGCGTTTCTCCAGTCCTCTGTCATTCTTACTAATATGTCTTGACAACCATAACCCTTTCTAAATCCAGATAAGTATTTGTGTAGTGATGGTTGTACGTATTCATATATCTGGTTATACATAATTTTTTCTATTACCTTTGATAGAGCTATGAGCAAATTTACTGATCTATAGTTATCTTTATTTAGTTTGTCCTTCTTTTTGTATAGGGGTGCTATGTTAGCCTTTTTCATGTTATCCGGAAACTTTTGTTGTTCAATACATTTGTTAGCTATTAAAGTTACAGGTTTGATAAGATTCTCACTAGGCTGTTTAATGAATTTTATTGGGATTTCATCGCAACCTCCTGCTTTGTTCGCACATAAGGATTTTATAGCTTTTCGGATTTCATGTTCCGTCACGTGAAGGCACTGGCCACTTGGGCGCCAGAGTGGTCTGAGTCTGAAGTGATCTTCCATGTTGACAATGCTGCCACGTGCTATATACTCAATAAATTGTATACCCCAGTCCCCGAAATTATGGAACTGGTAAGACAATGGGCGCTGATCGTTGAGCGTTGTAGAATAGAGATTGTCGTAGTGTATATAGCCACTCTCGACAACGTTAATGCTGATCTCCTTAGTAGAGGGAAGATTGAGGAATGCTTAGGGCGTATGGGGCATTGTATTCCGGCCTGCGTATGGCCATACAATGTTATATATTATGATAAATGTGTCTGAATTATCCATGTCTTTTTCAGATCTCGATTTACGGGTAGCTGGGCTGGTTGGTGCCGGTCTGGCCCTTAATTCTCGCCGGTCGTATTCCGCTGCTGTCAACCGGTATCTCCAGTTTACTAGTATCGACATGCTAGATCCTTTAGAGTTTGATGAGCTAACAGCTCTCAGGTTTATAGCCCATTTATCATTAAGTAGTATCTCGCTCGCATCCATTAGAGTATATCTTTCTGGGGTTAGAGCATGGCTGGTGGCAGCTGGCATTCCCAACAGAGATATTAACACTACTCGTCTCAAATGGGCGCTCAAGTCAGTGGAGCGAGCAGGTCCAGTGCCAGTCAGAGCCTCTCCAATCTCTTACCAGACTCTTCATCATTTGCAGTTACTGTTACCATACGATTATGATATTCTTATGATATTTTCAGCTATGGTACTGGCGTACTTCGGATGTTTACATGCGTCCGAGTACTGCTTATCACCAGGGATGTCTCCGCCTTTGTCGGCTTTGGCAGTTACATTTCATTTATCAGAAATCCCCTTCATGGTTATTAGAGTCCCGTCCGCAAAGACATCAATAACAGGTTTTTCTGTCACTATAGGGTGTTCTCGCACAGAAGTATGTGCCTATTGTTCATTAAAAGTATATCTTAGATACAGGAATGCATCTCCTGGGGTCCTGTTATTTATATTTTATGATGGCGTGCCACTGACACATAGATCATTATCTATAAAGATGAAACAGATGTTTCAATCGGCGGGTTTATCAACTCATAATATCACTCCCCATTCGTGGCGGGCCGGTGTAGCTACAGACACCGCAGCTCTCCAGCTGCCTGAACCCGTTATTAAGCGCCTAGGGCACTGGAAATCTGAAGCATATAAAACGTACAATAGGCTGTCAGATGCTCAGACAGCATCGCTAGCGGCTCTGTTTGCTTCAGGTCCTCGTCCCCTCTTCACCGCACCAAAATAATACCACTTCATATGCGAATTTTTATCCTAACCCAGTCATCCTATTTTTTCTTGTCTTTATACACTCGAGATTATTACTCGTCGTTTTTCCACCTTCTATAAAAATTCACATGTCTTATATAGCTCTTGGGGAATGCATCCTATGCAATAATGGGCTTCTGCAAGAGCAAGGTCTCTTGTATGTGTGTTTCATTGAATGTATGTTGCCAATGAAGGCCTATTCAAGCCACTTACAAGTCATTGCATTCTAGTTCCGTTCTATAAGTATTAGATGGGTTAAATGTATTTTATTAATATAAAATTAGTTAATCATTAATGCTCCCTTCAGTCTGGGCACCGGATTGGCCAATCACAGCGCACTCATTATAATCCCTTTTCAAGCCCTACAAAACCCTGGGACAAGGGCTAAGTGGTCATTCGCTTTCACTCCTTCGTTTCCCACCCACCCAGTGACCCTATGTTATTTATTTAATTTCAAGATGGTTCACCATTCTCAAAAATTAAGGTTTACAAAATTTCTCAAATGTATGCTTCACATAATGATAAATGTTTACATGTACCCTTTCAGCAACACAGTGAGTATTATGTCTAAGACTAGAATAAGTCCTGTGTCGTTGGTTTTTCTTAAAATACTATAAGCTAGATAAAGTATTTCTGTTGCTTATTAAGAATTACACTAATATTTAAGTGTTCTCATTCATGTTAAGAGAGTTACTCACATGTTCATATTTATAAGAGATAATTGTTTGTATTTATAGAGACATTGCGATTTTCTTGTGTTGAGGAGCATGGGCTTCCGCAAGAGCAAGGTCTCTTGTATGTATGTTTCATTGAATGTATGTTGCCAATAAAGGCCTATTCAAGCCACTTACAAGTCATTGCATTCTAGTTCCGTTCTATAAGTATTAGATGGGTTAAATGAATTTTATTAATATAAAATTAGTTAATCATTAATGCTCCCTTCAGTCTGGGCACCGGATTGGCCAATCACAGCGCACTCATTATAATCCCTTTTCAAGCCCTACAAAACCCTGGGACAAGGGCTAAGTGGTCATTCGCTTTCACTCCTTCGTTTCCCACCCACCCAGTGACCCTATGTTATTTATTTAATTTCAAGATGGTTCACCATTCTCAAAAATTAAGGTTTACAATATTTCTCAAATGTATGCTTCACATAATGATAAATGTTTACATGTACCCTTTCAGCAACACAGTGAGTATTATGTCTAAGACTAGAATAAGTCCTGTGTCGTTGGTTTTTCTTAAATTACTATAAGCTAGAATAAGTATTTCTGTTGCTTATTAAGAATTACACTAATATTTAAGTGTTCTCATTCATGTTAAGAGAGTTACTCACATGTTCATATTTATAAGAGATAATTGTTTGTATTTATAGAGACATTGCGATTTTCTTGTGTTGAGGAGCATGGGCTTCCGCAAGAGCAAGGTCTCTTGTATGTATGTTTCATTGAATGTATGTTGCCAATAAAGGCCTATTCAAGCCACTTACAAGTCATTGCATTCTAGTTTGGTTCTATAAGTATTAGATGGGTTAATTACATAACTGCCACCAAAGCATGTTGTAATCTGACAGCTACACTGTAGGTTAGCCAGTTTTTCAACATAACTGACTACTTAGTTGGTGATATCCAATATGTGGAATGTGGAAAGTGTATGTGGAATAGCTAAACAAGCTAGACAAACAAACTTAAAGTGTACACTTTAGGTCTGTTTGTCTAGCTTGACTAGCTATTCCACTCATTGGTCTGTTTGTCTAGCTTGACTAGCTATTCAACACTTTAGGTCTGTTTGTCTAGCTTGACTAGCTATTCAACACTTTAGGTCTGTTTGTCTAGCTTAACTAGCTATTCCACACTTTATGTCTGTTTGTCTAGCTTGTCTAGCTATTCAACACTTTAGGTCTGTTTTTTTAGCTTGACTAGCTATTCCACACTTTAGGTCAGTTTGTCCAGCTAGTCTAGCTAGTCCACACTTTAGGTCTGTTTGTCTAGCTTGTCTAGCTATTCAACACTTTAGGTCTGTTTGTCTAGCTTGACTAGCTATTCCACACTTTAGGTCTGTTTGTCTAGATTGTCTAGCTATTCCACACTTTATGTCTGTTTGTCTAGCTTGACTAGCTATTCCACACATTAGGGTCTGTTTGTCTAGCTTGACTAGCTATTCCACACTTAAGGTCTGTTTGTCTAGCTTGTCTAGCTATTCCACACTTTAGGTCTGTTTGTCTAGCTTGTCTAGCTATTCAACACTTAAGGTCTGTTTGTCTAGCTTGACTAGCTATTCCACAATTTAGATCTGTTTGTCTAGATTGTCTAGCTATTCCACACTTTAGGGTCTGTTTGTTTAGCTTGACTAGCTATTCCACACTTTAGGTCTGTTTGTCTAGCTTATCTAGCTATTCCACACTTTAGGTCTGTTTGTCTAGCTTGACTAGCTATTCTACACTTTAGGTCTGTTTGTCTAGCTTGTCTAGCTATTCCACACTTTAGGGTCTGTTATCTAGCTTGTCTAGCTATTCCACACTTTAGGTCTGTTTGTCTAGCTTGTCTAGCTATTCAACACTTTAGGTCTGTTTGTCTAGCTTGACAAGATATTCCACACTTTAGGTCTGTTTGTCTAGCTTGTCTAGCTATTCCACACTTTAGGTCTGTTTGTCTAGCTTGTCTAGCTATTCCACACTTTAGGGTCTGTTATCTAGCTTGTCTAGCTATTCCACACTTTATGTCTGTTTGTCTAGCTTGTCTAGCTACTCAACACTTTAAGTCTGTTTGTTTAGCTTGACTAGCTATTACACACTTTAGGTCTGTTTGTCTAGCTTGTCTAGCTATTCCACACTTTAGGGTCTGTTTGTCTAGCTTGACTAGCTATTCCACACTTTATGTCTGTTTGTCTAGCTTGTCTAGCTATTTAACACTTTAGGTCTGTTTGTTTAGCTAGACTAGCTATTCCACACTTTAGGTCTGTTTGTCTAGCTTGTCTAGCTATTCCACACTTTAGGGTCTGCTTGTCTAGCTTGACTAGCTATTCCACACTTTAGGTATGTTTGTCTAGCTTGACTAGCTATTCCATACTTTAGGGTCTGTTTGTCTAGCTTGACTAGCTATTCCACACTTTAGGTCTGTTTGTCTAGCTTGACTAGCTATTCCACACTTTAGGGTCTGTTTGTCTAGCTTGACTAGCTATTCCACACTTTAGGGTCTGTTTGTCTAGCTTGACTAGCTATTCCACACTTTAGGTCTGTTTGTCTAGCTTGACTAGCTATTCCACACTTTAGGGTCTGTTTGTCTAGCTTGACTAGCTATTCCACACTTTAGGGTCTGTTTGTCTAGCTTGACTAGCTATTCCACACTTTAGGTCTGTTTGTCTAGCTTGACTAGCTATTCCACACTTTAGGGTCTGTTTGTCTAGCTTGACTAGCTATTCCACACTTTAGGGTCTGTTTGTCTAGCTTGTCTAGCTTGTCTAGCTTGTCTAGCTTGTCTAGCTATTTCACACTTTAGGGTCTGTTTCTCTAGCTTGACTAGCTATTCAACACTTTAGGGTCTGTTTGTCTAGCTTGACTAGCTATGTCACACTTTAGGGTCTGTTTGTCTAGCTTGACTAGCTATTCCACACTTTAGGTATGTTTGTTTAGCTTGACTAGCTATTCCACACTTTAGGGTCTGTTTGTCTAGCTTGTCTAGCTATTTAACACTTCAGGTCTGTTTCTCTATCTTGACTAGCTATTCCACACTTTAGGGTCTGTTTGTCTAGCTTGACTAGCTATTCCACACTTCAGGGTCTGTTTGTCTAGCTTGACTAGCTATTCCACACTTTAGGTCTGTTTGTCTAGCTTGTCTAGCTATTCCACACTTTAGGGTCTGTTTGTCTAGCTTGACTAGCTATTCCACACTTTAGGGTCTGTTTGTCTAGCTTGACTAGCTATTCCACACTTTAGGTATGTTTGTCTAGCTTGACTAGCTATTCCACACTTTAGGGTCTGTTTGCCTAGCTTGACTAACTATTCCACACTTTAGGGTCTGTTTGTCTAGCTTGACTAGCTATTCCACACTTTATGTCTGTTTGTCTAGCTTGTCTAGCTATTCAACACTTAAGGTCTGTTTTTTTAGCTTGACTAGCTATTCCACACTTTAGGTCTGTTTGTCTAGCTAGTCTAGCTAGTCCACACTTTAGGTCTGTTTGTCTAGCTTGTCTAGCTATTCAACACTTTAGGTCTGTTTGTCTAGCTTGACTAGCTATTCCACACTTTAGGTCTGTTTGTCTAGATTGTCTAGCTATTCCACACTTTTTGTCTGTTTGTCTAGCTTGACTAGCTATTCCACACTTTAGGTCTGTTTGTCTAGCTTGACTAGCTATTCCACACTTAAGGTCTGTTTGTCTAGCTTGTCTAGCTATTCCACACTTTAGGTCTGTTTGTCTAGCTTGTCTAGCTATTCAACACTTTAGGTCTGTTTGTCTGGCTTGACTAGCTATTCCACAATTTAGGTCTGTTTGTCTAGATTGTCTAGCTATTCCACACTTTAGGGTCTGTTTGTTTAGCTTGACTAGCTATTCCACACTTTAGGTCTGTTTGTCTAGATTGTCTAGCTATTCCACACTTTTTGTCTGTTTGTCTAGCTTGACTAGCTATTCCACACTTTAGGGTCTGTTTGTCTAGCTTGACTAGCTATTCCACACTTAAGGTCTGTTTGTCTAGCTTGTCTAGCTATTCCACACTTCAGGTCTGTTTGTGTAGCTTGTCTAGCTATTCAACACTTTAGGTCTGTTTGTCTGGCTTGACTAGCTATTCCACAATTTAGGTCTGTTTGTCTAGATTGTCTAGCTATTCCACACTTTAGGGTCTGTTTGTTTAGCTTGACTAGCTATTCCACACTTTAGGTCTGTTTGTCTAGCTTATCTAGCTATTCCACACTTTAGGGTCTGTTATCTAGCTTGTCTAGCTATTCCACACTTTAGGTCTGTTTGTCTAGGTTGTCTAGCTATTCAACACTTTAGGTCTGTTTGTCTAGCTTGACTAGATATTCCACACTTTAGGTCTGTGTGTCTAGCCTGTCTAGCTATTCCACACTTTAGGGTCTGTTTGTCTAGCTTGACTAGCTATTCCACACTTTAGGTATGTTTGTCTAGCTTGTCTAGCTCTTCCACACTTTAGGGTCTGTTTGTCTAGCTTGACTAGCTATTCCACACTTTAGGTATGTTTGTCTAGCTTGACTAGCTATTCCACACTTTAGGGTCTGTTTGTCTAGCTTGACTAGCTATTCCACACTTTAGGGTCTGTTTGTCTAGCTTGTCTAGCTATTCCACACTTTAGGGTCTGTTTGTCTAGCTTGACTAGCTATTCCACACTTTAGGGTCTGTTTGTCTAGCTTGACTAGCTATTCCACACTTTAGGTCTGTTTGTCTAGCTTGACTAGCTATTCCACACTTTAGGGTCTGTTTGTCTAACTTGACTAGCTATTCCACAATTTAGGGTCTGTTTGTCTAGCTTGACTAGCTATTCCACACTTTAGGTCTGTTTGTCTAGCTTGACTAGCTATTCCACACTTTAGGTCTGTTTGTCTAGCTTGACTAGCTATTCCATACTTTATGGTCTGTTTGTCTAGCTTGACTAGCTATTCCACACATTAGGTCTGTTTGTCTAGCTTGACTAGCTATTCCACACTTTAGGGTCTGTTTGTCTAGCTTGACTAGCTATTCCACACTTTAGGTCTGTTTGTCTAGCTTGACTAGCTATTCCACACTTTAGGGTCTGTTTGTCTAGCTTGACTAGCTATTCCACACTTTAGGTATGTTTGTCTAGCTTGACTAGCTATTCCACACTTTAGGGTCTGTTTGTCTAGCTTGACTAGCTATTCCACACTTTAGGTATGTTTGTCTAGCTTGACTAGCTATTCCACACTTTAGGTATGTTTGTCTAGCTTGACTAGCTATTCCACACTATAGGGTCTGTTTGTCTAGCTTGACTAGCTATTCCACACTTTAGGTCTGTTTGTCTAGCTTGACTAGCTTTTCCATACTTTAGGGTCTGTTTGTCTAGCTTGACTAGCTATTCCACACTTTAGGATCTGTTTGTCTAGCTTGACTAGCTATTCCACACTTTAGTTATGTTTGTCTAGCTTGACTAGCTATTCCACACTTTAGGGTCTGTTTGTCTAGCTTGACTAGCTATTCCACACTTTAGGGTCTGTTTGTCTAGCTTGACTAGCTATTCCACACTTTAGGGTCTGTTTGTCTAGCTTGACTAGCTATTCCACACTTTAGGGTCTGTTTGTCTAGCTTGACTAGCTATTCCACACTTTAGGTCTGTTTGTCTAGCTTGACTAGCTATTCCACACTTTAGGGTCTGTTTGTCTAGCTTGATTAGCTATTCCACACTTTAGGTCTGTTTGTCTAGCTTGACTAGCTATTCCACACTTTAGGGTCTGTTTGTCTAGCTTGACTAGCTATTCCACACTTTAGGTATGTTTGTCTAGCTTGACTAGCTATTCCACACTTTAGGGTCTGTTTGTCTAGCTTGACTAGCTATTCCACACTTTAGGTATGTTTGTCTAGCTTGACTAGCTATTCCACACTTTAGGTATGTTTGTCTAGCTTGACTAGCTATTCCACACTTTAGGTATGTTTGTCTAGCTTGACTAGCTATTCCACACTTTAGGTATGTTTGTCTAGCTTGACTAGCTATTCCACACTTTTGGGTCTGTTTGTCTAGCTTGACTAGCTATTCCACACTTTAGGGTCTGTTTGTCTAGCTTGACTAGCTATTCCACACTTTAGGTATGTTTGTCTAGCTTGACTAGCTATTCCACACTTTAGGGTCTGTTTGTCTAGCTTGACTAGCTATTCCACACTTTAGGGTCTGTTTGTCTAGCTTGTCTAGCTATTCCACACTTTAGGGTCTGTTTGTCTAGCTTGACTAGCTATTCCACACTTAAGGTATCTTTGTCTAGCTTGTCTAGCTATTCCACACTTTAGGGTCTGTTTGTCTAGCTTGACTAGCTATTCCACACTTTAGGTATGTTTGTTTAGCTTGACTAGCTATTCCACACTTAAGGTCTGTTTGTCTAGCTTGACTAGCTATTCCACACTTAAGGGTCTGTTTGTCTAGCTTGTCTAGCTATTCCACACTTCTGGTCTGTTTCTCTAGCTTGACTAGCTATTCCACACTTTAGGTATGTTTGTCTAGCTTGTCTAGCTATTCCACACTTTAGGGTCTGTTTGTCTAGCTTGACTAGCTATTCCACACTTTAGGGTCTGTTTGTCTAGCTTGACTAGCTATTCCACACTTTAGGTATGTTTGTCTAGCTGGACTAGCTATTCCACACTTTAGGGTCTGTTTGTCTAGCTTGACTAGCTATTCCACACTTTAGGGTCTGTTTGTCTAGCTTGACTAGCTATTCCACACTTTAGGGTCTGTTTGTCTAGCTTGACTAGCTATTCCACACTTTAGGTATGTTTGTCTAGCTTGTCTAGCTCTTCCACACTTTAGGGTCTGTTTGTCTAGCTTGACTAGCTATTCCACACTTTAGGTATGTTTGTCTAGCTTGACTAGCTATTCCACACTTTAGGGTCTGTTTGTCTAGCTTGACTAGCTATTCCACACTTTAGGGTCTGTTTGTCTAGCTTGTCTAGCTATTCCACACTTTAGGGTCTGTTTGTCTAGCTTGACTAGCTATTCCACACTTTAGGGTCTGTTTGTCTAGCTTGACTAGCTATTCCACACTTTAGGTCTGTTTGTCTAGCTTGACTAGCTATTCCACACTTTAGGGTCTGTTTGTCTAACTTGACTAGCTATTCCACACTTTAGGTATGTTTGTCTAGCTTGACTAGCTATTCCACACTTTAGGGTCTGTTTGTCTAGCTTGACTAGCTATTCCACACTTTAGGTATGTTTGTCTAGCTTGACTAGCTATTCCACACTTTAGGTATGTTTGTCTAGCTTGACTAGCTATTCCACACTTTAGGTATGTTTGTCTAGCTTGACTAGCTATTCCACACTTTAGGTATGTTTGTCTAGCTTGACTAGCTATTCCACACTTTTGGGTCTGTTTGTCTAGCTTGACTAGCTATTCCACACTTTAGGGTCTGTTTGTCTAGCTTGACTAGCTATTCCACACTTTAGGTATGTTTGTCTAGCTTGACTAGCTATTCCACACTTTAGGGTCTGTTTGTCTAGCTTGACTAGCTATTCCACACTTTAGGGTCTGTTTGTCTAGCTTGTCTAGCTATTCCACACTTTAGGGTCTGTTTGTCTAGCTTGACTAGCTATTTCACACTTAAGGTATCTTTGTCTAGCTTGTCTAGCTATTCCACACTTTAGGGTCTGTTTGTCTAGCTTGACTAGCTATTCCACACTTTAGGTATGTTTGTCCAGCTTGACTAGCTATTCCACACTTAAGGTCTGTTTGTCTAGCTTGACTAGCTATTCCACACTTAAGGGTCTGTTTGTCTAGCTTGTCTAGCTATTCCACACTTCTGGTCTGTTTCTCTAGCTTGACTAGCTATTCCACACTTTAGGTATGTTTGTCTAGCTTGTCTAGCTATTCCACACTTTAGGGTCTGTTTGTCTAGCTTGACTAGCTATTCCACACTTTAGCGTCTGTTTGTCTAGCTTGACTAGCTATTCCACACTTTAGGTATGTTTGTCTAGCTGGACTAGCTATTCCACACTTTAGGGTCTGTTTGTCTAGCTTGACTAGCTATTCCACACTTTAGGGTCTGTTTGTCTAGCTTGACTAGCTATTCCACACTTTAGGGTCTGTTTGTCTAGCTTGACTAGCTATTCCACACTTTAGGTATGTTTGTCTAGCTTGTCTAGCTCTTCCACACTTTAGGGTCTGTTTGTCTAGCTTGACTAGCTATTCCACACTTTAGGTATGTTTGTCTAGCTTGACTAGCTATTCCACACTTTAGGGTCTGTTTGTCTAGCTTGACTAGCTATTCCACACTTTAGGGTCTGTTTGTCTAGCTTGTCTAGCTATTCCACACTTTAGGGTCTGTTTGTCTAGCTTGACTAGCTATTCCACACTTTAGGGTCTGTTTGTCTAGCTTGACTAGCTATTCCACACTTTAGGTCTGTTTGTCTAGCTTGACTAGCTATTCCACACTTTAGGGTCTGTTTGTCTAACTTGACTAGCTATTCCACAATTTAGGGTCTGTTTGTCTAGCTTGACTAGCTATTCCACACTTTAGGTCTGTTTGTCTAGCTTGACTAGCTATTCCACACTTTAGGTCTGTTTGTCTAGCTTGACTAGCTATTCCATACTTTATGGTCTGTTTGTCTAGCTTGACTAGCTATTCCACACATTAGGTCTGTTTGTCTAGCTTGACTAGCTATTCCACACTTTAGGGTCTGTTTGTCTAGCTTGACTAGCTATTCCACACTTTAGGTCTGTTTGTCTAGCTTGACTAGCTATTCCACACTTTAGGGTCTGTTTGTCTAGCTTGACTAGCTATTCCACACTTTAGGTATGTTTGTCTAGCTTGACTAGCTATTCCACACTTTAGGGTCTGTTTGTCTAGCTTGACTAGCTATTCCACACTTTAGGTATGTTTGTCTAGCTTGACTAGCTATTCCACACTTTAGGTATGTTTGTCTAGCTTGACTAGCTATTCCACACTATAGGGTCTGTTTGTCTAGCTTGACTAGCTATTCCACACTTTAGGTCTGTTTGTCTAGCTTGACTAGCTTTTCCATACTTTAGGGTCTGTTTGTCTAGCTTGACTAGCTATTCCACACTTTAGGATCTGTTTGTCTAGCTTGACTAGCTATTCCACACTTTAGTTATGTTTGTCTAGCTTGACTAGCTATTCCACACTTTAGGGTCTGTTTGTCTAGCTTGACTAGCTATTCCACACTTTAGGGTCTGTTTGTCTAGCTTGTCTAGCTATTCCACACTTTAGGGTCTGTTTGTCTAGCTTGACTAGCTATTTCACACTTAAGGTATCTTTGTCTAGCTTGTCTAGCTATTCCACACTTTAGGGTCTGTTTTTCTAGCTTGACTAGCTATTCCACACTTTAGGTATGTTTGTCTAGCTTGACTAGCTATTCCACACTTAAGGTCTGTTTGTCTAGCTTGACTAGCTATTCCACACTTTAGGGTCTGTTTGTCTAGCTTGTCTAGCTATTCCACACTTCTGGTCTGTTTCTCTAGCTTGACTAGCTATTCCACACTTTAGGTATGTTTGTCTAGCTTGACTAGCTATTCCACACTTTAGGGTCTGTTTGTCTAGCTTGACTAGCTATTCCACACTTTAGGGTCTGTTTGTCTAGCTTGACTAGCTATTCCACACTTTAGGTATGTTTGTCTAGCTTGACTAGCTATTCCACACTTTAGGGTCTGTTTGTCTAGCTTGACTAGCTATTCCACACTTTAGGGTCTGTTTGTCTAGCTTGACTAGCTATTCCACACTTTAGGGTCTGTTTGTCTAGCTTGACTAGCTATTCCACACTTTAGGTATGTTTGTCTAGCTTGTCTAGCTATTCCACACTTTAGGGTCTGTTTGTCTAGCTTGACTAGCTATTCCACACTTAAGGGTCTGTTTGTCTAGCTTGTCTAGCTATTCCACACTTCTGGTCTGTTTCTCTAGCTTAACTAGCTATTCCACACTTTAGGTATGTTTGTCTAGCTTGTCTAGCTATTCCACACTTTAGGGTCTGCTTGTCTAGCTTGACTAGCTATTCCACACTTTAGGTATGTTTGTCTAGCTTGACTAGCTATTCCACACTTTAGGTCTGTTTGTCTAGCTTGACTAGCTATTCCACACTTTAGGGTCTGTTTGTCTAGCTTGACTAGCTATTCCACACTTTAGGGTCTGTTTGTCTAGCTTGTCTAGCTTGTCTAGCTTGTCTAGCTTGTCTAGCTTGTCTAGCTATTTCACACTTAAGGGTCTGTTTGTCTAGCTCGACTAGTTATTCCACACTTTAGGGTCTGTTTGTCTAGCTTGACTAGCTATTCCACACTTTAGGAGCTGTTTGTCTAGCTTGACTAGCTATTCAACACTTTAGGTATGTTTGTTTAGCTTGACTAGCTATTCCACACTTTAGGGTCTGTTTGTCTAGCTTGTCTAGCTATTCAACACTTCAGGTCTGTTTGTCTAGCTTGACTAGCTATTCCACACTTTAGGGTCTGTTTGTCTAGCTTGACTAGCTATTCCACACTTTAGGGTCTGTTTGTCTAGCTTGTCTAGCTATTCAACACTTCAGGTCTGTTTGTCTAGCTTGACTAGCTATTCCACACTTTAGGGTCTGTTTGTCTAGCTTGACTAGCTATTCCACACTTTAGGGTCTGTTTGTCTAGCTTGACTAGCTATTCCACACTTTAGGTATGTTTGTCTAGCTTGACTAGCTATTCCACACTTTAGGGTCTGTTTGTCTAGCTTGACTAGCTATTCCACACTTTAGGGTCTGTTTGTCTAGCTTGTCTAGCTATTCCACACTTTAGGGTCTGTTTGTCTAGCTTGACTAGCTATTTCACACTTAAGGTATCTTTGTCTAGCTTGTCTAGCTATTCCACACTTTAGGGTCTGTTTGTCTAGCTTGACTAGCTATTCCACACTTTAGGTCTGTTTGTCTAGCTTGACTAGCTATTACACACTTTAGGGTCTGTTTGTCTAGCTTGACTAGCTATTCCACACTTAAGGGTCTGTTTGTCTAGCTTGACTAGCTATTCCACACTTTAGGTCTGTTTGTCTAGCTTGACTAGCTATTCCACACTTTAGGGTCTGTTTGTCTAGCTTGACTAGCTATTCCACACTTTAGGGTCTGTTTGTCTAGCTTGACTAGCTATTCCACACTTTAGGGTCTGTTTGTCTAGCTTGACTAGCTATTCCACACTTTAGGGTCTGTTTGTCTAGCTTGACTAGCTATTCCACACTTTAGGTATGTTTGTTTAGCTTGACTAGCTATTCCACACTTTAGGGTCTGTTTGTCTAGCTTGTCTAGCTATTCAACACTTCAGGTCTGTTTCTCTAGCTTGACTAGCTATTCCACACTTTAGGGTCTGTTTGTCTAGCTTGACTAGCTATTCCACACTTTAGGGTCTGTTTGTCTAGCTTGACTAGCTATTCCACACTTTAGGGTCTGTTTGTCTAGCTTGACTAGCTATTCCACACTTTAGGTCTGTTTGTCTAGCTTGACTAGCTATTCCACACTTTAGGGTCTGTTTGTCTAGCTTGATTAGCTATTCCACACTTTAGGTCTGTTTGTCTAGCTTGACTAGCTATTCCACACTTTAGGGTCTGTTTGTCTAGCTTGACTAGCTATTCCACACTTTAGGTATGTTTGTCTAGCTTGACTAGCTATTCCACACTTTAGGGTCTGTTTGTCTAGCTTGACTAGCTATTCCACACTTTAGGTATGTTTGTCTAGCTTGACTAGCTATTCCACACTTTAGGTATGTTTGTCTAGCTTGACTAGCTATTCCACACTTTAGGGTCTGTTTGTCTAGCTTGACTAGCTATTCCACACTTTAGGGTCTGTTTGTCTAGCTTGACTAGCTATTCCACACTTTAGGTATGTTTGTCTAGCTTGACTAGCTATTCCACACTTTAGGGTCTGTTTGTCTAGCTTGACTAGCTATTCCACACTTTAGGGTCTGTTTGTCTAGCTTGTCTAGCTATTCCACACTTTAGGGTCTGTTTGTCTAGCTTGACTAGCTATTTCACACTTAAGGTATCTTTGTCTAGCTTGTCTAGCTATTCCACACTTTAGGGTCTGTTTGTCTAGCTTGACTAGCTATTCCACACTTTAGGTATGTTTGTCCAGCTTGACTAGCTATTCCACACTTAAGGTCTGTTTGTCTAGCTTGACTAGCTATTCCACACTTAAGGGTCTGTTTGTCTAGCTTGTCTAGCTATTCCACACTTCTGGTCTGTTTCTCTAGCTTGACTAGCTATTCCACACTTTAGGTATGTTTGTCTAGCTTGTCTAGCTATTCCACACTTTAGGGTCTGTTTGTCTAGCTTGACTAGCTATTCCACACTTTAGGGTCTGTTTGTCTAGCTTGACTAGCTATTCCACACTTTAGGTATGTTTGTCTAGCTGGACTAGCTATTCCACACTTTAGGGTCTGTTTGTCTAGCTTGACTAGCTATTCCACACTTTAGGGTCTGTTTGTCTAGCTTGACTAGCTATTCCACACTTTAGGGTCTGTTTGTCTAGCTTGACTAGCCATTCCACACTTTAGGTCTGTTTGTCTAGCTTGTCTAGCTCTTCCACACTTTAGGGTCTGTTTGTCTAGCTTGACTAGCTATTCCACACTTTAGGTATGTTTGTCTAGCTTGACTAGCTATTCCACACTTTAGGGTCTGTTTGTCTAGCTTGACTAGCTATTCCACACTTTAGGGTCTGTTTGTCTAGCTTGTCTAGCTATTCCACACTTTAGGGTCTGTTTGTCTAGCTTGACTAGCTATTCCACACTTTAGGGTCTGTTTGTCTAGCTTGACTAGCTATTCCACACTTTAGGTCTGTTTGTCTAGCTTGACTAGCTATTCCACACTTTAGGGTCTGTTTGTCTAACTTGACTAGCTATTCCACAATTTAGGGTCTGTTTGTCTAGCTTGACTAGCTATTCCACACTTTAGGTCTGTTTGTCTAGCTTGACTAGCTATTCCATACTTTATGGTCTGTTTGTCTAGCTTGACTAGCTATTCCACACATTAGGTCTGTTTGTCTAGCTTGACTAGCTATTCCACACTTTAGGGTCTGTTTGTCTAGCTTGACTAGCTATTCCACACTTTAGGTCTGTTTGTCTAGCTTGACTAGCTATTCCACACTTTAGGGTCTGTTTGTCTAGCTTGACTATCTATTCCACACTTTAGGTATGTTTGTCTAGCTTGACTAGCTATTCCACACTTTAGGTATGTTTGTCTAGCTTGACTAGCTATTCCACACTTTAGGTATGTTTGTCTAGCTTGACTAGCTATTCCACACTATAGGGTCTGTTTGTCTAGCTTGACTAGCTATTCCACACTTTAGGTCTGTTTGTCTAGCTTGACTAGCTTTTCCATACTTTAGGGTCTGTTTGTCTAGCTTGACTAGCTATTCCACACTTTAGGTATGTTTGTCTAGCTTGACTAGCTATTCCACACTTTAGGGTCTGTTTCTCTAGCTTGACTAGCTATTCCACACTTTAGGGTCTGTTTGTCTAGCTTGTCTAGCTATTCCACACTTTAGGGTCTGTTTGTCTAGCTTGACTAGCTATTTCACACTTAAGGTATCTTTGTCTAGCTTGTCTAGCTATTCCACACTTTAGGGTCTGTTTTTCTAGCTTGACTAGCTATTCCACACTTTAGGTATGTTTGTCTAGCTTGACTAGCTATTCCACACTTAAGGTCTGTTTGTCTAGCTTGACTAGCTATTCCACACTTTAGGGTCTGTTTGTCTAGCTTGTCTAGCTATTCCACACTTCTGGTCTGTTTCTCTAGCTTGACTAGCTATTCCACACTTTAGGTATGTTTGTCTAGCTTGACTAGCTATTCCACACTTTAGGGTCTGTTTGTCTAGCTTGACTAGCTATTCCACACTTTAGGGTCTGTTTGTCTAGCTTGACTAGCTATTCCACACTTTAGGTATGTTTGTCTAGCTTGACTAGCTATTCCACACTTTAGGGTCTGTTTGTCTAGCTTGACTAGCTATTCCACACTTTAGGGTCTGTTTGTCTAGCTTGACTAGCTATTCCACACTTTAGGGTCTGTTTGTCTAGCTTGACTAGCTATTCCACACTTTAGGTATGTTTGTCTAGCTTGTCTAGCTATTCCACACTTTAGGGTCTGTTTGTCTAGCTTGACTAGCTATTCCACACTTTAGGTATGTTTGTCTAGCTTGACTAGCTATTCCACACTTTAGGGTCTGTTTGTCTAGCTTGACTAGCTATTCCACACTTTAGGGTCTGTTTGTCTAGCTTGTCTAGCTATTCCACACTTTAGGGTCTGTTTGTCTAGCTTGACTAGCTATTCCACACTTTAGGGTCTGTTTGTCTAGCTTGACTAGCTATTCCACACTTTAGGTCTGTTTGTCTACCTTGACTAGCTATTCCACACTTTAGGGTCTGTTTGTCTAACTTGACTAGCTATTCCACACTTTAGGGTCTGTTTGTCTAGCTTGACTAGCTATTCCACACTTTAGGTCTGTTTGTCTAGCTTGACTAGCTATTCCATACTTTATGGTCTGTTTGTCTAGCTTGACTAGCTATTCCACACTTTGGGTATGTTTGTCTAGCTTGTCTAGCTATTCCACACTTTAGGTATGTTTGTCTAGCTTGACTAGCTATTCCACACTTTAGGGTCTGTTTGTCTAGCTTGACTAGCTATTCCACACTTTAGGGTCTGTTTGTCTAGCTTGACTAGCTATTCCACACTTCAGGTCTGTTTGTCTAGCTTGACTAGCTATTCCACACTTTAGGGTCTGTTTGTCTAGCTTGACTAGCTATTCCACACTTTAGGGTCTGTTTGTCTAGCTTGACTAGCTATTCCACACTTTAGGGTCTGTTTGTCTAGCTTGACTAGCTATTCCACACTTTAGGGTCTGTTTGTCTAGCTTGACTAGCTATTCCACACTTTAGGGTCTGTTTGTCTAGCTTGACTAGCTATTCCACACTTCAGGTCTGTTTGTCTAGCTTGACTAGCTATTCCACACTTTAGGGTCTGTTTGTCTAGCTTGACTAGCTATTCCACACTTTAGGTCTGTTTGTCTAGCTTGACTAGCTATTCCATACTTTATGGTCTGTTTGTCTAGCTTGACTAGCTATTCCACACTTTGGGTATGTTTGTCTAGCTTGTCTAGCTATTCCACACTTTAGGTATGTTTGTCTAGCTTGACTGGCTATTCCACACTTTAGGGTCTGTTTGTCTAGCTTGACTAGCTATTCCACACTTTAGGGTCTGTTTGTCTAGCTTGACTAGCTATTCCACACTTCAGGTCTGTTTGTCTAGCTTGACTAGCTATTCCACACTTTAGGGTCTGTTTGTCTAGCTTGACTAGCTATTCCACACTTTAGGGTCTGTTTGTCTAGCTTGACTAGCTATTCCACACTTTAGGGTCTGTTTGTCTAGCTTGACTAGCTATTCCACACTTTAGGGTCTGTTTGTCTAGCTTGACTAGCTATTCCACACTTCAGGTCTGTTTGTCTAGCTTGACTAGCTATTCCACACTTCAGGTCTGTTTGTCTAGCTTGACTAGCTATTCCACACTTCAGGTCTGTTTGTCTAGCTTGTCTAGAGACGTGAAAAACTTTACCAGTTAACATATCATTAAACATCCTTTACCTAACTCAGAGGAACGAACACTTGCTATAGGACCCCAGATATGGCTGTCATGAAACGAATTATTTTCATTTCATATCTACTATATCTACCTAAATCATTACTCTGAAGGTCCTAGAATGATTCTTACAGTAAAATGTAGGGCCTAGTATCAGACAGACTTTCGAGAAAAAAAATGGAAGTATTTATTTTTATATTTGGCTAGACATCAGCACGACTTTAGTCGACGGAGGCCAATGTTGATAACATGTAGACCCAACCTGGATTCTGAAATGCTATCTGGCTGACCATTACACTTTCAAATAAAATGATCCTAGCAGTTCCAACTTTATTTTACTGAGCAGCACCTTAATAATGCTTATTTCCTGATGTGTCATATGTACAGGCAAAATCCTACAAGCCAGAAAATTAGCAGATATGGAATAAAACAAAGCTATGATAGAAGCATGTCACCGACCCTACACAAATATATTTCGCAAACAATAACAAAATAATAATTACTGCAAGCAGAGTCTCTGAAGGTCCGAGATTCAAAGCCATAATTAATGTGAAACCTCAAAGTACCTTGGAGAAGTGTGTGTGACACAATTAAATGTTAACTTTTTTTGTAATTCGGACCAATGTTTTTATGGTGACTGATAGATTTTGAAACTTAACTTAAGAGGACGTCATGAGAATCCAGGACTCTAATTAGCTAAGACATTCCCTCAGCCAATGGGAGTCCTGGATTCACATCCTCTGGAGTTCAGTTTCCAAGTCTGTGAATTCTGCTGTAAAGTTAATTTACTTGTCAGTTTTTTACTTTTTTACTTCATCCAAAACCTGTATAATATTTAGTGCTATTTCTTCATTTTAGCGTCTGCACATTCTCACGACAGTGTTGCCTGCCCAATAGTTGTTTGCCCATATGTTCTCAATTAAACCATTTTCGTCAAATTTCCAAGTAGCTATATAGGCCCATTCCTGACGATTATACATCCATTATTTCTATCAGGTAACACTATTTGAAAGTTATGATACTGACGGTAAATACAAAGTTGCATTACAGTTACATAATATATTTTAATATCACATAAATTGCACAGCTCAAACAAATACACATAGCTTAAAATATATTTCCAGTCTGTTTCCATAACTACAACTTATAGTTTCTGGTAACAGAAATACATTGGTTTGGATTATTTTCTTTATTCTTCTAAAAAAAATTTTTTTTTGTTAACCAATGTACATGTTAGGCTAATAGCATTATCATTGATTTCTATATAGTCGCGCTTGACCCAGCAATTTCTAGGATGCTGGGGGTCAGCATTAAAATGATATTGGTCCATATATACAGGTCATTTGGGTCAGTTATTAACCTAACAATATCATAAACGAATATATAGTTCCAGTTGTCACACCGAAGTTATACGTAAATAGGTTTTTGTGTTTTGTTATCTATATCATTCAAATGGATGAATGTGATACAAAGGAGGAATTATTTCACAATATTATTTGTCTTTAAATGTCTGAAAGGTCATGATGCCATATGTAAATGCTGTGATGTAATGTTCTTTTAGCTATAATGGTGCTATTTTTATGGAACAATCTTCAATATCATTTAAAAGTTTTTATGATGTCTGTGATTTTAAACGAAGTCTCAAGGCTTTTATATTTACAAGTTTTTTACTTTCTCATGGCTTTATTGTAAATATTACTTCTTATTTTGTGTTCAGCACCAATTGAAAAACAGTTTTTACTGATATTGTAATTACTGATTATATAGGCCTATAATAAATAAATATCAGTAGATGTAAATTACAGGAAATGATTGTATCACGTTTATCTTTTTTGTTGCACGTACATGAATGATCACTTTGTTTTGTCATCATGTGGGCTGTTTCCTTATAGAGCTCTGCATAATTGGAGGCCGCTCAAAATGGGATAGTGAAAATATACACCATCAGTGCTCGCCCAGTATTGACTAACTCCGGATCTGAGTAGAATACAATTGTAGACATGTAATGGATTATAATCTATATCTCAACTTATTTTTGGTCTTACCAGCACTTTTCATAGCTCATGGTAAGTGGTTTAATTTTGCTATTGCACAAATTCTCACCTTTTCGGTCCGTTTTCAATATGTTCGCTTAATGCTCATATTAAATCAAATAATTTCAAATAGTTGATGTTGTCTTATAGCTGGCTGCCATTCCACTAACTACGTACGCAAAGCTTTTCATGTAGCTAAATTTGCCAACTAAACTGGAACCAGACAACACACTCAAACAAATCACCGTGGAATTTTACAGTTAAATCTTGGATGAACCAGAGAGTTCTGAGCCCTAGTCTCAGCTGTGCTATCATATATCAAACTTCAACTATCCAGAATAGAATGAAATGACTCATAATGATTCCTTGACCCCTCCATTACCAGAAACGTTATTGTTGGTCACGTGTGGAGAGAGATGATAATAAAATTTTGAATATGTTGTGATGTTAACATTTTAAATACAAAATAAGTAAAAAAAAAGGAAAATACGACACTTTTTTACTTGGTCACATGGAAATTAAAAACACTCATTGTTGTTTCATCCCATCAATAACAAAACGTGGTTATCTCAGCATCATTCATCATTGTTTACAGTATTCATCCTAATTCAAAAATTATGTTCAATGGCCGCTAGCATAAGCCCAGTGCCTTCCGATCACCTGGTAATGTTATGACCCTGTACAATGTACAAATAGGCCATATAAAAAAACGGGTCTGTTTGAGGCGACTACTGACGTCGGTAGTGTCACCTTATGCCCCAGATGTCAGCAGCAAGCTAATATTAAAAGCCTTGCAGACGTCGGAACATGTTCCATTTTGGAAGCTGCTGACGTCTGCAGAACCAGGCTTCATGTTCACTTCTGACACTCCAGACGTCGTCTTTTCTTTAGGAAACTTGTTTTGTGCTCGTTTCTTAGCTGCAGATAGGTTTGAAACGATCTACTTACCAGCTACTACCCTGTCACAAGGGGGATATGGCACATGATTGTGTAATCTTTATACCGGACTGTTTCCTGAATGTTAAAATAGGTATTAGTTTTTTTTTTTTATTAGAGATTCTTATATATGACCCAAGGTGCCGCATTGATATATTGTCTTCAAGGCATATGCTGCATTTAAGATAAAAATTATAACTTGAAAAAGAAAACACTTTTACCTTTTATGTCAAATATGTGTGCAGTGTGTCTTTAAAAAGCAAGTGTTCCGCTTCACCTGGCCCTTAAGTTAATCTGTCTGGCCTGAAAAGCCTCTCAACATATGATCAAGTGAATTTGAGTCCAGTGAACTCAGATGAAATGTGCATGATCTTAAAATTACATCTCATTTTCTGTAAATTGAAAACACCGCTCATTGCCTGTTATTAAATTACTATCCATCATTGTAACAAATGCTGTTAAATTAACTGCAATTTAACGGGATATGAAATATGAAACTGATATTTCTTTCAGTGAAGTAGAGTACCAACAAAGTTAAAATGTGCTCTAATCCCACCGGAGCAAAGCTGGAGTTACCCTGGCTGACCACGTTTCAGAAGGACACTTTTCCGAGCTGATTATGACACAGCATTGCTTTTTTCACCATTATTTTATATTGATAAGCCCATTGAATCATATAGGGAAGCTGGTACAGCTGTTTATTGACTATAAAAAACTGATTAATTTGAAGAATAGTCTAAGGGCAGATTTGGTAATGAGTTACCCGATTTTGACAGCTGCTATCCAGCTCCAGTCCAGGATCCCAAAGACTCTTCTGGGGAGGTTAACTGATCTGTGAGCATGTAACTGCACTTACCCGTGTAGCTTTGCCTCAGTGAATTCAATTCAATTGGAACAAAATTCACCAGTGTGCACATAACATAGTTGGTGAAATGGCAGTAAAATTATTAATAGAGGAAAAATTGGATAATAATAGGTTATTAAAGTATGCATGAATGATGAATGAATATTTAATTTAAGCGATATCAACAGAAAGACAAATAGGATAATAATAGATTATTAACAAAACAAAAAACAAAAAAAAACGGGCGGTCCAGTCATCCAATAGTCAAAATGGTACCAAATAATTATTGTGAGGTGCAAGAAATAACTTAGATATAATAAAATCCACAAAAAAAGAGGAGTCACCAGTTTTGTCTATGCAGCAGCATACAAATATGAAAATAGCTATTACAGACATCAAATAAACGATGGTAAACGTTGACCGTCACTGTAAAAAAAAAACTGTAGTTTTTAAGGCATCTTACTCGCCAATTTTTGCACAGTATCTTGCTGCAAAAATTACAATTACAAGTTGTTCTACCATAAAATAAGAAAAATTGATTTTTGCCATACAATTTATGATACATGCATCTGGTAAGTTGTGATGATCGCTTCCCGTGAAATCTTACAAAAGGCACCTTACCGTAAATACTGTTGTACTTTGATGTTGAGCCAGCCCTTACGACAAGCCACAGTTTTTTACGGTATCAGACTGTGGTTTAACTTTACTGTATCTTACCATAAAATGCTGCGGTTCTATGGTGTGGAGTGTTTTACGGTATTTCCTAAAAAAACAAAGTATTGCTAATACCCATAATGCATCTTGACTTCCACTCTTTAATGCGACAGGGGAGTGCTCTGATAGAGTTCCGGTAGCAGGCATAGGGCACATAACACTTAAACACGTGCGTCAAAACTTATATCTTTGTGAGGCTTGGAATCTCAGCTGTCATATCTATAGAGTATTGGACAGCATGTTTTTACACGGGGTCTATGCTTATAACTCAGAACCGGAACTCCATTAACACATGTAAACATTGACCAGACTCAGGCACTGGTGAATTCTAAAAGTATTGACATGGACACTGTTAGAATTGGTGGATTTGGTCCATTACAGCAATCTATACTGCCATTTTTTTTTACCTCAGCTGTAAATTTTATAGCATCATACAATTAGATAGATTTATGGTATCTTGCCGTAAAAAGATTTACGGTAGCGTACTGCAGACCAAAATAACATTTACTGGAAAAACTACGGTAAAATTTCCTTGGTCTGATTCCTTTACATTATTTTAAGACATCATAAATAGTTCTGAATTAAGAACCAGGTAGAAATACTAAAACCACATTAGTACTAAAAAATTACTGTCATCTCTAAAATGTTGATTTAATGAATTTGGCAGAAATAAACTAAAGTTTCGAGCTGACAAGGATCATAATACTCCACCAAGATAGCTTTATTACTGTTCTGAGACAGACATAACTTACCAAAATGTTCGTTTGCTCCCTCCTAGCTGAGGAAACAGTGTTTTTCTTGCATAATAAGAGTTGTGAAATTAACCAAACAGTCAAACAAATTAGTAATGATGTTTAATGGAGTATAAGAAAATTATATCCCCCATAGTCGGGCAATAACTAACTTTTTTGTGCTTAAATCCCTTCACCTTCAGGATTTAACCAACAAAAATGTCAGTTACTCCCCCCTACTCTTGATATGTTCCTTTTTTTTATTTTGTCTCTCTTAAATTTTACTCTTTTACTAACAGTACTTGAAATTTCCATTGTACAACAATAAAACTGCAAAATGCTATCACCCAGATAGCATTCCAAATCGTTTAATCGTTGTAACGATGCTGGGCCAATTTGGCATGCTCTCTGGGTATTATTATATAATAAATGAAAATATATTTCTGCTGTGCATCAGATCTCTGTTCATCCAAAATCAGATCCACACAAGTTAAGGAAATTAGAGCTGCATTAACCCAGATAATGGTACATGTCATCAAATAATTCAATTGATAAGCAGCTGATTGCATATATTGATTGCATATTTCGTCATACCATCAATTCACCACAATGTGGCCCTGAATCACATTATAGAACCATTCTGCCAAAATAGAATTTTCCTAAATCATGACATTATGGAATTCACATGTCTCTGCCCGGGACCCTCGAGTGCCGAGGGTCCATGGAAACTAATTTTGAGCAACTCACCAATGCTCTCTCACAACTAACCCAGGCAGTTTTTATGGTCCTCGATTCAATATTGTTAATTACCATTGAATGAATGAATGAATACACCACTGCTAATACAACAATATAAACTGTTTCTCTTTCAATCTGGAGCAGTGAAATAAGAACTATTTTGTGAGGTTCGCCGTACATTTGAATGTGCGTAGCGATATAAAAGTAGGTCACCAATTAATTGCTTTTCACTTTCTGTAGACTGCTAAGTTACATAAATTTGGTTGCATTACTTTTTAATTTCTTTGCATTTTTAAAAGTTGTTATGGGACACTAAAGGAAACTCTGAACCTGACATTGAACGAGAGACTTGGAAAAAATTCACCGCCCATGTAAATGGTAGAAGATGGTGGAGCAGACAACATATTTTTTTAAATCAAGTTAAAGATCACAATCTTATATACATTAGCATGGTTTTACAGGATATGCTAGCTTGACACTGGTTTCACATTAATTGGCAGTTTGAAAGGCATTTAATTCATCTGATAAAAGCTGGAAATCCCTGGCATTTTGTGAGGTTACAGTAATGTTAATAAATTTGAGCCAAATCCATAAAATACCAAATTCTTACTTACTTTTTTTTTCCAGCAGACGTCTCTCAACCACATAATCTCATCTGGCGCCATCTATTGGATAATTACGACAATAGAGTCCGCCCTGTGGTACACCCAGACACGGTTCTCAATGTATCTCTCAACCTACACGTTAACAACGTCATTGATCTGGTAGTTATCAATGTTTATATCAGTCTTAAATGGCATTAATGATTCATCAGACATTGCTTACAAAGTAATATATATGTCATTTTTAGTGCATGCATCTTGACCATGACTAAAGGCCTATATTCCTATACATCTGGATTCTGATTTTAGTATGGTACTGAAATTAAAGTTCTATAATACATATGAAATGATGTGGACATATTTAAGGATATAACTGTAGATGTGACAGACTAATCTTGTCAAAATTTGTGCATTGAAATATTTAAGAATCATTTGTGCAATCTTTATCTCCTCTAAAGTGCTGAATTGTACGATGGAGTGCTTTATATGTGTGCTATTATTATTATTATATATACTATATTGTAGAATAGATTTTTTTTTATAGATTAGTTCTATACTTATACTTTCCAAACTGTATATTATTATTCCTAATATGTCGTACAGAAGCTTCGGCTTGGGTCATGTATTCTGCATTGTACATTGAATGTGACACCGTGATTTAAAACGACTTTAAATAAAATTTTACTACTACTACTACAGCAGATTTCATAGACTTGGAAACAAAACTGCTTGTACTGGACGTCATGGGAATCCAGCAGGTCTCTCGTAGTTGCCTTAGATTCACATAACATGTAAAAAAAACACACACAAAAATTACTAGTAAAAGTAGAATAAATTGAAGATATGTTAATTGCCGTTTGTGTTGATAATCAAGTGATTTTTATAAATATGTTCCAGAATGCAAAAAGCCAGATTCTAATAATGAAATTATGGATCGTTATGGTAAATATAAAAATATTATGTACTATATTCATGACTTTTCGTTTTAGTAAACCTATAAATCTAAACGAATTGTATCAATTCATCAGTTTATTCTAATTTCAGTATTGGAATGATGAATTCCTAAAATTCAATGCGAGTTATTATGGACACAATTATGTAGCCGGAAGTCGCTCTGACATATGGGTCCCTGATATCGTATTGCACGACAGGTTGGTATAAATTGATCATCCATATTTTAGATCCTTTGTTGCATTCCAAAAAAGAAATTATTTTTGTTTGAACCAAAGAAATTTGTGATCGGACAAGAAAACCTTTTGTTCAAATAAAATATGTTTTTTTGTTCGTGCAACCCATACAGCATTCCAAATCGTATCGACGTCGGTGCGATCGATCACAACGAAGTAGAAACGACGCTGGCTAGTTTGTTAGGCAAATTATTTAGTAAGTCCTTGAGAGCAGCAAAGAGATATCTTCGCATTCTCACAACGTCAAAGTGTCGCTCCCTTAAGCAACACTTTGACCCCTTTAACTGGGTTTGTGATTGCAACTGTGTTTTTCTACTGGCCATTAAATAAAATTCTAGCGTGCTTTTAGAATCATTTGTGATTTTCGGGAATAGCCCAGGATAACTTTTACCCACGACAGTTGAAATTATTGGTTTATATGCATTATTTAACGAGTAATCCACATTTTTCCTGACCAACCCTATTCATTACTATGAGGCTCGGCCCGGCTTTGGTGCCATTTTCTGCTCACCAAAGCTGAAGAGTCAACTTCCGCTTGCAGGCCCTATTCAGGGCAAAGGTCGCTGTGACAACTCCCATAAAAAAGATTGTCTAAAATAATTGTTTTGCAGTGTCCACGCAATAGTTTGTTTCATGATAATGTTTGTACATTAACAATGATTGGATAAATTAAACGAAGTTGGTTGGCTTAAATAATTATTGTCTAACGATAAACGATATAAAGCTGATGTTAAACAAACTATTGAGTAGACACCAGGGAAACAAATTTTCGTCTCAAAACAGATAATCTTTTATCTGCGACAAAAGCCCTCTTGTGACATTTTTGCGCTGAGGGCTAAAAACAAGATAAGACGAATCAGCTATACTGCTTACTGAATAATGATTGAAAATGCACTATAATTTGTTGAAACAATACATTTAGCAACTTTTTTTTCCAGTATGGATGAAGAACACCCAGGGATAATAGACCACCCAATTTTCAGATTGCATCACAGTGGTCAAATAAAATGGGTGCCTGTTGTTATTACAATGAGTGCCTGCAAACTCAATGTGAGTACATATCCAACATCTTGGCAATCTTTCTATCCTTTCATCATTGCAACAGCATTGTACAGTACAACCCAAAATGACCAGCTTGTCAAATAAGTGTTGGGATGGTATATGGTAGTTGAAATTAATGATGTTTTAACCTTTAAGGTCATTAACATCCGACTATGGGATATACTAGTATGGATAGCTAGTGTAGAGGTGAATAATCCTTTGAATCAGGGACTTCTCTCCATAGTTTGGCAAGCTTTGAAGCAACAGAAAGCATGTCAAGTACGACAAGTGTCAATAGTGGATTTTCACGGAAGGTTCTCTGTATTTCCACCAGGTGGCTAAAACAGAATACTGCAATTATATTGGCTGAAACAGTTCCAGCCCTTGGCTGTGATTGGCTGAAGCAAAGTGCATCCTAGCAGCATTTTTTTTTAGTGCATTTTAATGTATATTTGACCCTTTATCATTTAATTGTTATTTTTCTGAGAAAGTTATATTTATGGAATCAGTTAGTTATGACCTACTATGTCTGAAAAGCAAAATGAGTAATAAGAGGAGAGGAAAGACTTATGTCCTGGTGAATTCATGTCATTCATAAATTGTTGACCAAAAATGGGCATGTAATGGTAAAATATATCATGAAACAAAAAAGCAGTATTGATTTATATAATTACTTTTATATGCAAATTTGACAGACAGCGCACCTTTAAGTATCATATATGTGTATTTTATGATATTTAATATTAATTTTATTGGTCCAATGTCTGATGTAAACAACGTATTTAAATAGTTTTTATTTTATTTTAGATAAAACGTAAACAAATTTATGTCATTTTTTGTTAATACTCAAAAGGTTGTGGACTACCCATTCGATACGCAAGTGTGTCCTCTGACGTTCGGAACTTGGGTTCACGCGAATAATGACATCCACTTGATCTGGAACAACACCTTATACAACAACCGAGTATTCGTCACTAGTGGGGAATGGGACGTTTCGCCCCTGCAGTGTTATGTGGAAGAAGTGGAATATGGCAAAAATGCAATGTTCGATTTGTTAAGATGTCATCTCATCATGACAAGGAAGCCTTTACACTACATTTTTAATTTGGTAAGATTGCTTCATTTCTTGGTTCTGATTGAATCATTTTGGGTCTGCTTGTCACAGTAGTAGAATGCATTTGCTATATCTTGCTTTCAAGAGTATTTGATCCCAAATCAAATGTGGCTATATTATTGAGGCCATTCTTTGCAAGCATAATTATGTATTCACTGGCATCAGTTTAGTGTCAAAGTGCGAACTCAGGTACATGGCCAATTGTGCCACGTGCAAAACACATGGTTTTAGCCTCATTATAATTAACTAAAAACCATGCGTTTTCCATGCATTTATCCTTCTCATGGAAAACCTCGGATATCCTGGGAGGTCCGTCAGTAGAAAATTTGTGTCAGTTTCAGGATGTTTTGCCAAAGAAAAATATGATACATTAATAATAATAATAAAAAGAAAGACATGATTTTATACAGTTCAAAATAATCCATCTATTCCTCTTATATCCTGTCATTTTTTCTTTTTCCATTTTTTTCTTAGGTGCTTCCTTGTTTGATCCTTCTCATGGTTGGATCTTTCACTTTTCTTCTTCCCGTCAACAGCGGAGAGAAAGTGACTCTTTCCGTCACAATTTTATTGGCCTTGACAGTTTTTGTTCTTGTCCTAATGGAGAACCTTCCTGCCAATTCTGATGGAATTCCTTTCTTGGGTATGTGTCAAGTTCTGTGATGATGCCTTTAAAAATGTTGGAACCTTTAAAATCTTCAGTTCAATTTCTTACTGGATCTCATTATTCCTTAGTAATTTAAGTATTTTCATTCAACAATAGATTATAAAAAATATTCTTTTATTATTTGATGGTCCTTGTCAGTTTATACAATCCTGTACAGTGTATAAGTTCAACTCTCATGGACACCACAGTGCGATAACATTATTTCTGATGGAACGATAGTTTAATTGATCGTTATTTAGTAACCTTAAAATGTAAGAATAATATATTTTATATTTATAAATTTCAGGTAAATTCATCACAGCTTGCATCATACTTCTTGCTGTTTCGACTGCCATGGCTGTCTCTGTTGTCAACATGGTTGCCATGGGCAACGAAGAGATTGGAGGATCTTTGCCGCCATATTGGTTGGAGGTTCTGGTCCTGACTTGTTTGAGGAAAATCGTCTGCTATTCAGCCAAAAATGTTCAAGTAATTATTTTCCAATACATAGATAAAAATAAAAAACGATAAAAAACGAAAATTTCAACAACAAAAAGAAAAAAAAAAGAAAGTGATGTAAATATATCTGAACAAAAACAAACTAATATTATTGTAATATGATAAATACATGGTATGCTACACGGCCAAATGTGCCACGTGCGTTTTCCACGAGGAGGATAAACGCATGGTTTTTGCCTAATTAAAATGAGGTGAAAACCATGCGTTTATCTAAACACATGAAAAACGCATGTAGCACATTTGGCCATGTACATTGGCTCAGCCTGGACCTGGCGTCAAATCTGTCGGTTCAACGTTGGCTCAACATCTGTAAAAATCGGCCGAATGTTGCAATTTGACATCATGTCAGGGTATGTAAGGTAATTAAGCTATTTGCTTGAAATACACTTTGTTTATTCGTTGCAGGAAACGGCCATCAAAGCACAAAATTTGGCATTCAGAAGAAGATCATCATACTTTCATGAAAGTAATCATAACAATCACTTCCAAACACAGCAACCGCAATATGCCACAACTACAAAAAAGGAAAAATCTTTCCAACTCTGGATTGAAATTGCAACTGTATTAGACAGACTGTATTTAATGTTATACTTATCAATTGTGATTGCGATAATTGCAACTGTTGTGGTGTATTCACGAAAAGGACAGCGATAAGTTGATATGCGAAATTCATTGTTAACCCAGCATTAGAACAGTTCGTATTATTTTGGCTTAAAGGGGAACTAATGGAAGTTTGTATGTTAATTTCAAAAGTTCAATTAGTTGTCAAATAATATATTGCAGCGAAAGGAAATGTCTTAAACTCTAGTTTGATATGATTTCAAGCCAATTAAAAGTGTAATTTGCACCAATCGCCGACATGCTGGGGGCCGCCATTATTGCACACAGCACGCAAGACAGTGACGTCACTTATGTACACTGCTAGGCCATATATGCATTCAGCCATATGAATCAATTCATAATCCTGTTGATTAAAAGTCATTACATTGTTCATTGCAATTATAACAAGAACATATAGCACAACAACATAAAGGGTGTTAATTGCAATTCTTTTGGGAATACAGCATAATTATTGCATTAATTGCAATGAGCAATTTGTATCTAAGAATTTAGGTGTATAGGCATGGGCAAATAAGATTTTGTTTCTAAACTTATTTGCTTTGTAAATAAAATATGTTACATAATACTTAGGGGCAGTGTGCAGTATTATTTATTGTATAAATATATTTCATAGTATCTATATTTAGAGTATATATAGTGTTAGTGGGGATGTTTTAAGGGCATCATCTCCTTTACCAAGATTAATATATATTAATTACCAAATTGTGCTTATTTCAATTGTATGTTGGTTTGCGTTGCTAGATACATGTAATGTAGGCCTACCAGTTTAAAATAAATTTTAATATCAAAAACTAATTTTCAATTTGATAATATTTATATTTTTTTAAAATATGAGTTTGAGGGTGTCATCCACGTCAGCGTTTTATAGATAAGAACTTAGTGGATGTCTCCTGATCAAAGGTAATTGGATTATAAGATGTATTTAGACTTTTTTTATTTTATTTTATTTATTTACTGGTTATTGTTTTGCCTTGCTGCTTTTGTTTGTTTTATTTAATTTGATCTAATAAACTCTCTCTCTCTCTCTAATTGCATTGTCTCAAATAGTTCAATGGCAATTACTTGACACTCAGTAAGAACTGCTCTGAAAGTGCAATTAACTGTATCTAAAACTGTTGTTGACAGTTGTTCTCACTAGAATTGCAATGCTGAGCCTCCAGAATACTTGGCTGAGATTTATAGTACAACAGTGACGTATTTCCGGTCCGTGCAAAACACAGGGAAAATCAAAAATGGCGGCCTCCGTGGTTCACAAAACGGAGCAATAAATGCAGGATATTGCTTTACCAGGGCACATATGCAAGTTTTGAATAGCGTGGATGTGTTTCTATGGACCCAAGCTAACATCTGAGAGGTAAAGTGCTCAAGGGGTTAGTTCCCCTTTAATGTCAGTATTGTTGGCCAATTATTGGTTTAATGTTGGTATTGTTGATAAATTATGACTTGAAGTCACTATGTTGGCCATTTGTTGGCTTAAAGTCAGCATTGTTGGCTTAAAGTCAGTATTGTTAACAAATTGTTGGCATAAAGTAAGTATTGTGTGTGTATATTTTGTTGTTGGCCAATGTGTGGTCTGCGTCGAATGTTAAAAGTGTCATGCATTCAATGTCCTTCGATTTTAATCCTTATGAAAAGCCGAAATAGTTTTTATCGAACGAAGTTTGATAACGATATTAACTTTAAAGTTAACATGTATTAATATTAACTTGTATTTATTATATATTGTTACACTATTTACAATCACTGTCTATCAACCATGTTTTATAATATTTTGTTATATTCAAGATATAACCATAGGTTATTGCAAGGAACCTAGGTTCTAAATCTTCTTTGATGTAAGTCAGAGGGGGATGACACGATATCATAAGCACCCTCCGGCATTAGCCCCTTTCGTGACACCCATGTCACCCCACCCTCTTCCAATAAACATGATGTGCATTATTTTGCAAGTATATTGTTATTTCGTATATACAGACAATATATGGCAATTGTGTTTAAGGCAATTGACAGACCTGTTAAGGTCCTGGGGTTGATAACATGTCAAAATGCTCTCAGCAGCAGAAGCAAATACAAGCCCAATTAGATATAGCCCATCCATAAAGTAAACTTCGATACCGTATCATGTGTCATAATTACATCTCTCTGTAATGCAGTCAAAACTGATGAATATTTACTTAATGTCATGGATACATGTATCTAAACTCACTTCATGTCTTGCAGTCTAGATACGTACAGTTCCTAGTTCCTAGATTTTACATTTTGAACCCAGTACCCTAGATAATGATTACAGAGTGCTAGTTTGATCCTTTATAGTTCTATACTAAGCCAAGGACTATTAGATAGCTCCTACGTTAATTTTTCATGTTCTTCGACAATTGTTCAGAAAGGTATTACCAAAAACGTGTGACCTCTGCATAGAAAGGTAACCTGCCCCTGGAGATTTGAATTGGAAATAGTTTAGGAACTCTAGCTCTAATCATAATAAGTCTTCTAAGACCAATCTATAAGTATCTAGAACTGAAATAGTACTATTTCAAAATCAGTGTGTTGTGTCACAGTGACTATCACACAGTGATACAGATTCATGCTGGGAGAACTGCTGACGCAAAGGATTCCATATCTGAACTAAGTACATACAGCATGACAGTGATGTCAGTGAAATGAAATGGGGAAACAAAACTGTGCCATCTCAGGGAATTCCTGTGTACATTAGAAATGTTTGGCATCCAGTGGTTATATCCAAAGCATGGTGTAACGGTGGATTATTTAGAACAGTAGTTGAGACAGGCAGAGGAGTGGTTCTGTGTCCAGTGTGTGCGAGAAAGAAAAGTAAACAAACACTAGCAACGACATATGTAGCAGGGGTGCACTGAGAGGCCAAGAATTCCTGGGTTGCCACACGTATCTATCTCATCATGGCCGACTCTTCCATCTCTTACCATGGCGCTGGCTGTAACGTTCTGACGCTGCTGCTATCACGACGTTAGAACCGTCATGGCCACCGTCGTGACGTCCTTCATGACGTCCTCTGTGACGTTTTACTTCACCTTCGTGACGTTATTCTCAGGTGAGTGGTGCTCTGACTAGACTAAAAGTCAAAGTGTTTGTGACACTGCAGTTGCTGCTGCTGCAACATCACCAAGATCATGCAGTGGTATTATTTTACATGCTATGCGTCATCACCAATGCTTAACATGTGCATGCTATTCCTCTACATGCTTAGCTCTAAGTTTTGTTTGTTTATAACACACTGAACATCCATGTGTAATGTGTTAGTGATGAAAGGGCGCCAGTCAAGACAGTTATTTCGTTTGTAGAGCCCTTGTATGATGATTGAACCATGGAGTTAAAACATTTAGCTCCATGACTAAACCTAGGAATATGTTTTAGATAAAATATTCCTAGGGCTTTTAACTGACCACTGTGGAACAATGAACATATATGTAAGCGAATCAAACACCACATGTTATGAAATATAAACAACCAATAACGTATAGTTGTAGTTTAATAAATGATGTACATGGAATATCAGTATTGCATTCTGAAAGAATATTATGCTTAAGATCATTATTATTGGTTTGTGATTTCATAATACTATGTTCATTAGATGTATTCTTGTGGTATATTAGTATTAGCATGATGTTTCTTTCATAAATGCATTAGTGAACAAAAAACGCAATGATTAATTAAGATTGACCACTTTGATTTTAGGACAATTAGAAGCTAAAAAGTTGATTACAATGACCTTATCTTTGCCATATTATTGGCCAATACATGTGTGTATAACCATTTTGATAATTTTCAACTATGAAGGGTTTAAAAAGCACCCTGAACTGTATAAACCACATATTCGCAAATTGCAGTCATCGTGATATCTATTCGTGGTGAAAGAGGAATTGACCCAGTAAAAAAAAAGAGGGGGAAAAAAATACGAAATTGGCAGACCCTGATAATTATTGAACCCCCATTCCATACCACGTGTGAAATATGAATCATAAACACGACAGCTAAGTGCAACAGTCCTGTGATCGGCTGTGGTATTTTAGTCACATGTATAACATTGTTTTAATCAACCATAACAGGCTATGACCAAACAGCGGTCAGGAAAAGACCTCAGACGTGGATACCAAAAATTGGCCATTGTGATTAGCAGAAGTGGTCGCAATATCAAGTAGTTTTGATTCAAGAACTTTTTACATTGTGGATGGTCTAATCATGGAGGTATCATTTAATACCTCCATGGTCTAATCAATACGTCCATGGTCTAATAATCAGTAGTTTATTGAATATTTGTAATCCATGGCTGCACTTGAGGTTTTTGATAATCAGCCCAGAAAGAGGTAATTTACAAATCATTTGACTCTCATCATTACTCCATCCATTTTCTTTTGCCTCTTTTCGTTCTTCTTTGTACCCTTATTTTAAAATTATTTTGTTTAACAATGACCATGTTTTATAACCTAACCGTTTTTTTTTTTTTGGTTTGTTAGAAAGTGTTCTAAGTGTATATTTTGATAGAACATATGTTTGCAAGCATTTATCTATTTGAAATAAAGCTATTATTTTCTATAATCATTACTTTTACAATGTATATCACAACATAAAACATTTACACTGCCACAGCCCCTCACTGTATCACACATTGTGTCTTACGCCCTATGCTCAAGTATCAGTCTGTGCCAAAGCATGGGTACACCGAAATTAGGAGTAGAAAGTGGTGCTAATCATTGGACTTTCTGTCATTTATCCCGATAATGGACATAGTTTCAAATTACAGTATATTTTATGTGAAAACGTTTACAGTGGCTCATTTCAATGTAATAGTGGATTTTCACGGAATGTTCTCTGTATTTCCACCAGGTGGCTAAAACAGAATACTGCAATTATATTGGCTAAAAAAGTTCATGCCCTTGGCTGTGATTGGCTGAAGCGAAGTTCATCATAGCAGCAGTATTTTTAGTGCATTTTAATGTATATTTGACACTTTATCATTTAGTTGATGTTTGTTATTTTCTGAGAAAGTTATATTTATGGAATCAGTTAGTTATTACCTACTGTGTCTGAAAAGCAAAATGATTAATAAGAGGAGAGGGAAGACTTATGTCCTGCTGAATTCAGGGCTGTTCAGTGAAAAGACTTTATTGTTTACTGTGTTACCATCCTGTTGGGTTCATCTACCATTGAGATAAATAAACTTCATCCATTTATCGTTTACATGAATAGATAGTTTCAAGAAACATTTGTTGCACTTGTTTGTGGAGTGCAGCTGGATTCAAAAACAAACTTGGGTGTTTTTCTGTGTTGTCATTGGTGTTTTTCCACCCATGAGATTGTGTGGGCTGGTTGAGCATGGTACTTTACCATCAATAGCTCATCACCTTGGAAACGCGTCATCAGCTGCTCATTCAAAAGATCATCACAGCTTCACACCCCTTGCTGCGGCTGCTGTTACTGCTGCAGGGGCACTATAGGCATCATGTGGGGTTGGGCTTCATATGCCCCATACATTGCTACCAGAGGCAGATGTAACAATGGGTGCATCTAAGAGGCTTATTAGCTGCGTGTTTGAGATCTTCAAAAGAAACCCATTTATTTAGACAACTTATTAAGATCACCTCACCATAAAGGCCATCTCACAATTAAGATCATTATTTTAACTGAACTAGGCTTGTTCTTAACATTGTAATTTACATCTCTATCAAAACCACCTTACCATTAATACTAGTAATGGGTTACTGTCTTGGTTATGCATTTTCTTGCTGTACTTGTTGATGTTTCAATGCTTTGTTTGTTCAACCCTACATGTTTTTAAGTTGTCGCAATAAGTAATAAATGTTTACATTGTCTACCACCCAAAAATAAACATTCAAGGACCCAAAATGGACCCCATGGCAAATATCCCTCCATCTGTGATAACCTAGCTTAAGTGCAGCACATACATGTACAATTGCAATAGCAAAATGTCTTTTGTTGTTCAAAGTATGTGTTGCTCAAAACTGTAAGAGATTCATAGGCAAACAATTAACGATAGTAGCCCATCAAATTTATAGGTGGCCTTAGTTGTGAGGTCACTGATGTGGTGTTAATTTTAAGTAACTTACGAAGCAGCTGGGTCGCCTAATGGTTAAGGCTTGGAAAAAACATTTAAGTCATCTATCTGCTAATTCCATGTTGCCATGATATTGATCAGCTCCGCTGAAGGCCCCAGGTTTAATAATATAATCACATTTTATTACATACGCTAAAAAATGAGGTATAACATAACATAAAGAAAAAAAATATATATATGTGTGTCAGTAAAATTAGAAAATATAAAAAATGACCCCCGGCCAGGACGTCGATCGCATGAGACATTGAATTGGTGGTGCCTCAGCATAAGCTGAGGCAAGTAAAAGACCCCACCCTTGGGGTCAATGTGTAACATGGTATGGACTCCAAGCCTTATCATCTCATCGTTACGTCTGCCTCTGGCAGCCGGTCATATAAGCTAACTAACTTATTTCAGACCCAGTAGCGTTGAGGCATAGACACATAAACAGACAATATATACATTTATGTTTATTCATGCCTAAATTGGCATAATTACAAATCGTGACATGTTACAACAAAAATATTGTCAATATGAGCATAAGTAATTTAACATTTGGAAGCATTCTAATTTAGACAAAACAGAAATATGCACAAAAAGCAGTTCCTTTGGAAGATGAAGCCAACATTTGATGGTCCTAATTGTGAAATTATCTATATTGAGGTATGCTTATAGTGAGGTCCGTCAAACTAATTCTCATGAAAAGTATCTTTCCATTCTACCATCCTATGATACAAATTGTAGTGGTCTGCACAATTCTGGTCATTGATCTTCTATTTACTATTTTATATATTGTCAGCATATTTTGCATGGGCTTACGTGTAACTGCATAAGCAAAATTTGTGGATTGTACAAAAGGATGTGATGCAAAAGTAGATTTCTATTTATTCATCGGTTTTTGTAACATCATTTTGAACGCCTACAATGAATAGCATAGATGCTTCTTAGAATCATAGGGCACCCAGCAGCCCATAACACCCACTTACAGGGATCTGTTAGAATCTGGAGTAACAAACAGTGGAACCCCATAATTAAGAGCAATTAAAAGACCATTTAAAGGTACCACTGAGGGTCTCAACACCAAGGTTGTCTATATTTTAGCAGCTGGGCGTTGTAATGGTTAAGGAATCTGCCAATTCCATATTGGCCAGCTCTTTTGCTGAAGGTCCCGGGTTTAATTCCCAGTACAAGCACTCTTAATGAGCTACATCCCAGTTGGATGTCGATCGCATGAGACTTTAATTGGAGGTGCACTGTATTCGGTGTCTATGCTAATGCAAGTAAAAGACCCCACCCCACACATGGGGTAAATGTGTAATATGGTGTGGACTCCAATCTTTATCATCTCATCGTTACGTCTGCCTCTGGCAGCTGGTCATATAAGCTGACTAAGCTTCAGACCCAGTAGCATTGAGACATCGAAATATATTTTGAAACTCCATTGCAATCACAGATTTGTAGCCTTAGAATCAGTGTACATGGTCTTAATATTGAGTAGTCGTAACTGAGAGGTTAAATTGTAGACCATTGCATGGTGACAGAGCTGCACAGCAGTGATTGGGTCAATGTGTCAGTCATGTCACCCTGGTGAGAAAGACCACACATGTTCTGTCTAGGATGACACGCAGAGCTGCCGATATACCCCAGCCCTTGATCCTCCCTTCAAGATCCCCCTGATGTTTGTGATTACTGTGCATCTCTCTTTCGAAGTGGGGTTTAAAGAACAAAGGTCCATTTTAAGAGTCATAATCTAACTTTGCATTCAACAGAATAGATAAGTTACAGCATCCTGCATCAGTATAAGTACGCCCACACGATAGACTGACGATATTGCATGCTGTCTTGATTGGGCTTTTTACAGTCAACTAGACTAACCTAATTTGGTTTTAACACGGATTAACAGTGATTCTAAATTTTACAATAGGGTTAAACCATGGGTGTATTATAATACCTCCATGGTTAAACCATGGGTGTATAAGACATCCATGGTTAAACTATGCCTCCTTGCCCCACACCATTAAGTCAGTGAGCCTTAAACCCCATGGTTAAAAATAAACGTTCAACCAATGATAAGAAAGAAAATAATTTTTATTTTTAAATTGTCCTTATATAGGAAATCTGAGATTTATAGACCAATGTAAATTGTGCAGCTTTACCAGAGTGCAATAAGGATGATGCTCAAAGCCGCTAGGTGCTATTTTATCGCCCCCATGTGGTTAATACTGTAATCATAACCATCACATCCACATTTACCGGATGATTCAGCTGCTAAACTACATTCTCTTTATCTCATTTACACACATACCATGGAGTCATAAGAGACTCCATGACATGCACATACAAACAGATATGGTCATCAACTTAAAATGTACTATATTCTTGATTACTCTGCATTAAACAGTGCACAATAAATACCACACAACATTTAGACCACTTTGATAAGCACCACCTTGCTGGGTCTCTAAAATGAAGGCCCCCCTAATAAATATGATTATAGCGTAGATAAAAGTTGATAATTAAGGCCACGAAATTTAAACCATTTTAGTTGTGGGGTTGCTTGATATCAGCCAGGTCGTAATAATATCAATCATCCCTAAATTTTAAATTAATTTATCATATATATTTTTTTTAATTTTCAGTGGTCGTCTTCAACCCTAGCCAAGTGCTTGCCAAGCAAGTGGTGGAGATTGACCTCAGGTCAGGGATTGTCAAGGGTTATAGCAGTTATGTAACATTTCTTGTACCCCCTAGACCCTCTCACAGCCGACGTTGTGACGTCCAAGCCGTGCTGCGTCTGGATTTCTCGGATGTTTATAAAGTGGCAAAGTTTCAACTGGAATATGACAGGCCTCGTTTATGGACCCTGGATATAACGGACAGTCCTTTTGGAGATGGTTATGGTGCAGACAATGGCACTACTTCCAACATGGCGGAGACTCAGATCTTCAACAGGCAGATGCGTATCTATGGCAACAGTCTCCGTGGTATCCAGGATGCATCAATTGACGGAGGACTTTTGTTGAAGGTCGTGGATGACCTTGTGAAGAAAGGAAAGACATTGGCCATGGAGATTAGTGATGAAAAGATAGAGTGGTTTGAGGGGGACACCAAACAGTTCATTGAGTCAAAGTTCCTGTACACTTTAAATGGTCAAAACACAACATACGGAGCAGTGGATTATGATGTTTATATTGGCTTAAACAGAGTTGTTGGAGCAGACTACAGGACGGGAGATGGACTTTGCAAGGCTACCATCACACTGGTCAAAGGTCCAGGTGAGTAAGAATGCATGTTTTATACCTTTTGCAATTAGTAGTTACCTTTGTATGGATGTGACAATCTTCGTTTGCATCATGTTAACTCAGCTTAATTGTCTCATACAGTCACTAGTTTATATGACCAGTTGCAAGAGGCAGACGTTATGATGAGACATGTGCTACACATTTACCATGAGTGGGATCTTTATAAATAACTTGCCCCAGTATAGTCACTACCAAGTCACTACCACCTCGGGCAAACGACTTCCGGTTGAGGTCATTAAGATCACTTTCAAATGATTGGTGCCCAACATGTCTGGTAGAAGAACATATTTAGTTGAACAACATGGGCCTATGGCTACAGTGTTGCAAAACGTGGGTTAAATTATGAGTCAAACTAGCCCAGGGGAGAGGGGGGGGGGCAGTTGGTCTCCATCCTATTAAAATATAATTGAAATCTAATGCAATAATTTTTAAACTTATTCTGTCTATGCAGCCTTTTTTTTGGGGGGGGGGGGGGGCCTGCGGGTTCGATCTCTGCTTTTACGAAACGCTTATGAGCCAAATATATTGGAATACAAACTGTTAGGTTGTTATACCAAGTTTCTTGTAGTCACTCAATCTCTGAGTCATTTGCCAGCGCGCCGATACGATTCTCGTCGTGAGGCAGACTGTCGGATTAGTACATCAGACATTAACTTCCCAGACATTTTGACAAATCTTCAGGTATTCTGACTACCGTTTTGACATTGCAGACCTACAAAGACTACCTCCTATAGTCATCATTGACTATACACGTTCGGTACCCTTGGTCCATACCATGCATGAGTCATATGTAAAGCTCACTGACAGGCCTGACAGTGCTAAAAGCCTACGATCTTCACATGCTCTCTTGTAAACTTGCAAAGTTGGAGCAAATGTCATGTCTGATGTTGAAAATAGCATCCATGATTCTTGCAGTTCAATAAACTTGACAGGGTTAATTAATGACAGTCTCAAGAACTAAAGCAAGGACACGTGTATTGAAAACATAATGTATATTGATGACAGTTGAAGGATGTCTGCATCATAAACCTTGTCAAGTTGCCAAATAACATTAGGTGTCGATTACCTGAATGAGGTGATGATTTGTCATTGGACAATGAATGATAATGTATACTTTATTTCTTGAAGTTTTTGTGTCTGGAAAAGTTTTAAGCAAAAGGCGAAATTATGATCATGTCAACGCCAAAAGATTGGATAATTCCAATGTCATAACATGGATGTAAAATCTTTTTGTTTTTAAATAGCTTGGAAACGTATAGGCCTACATGGCCAATTGTGCCACGTGCGTTTTCCATACGTTTGGATAAACACATGGAAAACGCATGGTTTTTGCCTCATTATAATTAGCTAAAAACCATGCGTTTTCCATGCATTTATCCTTCTCATGGAAAACGCACGTGGCACATTTGGCAATGTACTAATAACAATCATGATCAAACTGAACATATAAATTTCACCAAGTGTAATAAGTAAACATTCGTAACTGGTTGTAAATCACAACATGGTCATAATTAACATGAAAAACATGCATCAATTAACTACAATTACGACACAATTGTTCACGTTACTCCTGTTTTAACACAGCCAGACAAAGCCACACATTGTATGCTAGTACAATAGTAAGGGTGCAATATTACATAGCACGACTGCAACTCAGTTCCTGGAGTGCCACAAGATTTTAATTCGAAAACAAAACATAAGTACGAAAGCAAAAGAGAGCGATGAGAGACGGCTGGCTGCATGGCGGGCCACACACATTCGACCCACCACGTGGTTACGCAAATCTCGCAGGAAAAGCGCTGAAATGATCACGTGATTAATGGCAGACGAGATTTGGAACATCACCGGAAGCCACGTGTTCTTCATAGGAGTCTGTTTCATCGCGTTTCAGTCGGAACACGTATTTTGGAGGCCAGTTTTTGAGGCTATTGTCAACATGCCGTTCTTTTGCTTAACCCCCCTTCCAAAATGTCGACCAAAAAGATCCGATAGGGGTCATGGTGGTCGCTGCATCGTGGCAGGTCCAAAAAGCAGACGATAGCCGGACGAATCTTTGGCGCTCTTTTTGCCACTACATGATCTCTTCCCGCCAAGTTTACAATCAACAGCCAGGTGTATTTACAACTGCTCTCGCCTCGCACATCCATTTTTTACTCACTTTTCAAATTACTAACACATTTCACACTGATAAATCCAACCCGCAACGTCTGCACTGTGCAGATCGCTTTCAGATTATTCAAACCACAGATTGTACAACTACACCACCTAATAAAAATTATGAAAATACCAGCTTATTCAGCAAGTTACCTTGAACATTATTACATGAGACGCAAAATACAGAAGTACCGCAAGGCAATGTATCGTTCCCTACAGATATTTTAATTTCAAATTATCAACTGAACTCAACATGTATTAATTACTTAAACATCTAGGATTCCATGGCAAAAACTAAGATGTTTGACATTTGGCATACATATACCACCAACAAGGTTCATATATTGTTATACAAGAGAAATTATGCAAGTAAATGTCATGAAAAAAAAATCCAGCCTTCAATTTGCCAATTTAAAATGCCATCTTTGGTCAATCTTGGGCAAATATATATAGTCCCTACAATGGACCGACAGTGCCAAAAACTGCCAATTCCAGATACAATTTCAGAGTTACGCAGTACACTGTTAAACATTATTAAACTGTGTTATAATACCAGCTCAGAGGCATTTGCATACATTTTATGATAAAGCTTATTAAGCAAGCCTGCAAAATGAGATAGCTCGTTCATATCCCTTATCCTGCACTTTCAAACTCTCGCCATGCAGATATCAGGAAACATGGCTGCCTTCTTATCTCGAGAACAACGAGACACTGCGAGATTTCCCACAATTAACTGCGAGAGGAAATAAATCTATCACCAAGACCTAATATCCCTCCACTCGCTCCAAAGGTCAAAGGCTCATAGACAGAACCCCAGATAGACTCTGATTATCTGAGAACTGGTTGCTTAAAAATACAGACAGATCAATTAATCAATCAATCAATCAATCAATCAATCTATCTATCTATCTATCTATCTATCTATCTATCTATCTATCTATCTATCTATCTATCTGTTTGTCTGTCTGTCTGTCTGTCTGTCTATCTATCTGTCTATCTATCTATCTATCTATCTATCTGTCTGTCTGTCTGTCTGTCTGTCTGTCTGTCTGTCTATCTATCTATCTATCAATCTATCAATCAATCTATCTATCTATCTATCTATCTATCAATCTATCAATCTATCTATCTTCACAGAGCCCATTCAGCTCAGAGAGATTCACAGAGTAGGAACTCCGGAAGTCGGTTTTTTATGAACTGTTTGTCACGACCGTATTATCTGTTTGTCACAATGACGTGACGTTATCTTAAACGTCGGACGCTCCACTTGAATGTCAAGTATCTCAGGATCTTTAACACTTGATGGGATGGGTTGGAAACTTCAAATTGAGAGGAATGTCTTCAGTGAAAAACTCGGATGAGATAAGATGAGACTGAAATGAGGCGAACATTTACTGCTTGTGACACTGCACAGAGTCCTTGGAAGTTAAGCGTATACCAGTCATTCTTAGATCAGACTATTGATCTGAGGAATTATTGGCACATTTTGTTGGCCGATGGGTGCAATTGAATGACAAGAAAAAAAAAGTTATTACCGAACAGGTTTGTTAAGCTGCTACTGAGGTTGCAATGTGGACATCTGAGCTGGTGGGAGATAGTAACATTCCGATGCTAAAATAGTATGTTTAATATGATGGAGACTGTAAAACATAAATTTAATAAACAAAAGGACAGTTAAGTGTAATTGCCCAAACTAGCCTACCAATTAGTCTTCAATGTGTGTGGGGACATTTTCTCCCAATCTCACCGAAACTAAGGCCCTTTTCTGTGCTGTCCCCTGAAGAGCAGAGTTAATTATAGGGACCATACACTATAATATGTTTGGGTTTTCTCAGTATCCATTTTACCAATTGATATACACTAATCTGATGTTATATGATAAGGAGATAATGACCTTATATCTCGGTGTTTTATTTATCTTTTGCACTCGATTCTTCAAGTACTTAATGACAGTATCTCATGACAGTCTGGTAAGCAGGCCAAAATATTATTGTTGATTTCTTGTACTCATTTGTGTATTTTTGCTTACTGATTGTTTTTTTTTTTCTGTACTGAACCCAGCCGGATCTGATAAAGGCTGGATTCAATCAATATAAGTAGATAGCATCATTTTTATGCGATGCCAGAGCAGAATGATAAATACACTGGGAAAAGAAACAAAAAATGGCCGCCAAACCACGTGACTAATCTGTAGAAAAACAAAAGAGGTCAGGGGTTATCGTGTTCTTGAGCCTGTTGCACCAGATCCTCGGATGCAGCCCTCTTTAGTGCAAGTGGCGCCCTCTCATGTGACCATGACCACATCACTTACTTCCTTTGCACTATATCCATCCGCGTTCCCAGAGGCAGCAGCAGCTGTTTATTAGCTGTGAAAAAGAAGTGCGTAGCAGCAGCTAGCTGCCAGCAGCCCCCGTCTGAAATGAATATTTCACAAAACAGAAAATCATCAGGATGCGTAAGACGGGGCAAAAATTCTGGGGTGAAGAACACAACGCAACTGTTTTTCGACACCCCTTCTCAGTTTACAGCATGTCGTAAAATTGCCAGGAACTACGTTATAGTAACATGAGAATCGAGAGGCCCGGATGCTTATGATTACGTCACCAAGGATTAAGTCAAGAATGGGAACAAACCACAACACTGTAATAAAGTATAATAATTGGTATGGACTTGATTCAACAAAATGGACAGCTAAAATGCCACACTTTTTATGAAAAACAACAGACTGAATTTCAGAAAAAAAAGTACCATTTCAATGAGGATTTTAGTCATAGACCTTTAGTGTGTATGACTAAATGACACAGGTTATGATTTACAGACTGCTGGACCTTACACAAAAAGAACAGCTGATATACCAGTCATCTGCTATGCATTTTCAGCAAATATGAATGCTGCCATGACATTTTAATAATATGCATCATAACAAGAAAGGGGACTACGCCCAAAACTAACCCATTCAAGACTCTGGTCCTGAGAATGTCACACTCAATCGTGAAGGAGGAATATGGCATCAGAGGACTGGCTATCTGTTATAATTAGTACTGATTATTCAATGGATCAGGTGTTATATTGAGTTGGCAAAGTTTATATGAAATCTTTAAAGTGGTAATGATGTAATGAAACTTTTTTTGCATCATATTTTAGTGACTTTGTTACAGCGTGCACACGGCTTACAATAGACTCAAATTTTAGTCATTGTACTGTTACACAAGAATACAATAAACAACAGCAAAGGACTTAATTACGACTTACCTTATTTACTTTATAAACAAACAGCAATGATACAAATTGAGACGAGAGAAACATGGAGGAAAAGAAGTAACCGTACAGGCCAACAAATTGGAAGGGCTATTAGTGCAAAAGGCAAATTGCTAGGGAGACCAGTAATTTTCTTCTTGGAGACAGAGGTCCAGTCAGATCAGGCCATCAAGATGTAGCTAGCAGCTCTTGCGAGTCCCCTTTGCTCAAAGATCTAGCAGTGATGGCAGCATCTCTATTGCAATGGGCCAATAGTCATAGACTGCTATCTCACTGCAGCGATGTTTGATTTAGTCGCGAGTGTGCCTGGATGAGACCAAGCTCTGGCTTCAGTCTCCTTGCCAATATTGGCCACCTTAGAATGTAGACATCTCTGTGTCTCCCTCAGCTTTTTTTGGACTTAATTTTGTCTGGATTTTCGGCAATATATCGTATACAACATGTCTGGATACCATGCAATATAATGTACTTTTAACTTGAATCTGTCTGGATGTCATGCAATATATTGTACATAATTTGAATCTGTCTGGATGCCAATATATTGTACATTACGCCATGATAAGGCACCACTTACTGACAGTCCATATAACACCATTCATGTACAATTAGGAATGACTCAATTATTGAATGACTCAATTATTATATCCATTCATCATTCATTCGTGGAATGGTTCTAATTGGCCTCACACAACTGATTGAAACCGATTGAAACCACTTATGCATTGATAACATCAGTGGATTAAAGGTTAATGATAATCACCATTTTTGTTACGATGACAGCAAATAAGTGTGGCCTGAAATTCATTATACACAACAGTACTTTACAGCCATACAATGGATACTAGAGGACTGGTCAGTTGGATATTGTCTGATAGATAGTGGATTAAAGAAGTTAAGGACTAGTTTAATCAACCACAAATCACATTAACACACTCAAAAGACAACGGATTGAACTGCAAAGTGATAAAGTGAAATCAATGAACAGCAGCCTTGTGTGGTTTTAATTGAATTTCAGCCGCATGGATTTGTGAGTTTTGTAATTTATACTACGAACTGATCACAGAGGACTCTGACCAACATGCCAGGGAAATGACAGTTGATCCAATCAAAAGTGAGATGGATTAAAGAAGCAGCATCAATTGAATTGAGAGGATGTCTGCAACACCATCCAGCTAGTTGCTGAGGCTGGGGCTGCTGCAGGCAGCTGCAAGGGAGCATCAGATACCCCCAGGGTGATGATCAGTCAGTGATGTCATAATAGGAGCAAGCTATTGCGGACATGCACCACCCCTGCTGCTGACAGTCCACCAATTATCGCCCAATGTTGGTGTCTGCTAAGCCATGACTGGGGTAAGCTGGCGTCTGCTAGGATACCTGTATCTGCTACTTGTCTTTCTACTATTCTTAGCAAATGGACAGATGAAACGACGCAAAACCAAAAAAGGTAGGCACCTCCAGTCATCTCATGCTGTTTTTCCTTGCTACACTTTGTACATATAAATCTCTTTTACCAACCTCATATTTCAAACGTGACTTACATATAATCATTTATATATGTTACTATAGATTGAACAATGATCATAATGATACCATAGATTGACTGATTTTATTGTCTGCATTATTAATTAGTTCTGTTATTGACCAGACGTTAATTAGAGACTCCCGTCCACTAGATAAACTCTAATCTGAAGAATCGAAGAACTTGCACTTGTGTTAAAACTGTTTTTGAAGTTAACACTGTTTTTGAAGTTACTCGGAGCATATATATTTTTGAATTTTTATTCCTTCTCATTTAAATATTGATTCACGTCTGACATTCTGTACTTTTCATGAAATATGACCAATTTGAACGTTAAACAGCAAGAACCAGAATTTGATGACGTTCTTTTGTACGTTGGCAGACGTTGCGTAGAAGCAGCGTCTAGCATCACTATGACGTAACAGACGCTACTTTGGTCCAATGACGACATGGCTGCCTCAGTACACTTGCTGCAGTATGACTGTCTCTGCCACAGTGACTGAATAAGCTCCACCATTCATACTGCTTGGTGTACCATAACCCAAATTCAGATATCAATCCACTTTTCTGGACGACTTTTACCATAGCCTTTTTTGCAGTGTGGCATAATATTTTCTTCATTTACTGCTAGACATAAATTACAGATTTTATTTCGTTTTATTGCAAAATCAGCCAGTATTCTCTGACTGAAACAACCTTAGGAAAGGCAAGAATCAAACAGTGGACTCTTGGCTAATCCCTGGTATCATCTTTTATTATCTATCAATGTGGTTTAGAAGTTACATGTATGGAAACTGGGAGTAAGTCAAAAGTTTCCGTGAATAAAAATGTGGCTGTATCAATCTGTGTAGCAATGTGGTAAATACCACATTGCGTCTCCATGAAATGCACCTTGTGGTGTGCAAAATTTCAAAATTACATTATGAGTTCCTACCATCGCTGATTATAATGTTGTACCACAAGCAAGTACTGTGTCGCCCATTACTATCATGGAAAATATATCGCTTTAATGTTTAAGCAATTACTTGGTGCAACTGCTACAAGTACAACAGCTAATGAAAAACACACTTTACACTGCAATTGTAACAGATCTTTACGTCATACACTATGGATATTATAATTGTAACATATCTTCACAGAACCTTCATAACCATTTGTTATACAAACTACAAGCTGTCAGCTGAATTCCTAAGAAGCATGAATGAAGACCTGCAACTTTTCTGGCTATCACTCTGACAGATTACAAGCCAGAGGGCGTCTTCAGCCTTTCAGGAATTCCACCAATAAAAAATCTCACTATCATCTTGAATCAACTTCAGGTAGTTTATACCAGTGGCCCATTGGAAAAGGTTACAGAGAACGGATGAAAAATGCTATCATATCGCGTTGAAAGACAGACGTCTGGCAGCTCAACAGCTGATTCTGCAAGGCATGGTTACACACCCTCAGTTACATTGTAGTCAAGTCGTAGTAAGAGTTAGTGTGAAGTTTCTCATGGTGAAATCTAGTAAGAAAGTCTGAAGAATTGATGAACTTGCACTTCTACAGACTTGCACTTCAACAGAGCCCAAAATCTTAGACACATTTGTTATATGGTTTATAGTAATTGTTCTTCTGAGGATCGATCATGGGTTCCAACTCAAGGCTGTCAAGTCTCAGCTAGAAGTTTCTACTTAGGTGTCTATGCTGGAGCCGATTCAAAACTCTATCACTGGCATTGAATCCAAGAATTATAGCTTTATCATTATGTCTGTCTCTGGAACTTTTCATTGAATAAAATATAACTCTGTATTCTCCGCTCAGCTGCTGTGAGCCAGCTTCATTGTCATCCAGCATGGGTGCATATTGTACAGCAGCAGAGTAGGTATATTTGACAGCTGCAGTGTATATATATTTTTTTAAATATGTTTATTCACACACATGCATAGTAAGATACATTTCATGGTGTATAGTACAAAAATAGTGGTGATCAAAATATATTGTAAACGGTATAAAACTTTAAAAACATAACAGATAAAAACAAAAGTGAATAAAAACATAAGTGAATAAATAAAAATGCTGCGCTTTATGCTGTACATATAAAGTGCAATATGACTTTTAGGTCATCTCTAGTGAACCCGTCTACTGTGGCTGCATCTGTGCGAACAATATTTAACAATTCATTATTCTGTCCAACTACTGGCTCTACATCAGCATATCTTTTATATTGCATGACTGCAGAGTATGTTGCACAATATGGATAATGTTGTCAATGGTGGATGTTATGCCATCCAACAGAGTTTTGTGGGAATTGGAAAAATCTGGCTGAGGCTAATATAATTTTTCCTCATCCCACAAAACTCCATGTTGGACTCCTCACCATCTGTAGCAACTAGGTAATAATCTTCCACCAACACATTGCTATATGAAGTCATTCCAGACACGCCATATTGCTTAAAATGACTTTATTACTACACTGTACATGATATCATCTCATCATTCCATCTGCCTCGATGGTAGCCTACTTACAAACTCCAAAGAGAACAACCTTTCAGAGGCAACAACATAACACAATTTACCTGTATTCCCATGGAATTAATCAATTCTCTCTTTGTTTTCAGTTGACGCATGCGCAACAGGGCAAAATGACTGTGATAAGGACGCATTCTGTTTCAACACAAGAAGGTCCTATCGTTGCCGGTGCAAACATGGTTTCTATGGCAACGGAAAGATTTGCATTGGTAAATACTCAATTGTCTGTGGATGCAATAAATTAATTTCAAATTCAAGGCAATTCCTAATTGTGCATGAATTTAGTTTAAAACGAATTTGATACTTCAGGCAAATTGTCCTCATGTTCAATTAGGAAATTGGCCAGACTGAGTATCATTTACTTAATTTCTTTTTTATCTGAAGGGTGGGTGGAACTCATCTTGATTCAGAGTTCAGTTTAATGATTTAATTAGCATTGGCATAAAAGTTTAATCATAGAAAAACCATATATTATTTCTATATGGTTTAATGTTGATGCTGGGAGAAGGTCTGTAGGGTTAATTCACTGGATATCATTGGACTGCATGAGATCTTCAATTGATCATTGTTGGCCAAGATGTTAGTTACTCGATTAAGGATATACAAAATAAATTAATATTCAATTCTATAAATGAGAATGTAGTATCTTTGTACAGGTGCGCAATGACTATGTTTGTAATTTTGACCTTGACTTTGCAGACGAAGACGAATGTGAATATGAAAACGGAGGCTGCGTTCATTCCTGCACCAACATGGCCGGCAACTTCACCTGCACGTGTCGAGAGGGTTTCCAGCTAGACAGAGATGGTTTTAATTGTATAGGTCAGTAAGACATTTCAAAGGATAGCTTTGCTTGTCTGTGTTTTGGAAATAATTACATATCTGTTGGTCTGGCTTGTTAGTAAGGCCAGGGTGGGTGGATTAGGGCTTTACGTCCTGTATTTCTGCACCTGTTGGACTAATTAGAACAGGCAAGGACCATGGCATTAAGATGAAGAATGAAACCGCCATCCAACTTAGTCTCGACGGGGAATTGAACCCGGGACAAATGGAGGTTTTTCATATACCTCCTTAAAATTATAAATTCACTATCTCAGCATATGATGCCAGATTGACGCGTACCTATGGAGTAAAATGATGGGATATTATAGTAATTTATAGTAATTAATAAATTGAGTATACATGGTAAACGGCAGAAAAAAAAAGGAAGAAATGGTGTTCATATGAGTCAGTCGTGCTTTTCTACATAATGATAGCATTTCGAAGGGCTACTTGTGTAATATTTTTGGATGCTTAATTTGGTTCTCTTTGTAAAACAGCAGATGGCGCAGGTGTTGTGGTTCTGGTATTCATCACAAAGTGTCACTTTATATTGGTTGCGCAATTGGCAGACATTTTAAATTGCTTATGTTATTGTTTTATAAAAGCTTTCGGTGGATTTAGCTATGTGCTTTCATAATATGTCATTATTGCACACTTTTCTTTCATATTTTTCACAGTTTTCCTTGCAATTTTCTTTCAATTTCTCTTGCAGATGTAAATGAATGTTTTATAAACAGAGGGGGCTGTGCACATCAGTGTATCAACACACTTGGGAGTTATGAATGCAAATGCAACGCTGGATACTCGCTCAATTCTGATGGAAAAACTTGCACAAGTAAGCTGAACTACTTTTCTCACAGTAAATGTGATAAATCATGGGAAAATGTGACCAACACTAATGTGACATGCAATTGAATTTAAAATGTAGAACCACTGCATATCTGAATTGCAAAGTTTAAAGCGCTAAGTGTAGTATTAAACTAGAGTTTGTAACTTTGATCAGTACATTGTATGAGATCCTTTCATTGTGAACAACTTCAATTAGTGTGATAAGTCAGGGTGAATGTGAAGAACAAAGATATAGTGTATAGTATTTATTTAAAGATAACTAAAGTGTGACATATTAGGCAGATAAACTAAACAATTGGATAAAGTAATTTATGATAAAAATTTTGCAATGATTTAATAACTGGGCACGAGATGATATCTATACCTACACTTAGTGATATGAGATATGAGATTAAGGCACATTCACAGGTAAAAAATCTTACCTGATGAGTTCATGTTAATGTGCCATATTGGATATTGCAGCTATGTTGGGGGTATCATGGGGGGCATCAATCAATTGTCATATCTGTACAGTTCATTTCGTGGTCTTGTGGTTTCGTGGGGAGACAGTAACTTTCATACCACAGCAGTCCCAACTTTTGCACCACGACAGTCCAACTCTTGAACCATGACGACCAACTTTTGCACAGTCCCAATTTCGTGCCACGAAATTACCCATTTCGCCCAGAAAAGTACCAACTTTCGCCCCACGAAACTACCAACTTCTGCCCTACAAAGGTACCAAACGTTCGCCCTAAGAAACTACCAACTTTCCCTTCAAGAAAGTACCAACTTTCGCCCAGGACACAGCTAAATTGCCCCCCTCAAGGGTGGTTTTAGCTAATTAAAATCACAAATTTTTAACGTACAAAGATGTTATGAGTGTCCAGGGATGCACCTGACATAGATACATTTACCCTGCAAATAACAATGCAGTAGATGCAGTATTAATAGAGTAAAGGACAAGAAACAATCGGCAAGGGAGGGGGCCTCTCATGTGGTCTGGGAGCCTGTGTTTAGGCGCTCTTATCTCTGGATGTATTTTACCTAGAATACTGGTTGACACCATTTTAGAAATTTGATTTCTTACTCTATTAGGTGTCTTAATATAGTATTTCTACAGCTTTTAATTTGTGTACAATCTTGAGTTAATAACGACGCTTATAAATATAGAGGAGGAGGGAGAGGAGTTACTCTTACAAAGCTACATACCAGCAGTTAATTGGATTATTTTTCACTTTCGTGGTGCAAAACCTACACTATTACTTTGTACCATCAAGTCTGCAACTTTAATGGTGCGAAGTTGGAAGCTTTTGTGGTGCGAAAGTTAAAAAGAGGTGAAAATGTAGCCTTCACTTTTGTGGTGCGAAACCTGTATTACATACGTGGTATGAAAGTATACTATCACTGGCGTGGTACGAGGGTGCTCATGTGTCGTTATACGAAAGTGTTTCCTGGTACGAAAGTACCCACTGTCGGGGGGTGAAACCTTCGCACCATATACATTGTATCTTGGCTTATTTCTCATTTCCAGTGGGTACAGTGTGCTCAGAGAAGTTAGGCTGTGGACAGCACTGTGTGAGTGTATCAAGGGGACTGGGGTGTGCATGTCGAAATGGATACAAACTGCACCCTAATGGAAGAGACTGTATTCGTAAGTACATTTCAATCAATTCATCAATCAATCAATCAATCAATTAATTAATCAATCAATGAAGTAATCAATCATTAATCAATCAATCAATCTTTTAAATTTCAGAGACATGTGCAGTGGGCAATGGTGGGTGTCAACATAAGTGCGTGGATGGACATGAGGGTCCCATTTGTTCCTGTCATGACAAATACGAACTCAGCGAAGATGGAAGAACATGCTTGCGTAAGTTGTATATTTGTATCTCATACAATAGAAATTAGTTAGACTTAGTCAAGGTGCTCGCCTGCAATGTCGAGGTTGTGGGTTGGATCTCTCACCACTGAATGGAGAAGCTGAGCAGATCCTCTGTAACTATTTGTTCCACTCCACCCACGTAAATGTCCCGCTGGCAATGGTGATTCTAGAATGCCCCCTGCAGGCAGTTCTATGTAACAGTCCGTATACTCTCCAGAGAGTTGAGAAAGGCTTGAACAGGTCCACTGGTGCGTTCAAGGTACTGAAATCAGTTACCAAGGGTGCTACGAAATTTCTGTGATCTATCTATTTTTTAAGTAAATTTAAATAAATTTATACATGGTGCTTCTTTATTCAAATATGATTCATTCTTTTAAATTTGCTTATTTGCATTTTATTATATATTATGTGTTTTAATTTTTGATTTTGGTATCAAAGTACTCACAGGACCTATTTGCAAAACAGCTTTTGCTGAAATAGTGGATTTTCACGGAAGGTTATCTAGATTTCCACCAGGTGGCTACAACAGAATACTGAAATTCTATTGGCTGAAAAAGTTCCCGCTCTTGACTCTGATTGGCTGAAGCAAAGTACATCCTAGCAGCAGTATTTTTAGTGCATTTTAATATATATTTGACATCTTATCTTTTAGTTCATTTTTGTTACATCCCTGAGAAAATTTTATTTATGGAATCAGTTAGTTATGACCTACTACTATGTCTGAAAAGCAAAATGAGTAATAAGAGCAGAGGAAAGACTTATTTCTTGCTGAATTAAGGGCTGCTCAGTGAAAAGACACTATTGTGTACATGTTTAAATATATTTTAATAAATAAATAAATGTGGTAATTTTTGCATAAGTGAGGGATTGCCAGTGTGCAAAGATTGAGCGAACACCAGTACACTATAATTACAAAATGAATAGACTATTGATTTCATGATTACATCTTCGGCTGATCTATCCTGAGTCTTTCTCAACTCCCTGTAATACTGGTTGACTATAGGGACAATGGGGCATGACAGATCATACTGAAGCTATTACCTGATGCCAATTACCCATTTCCCTTGGATGGAGTAAGGCAGTGGTGATAGGGTGTTATGCTGATGTTGTGGTAGGGGTGCAAATCTACAACATCAGGCAAAAGTATTTTAGCTACCATCCACCAATGTACTGGTCATATGTATATCAACAACACAATCCAATTGAACGCAATATCGTACAACCACATTCTAAAATCAAATTGATGAAAGCAGTCTGGTGTATCTCTTTCCAATTTTCACATCCCCTTGGAAGATAAATATGATGATCATATCAAATACAAAGATATTAGGGAATCCATGCCTTACTGATATAAAAACCAATTACGAGAAAAAGCTTTTTATTCACCAATTATCATACGATTATACCAATGGTATAACTTTAGTGATGGACCAACACAGAGGTCTGGAACTACACGAGAGTACAGAATACTGGGCAGACATGTCTGATCTGATCAATACTGGATTTTCCCAGCCCCATCCAGACACCCTGGCAATTTCAAGATAGTCCCTTATCAAACAGTTCTTGTGCTGTCTCCTGCATCCCCCTAGGTTGGAAATTAGATGAAAATGATACATGCAATTTAACATGCTCTTCTAAGTCGATTGGTCTAGCTGCAGTCTATGGGATGGAGATGTAGCTGAATCCATTGGTTTTCTGTACAGTATATAGCGAGTGTTCTGCTGTCCTAATGAATTTTTTATTCAGGGGCGTATCACAGCCAGTAGTGAACAAACGGTGGAAGGAGGGTTGTACAATTAGGCAGTTTATCATACATGTGCTGTTAATTAAGGCACAGGGTAAGGCAGAACGCGGGGGTTAGCAATTTTTTTTTTTTTTTACCAGAAAAGCGAAATATCTAAGGCATATGATATGCTTTTCTTTTTACATTTTAACTGACAGCATTTATGTGTTGAAATTGAGTCAGGGTCTAATGCCCGAGTTATACAATACACAATTAATTAGGGTGTCCTGATGCCCCCTCCCCCCCTGTACAGCAGCAAGGGCTTAGCTCAGTGGTAGTGTGCTGAGCTGCCAACCCAACTGGGTCCTGGGTTCAAATCCAACCCACTTTGGAACGTTTCTATATCATTCGCCTCATTGCCTGGCACCTGCCTGTCCTGATCATCACTAGTCTGGTGCAAAAAATATGGGACGTAAAGCCCTCTCCCCCCCCCCCTCCTATGCCCCAGCCACCATAAGCTACACTGGCTATATTTTCTAATTTTTTGAGGATATTTGCCCTATTTTTCACCCCTATAATTCTTGTTAGTTAGGCCTTTGACAGATCAGGGCTTTTTCATTATAGGATTGGTACCCACTTGGAGAACACTTTTAGTTAGAAAGGTTAAACTTTCCCTACACAACCAGACATTTCCTCTTCTAGGAGGGGTGGGGGCCTAGCTCAGTGGTAGCATGCTGGGCTTCCAACCACTGGGTCCATGGTTCAATTCCCCGTCGAGCCTATGTTGGATGGCTGTTTCATCCTTCGTCTCATTGCCATGGTCCCTACCTGTCCTAATTAGCCCATCAGGTGAAGAAATACAGGATGTAAAGCCCTAATCCACCACCACCACCACCTCTTCTAGGAGCGCTCAGTATCTGCCAGAAACCGTAGTTTTCTGAATGAATGCAGGGTGTGCAGATACATGTAATACTCTCCTTTCATTTTGATTATCAGCTATACATTGAAAACCTGCTTTCCTATTACAGCAACTTGTGGAGTTCAAAATGGAGGTTGTGAGAGGCGTTGCAGGGACACCCCAACTGGACCAAAATGCAGCTGCCCACCAGGCTATCTTTTGCACCAAGATGAGAAGACATGCATTGGTAATACATCAATTCTTAATCAAATATCAAACACATCATTAAGCAATATCATTTTCTAGACTTACTGCTCAGGTTTATAATGCAGAAAATCCTTACTAATGGACTAATAACAAATTTATTTCAATCCAAGTGGGAGCTTGGTTGGGCTAGCACATGATAAAAACTATACCAATTGTACCTGAAAGAAGTCTGACAATGACAATGAAATGTATCTGCCCCATGGGGAAAAGTCGGTTCAAAAGAGGCAAGGAGACCCTTCTCAGAAAATTGTATGTCACTTCTGAGGGACCACCGTATAATTTCGACAAATTATTATTGAAATAGTTTAAATTTGGATTGACAATCGCTACTATTTGACCACTACTAGAATATAAGAAAAAGAGAGAAAACCCGTTCCCGCTACAATACCACAGTTGCTGAAACTGCTGCCAAATTCATGTAGTTGAAAATAAATCTGTTGGGACTTGGAAGCTGAACTCCGGATGACGTCATGTGAATTCAGGATTCCCATTGGCTGAGGGATTGCTTTAACTAATGAGAGTCCTGCATTCACATGACGTCCTCTGGAGCTTAACTTCCAAGTCCAAGTGATTGGTTTCCAACTCTATGAATTTGGCTGTAATGCAAAAAACAATTACTACTACTGTCACTGCCCCTGCTGCTGCTCCTCTTTCAGACATAGACGAGTGTTCCAGACTGGACCCTGGCTGCAGCCATGGTTGCATCAACACCCATGGGAGTTTTGAATGCATCTGTCCGAAAGGATACAAGGTCCAAACTGACCAAAGGACTTGTATGGGTAAAAACACCAATTTTTCTTTTAAAAATTGTTTGATAAAAATGTTTAATGTATATTAAAATTTAAGAAAGGATGGAGAGAAAAACATCATACATAACCCTTCGCTTGTCGCAAAGATTAATCCATGGATGTATCAGGGATTAACACTGATGCTTGTCCCCGGCCAGTGGTAAATGGGGGAAAATACAGATTTTTGGGCAAGTAAATTGAAAAAGTTAACACACAGCCCTGTTTATTACTGTAGTTCAAGGCGGTGATATATAATTATATATATTGAACATAGAGTAGTGAGTGAACACTTCATTTTTTCTCTATGGTCATTTTATGTTGTTCTTTTAGACATCGATGAATGTACGCTGAACACAACTTGTGAACAAACATGTGTTAATAATCCCGGGAGCTTTGAATGCCTTTGTCGTGAGGGCTACCAGTTGTACGGAATGACGCATTGTGCAGGTGATTAGATAATTTTGTGGCGGAACCTCATGAAATAATGTAAATAATGTACCTACATGGTGGGCCAATGTCTTTGGATCACATGCCTGTGCTTTGGGTATTCACTATAATGCTCTCATGCCTGTGCAGAGTTATTGGTTAAGTTAATGAATTAATGTAACACTTCATATAAGAATTATATGATGATAAATGTTGGTTCTGGACTCCATTTATTCCATAAGATAAGATACCTTTTTTGGAGTCATTCGCTTCAGTATTGTTCAGCATAATGAGCTTTCATGCAGTTCACAGACTTCTTCAGCTTTCTCTTGTTGGGCTTCTTTAATTAAAATATCATGCTTTTCTAACATTGAATCAAAATGTGTTCTGTGATATCCTGAATTCAGATAAGGACGAATGCTCCGCAGACAATGGCGATTGTGACCACTTGTGCGAAAACACAATCGGAAACTACCAATGTCAGTGTCGTCCCGGTTACAAACTCCATGACAACGGCAAAGATTGTGTAGGTAGGAATTGTTTCTTGCAGACTCTATAAATATTCAATTGTAGCAAATGCCTGAAATTGCACTTTAATTCATACTAAATATGGTCAAGGAAGACAATATTAGCAGAGATTGAGACATTAAGGATGAAAGTGTTACGTTTTGAGACAATTAATTACATTACAATATACATTATTGTGATAGAAAACATTAGGTCTTCCAAGTGAAGAATTGAAAGGTTATCTCCCAGATAGCATGCCAAATAGGGCCAGCGTCGTTTCTATATCGGCTGCCGTCAGTAGAATATCGATCTAATATTGTCGACATCGCACCGACATTGATACGATTTGGAATGCTATCTGGGCTTTCTGCCACAAGTATCCCTTTTCTGTCTGACCTCTGGTGAATTGTCTGTAATCTTGCAAGATTGAATAGTATTCTTTCCTCAGGCCTGAGTCCACTTATTTTTAATGCAGCAAATAGCTGTAACAGGTTACGACCACCGGTCAAGTCAAGCCTCTCCTGCAGAAGACATGGCAATGATGAAGTATGCCTCATAACATGCAACGGCGGTGCAAGGTTCACGTCTTATGATCAACCGGAGTTTCAAACAACCTGTGGACCATCTACGCAATACCAGTGGAGTCATGAGCGAGATAATAGGACAATGCCTTCTTGTTCCGGTAATTTTGGAAAAAATTATATCATCTTCATCTGATTTATAGTTCTGTGACATATATGGCTTGTAGCTTGATACTGTCTTAAAACTTCGTATACAAATTCTGAAGTGTACCTACTGCATGGTTAAAGTCCTGAATCTTACTGCGGTGATACATGACCACCACATCAAGTCTCCTTAAATGTCCCATCTAATGGTACAGAGTATACCAAAGTAAGCAAGTGAAGCTAATACTCCATTAGCTGGCATACATTATTATGATAAACATTGATTATGCAATACACATGTACAATGTACATCAACTATAAACATGATAAATGTGATCTAGTACTGGATTAATTCCAGATGCTTACAATTTGAACCATTTTCCTTCTAGAACAAGTGTCTGCTCCAAAACTGAAGAGAAAGGCCAGATTTGTTTTCTTTGCCAATCAGTGTACAATGAAAAGAAGAAGTAAACAAGACTTCCAAGAGTTCTTGCACAAAGTACTGAGTGATATGTTTCAAGGTAGGGGACTAATCGTAATATTAACTTTGTGAATATTATGACTTTAACTCCGGGTGACTTGGTCACTAACCCTTATTTCTGTGAAGTCTCCCACATGTCCGTTCTTCTTTTGCTTGCACACCTGAATCAATGACGGAGATGATTATTTTACTTTCAGCAAAGAAGAAATTAAGGTGTGCACAGCTATGCCGCATTGAAAACATCAACTTGGTTTGTGGAAGCCAAAGAACAAAGTTCCGTCGCATTGCAAGAAGGACCGGCAAAGAAATAGTCCGGGCAGAGTTTGATCTCCATATTTCTCCTCAAGAAGTATCGAGTATGTTTATATTATTTTTATTAATCTTCATTGCAGACACACACACATACATTAGTTACAATATATAGGGGTCCATATCCTTCTAATAACTACCTAACTACTGAGTATTAGTGTATGGCACTGTAAAAACAAATTCACAAAAAAACATTACAAAGCTCTAATGTAAGAATGCCAAAAGGCGTCACTATTAATAATTTTCATAATAATACTATTTTCAGACCTTTTGATCCTTCACTGAATTTATAGACAAGATTTCTAATAACTGCTTCAAAGGTGCTAACTCTATGACTAGTAAACATCAGACTAGTACTACAATACTTGGGATAGCCCATGAGACCACAAAATGCATTGTTATATGCCACCCTTAGCTTTTTCAGGGTAGACATATTGTATCAGCGCCACAAGTAACAAGTTCGTCGAAAATTTCCAGTTTCTGTGTTTCTATAATTATATAATTAATAATTCCAGATAAATGTGATGTTGAATGCGTTCGTGACAGAACAGCTCGTCGACTTAAAAGGACCTTGAAGATTCTTCGAAAAGCTATTAATAAAGACCAGTTTTATGTGAGGTTTGTAAGAGGCTTTATTAATATTGAACACATTTGAACTATTTGAGTATATAAGTCTTATTATCTGAAAAGGCTTCTTTTGCTATGACCACAGCATTAGATCAGATCAGAATTACATAGTCAGGAGTTCTAGCTTGTTGGTCATATCCCAACAGCGAAGGCACAATAGGAAAACTATCTAGGTGGAGTATAACTATTAACGATTGTTATCATTAAATGTGCTCTGTTTGTTTTCTAGTTTTGAGGGTCATTCTTATGGTGTACCAAGAAAATCATTAAAAGCCTCAAAAGCAGAAGAGACATGTCCAGTTGGTCAAGTTTTAGTGGAGAAGAATTGCGGTATGTGCTTTGCTTAAAATTGTTTTTGATTGCTATCGACATTAAAATGACATAGCGGACGGTAGATTGATGACAGATTTTTATGTATTTCTTTCAGTATCCTGCAGTATTGGAACATACTACAACCTTCAGAAAGAAACATGTTTGCCTTGTTCTGCTGGAACTTTCCAAGATCGTGAAGGCCAGGTAAACCAATGTTAAAATTTTGGTGTCATTTCAAACCTACCTGGAATTGACCATGAGTATAGTTTAATGAGCCACTCATTGAGCACTTTGTTTTCAGGTTCTATGCAAACCATGTCCACACCTGAGAACAGGAGTTGGGATGGTGGGCGCAAGAAATGTATCCCAGTGTGAAGGTATTTTTAATGCTTTAGTTGATTGATATGCATCACATAGGAATACCCCAAATTTTACTTGTAGCTACTGGGTGATTTTTGATAGAAGATTAAAAACCCCAGTTTTTTGCGATTTAAAAATGGTATATTGTCAAAAAAAGATAACATGAGGTTATATATGTCATTAACAGGACAGTGTGAACCTGGATGGTACTCTTCCGATGGACACAAACCATGCGTTCGTTGTCCACTGGGTTCCTACCAACCGGACCATGGAAGGACATCTTGCAGGCCTTGTGGGTATGGAATCTCAACAACTGGCCTGGGAGCCTCGAGTTTCTCACAGTGTATGGTTAAAGGTTAGTTCACCAAATAATAAAGAATTTTATAGGAAACAACGGGCTAAGAAAAGATGTAATGGTTAAGTGTTTAATGTGTTATGTCTCAATGCTACTGGGTCTTAAGCTTAGTCACCTTACATTATATATAGCTGTCAGAGGTGATGAGATGATAAGGCTTGGAGCCACACCGTGTTGCACATTTATCCCATGAGTTGGGTCTTTTACTTGCCTCAGCATAGATACTGAGTACACGGCACCTCCAATTTAATTTCTCATGCGATCGACATCCAAATGTAGCTTATGAAGAGTGCCCGGCCTGGGATTGAACCAACATTTTTTGGTCATGAATTAGTTACAGGAATCTAAAACAAGAACCAGTTTTTGAGAGAAGCTGAAAAAAAAAACCCAGAAAAATGGTATTGTATTTGTGATTCTCAGCTGATGAATTAGTCAGGCCATTATGAAATAAGTAATATGTGTTAACTTCCAGCCAATTCCTGGAAGTCTCATCCAAAGGAAAGTTCCCCTTACCCATTGGGCATTGGTTCAAGGCAGGGTAGTTGCACAAGGGTACACACTTTATCTTTTAATTATTCCAGAGAAGTGTGGAGCAGGTTCATATTATAACAGGACCAGGAAAAGTTGCGAGGTGTGCCCACAGGACACCTACCAACCTGACACTGGACAGGACTTCTGTATTAGGTGCCCTGGGAAGACACGGACTGATTATCCTGGAGCAACTGACAGTATCATGTGCAAAGGTAATAAAATTTTCTTTTCTGCAAAGAAGGTAAATAATTATTAAAAATAAATGTGAGTGGTATATTATGTCACATGTTGATGTTCACTTTCAATAATTCAAATGACATTTTTGTAAATTGCCAGATTTGGTAGACTTACACATGTTTGCTACAAATGAGACAGTGCGTGTTACATTTTCGCAACATTTTAAAAGGTGAAAGCCATTAATATCTGTACAATGTGCAGTGCCCAGTGTTGGAAAGTGGGATTTGAGGTCTCCCTCACCCCAAATGTTACACCTTTGCCACCAATTTAGCTCCAGGACTTTCAACTGCTTACTCAGCAACTGCAAGGTCAAAATAGACATATGAACAACTACAAGGTCAAGAGAGACATATGAGCAACCACAAGGTCAAGAGAGACATAGGGGCAAGTACAAGGTCAAGAGAGACAAATGAGCCATCGTTCTGCTGCTTGCCTCCTCCCAGCTATACAATCATTTCAAATGGGTCATTGTAGTAAATAGCAGTTAGCATGATCTTCACGTGGGGTTTGAAAACGTCCATAGAACTAATTTTGGGACCGAAATTTGATGGTCCTAAATGGGTACAATTTGACAAAATCGACATAGTGACATCGCCCGCCTTAACCAGGGACAAAGCAACACTGAAGCTCTTAAATACTGACGGCCATTAGAGAAATATCTCCTCAAAAAGTGACAGACGACAGTTCTGATATTCTTTGATATTATTAATTTCTCTCAAATGGCGACATGGGACATTGCTTCCTTTTTTTGGACCCATGTAAACCCATAATTTGTAATTTGTGTATAACTATGACACAACAATCATACATGGCAACAGATTGTGGATAATGCAGACTACAGATATTAAGTTGTTTATTTGTCACCACATTCTATTACAGACACAAGTTGTGGTGGCCATATTGGTCAGTTCCAAGGCTACATCCAAACCCCAAACTGGCCGGGAGATTATCCGCGAGATGTACAGTGCACTTGGAGCATCACTCCTGAGAAAGGACGACGGATCCTGGTGGTCATTCCAGAGATATTCCTGGCCTCACAAGATAAGTGTGGTGACATCTTGGTCATGAGGAAATCAGGTAGGAATCCAGCTTGCAATAGGGCTGGCCACTTCTTGTGTGACCTTATATCCGGATGTACTAATACAATACATGATGTCGCCTCACCCCAATTACCGATGACATCATCTAGTATTGTACATTGGTGACGTCATGTATTGTATAAGTAATTCCGGATACTATGTCAAACGAGCACTGACCAGCCCTATTCAAGCCTTGCTATAGCTAACGCACGAGTTCCCAAGGGTTTTCTTCGTTATATTGAATCGACCGGATAACTAAAGCGGTTTAACATAGTGTGTGTGTGTGTGTGTTATTGTTTAACGCCTCATCAGCACCTGAGTGGGCTATATAGAGGCTCTCTGGGGTCAGATTGATTATCTATAGTTGGTAGTAGAAATCAGAAGCATGTAAAAAAGCAATAATTGTCTGCATTGGATAGCTGGAGCAGCTTGTGCAATGCGCACTGTCCTGTTTTAGCCACTGGGGATAGAGGACTTCACCCCAAGTGTTTCCACCCTCGCCGCGTGGAGGCCCAGGACCTTCGAGGGCAAACATAGGCAGATGGACTTATATGCTGTTTTGATTGTGAAACATTTGGATAACTGAAGTGTTATAGCGAGATAAGACTGTAGTAAAAATTGTGTGACGTTTGTGTAAGAAAAACATTATTTTGTAAAGTTCTGTAAGTGTTCTCACTATTTTACTAAACACCAAGTGATTAAGAGATTTATCTGTTCTGTTAATTATATTTTCTGTAGAGGGGGGGGGGGAGGGGGATACCTCTTCATCCCTTTAGGATTCCCACTCATGATTGATATTTTGTTATTCCTAAATAGATGGAGACTTCCAGCGACAATCCATATGTATACACATGGCCAAATGTGCCACGTGCGTTTTCCATGAGAAGGATAAACGCATGGTTTTTAGCTAATTATAACTAGGCAAAAACCATGCGTTTTCCATGCGTTTATCCTTCTCATGGAAAACACACGTGGCACAATTGGCCATGTAGCTGGGCTTGAGAATTTCGGTAGCAAGTACTGTTTGGGAGTGTGAGAAATCTTGAACCAGTTTAGCAAACTATAATAACAGGAAATTCTTTTGATACCCAGTTTAATTGGATTTCTCCTGTCAAACTCAGTCTCTTCATCTTCCTGGTATTATTAAGCGGCAAATAATAAGTTAGGCACTGGATATCAAGATATTTATGCTTAAAAAGACATATTATTAATTTTCAGAGTCACCTTATTCACTAACATCTTACGAGACTTGCGAATCAACCGAAACGCCCATTGCTTTTACGGCTCGATCGAGGAAATTGTGGATCCAGTTCAAAACTAACTCCAAACATGCTGCCGCTGGGTTTTCAATACCTTACGTCACTTACAACGGTAAATCTTCCTGAATGTGTTTAAGAATTAAGTAACATATATCTTGTTGGGTTTAGTGCAGTATAGCGGACCCAAATGTATGCCCATATTTGGCATCCATGAAATATGAAAATAATCAGTATTTTTTACTAATTTCGTTGTGGCACACAATATGAATAACATATGTGTAGATTAGAGGGGAAGGGGGGTTGGGGAGGCAGCCCCTAATAAGAAACAAACAAAAAAACTGCATTCTTGTCTTAAATATGGTCATAAATTTAGGTCCGCTATACTGCACTTTTTCCATCTTGTTTATCTGTTAGACTCATCTATGTCATTATGCCATAAACTTCTGGATACAAAGGAACCATACAATTTAAGCTTAAAGACCATCATGATCGTTAGATTTGAATGGATGATGACAGGTAAAATATCCAACATGCCCAATGCATAAACAGTACGATTACTCAAGCATACAAATTAACCATCAGGCTTGTTATTAAGTAAGCAAATGCCACTATTGCTCCTTTCACTTATTCACTTTTGTTGTGGATAATATTACCAGATTAGACTTATATTTCCCATTGCATTTGTCTGACATGTCTTAAATGTGTTTTCCAGAGGAGTACCAAGACTTAATTGATGATATTGTGAGAGATGGAAGACTGTACAGCTCTCATCAGCACCAAGAAGTTCTTAAGGTAAGTCAGTACTTAAATCAGCTGGGCACCTTGACGAGATGTCCAACGCAAAAGACATTCCATATACAGCCCTTGAAGATAGTTAAGGCCATGATTTGAACCTTGATGCACTCCAGAGTATGTCATGTGAATCCAGAACTCCCATTGACTGAGCAGTCCCTCATCTAATAGAAGTTCTGGATTCACATTACATCTTCTGGCTTAGGGCTTATTATGTTTCCAAGTCCATTATATCTGCTGTAAGAAGAAACTGGTCGATATGTGGACGCAGAAAGACAAAGCTGTTTTAATACATATTTCTTTTTTATTATAGGATAGAAAGCTGCTTGATGCATTGCTTGAAGTTATCGCACAACCTTACAACTATTTCAAATATGCAAATGTGTCACGGTCCATGTTTCCGGAATCATTCATTCGACTTCTGACACCGAAGGTCCGAAGATTCTTCACTTGAGCAATGTTCGCAATTGTGTCAAAGTTTTTAAAAGGTAGCTTGATAGCAAAGACTCCAACAATAGTAATGGTAGACTATTTCCTCCAAATGTAGGCCAGCTTAAAGTACAGTAATGATGAAAGACATAAGCTACATACGGTGTTTCTAGCTGATCAGTCTTATAATTATACACATGCCAATAGTGCATTGTTCAAATAATGGCACAGATTCAATAACTTGACTTTTTCTTGATAAAAAACAACATAGCTTTTAATGTATTTTAACAGATATTTAGCCATGCTATACAAATAGTCCCAAGCACTTTGTAAGGACTAGTTTGTGTTTTGATCTAATGGTAAATCCATATCGATATGACACACAGACTTACAGTAGCAATATCCTTAGCAAATAAATGCTTTGCATCGACAGATTTATGCCAAGTGATATAAGTTTATTTGAGAGGAGCATTTTATTGATATAGTCATGCAATATACAATGTATACATATATTTAATTTTATTACTTAGAGCTTTGTCTTGGCAACTGTTACATGATAGTTTCACAACAGCTTTGATGCCTTAGATTCAAAGTCAAAAAATGTATTTCGCAAAAGCAAGCTTTGTATTTACAGATTTGAAGTCTTGCAGTATATATAGAACAATGGAGTTTGTATTTGACAGAAGTGATTTATTCACTAATAAGGTTCAGTACTGGTATAGCTATGTACAGATTAGTCTATGAATTGTATGTAAATAAGCTAAGGACTAGATGCTTCTTTGAAGTATTTAAATAGATGTGTACTATCGAGAGATAAATTGTTGGTTTAAACTTGGCAAGACTCAATCGAGCTAATGCACATTGCACAATGTCTTTTAAGGAATTCTTCTAGCTTTGCTGAATGATATACTACAATATTATTAAGACTTAATATGTCAATTGTTGTAAAGCTTATTAGTAATATGTTATGCTTTTTGCCACAATGGTGTCTCATGTAAGAATTTGGTTTGCAGTACTGGTACTGCATGTTTTTGCTGTATATGTTTAAAGTAGACACAATATCATGTATTGGACAGCTTTGTAAAAGCAATTATTAACTTATTCATGATATAATAAAACAATGAAATTGAACAAGGGTTTCAGTTGTTATGCTTGCTGCTTCATTTCAAAAATATAATGTTTTGGTTTGGAGATGTTTCACTTTTCAAGATTAAGTTGTGGGTTTGTAATTTGTACATTTGATCTTTGAGAACTGACAGCTCATCTGGGAAAGACAGTATAATGCATTAAACATCAATCTCATTAAAAAAAGAAGCACATTAACGAATACTCAAAGAACAAAAACAGAATAGGCAAAGCAAATTTCTTGGAACAGGTAGCTCAAATCGGGAGGTATGGTAATACCCCAATTCTTCAGAAAGATTCAGGAGGTCTGGAAGTTGTTTTTCAAGCCCCCACCTCTAATTAAGTCAGGAAAAATAGTTATAATGTAATAATCCTCACAACATTGTGTTAAAACATTACACAATGTTATGAAGATTTACATATTGAGACCATCAGACTACATCAGAAACAAGAGTCAGATGTAAAAACGTTATTAGGCAAAATATGTCACAATGTTTGCAAGAATTCTTCTATTTTGTGTGAGGCAAAGACTATTTAACAACTTCGTGCATTGAGAGATGGACTCTATGAATGCAGTATATTTAACATGTACAACTTAAAAGAACTGATTAACTTTTCATGCTGTAATTGAAACCAAAATTTTTGCAATTGTTTATATATGCACCAATTTATATTCAAATGTGTACTAATAAGTACGAATAAAGATGGTAATAATTAATAATGAAGAAGATCAGTTATCACAAGACCAAGGACTGCAAGGATGTTACTTCATATGGCTCGATGTCAAGCCCCCTTGCCATTCATTAAACTTTCTGATATTTCTTCTAGTTAAAGAAGATTTATCCGCCGTGAAAGCTTTGAATTGGACATGAAATCGTTGTTTAGCAAATCCATATATTTCAAACTCATATTTTAAAAGATCTTTCAGAATGGACAGTTCTTCAGGTCCAGGCACTGTTTGTCTTGGAGTTGCATTTGTGATCGACGTCTTGTTCTTTTCTGTAAATATGAGACAATACATTGTATTAAACTATCTTTATAATGATGGCCTTACCATGTTTTAAATTTAAAGAAAAAACTATCTGAATAAGGCAGATATAATGGTACATTTTTTTCAGGTTTGAGTGACTAAGTCACCATGCATATGGATGGCATTTATTGAATTCTGATGCATATAATAAAGTCACATCCTTTTATAACAGGGTAGATCTTCTTAGCTGTAATTTAATCAATATGCTGAATTTCAGTACTTTTTGCAAAAATAAATGTATGAAATATTGACAGGTGTAAACTGGATACTCAGCTTTTAAAAAAAATATAATCCGTATCTTTCCGTCTTCCTTGAACATAATCAATGAAGCCCTTTATGAAAGAGACATCTGTATTGCTTTTATTTTTATCGTCTTTTCTTAAAATTTTACTTACGTAGCAATCCAACTCACCCCATGAGTCATAAACATGTGTTAGACCAGTAAAATACTGAGGCAGCAAATACTCTAACACTCTTATGGAGTCCCTGAACCTTTCTAGTAATCCTACAGTTATGTAATGTTGCTCCATGTTCCTCTTGGCTTTATTCACAGCATCATTGCCTTCTTGACTGGGAGATTAATTAAGATAAAAAATAAGCATGAGATTCTTGACAAGCATTAAAACAGATTCAGATTCATTCACTTTATTTCACATTCATAAAACATATATTATAAATTTAATTTTCAAAACATTTTGTACATAATGTGAGGAGACGTACCCCACTAAGAAGGTATCCCTTTGCTATTGTGGGGCCACCTACAGGGATTAAAGATTCATAAAATATTTTCTATGCTATTTTAAATTAACAAAACAAAAATATAAACAGTGCTCTTCATCAATGATGATGAAACAGCATTTTAGTTCCATTTCATACAGCGTAAATTCCATGTCTTGTTTGTCACGATCATTTTTACCTTTCTAAATAAAATGCATTGTAGTTTCATTTTTGTACCAGATCTAAATCTATAGAACACCTCTAACTTAAGATATCCTACTGCTCAAGAGGTACTTCTATGATCAGGTTTACAAATTTATTGGAGGATTGGTAGTTTCGTCATCACTTTCTGTGCATGCCCATATAAGGTAGTTCTGTAGCTGTGTTGCTCTATGACCAGTTTCAGCCGATTTTAGCCAATATTGGTTACCAAATGTATGCAAAATGCATAAATTAACATTTTAGACATAAATGAATCGATAAACATGGTATTTTACTGCAATAAAACAAGCTACACAACATGGGTCTTGCAAGGGACTGACCATGGCCTACATTTGACTGTGATCTAGTCCAAGGAAAGTTGTGCTATAAATAGCCTGCAGTGGCCAAATTGTCAAAATGGGGGTTGAAGGACCTGGGTACGAATCCAACCAGGGGAAAGTCTTTTTTTTTTTAATAAATATGTTTACATGTCATTCATTTTAAGTAGTTTTTCCATTTACAAAAAAAAAAAAAAAGCAACCAATTTTATCTTATCTTATCTTATGGATTTATGATGTTGCTAATTGTAAAACCATGTGCGGAAACTTCATAGTTCATCATAAAATCTGTTTCTGGGGACAAATACTGACAGCTAACGTGTGGTGCCCTATTATGGTCAGGTTCTTTTTTATGAAAGATATCAATTAAATTCTAGCACTTTTTGCACATTCCGTATGACTCTATGGTTAAGTATAATAATTTCAGTTTTCAAGATCATGGAAAATAATGGAATAGTTGTTAATCATTAAAAGATACAGCCTGTTGTTGAAACAGGTAGCCTCATATTATGGTCACCCTTGTTTTACGCAAGCTTTTTGCTGAAACAAATGAGTTCTCCCAGGTAAAACAGCTTCTGCTGTAAAATAGATGAATTGAATTCTTAAAAGGAATTAAAGGCAATATTTGTAAATTTACTGCTTCAGACTTTTAGTGCATATTAAAAAAGTTGATGCTTCAAACATCCGTTTGAAGAGAAACCCTGATGACCAACATAGTTTTCATGCACTCTCTACTTTTTGTCTTATTTTGTATACAAAATTGGAACCATTTGTCCTTGCAAATTTAAAAAAAAAATCTGAAGCTTCAAAATGCTACTGTTTCAGTAGTGTAACTGCTCAGCAGATGAAATGAGGGAGGATTAATTATAACTGACCATAACAGGACACCGTACGTAGTATTATTGGGCTCATTTGCAACTTAAGGGGCGTTCACACTGTCACATACTAGACTAACCACTGTCCTACGTATGACCACGCACGTCAAAAATTGGCTATATGTGCTCACTCGTGGCTCCGTTCATCACGTATAACTTCTTTCTACGAGTGTTCATGGGGCAATCCGTAAAAAGCTCACCGTACATCCGTCATCTGTCAGGCATCCATCAAGCACCCGTAGGCACTCGTACATAACTCGTAGATCGCTTGTAGATCACTCGAAAGGAAGAGATGGCCACGGACGTCTGGCTATCGTTTTACGAGCGTTTTATGAGTGGACGCTAGTGGATGGCGAGTATATAGGGTGCACAGTGGCTACGTATGGCTACATATGGATATGTATGGCCACGTACATACATAGAACGTACGTAGGACGCTCACTGACGGACCCCCGAGCAAGCTACGTAACTAATAAACAATTTACTCATAGAACGTCCGCCAAAGTTTTAAACATGTTTAAAAATGTTTTCCCTCCCCACGTGTGCTCGTGAGTGGTCAAACGCGACCAGGAGTGATCTACGAATTAGCGTGAGTATACATAAAACACTCGATGAGTTAATCACGTATGGCCAAGGATGAGCAAGCGTAAAACAAAAATGTCTATCCATCTTACGTAGGTCTTACACTTGATAGTGTGAACGCCCCTTTACACCTAGAAATTCCTATACCTGGTTCTCACGACACTGTTGAGTACTTCCTACCTAGCTTTTCAATACCAAGGCCAGACTTGAATCACCTTCTATATTAGATTAACATAATCTATTATGACATTAATGAGGCAAAAGTGCCAACATAGCAGCTCCATGAACCCTAGACCAGGAGAGCAAAGCCCAGGAGCCGCCCCTATCTTTTCTTAAGAGATTGCTGAGACGAAGTCTCAGCTCGGTATAGCGCTCACCTCATTTGTCGCACAGAAATCCTTTTGGTATGATTGAATAGCTGACTAAAAGTTCTACATTTGAGCATACTTTCAGTTGTGTAGCTCCAATATTTACTCTACAAACGCCGTCGGTATTTTCGAAGCGAGGGAACGTCGCAAAATGGCCACCGATCACGTGATCAGGGAACAATCATTAAATGAAAAAATACGTAAATTATTTAGTCTATTTAGTTTTTGTTTTTACTAGAAATTTCGTTTTCTGCATATAGATAAAGGGATTAGCAAAGAACAGAACCAAAGGTAAAACCGTAAAAGGCTGCCCGCAAAGATTTTCAGATATTCTGGTAATATTATGAATAACTGATTGCTCCCTAGAGCTCAATCTACAAGGTAAAAAATATGGCCGTTGCAACGCATAGACGATCGCGAATGAAAAAGACGATGGCACAGATGTCTGCTGTCGATTTCAGGTGTAAATCTACATGATTTGAGATGCAAATGGGTAAACCTTCAAATTGCTGGGTAATATTGGTCAAGAAGGCCTTTATTAAGAAATTGAAGGTTTCACTCAAGGAAAGATAGGCTCCGACCAGACCTCTGTTCCAGACCTACATGAACCCTAGTCCAGCTTCGGCCATATTCAGATATACAGTCAACCCTCAATTATCCGCACAAATTTGTCCCCAAGCCCAACTGTGGGGATACATGAGGGAACAGATAACTGAATCTGACACAATTTTTCACTAGGTGACGCCTCTGCATGACCAACCATTCCTCATGATTAGACAAGATTTTTCATCACATAACCACAGTAAAGATATTTTAGTATTTCTTACTGAAAATGACTCCTTCTAAACATATAAATTTACAAAATTATTGTTCATTTAAAGTTGTTATGATCGTTAGAGATTATTAAATTTTGAAATTACATCCAAAAATCACTAAATATACAGTATGGGATAATAAATGGTACCTAAAACATTATTTTCAGATTAGCTAATTGAATTTGTTATATAACAAGCCACAACAATAGATATCTATATGAATACAAATAGGCTTAAGAGATATGAAAATACTCGGCGGAACCCGGAAAAAATTTGGGAGTGTTCCACTACTTGGATTTTCCATGATTTTTAGTATGTGTTTCTAGAGTCCCTTGGGGTTCAAATGGCACTGGAATCATTTCTTCATATCTCTACTAGCCTAAAATAATTAACAATAAAAATGTATCTTACAAGCAAACAGGTTCATTCCCACAGAAAAAGCGAGCCATGACCATGGTAGAGTTTGGATGAGTACAATGGAAATGCCTGGTTTTAATGCACTCACTAATGGTCTGCAATGAAATGAATAAATGGGCATCTTTACATTGAATATTTTGAACTGAGCATAATCTGAGGCTCAATGGTTATAAGATATTCCTTTTTTTAAATATAATGTGAAAGTGTTCTTTTATATACTATATGTAAACTTTGGCAGGTTATAATCTACGTAAAGCGTGTCCCAGATAATCAATAAAAAAAAAATCGTCACAAAGCAAAAACGATTGAAACCTACACTTCAAAATTTTATTTTTTTTATTTTTTCATCTGCTGATTGCATTGTCTTAAATATTCAGTGAGATGCCTTTATTACTTTCGAATATATATTTTTATTGAAACCTACCATATTTCTGACCTCATCTGGCATCGTGCCACGTCTATCTTTTCTGAATCTGATATAGTTGTATTTAGAAATGAATCTCTCCAATGGTGACCTTACTTGGTTTATATACTTTGGTTGCAATTCTGTAAAAATAAAACTGAACAAAACAATGTTAAGTTATTTTTGAGCTATTGGTACCACTTGGGTGGGCAAAGGTTGCAAAGGTTGCTATATATTTACTGAAAGCTTATATTCTCAGAACTCTGAAAATGTGTCCACCTCCACAGGGTAGCTTTTTGAAAATACAGCATGACAAAGTCGGTAAAGTCCGCCAATTTTTATGTAATTGTAAATTCCTTGTTTTTTTTTTGTATCTCAAGAAGAAAAATGGTATTTACATGCAAAAATTGTCTAAATATGTTTACTGGAATGGGGGATTTGATTTATGACACCAAAAATAGGATTCAAGGTCAAGGTCATTCTCAAAGGCCAAGGTCATTGGTAAAAATTTTAAAATGTAAAATTGCTCCATCTGTTGTCTTGTTGTTTAAGCAGTGCTGTTTAATCTTATGATCAGTCTTACGTATTCAAAATAGTTCTTTATACCTAAATGACAAAATATATGATAACCGATTTGCCGCTCCCCCAGAATCGGGGAGGGAAATGCTTCCGCGCGGTGTCTACACACAAAGTATTGCTATTACTATGCCTTATTTCTTTCATCCAAGAAGCCAATCGCTGTGAAACTGGTTCAGACAATTTGTTTTGACTTAAACTCTACTAACGTCATGAAATTGAACAACTTTACCGTGGAATTCCACCAACTGCAGAAGGTACTATTTTCATAAAAAGGCACTGAACAAGCGTTGTAACGGCGTTGCGACGCCTGATCTATTTTTTACCGTATCCCTTGAGCTTTGCGTCAGTTCTCAGAAAGACCGGTGCTATGCATAGCACCGGACAAGAGCGGTCTTTCGGCAGAAATTCGCGTTAGCCACTCAACATTTTCGCGATGACGTTACATCACACCAGGGGCAGTGTAAGCAACTGCAGCGCCCCTGGCAGCTGAAAGAACGCGTTACAATTCTTTGACTTCTTTTGCCTCTAAAATTGTTATTTATTGTCTGATTTTGAAAATTTAAAAACCTACCGGGAGTCTAATTAAAAGAACAGAGACTGTAACATTGAAATTGTCATATATACATGCTTCGCTCACTACTGGCATTGACAGCTACATATTACATTTTCAGAAAGCTTATTATCTGGTACAACATCTGGAGTAAAGTCGTATATGAAATTTTACAGTTTTTTTTTACAATGTCCCTTGACCTTTGAGCTTGACCTTGAATCTCATTTCTTGTATCATGAATCAATTCTCCATCCATGAATACAAGTTTGCTCACTTTTTGCAAGTTGATATCATTTTTCATCCAGAGAATATACTAATTTGAAGTTTCGAAAAGAAAATGGAATTTGCTGGGCAAAACACACCACAATACAATATTACATTTATAACAAACAGAAACCTTAATATATAGGCATATTATACTTTTTCTGAAAGCATACTATCTGTACTTTATAGATACTTAATAATTAGTGTAATCTGGGTGGTATTAGTACAGGTACAACATCTGGAATAAAGTCATATATGAAATGTTATCATTTGTTTACAATTATATTGATCTTTGAGAATGACCTTGCCATTGAATCCCATTTTTTGTTTCATAATTCAATTCCCCATCCCAGAAAACATATATATTTAGACACTTTGTGCACATAAATACCATTTTTCCTTCTCGAAATATGAAAAATCAAGGAATTCACAATTATATAAAAATTGGCCGACTTTGTCATGGTGTATTTTCTAAAAGCTAACATGTTGAGGTGGTTATCATACATTTTCAGAGACCTGAGAATATAAGCTTCCAGTGAATATATGATAATCTTTGCCCACCCAAGTGGTACTTATATCTCCTCTGGCACAAGGATCTTCATAGAAATGCTCCACAGTAAATGCTAGTAAATTATTTCTACATTTCTTTCTTCTGCAAATGCTTTTTTTAAAACCAACAACACATACCTTTTAAAATCAATGAACAACAAATGTCCCATGACTAACAATCTCCTTCCATTTGCTGTAACATTATATGAACTCGGATAAAAAAGACTGATGAACTCCTTTATCTAAATGAAAAATTAAAAAAATACATAAAAAATATTACATTCAAATATTTCACAAATTTAAACACTTTCGATGAGCAATGAGCAATGAGCAATTACAAAAAAGAGTTGCTTAGAAACTCACAATTTGTGGAGCCTTTTCAAACTCCACTTTCAATGACTGCAATAAGAACATATTAATAAATTAGCACATTTTGTATCATTAAAAATATTAACATAAGTACTGAAGTCCTCATAAGATCTAATATTAAACAAACATTATCAACAATGTATCGAAGTCATTATCAGCTGCTTGTATTTCGTAAATACTTCAGTAGTGAGCCATGTTAAGATAAGGGCTACTATTTACCAAGGGAGCTATCAGTAACTGCGCCCAAATCATTGTTTAATGACGTCATCTAAATATGACATCATTAACTGCACTCAATGACCCCATTGTTTGATTACATCATTAACAATTTTTTGGGCGCAGTTACTGAGAGCTCCCTCTATTGGTAAAAAGTAGCCCATTGCAACTTTGGAATTTAAAGCAGAAGTCATAGCACAACCCGACTACTATATTAGCATCTGCAATAAATTAAAAACAGCTTGAAGCAGCACAAAATGAACAGGAATGCCACTAAGTCAACCCCAACTTTCTAACCCATAAAGACCAGTCTTTCCAATGATATCCATTGCCTTCTTGTCATCACCAAGGCCATTTATCATGTCCTTAGAGAAGCAGCAGAAATTACAATAGAGACTATATCTAATATGGCGTCGGCCTGTGGCGACATGCTGCTGCATGACAGAACGCTAAAAAGAACTCTCTCCATATTTCATGATGAACACCACCCTGCCAATGAGCTGTTTGTATTTTTAAGATCGTTCAAGACAGTTTGAGAACTTTTTACGGTAATAATTGATTTACAAACAGTTTTTATCCCACTATTAATTAAAATCACTTTTTATTTCACTGTATGTTCTCTTTTAATGATCTCAAGGCAGAAAAATGTATTCCAAATATTTTATATTTTGACTAATAAATTATTTCTACATTTCTATTGTTAAAACAATGGAATATATTTACAGTAGTGTTTTTATCAGCTGAAAAGTTTGACTTGTTGCTATTACTTGCTAACATTTCTGTCCCTTTTGTACTGCTCTATGCCATTTATTGAGGGTGGGTGGGTGATTCGGGCTTTACGTCCTGTATTTCTGCACCAGTTGGGCTAATTAGGACAGGCAGAGACCATGGCAATGAGACGAAGGATGAAACAGCCATCCAACTTGGGCTCGACCGGGAATCGAACCCGGGAGCCAGCGGTTGGAAGCCCAGAGCGCTACCTCTGAGCTAGGCCCCCGCCCTCAATGCCATTTATTGAATATTGTGATTAAAAAGCAAGTGGACATAGTGAGTTATAATGACTTGCCTCATTTACTGAGCGCAGTGTATTTTGATGCTCCATCCTCCTAATGTCTCTAACTGATATCCGATTTTTTCTGGCAGCTACTTTGATCATGTCACGCATTGTCTCCCCTCCCGTTTTTGGTATCCGGTTGTAAAACACACTGCTGATGTCAAGCTGCGGAGTAATGATCACTGCTGCATAGAAACAAAATATATCTTATTCATGTAACTTGTGCTTCTGTTAATCATGTATGAATTATTTCTACGAGCATTCGCTGGGCGTCCATCGACTGCTTGGATGGGCACGGTGCCAGCCCGGATAGTCGACAGAAGAACTACAAGTATACTTGATCTGAATGCCTACCCTACATACCCGCGAGTGAAAATGAGTGACTGCGAATGGCAACGGACGTCCTTAAAAACTTGGTGAACGTTCAACGAGTAAAATGGTTTACCTTATTATAAACATGCTTAAAAATGTTTGTTTTCTCCAAGGACATTCCTCGGTGATCTGGAGGGACTATGAGCATTCTACGGATAAGCAGGAGTATCCTTACATTGCTCACCGATTGAATTACATATGAACAAGGATAAACACGATTTACAATTTTTCAGCTGTCTAGAGTCAACCATATTATGGAGCTCACTGGAATTACTTGCAACTATTCTGTTTTTGAAATTCACTTATTGTATCAAAAAAGTAGCATTGATATAAAAAAAGTGGTAAAATTTCATCAAGCATACTAATCCAGATAGCATTGTCTACATCGAGTGGTCAATGATTGATTGGATAATGTTGGAGATAGTTTGTTAACAGGAGTGTGTTTGTTGGACATTCAAAAGTGTTTTGATTCTATTGACCATATTCTGTTAATAGACAAATTAAGGTGTTATGGAATATGTAATGACGAAAGTAAGTGCCTTACTTAGTATCTGACAAATAGAAAGCAAGTTGTCAAATGTAATGATGTTATTTCTATTGAACGATGTATAAAGACAAGGGTCCCACAAGGATCTGTTTTGGGTCCCGTTTTGTTTATGCTTTTTGTAAATGATCTGAGTCAGCATATTCATCTGGGCACTGCAAATTTATATGCAGATGACTGCATTATTTATTCTGCTGGTACCTCTGTACATGAAGTAAATGCAAATCTTCAAAAATGTATTGATGATGTCGACCTGTGGTATGCAGGGAACTTGCTTGCTTTGAATGCAGAGAAGACTTGTAGTATGCTTATTGCATCTAAATACAATCATCGAGGTATATCAAGTAATGCACTTGATATTTCAATTAATGATTATCACATAGCTCAAGTCTCTTGTACTGAATATTTAGGTGTTGTAATTGAACAAAGCTTATCATGGGATGCTCATATTGTCAAAGTCTGTGCGCAGTTATCTAGAAAAATTGGTACGTTATCACATATAAGGAAGTCTACGCCATACGATATTTTGTGTAAAATGTATATGTCATCTATCCAGCCATCTATAGATTATGCCTGAAGGATCTGGGGTAATACAACAAATTAAAATATTGATAAAGTTCAAAGAATTCAGAATTATGCTGCTAGAGTCATAACAAATCAATTTGATAATGTCAATGTTCGTGGTATAGATATAGTAAAGACATTAAGGTGGTTGAATGTTAAACAAAGATTTCAATATTTTAACAAACTTCTAATTTTTAAATGTATACATGGACTTGCTCGTCAATACCTTTGTAATATGAATGTATTTCCACCATTTGAAAATATGTCGCAATCTAAACACTTTATATCCACAGCTGGTAAATTATCGAATGTTTTGCCTGCAGATTTCAAATGAGATAGTTATTTAAATATATTCAAATTAAACCTAAAAAAATCGATCTTAAGTGGTGCTTTATGATTTTATAACTTGCTCTTATTTTTATGTCTTTTATGTACATATTTATATATATTTATATATTTTTATGATCATTGTTTTATGTTTTTTGTAACAGGACCAACTTGAAAAACAGCTGTCTGAATGTTGTTATCCTGTTTTTAAATATATTTAAATAAATAAATAAATAGTAGTCATAATAGCTAGGAAACACACTTTTATTTTAGCAGAGAAGGCTATGTGGCTCACCAACTTACCCCCTATAGAATCGATGTCATCTTGCTGTCGATGAAGGTCAAACCACAATCCTACATGTTGGCTGGTCGTCTTCATATGAACAGTGATGTATATGACTATATAGCACATTACCAAAAAGAAGGGCAAAATACCGTATTTCATTAATGTGAACTGGCGTGCCATGTTTTATAATGGTATAAAAAGATAATCTGTTGGTGTAAAAAATCGCAATAAGATTAGATCTATATTCTATAATAATCCATATGGATGGTTCCACGCATATGAGCATTTGGATTTTTGAACATAAATTCAGTGAGTGAGTACAAAGTTCATTTATTTCAGATAACACTGAACACATTTCTGATATGAGCCCAATAAAATAGCATAAATTTGCATTATCTTAAGTCTAGACCATGTTAGTTAGTTAGTTAGTGTTATTGTTTAACGCCTCAGCAGCACCTGAGTGGGCTATGTAGAGGGTTGGGCTTTCTAGGGTAAGATTGATTATCTATAGTTGGTAGTAGAAACCAGAAGCATGTAAAAAATCCATAATTGTCTGCGTTGGATAGCTGGAGCAGCTTGTGCAATGCGCACTGTCCTGTTTTAGCCACTGGGGATAGAGGACTTCACCCCAAGTGTTTCCACCCTCGCCGCGTGGAGGCTCAGGACCTTCGAGGGCTCCTGGAGGAGGTAACCAGGATGTCAGAGGAGCGAACCAGGATGTGGAAGGAGCTCCGCCGGGTGTCCAAACCCTGAGTCTTCTCATCCGGCTCCACCCAGCCTCCGGTGTTTGGCTCGATCCTTGGGCCCACTGTCCCCCCCGGATAACGTCCCTAGACACCGACCCCCAGATGCCAACAGGAAATGTCCCTGGACAATGAACTGGACCGCTCCCCCCGGAGACCATGTGGTGACAAGGACGTGTGTCACTGGTCCTCCTTGGTGGCGGCCTCAGGCAGACTGATCAACGGAAAACGACCCAGAATACGCACCTGGATAGCATATTGGACACAATACATGGACACTACCACGGAATGACAATAGAATTGGGGTTTAGGCTTACCTAATGTGTGGACTTGACCTTGGATTAGGTCTGTGGACAAATTAGGTGGAGTGCCTAACGGATACCCAAACTGGTTGGATTATTGTGTGTAGTGATTTCAATGCGCAGGAGTGTCCATCTTTGTAGTGATTTCAATGCACCAGATCCTGACAGTTGACCTGACAAGGTCACGGTTTGACAGCTGTCAGACGGTGTATGGCTATGAACTGTGACTAGTCCCAGGACTGTGTGAGTGGACTGTGCCTCTGGAGTGTGACTGACAGCTCCCCTGGAGCTAGTGCCCTGTGACAGGGACCCAGAGAATCGACTCTTTGTTTTAAGAAAAGTGTGAAATCATTGTGGACTCTTGTGGACTTTGACGGGAAGCCGTATTGTTGTGCCAGTAATGGCCTTGTTATGTGCTAAATGTTATGTGTTTTGTGTCCAGCTATCATTGGGCTGGGGTGGGTTGTTGATGTTGTTGATGTAATGTTGTTGCTTATGACATGTCTGCCCTGACCGCTGGTCAAATCGTCCTACTCATTGTTAACCAGTAGTGGATACTTTGTTAAAAGTCGCTGCTGATGCTGCCTCAATCTCCCCCGGAAAACATTGGTGATTAGGTCTCCTCTGGGCTCTTCCAGAGGCATGTGGACATGCCTCATTATTGGGAGAGGACAGTGTGATGACCTGGAATCCGTTTTTTTAATGTTACCCGTTCCTATGACCCCAGTGACCTCTGTGTGAGGCTGTTGACCTAGAATGTGGGGCATTTCCTATGCCCCAGTAAGGGGAGCACGTGATAGGGGTGTGGTTGGGTTCCTATTGGCCAGAGTGGGCTACAGGGGGCTACAGGGATGCTGGCAGCATCAGTTTGGTCCAGAATAGTGAATAGGCAGGACGTTTGGCTAGGGCAGGGCCAATATAGCTTCAAAATGTATTCTTTGTCTTTGTTTGAGTCAAGTCTGAAGGACCTTACAGTACTCTTTCAAACCCTCATATCAATGACTATGAACCTTACATCAGTAACATTTTGCCAATGATATATCTAGATTATAGTACTTTCACTTTTAAGCTTCACTTTGACATTTGTTTCTTGGAAAATCTGGAAAAAATGCTAAAAATTGTGTTGCTTCCTTCATATTCCTTAGCATCCCATACTTAGCAATGACAGCCATAAATGTTGTACAATTCATGTGCATACAATTATTAAATATTTGATCATAGTATTGCCATGCTCAACCCATTCAACAGTTTTTGTTTATAATTAGCAATTTCATAATAATTAGGTGCATAATGATCTATATTACTTTGCATAATGATCTATATTACTTTGCATAATGATCTATATTACTTTGCATAATGATCTATATTACTTTCACTTGACTCCAATACTTATTATTGTTTTCTTCATATAGTTTCATATAGTAGTTTTAGATAGACTTAGTGAGTAGAGCTATAGATATATGTGACATATGTATCTTTCTGATATGAAAAAGTGTCAATAAAAGCTATATATACATATACACCTGTAAAGTGTTCGGTTATAAATACTAATTGAAATGCCATAGATTTAATGCAAATCAGCAACCCATATGGCAATTGATAATATATAGTTCCTTCAGTTGCCAGCTAACTTTCAACAGCGAGCAAAAATATTTTGATTTATAAAAGCCTTAAAATGGGTGTGTTGAGAATCATCCCATACAAAATAAACCTTTAAGATTTGTATTTATTTGTATTTAAACTTTATTTACTTAAATAAAAGGAAATACAAACATTAAAGGTTAATTTTGTATGAAATTATACCCAACATCTTTATGTGGCATTACATTGTTGCTGAATTTCAGATATACTACTTAGGATCATTGCCATAGCCCATATATGACTATTTTGGACATATAAATGATAGTCTTTGTTGTAAATTAGTTAAGGGAACATGTTATTGTGTTGATAACTCTAGCGAACTAAATACTCCTTATTGCGCATAAAATCTTTGAAACAGAACAATTAAATGGCAGGAATACTTTTTATGCTCACTTGGCTTTACTCTGAACAGAATGGATAGCTGTTAATACAGGATTCCTGCAGGTTTACCTTCATAAGAAGAAAGATATTTGTAAGACATTATAATATCATGCGCACATGAAAAATAAGACCACTAATATAGTAATACACCAGTATTTTTAATTTCATCATCCAAAAAACAATCAGAGTATTGGCTATTAAGCAATAAAATAAATGCAGTTCTTGTGTATTTAAAGAAAGTTCATAATTTCTATTCATTCATATTTACCAAATCGTCTGAATATCACAATGTGGATGTTAATATCTAAGTATATTTGCATCAAAATAAACCAATTTAAGACTCAGTGGACAAAAGTAAGACTTAATACGGGCCTCACTTTTAACAAAAATAAAGTATGACTTTATCAGACTTTGTAATGAACAAATGAAAAAAAAATCAAGAGTTTAAAAAATAGGACATCTAGGACTATTAGCATTGCGTAAGAGGCTATATAGGCCAAGTGGCAATTGTTTCAGTTCATCGCACACACTATATTAATACCCTGCAAACACAACTTTTGAATAATATAAGCACTCACTCATTGGGACATTATTTGACAAAAAATGTTTCAAAACAGATTGTGTAAATGTTGAGACATCATTGTATAATAATTATTTACATGGTTAAACAATTTTTATAATGTTTCATGATGATATGATTCATAATATTGCCGCGAGAATTTCTAGGGTCCACACTTTCATATTGTTACATTATGCTCAAATAATATTGTCACAACATAATTTGAATAATAATGTGGATGTTGTAAATATATCTGTGCCATATTTTTTAAATATATGATTAAACACATAGTAAGAAGGATGTTATTCCCCATATGAAAATGTGTTCTGCCATTATTTCCATAATGTTTTGTTATAATATGATTAATGATGTTGCTGCAACTATTTCTAGGTCCACACTATCATAATGTTACATTATGCTCAAAAAATTTTTGGCACAACATCAGGTAAATGATAATATGTACAGGGTGCGGCCTAAAAACTTGCACTGGGCTTCTCCTCTTTGGGGATAGCTCTAGGTTACTCAGATGCTTATGAGGTCTTCTAAAGTTTTGCCACATTTAGTCAGGGGTATAAGCAATTGGTCATTGTGATATTTTTGATCTTGTAATGTCAGACAATATCAGTGTCTGAATTATTGAGAGGGTGCATGCTGCAGGGTGTGTTCTGAGAGACACATGGCACAGAAGTCAGACTTCTGTCTACTTGCATGGTGTCTCTAGTTGAAGAAAAGTTTACAAATTCGAGATTTCCTAGTTAATACACCTCTGAAGCCACTGTAAATATAATATTTGCAGAGAATCCTCCTTCACTGTTTTCTGTACGTGCATATGTATATTATGGTATTAGATGATAAGAAGGTTGGTTTCAGTTTTGATCCAGCAAGGTCATAAAGTTAAAATAGAGATATATAATGGTATTCCAGAGGGACATTTTGAATCTACAACTAATCTGGAAAAAATCACATGATTTTCAGGAAGATGGGCCAGTTAATAAGACAGAAAATTGATCAGAATCCAAAATGGCACTTTCCACCTCAAAGGTGTCAATGGTCTACCTTCTTATTAAAAATGAATCTATTTGTCCTGTTTTTGGTGGCAAAGGTCAACAAAGGTGACTGTAACACATCTGTATGATCAGTGACATAATCTAGTGCTTGTATAGCAAAGGCCGAGGTGAAAATGACCCGAAGGTGTGATAAGTGTGCATGTGCTATATTTAGATCCATATTATCAATAATTCGTGAGGAAATAATAAAATATATTAATAAAGATAATGTAGGACTATAATTACTTTTGTGTGTATGACTGCAACTGCATGTGATGATTATCACTTGAGATAATAACAGAAGAGGTAGCAGTAGCTGCTGGTGCAAGTTTTTATGCCGCACCCTGTATGTTGTAATGATGTCTGTGCAATATTTAAAAAAATATCATTAAAAACAATGTTTTTATTCACATTACAAAAATATTAATTTAAATTTAAAAGCACTATCTAGGGATTATATTCATCTGGTAGCCATTTTGATATGGAGAGAGTTTTCAAGTCTCAGCAACAAAATCCAGGAACATCTGCGAAATAGGTTGGTATTTCTATTTTTTGTAGTGTTGTCAGTGATAAGATTAATTCCCTTCAAAATTTAATTTTTTTGTTGCCCAGTCAGCCCGTAAAGAATTTGCTACATCCTAAATGTATGGCAACACAGCCACTGATGTCATGCAAATGTAAATATTATATAGCTTATGCTGAGTTTCAATTTAATCAGTTTTTTTTTTAAACTTTAATTATAATTTTCAGAGACGTATACTGATGTAGAGGTGGACCTAACCATGAGCCTGACTGACAACAAGACATGATATGGAGAAATACACTTATTCATGTCTATAAAATATTGTGAAAACTATTTTTAATATTTAGAAAATATTGCTTCAAAGTGTTCAGGGTCCACACTTCAATCTTGTGACAATATGTTCTGCAAGTAGTCACAGTATTTGTTCAATACAATAATATCAATGTCATGAGTATCTTATGGATATGTTTCATTACAATAATGTTTCTACTGTGGACACCTTAATGTGGTGACACTATGATCTGCAATACTCTCAAAATGTTAGTTAAACATGTCAATGCTGTATAAATATTCTCACAATATTGTTTGGAAGGATTAACTTTAAAAATAATCTGATTGTTCTAACAATATATATATGTTTTTGGGAATATTATCAGAAATTTTGCCGCACACTTTTCTCAATATGCTTGTGTTTGCAGGGCACTCAAGAATGACTTTTTCACTAATCTACTTTAATTTGAGTTTCTTCATTGGTTTTGTCCAAAACTAGTAATTATGTTTTTGTATTTATTTTGTTTTCGCTCTTCTCCTAACATGGGTAGTGCACCAACAATCACTGTGGGATTCTTGCACACCCCACTGAATAATTTACTTTATCCAAAATAAGTTATGTTTCTGTTGTGTGCTGTGTATGCATATATATATATATGTTTTGTGTGTGTAAAATTATTCAGTAAATAAACTTTACTTTTAGTTTACTTTGGTGCCACTTCAATCAAGAAAGTCAGTTGGTGCTAGCCCTGGATGACCATGCCATCACTGACTGAGGAAGCTACCAATAATTGGCACATCATCTCGCTCAGTTTCGGAAATTGGGAAGCGTTGAGGCAAATTTGTCAGAGAACAGTGTGATCAGATGAGGCACATGGTTCATCTGAACTTCATCAAATCTGCGTACAATAATGTTTCTACTGTGGACACCTTAATGTGGTGACACTTTGATCTGCAATACTCTCAAAATGTTAGTTAAACATGTCAATGCTGTATAAATATTCTCACAATATTGTTTGGAAGGATTAACTTTAAAAATAATCTGATTGTTCTAACAATATATTCATAATGTTTTTGGGAATATTATCAGAAATTTTGCCGCACACTTTTCTCAATATGCTTGTGTTTGCAGGGCACTCAAGAAATAATATTTTTCAAGATTTTGTAAAACATAGCCAACATATGTCAGTGTGGCCATCACAAGGCACCACTAGGCCATACAGAGTGTTACTGTATAAAATTTCATTAGGGTAAGTGCATTAGTGTTAAGAGTTCAGCCCTAGAAACCAAAGTGTATGTTAGTTCTGCTCTGGAAACGAAAGTGTAACGCCCGCCCTCCTGCCTGTTGGGCGAACAGGTAACAATATTAATGATGCCTTTGTGGTATGTGGGATTCACTGAGGATTTAACTGTGTGCCTAAACGTAAAGAAAATATGTGATGACTTTTTCACTAATCTACTTTAATTTGAGTTTCTTCATTGGTTTTGTCCAAAACTAGTAATTATGTTTTTGTATTTATTTTGTTTTCGCTCTTCTCCTAACATGGGTAGTGCACCAACAATCACTGTGGGATTCTTGCACACCCCACTGAATAATTTACTTTATCCAAAATAAGTTATGTTTCTGTTGTGTGCTGTGTATGCATATATATATATATGTTTTGTGTGTGTAAAATTATTCAGTAAATAAACTTTACTTTTAGTTTACTTTGGTGCCACTTCAATCAAGAAAGTCAGTTGGTGCTAGCCCTGGATGACCATGCCATCACTGACTGAGGAAGCTACCAATAATTGGCACATCATCTCGCTCAGTTTCGGAAATTGGGAAGCGTTGAGGCAAAATTGTCAGAGAACAGTGCGATCAGATGAGGCACATGGTCCATCTGAACTTCATCAAATCTGCGTACAATAATGTTTCTACTGTGGACACCTTAATGTGGTGACACTATGATCTGCAATACTCTCAAAATGTTAGTTAAACATGTCAATGCTGTATAAATATTCTCACAATATTGTTTGGAAGGATTAACTTTAAAAATAATCTGATTGTTCTAACAATATATTCATAATGTTTTTGGGAATATTATCAGAAATTTTGCCGCACACTTTTCTCAATAAGCTTGTGTTTGCAGGGCACTCAAGAAATAATATTTTTCAAGATTTTGTAAAACATAGCCAACATATGTCAGTGTGGCCATCACAAGGCACCACTAGGCCATACAGAGTGTTACTGTATAAAATTTCATTAGGGTAAGTGCATTAGTGTTAAGAGTTCAGCCCTAGAAACCAAAGTGTATGTTAGTTCTGCTCTGGAAACGAAAGTGTAACGCCCGCCCTCCTGCCTGTTGGGCGAACAGGTAACAATATTAATGATGCCTTTGTGGTATGTGGGATTCACTGAGGATTTAACTGTGTGCCTAAACGTAAAGAAAATATGTGATGACTTTTTCACTAATCTACTTTAATTTGAGTTTCTTCATTGGTTTTGTCCAAAACTAGTAATTATGTTTTTGTATTTATTTTGTTTTCGCTCTTCTCCTAACATGGGTAGTGCACCAACAATCACTGTGGGATTCTTGCACACCCCACTGAATAATTTACTTTATCCAAAATAAGTTATGTTTCTGTTGTGTGCTGTGTATGCATATATATATATGTTTTGTGTGTGTAAAATTATTCAGTAAATAAACTTTACTTTTAGTTTACTTTGGTGCCACTTCAATCAAGAAAGTCAGTTGGTGCTAGCCCTGGATGACCATGCCATCACTGACTGAGGAAGCTACCAATAATTGGCACATCATCTCGCTCAGTTTCGGAAATTGGGAAGCGTTGAGGCAAAATTGTCAGAGAACAGTGCGATCAGATGAGGCACATGGTTCATCTGAACTTCATCAAATCTGCGTACAATAATGTTTCTACTGTGGACACCTTAATGTGGTGACACTATGATCTGCAATACTCTCAAAATGTTAGTTAAACATGTCAATGCTGTATAAATATTCTCACAATATTGTTTGGAAGGATTAACTTTAAAAATAATCTGATTGTTCTAACAATATATTCATAATGTTTTTGGGAATATTATCAGAAATTTTGCCGCACACTTTTCTCAATATGCTTGTGTTTGCAGGGCACTCAAGAAATAATATTTTTCAAGATTTTGTAAAACATAGCCAACATATGTCAGTGTGGCCATCACAAGGCACCACTAGGCCATACAGAGTGTTACTGTATAAAATTTCATTAGGGTAAGTGCATTAGTGTTAAGAGTTCAGCCCTAGAAACCAAAGTGTATGTTAGTTCTGCTCTGGAAACGAAAGTGTAACGCCCGCCCTCCTGCCTGTTGGGCGAACAGGTAACAATATTAATGATGCCTTTGTGGTATGTGGGATTCACTGAGGATTTAACTGTGTGCCTAAACGTAAAGAAAATATGTGATGACTTTTTCACTAATCTACTTTAATTTGAGTTTCTTCATTGGTTTTGTCCAAAACTAGTAATTATGTTTTTGTATTTATTTTGTTTTCGCTCTTCTCCTAACATGGGTAGTGCACCAACAATCACTGTGGGATTCTTGCACACCCCACTGAATAATTTACTTTATCCAAAATAAGTTATGTTTCTGTTGTGTGCTGTGTATGCATATACATATATGTTTTGTGTGTGTAAAATTATTCAGTAAATAAACTTTACTTTTAGTTTACTTTGGTGCCACTTCAATCAAGAAAGTCAGTTGGTGCTAGCCCTGGATGACCATGCCATCACTGACTGAGGAAGCTACCAATAATTGGCACATCATCTCGCTCAGTTTCGGAAATTGGGAAGCGTTGAGGCAAAATTGTCAGAGAACAGTGCGATCAGATGAGGCACATGGTTCATCTGAACTTCATCAAATCTGCGTACACGTTCTGCCAATGGTAAACCTAACCACAAGACTTCAGTTTGCTGCAATAAGGCACCTGGCCCCGATAGCTGACAAGAAGCAGCAACCAAGCAGTAAAATGAAAATGTCCCCAGATGTGCTACAGATCTATAGAAGATACTGAATTGTTAGCAGCTAATCTGCCCAATGACCATTTCGTCAACACACACTTACTCGGTTAATAAAGCTTCAACAGCGGTATACTTGCCACTAATACATTTTTGTATGAGTGAGATCTATATAAGGATGTCCATAGAATTTCTGTACTCCCAAGTATATATGGAGATAATACCATAAAACTGCGATAGAGGGGGCCAAGGGGCGACCGACGGCCAGGAAACATCTGTGTCAACGAGTTAGCAGAACCAACTCGTCGACATGTCAGCGAGTTGGTATAGCCACGATCTGTCAACGAGATGGTAGGGCCGAGGGCGTTGATTGTCAATGACTTTGCTGTCCTACTGTGAATGGGTTGGTGGTCAACGAAATGGTTGTCAACGATTGGCTGTCGACAATCTTGTGTGTTGACAATTGACTCGATACTCTACACGTAGCCTACAGTTAGTTTCATTAAAAACGGTTGACTCTAGACAGCTGTAGCATCCTATTCCTGCTAGCTGGCTGTAGCTATAACTGGTAGGTAGCATCGCATGGCAGAAGTGTCTAGCTCTGTTTAGGTTCAATTTGACAGGCCGTTTTTAATTTAATGAAACTTAACTGTATTGGCTGATACTTTTCATCTCACTGGGACTAAGAAACTGGAGTACCTGACACTAAACATGCAACAAAGATGTTCAACCAGATTCATACTGCATTTAAGCTCTTATGAGCTGCTAACTTTGAGTTGCAAATCTGATGTAGAGAGGTGATGAAGGTTGAAATGAATTCAACTCATGCTCATCTGTGTGCGCTCAGTGTACCATACACTGTAGAATTATTTGGTGATGATGTCACCAAGAAAATTACTGAAATCACATTAAAAACCTGTGTAGCTGGTACAGCTTTGTGACAAAACCAGAGGGGCCATGGCCAAAAGAGAGGAGGTCCAGGCTATGGTGGCAATAGTTATGGCTATGGAAGACCCAGACACTTCTTCCGCAGGCTCAGGTTATGGTCGAAGGAAGTATGAATTACCAGTCGAACTACTCTTCTCAAAACATCCGAAAAGAAGAGAAAAATACCAAGAGCAGTAACTGAATGTTCAACAAGTTCATGTCTCAGGTAACTGTCACTGGTAGAATTGAACAATTTGTGAATTTCTGGGAAACTTTGACTAGCGATAAGTATATTTTACAGGCTGTTAAAGGTTATAAAATTGAATTTGAGGATAACATTCCTGTTCAGAACTAGACCTATAAAATTCTCTGATACCGAAGAGCAAGTGGTTAAATACCACATGATTTTGAGTATCCAGATGGATACTCTATGACATGTTGCAAGATTGTTTTATGGCCTCATTAGACATTCAGGATGCTTATTAGAATATCCGAATAGCAGTCTCAGACCAAAAATATTCGAAATTTTTCTGGAAGTATAAGTTATATCAGTATACTTGTTGCCTAATGGCTTGTCGTCTGCTCCAAGATTGTTTACCAAGTTATTAAGAACAGTGTTCGCCAGACTAAGACTCTTGAGACATATTGTCGCTGCATAAATTGATGATATTCTGATTATAGGCAATAATGCAGCAGAATATAAACAAGCAATCAAAGATACAAATTTGTTCTTGGCAGTACATCTGTCAAAGGGTAACGCAAGTGTCCTAAGGCGAGCTCAGCGAGGACGGAACCTCGCATAGACCAAAACCTCGCTAGATCCCGATTTTCAGTGCCAATAGACTGTGAAAGTGGGGCCCATCGATCCTTTTGGCTTCGAATTTTGAGCAAGAGGTGTCAGAAAAGTTACCACATACTTTCCCGCAAGAAGTCATACTTTAAAGTTGAATGGCCAGGCCTGAACAGCCTCCACCACCGTAATGGCACCACCCTGGGATAGTGGGAGGGCACTACATACACCATGTGCATTATAACAAATAGCACCATTATACAATCAACCTTATGCTTTAAGCACTGCTGTCTGGAAAGTGTCCTTATGTATTGGTTTGTTGTAGTATGATAAGAATGTCCTGGCATTGCTCCAGCCCGCCTTGTTGAAAATGTCCATAGGCTTTTGATGTGGATGCCGCTCTTGTCGAGTATGGCTTACATTGTTGAGAAAATGCCTGTCATTGTCGTTCTGACATAACGACTAAGCGTCTATCTAGAGATTGGTTTGTGAGGTTTCTGATAACTTAGGAAAAGCCGAATATGACTGAATCATATCGGTTTAGTGCGTTCTATGTAACTCTTAATGTAATGGACAACGCAAATTCTCTTGCCTGGTGCATAACTTTGAAAACAAATTGGTCATGATTCCTTGGATAAATCTAAACTGCAATAGCACTGTCAGTAGTCAATGCAGAAATACAAGAAATCAAAACCCATTCGATGATAATCACAACCTGCACATGTAAGTCCAGGTATTTCAGAAGTGGTAGCACAAAACGTGACATTGTCCATTGCTGTCATTTGTATGATGTTGGGCTGTTGTAGTCTTCGACAGCTCTAGCAGGCTATCAGAAGGTGAGCTGAAGCCCAACACACTGCTAACTACTGATCTCTAGGATTGAAAACATCTGGAAACAGAATGCATGCAAAATCAACTTTATTATATATTAATACATGGTAGTAATCTTCGTATATTGGGTTACAATACAAACCAAGACCAGCCTGGTGCATTGTGAATTAATACTGTTCTATAAAGGCACTAATTGTATAATTTGATGTGACAATATAAAAAGAAATTTGTCATTTAGATATATTTTTTTGGTAAAGTATTGCATAATGGTTTTTTATAGGAACAGCACAATTACAATCAATATAAACACGTTCTGTATTCATGAAATAATTCGAGTGGTGCTAGAATAGGATTAGTTTTAAATGAACCTGTCAAAATGTTGACTTAATTGTATTGTGAGGTTCCACTGCATTACAATTGCTGAGGAAACTAATATTTCTCAGTATACATATTATTACTGGAACTTAAAAAATTAATTCATGATTCAGTCATTAAGATAACGCAACAACTAAACTGATACAAAATGGATTCAACAATTATTCTTTTTCGCACAAGTATGTCAACAATTATAGGCATTCAGGAAATGCTAATGTCACAACATGAACTGTCAATTAGACAATGTCAAATTCCTTTCATGTTTGACTTTGAACTATGAAAGTGCTGAAAGTTAGATACATGTATTGCACAGCAATGAACAACAGTGGTAATGGTCCCTATTAAGTGATCTTGGACAAAAACAATTTGAACAAATTACGAAAACACAAAACATGTATAATATGGAGTATACAAAATATGAGAGGCATGTGTTCCATATCATTGACTAGCTCTAAGTACACCGGACTGGAAAAATTATGCATGTATATTAAACATCATATGACTATGAGCAATTAGCTAAACCAATGTAATTAAAAAACAATAACTCTATACAACGCACTAGTTATATGATACAAACTGAATCAATGTTAAACATAAACTGCAAGTATCTACAACATCTAAAAATATATAACACATTTGAAGTACATTAAAGTAGCAGAACTACATTGCGATGTATACCATTTAAATCATGAATATAAGAAAATCTGGCACCATAGTCATTATAGGCAGTCATATTTGTCACCAGGAACATTCATGCCATTTGACAGACTTGGGATGTCTAAAAAATATAAAAATAATGTTTTTCAACTATCACATTACTAATTCCATCTAGAGTATAATATATAGAAGAATAAAAATAATTGTCAACTGATACATTGATTACTACCAGTGTTGGGATGACAAGTCATTCAGACTCGTACAATGACAAATTCCCAAAGTGCATTTATTATTTTAGCAATGAAATTAAAATTACCCAAAGATATAAATCACCCTTTTATCTAACAATGTAAATGACTAGTCAGTATATCTTGTCCTCCCAACACTTATCACTACAGCCTGTCTTTCCACATGTACAATGTATAATGTGACAAGATAGAAAGAAAATGCCCAAAGAAGCAGAATAAGCTGGTAACGCCAGCATTACTTCGAACTACTTGTACTACAGCGGGCTGCATACACAAGCCGTCTCAGAGTCTAACATCTGGAAATTCTGAAGAACATCACGTAACCATTTTAGCTTCAAGACACAATCTCCTTTATAATATCTAGTTCCAAATTCACTATAATGATTTCAGCAATTGTTTTTTGCAAATACAACTTCAATTACCTCACTTTTTTTTTACACTCATACCTTACCATGGGACCTTATAGTGATAAAAGTATTTTATCATACCCAAAAACAGCACCTATTGCCCATACAGCTAAGTTCACAGAGTTAGAAACAAATCTTGGACCTGGAAGTTAAACTCCAGATGATGTCATGTGATGCAGGACTCCCATTGGTTAAAGCAACCCCTCAGCCAATGAGAGTCCTACACTCACATGATGTCATCTGGAGTTTAGCTTCCAAGTCTTTGAGATTTGTTTTCAACTCTGAATTTAGCTGTAAGAGCACCAACACACACAGGTGATCAATCCTGGTGGGCTAAATGGTGGTGTAGCCATCAAAATGAAACACTGGCCATACAAATGAAGCATTCTGTCTTCAAGCAGCCTTCCATTGTAACAGTTATATGGTCATCTCCATATACTGGATATTTTGCTGAATTACAATTTATCAAAGTCATGATGACCTTCAGAATTTCGCCAGATTAACATCTATGCTATCCAGACAACATTCAATTCAACATTAGAAACAACATCACTTATTCAGCACAGATAAAGCGAGTCGCTTTATCCATAAAAAAAACATGCAAAAGTAATGAGTTTTTGATGTTGAAATTGCCTGTTGTCTTCATACAGTAGTTGGTAGTAATACCATTACAAAAATCATTGCAACAAGTGCAATACTTATCTCCACAACAAGAGAGTTCCACAATTAAGTTTCACAATCAATAACATCAATGAAATCAAACAAGAAACATAAAACAGGAAACAAGTTGATAATGGGTGAAATACCAAAATATTATGTTTTAGTATACACCTAAAGCTATATTCTAATTCATCAATTAAAGAAGCTGAATCAATCAGTAAATACTTTGTCATTAACTTTGACTCCGCACTTTTCAGCAATGCTAACATAGACATTTAACATTGTGGCATCCATTCCAGCACACATCATCAGTTACATTTATTGTAACAAAATTTCTCTAAAGAAGGTAACATTCTATCACTGATTCACTGGGGGTATATAATACAGTCATTCATAAAACATGACTAACAAGATTTACAAGCAGTAGTGACCGCAGTATAAGTGTATACTGTATGTACAGTATATTATTAAGTTCCATTGACCACCGGTAATACTTCATATCCACAAACTATAACGCTAAGTTTTGAAATCAACAATTTTACCAAACAAATCGGATACTCAGTGCTGGTTGTAACAAAATATATACAGTGTACTACATGATGCTATACTTGAAGCAGACCAAGTCATCAAGACTTCTGAATTTCATCAACTAACAAACTATGTAATGCTATGCTACATTCACAATTTTAAGACATTCAGCATATAACAAACTGAGATAGAATAACAATACGAAAACAGTATAAGCAGTAATTATAATCGTATAAGTTTTAACAAATACATAAACTTTGTGATAGTAAGAAGCAAGACGCTTAATTACTAACTTAGGTAGAACAAAACAATTAAACAGGACCATATTAAATGAGCAGTGATCCACTTGAAACACACTGTACATAAGACACATACCAGCATTAACAAGAACTTAATTAGCACAATGGAGAAGTCTCTGTGTCATGGCAAGTCATTAAATTGAGTTTTCACATGAAAAAGTGTGATTTGTTAATTGACATTGATTAGTTTCACTGCCCAGCAGTATCGTGTCACAAAAAAGAGTGAAATTAAATATTGAAAGATTAATGGTTAAAAGGTAAATTTAAGCAAGAGAATGTAGAATGCTAAACATGAACAACAGTCAATCGATAGTTTTGGCACAGCATATGGCAAGGCACAAAATGGCAATCATTTTAATAATCGTTACAATGGCAATAATTATATTATGATAATTGTTACACAAGTAGTACAAAGAACTACAGACATCCATGTATAATCATTTTATATTAACAAACAACAAATGTTCTCTAAGAAAACAAAATGTATATAATCTACTTAATCTAGTATATCACTACAATTCAAAATAAAACCAACTACACTGTTCACCCCATAGCTGAAAGGCAAGGATGATTAAATTCTATCCTCAATATTTAAAGAAATATTGCTTCCCTAAGTTGCGAGGCTTGATTGTTTGGATTTTGCATGGTACCAAATGGGGTGTAGTTGTAAGGAGCTTGCTCAAGACCAGAATTGGACATCTCCCTGCACCCACTACCAAAAGCTGGCCCACCCCGGTGTAAACTCGAAGCAACACCAGGCAGGGGTTGGCACTCGTTAGAGAACCCTGGGCTAGTGCCGGCAAAGGGGCAAGTCATATCGACATCATTGCTAACAGCTTCAGATGCATAATTTTGGCTTGGATTAAACCCATCAGAACCAGGAGCACTTTGCTTGTAAAATGGGGTATGGGACATATTTTCTTGGTGGTCCATGTACAGCTTGTTATTGTAAACATCTGGTGTGGTGCTTTCAGTTTTGACACTTATCCCTCCATTGACATCATGGCCAGCCCATTTAATTTCATTGCTCATCTGTGCGTTAGTTAATTTACATGAATCACCATCCCTGCTGGATTCTGTAAAATCTACAGCACTCGAATCGCTATCGTACTTGTTTGGATCATTTACAGTCGCATCAGACCCACCATTCTTTGACTCTGGTTTGTGTCGAACATACCCACGGTTCTCGGAGTGACCAACAGAGGCCCACTTTGCCATACTCAGATCCTTCGTTTCAATAACTCCTTGACCTTTAATGTTGGTGTAATGGTAGCCTGGGCCAGGTCTCCTGATGCTTGCGAGATGGTCTATGACCACCACTGGCATCCCTTTGTGGTGTTTCCTGATGTGCTGGTTGCAGTTACCGCGCGACTTAGTCAGATGATTGCAGTAACCGCATTGGAAAGGCCGAACCTCCTGAAAAATCAACTTTATTATGAAGGACCGTCTTCTTTTTGGATCAGCCTCTGTTCATCTTAACCATTTACCTGTTGTTTTCATAATAACCTAATTCACAGAGTGTTACATATTATTACAGAACCTACTGTATTAGTACCAGAACTTGAATTAAAAGCCAACAGTATACAGCGGCTGCCTGCTGCAAACAGCCATATTGGATTTTCATTATTTTAGCCCTCTATGAAATGGCCACCTCTCTTAATTGGCCAAATTAGTCCATTCCCTTAGGTGACCGCTTAACACTGGTTTGTCTGTACGCAACAACTGGCAGGCATTAATTCAAGCATTGGTACCAAGTTTTGTCACGATGCTCTCAATACTAATGCATGGTTAGTAATGACATAACTAACTTAATAATATTATGAATTTTAGTAGTTGCAAATTACCTTGTCAATAATGGAGATGCATTTCAACAATCAACAAATCAATCACAAACTGACATGAGTAATATCGATATATCATGCAGATACTTCAGCAAAACAGTAACATTTTCAGCAAGTCCTTGTGGACAAATCACCCGTTTTCACTGTAAAATAGTATTTCCTAAGTCAACCGCAATGTATATCAGTTGCAATTGCCAGCATACCATGTCATAATCAGCAGGAATGTTTCATGCAACAGTCTTCTTGGTTATCACAGATATTCATAAAAGATGGCATGTGATATAAATCAGAAAAATGCGATGTTCATGATGTTACAACTTGTTCAGGGCATCTGAATCAGGGTGTGCAGTTTCTGGATAACGGAAATCAATAGCCACAGGAATGTCTTCTTTACTTTTCCATGTTTTTGCATGAACTGTTTTCATGGTAGAAGCAGTGGATTTAGGAGTTGTATTGTCAGTTTCTACCGCCCAAAACGCAGGCGTCACATCACTCGTTTCGGCTACGTCCTTCCCGGTCACATCTGAGTAATGGTACTCACAGCCAGGTCGTCGTAAATGTTCATTTTGGTCAACAACAATCACAGGTACATCTCCGTGAATATTTTTCACATGCTGCTTGCACACTCCACGAGACTTGGTGGTATAGTGACAGTAGCCACATTTAAAAGGTCGTTCACTCTGAAACAAGCCATGCGCATGTAACATCTATATATCATGCAATGCATACAATTTAAAATGCTCTGATAACACGAAATCTTATATATGTTGTTCTTTTTAAGCTGTTCTTAATGCCATGCTTATATCTATTACCTGCAGGTGTGCTAACAGCTAAATAAATGTAAATCTATTTATCATGATTTTCTTACAGCCGAATGCAACAAGGTGCAGTGAAGTCCAGTTCAACCATTGTCTTGCGACATGTATTTCAGTTTACACCTTGCCCGCGATATTCCTAAAGTTAATTCAAGGATATGAAAGCAAACTAGAAACATTGTTTGCAAACAGTCTCACAGTACTAGCAAATGATTACCTATAATTGGTTCTTAACATAATAGCATCTACATGTGGATAACCAGGAAGTCAAAAGTATGGTGATGTTGCAATTGCAATATTGAACTGGATGACACTTTATTGCTTTTGGCTATAATCTATACATTGCTAAATTAATACAGGCGCTGCATTGCTAGCTAGTTTACCACTAAATGCTATACTATTATAACTAATGTTTTTTTGTCAATATCATAATTAAGAAACTTACTTAATTTCAACATGTTCAAAATAACAGTACCTTCACCTATCACATCCAACTCTAGATTGTATTATGCCTTATCCCTAAACACATACATGCTAAACTAGAGTCATTCATATTACGACAATCTAAACAAGCAATAACAGAATAATAAGCCAGTCTTAAAAGATCATTAGTGGTCGGTAATATAACCATGATAACCAAGTGGGCCAAAATGACTCAATGGAAACATTTTGATGATTGAAATTGCAATATATTTTGTTATCCCAAATAGTCAGTTAATTGCAATTCACATAACTCGTTTGACCTTCTATTTCTTTCAAAACCAGGTTGTCATTCTATTCCGGAGCATGTAGCTGATGATTCCTCATTGGTGTATGTTACCAGGCTATACAAGCAACCAAAAATTTTCGAAGACTGGCATTTTTTCTGCTTGTCTCAATAGCGATATCCATTGCGCTAATTATAAGCATAATAAGCTATCACTATCTACATGATATTTATGCATTTCATAATCATATACACACATTTTAGCATTAAATGCAACTTACATTGTGCGTGTGTAGCAACTTGATGTGCGCATTCAGCTTATTCTTCATCTTGAAACTTGCGGGGCAATACGGGCACTGGTGCGGTCGAGCATCGCTGTGGTACTTCAAGTGGGTCCGCATCCCTCTTTTCGTGGTATAAGCTTTTCCACAAAGATGGCAACTGTACTTCTGTTCGGCTGAAAATAAGTAATAACCTAATTAACATGGCGAGCTTCATTGAACCTTTATGATCTTACTATTATCTGCAGTTTTGCAATTTTTCAATGGACTTCATTTTTAAGGAGTTTCATAAACAATGATAAAAAGTTGGGTTTTTGTTAATTTCCTGATATCGCAAGATCTCCTTGTTCATCCTTGGTGGTGACCCTTCACTCCACGCTCTGGTTGATTGTATTTAAGTTTAGTTGGACTGTACAACTGCTAGCCCCTTCTCTCAGACACTGATAATTAGGCCACGGTTTTTTGATCTTATGTTTCTCGGTACTTTCTCGGACTGTTTTTTATGAGACGGTCGGTCGGAAAAAAACAAAAATAGAAAATTTACTTTAAATTTACTCCACAGAAAGGGTTTTTTCCTTCCATAAATAAATGTGCAATGGTTGATTTATTGATTGAGCAGCACTGCAAAAGTTTGGCCGGCGGTGTCGAGAAACGAAAGATCAAAAAACCGTGGCCTTACGGCTGTGAAATAATGTCACTAGATTTTTCAGAAAGGACCAAGTTCAACAATACCCACCAGTATGCTTGGCTTGGTGCTCCTCATGCCGACTTTTATCAACGCACTTGTAATTGCAGTAGAGACACTCGAAGATCCTCACACCTGGTGGCTTCTTGTTATGCCTTGATAGCATGTGGTCTGTTAAAAAATAAAGTATGTAAACATAACTGATTGTAAACAGAGAACTTGCCAGGGAATTAGGGCTGGCCAGTTCTCGTGTGACCTTGTACCCGGAAGTGACAGAACAATGCATGACGTCACCAATGCACAATACTAGATGGCATCATCAATAATTGGGCTGTGGTGACGTCCTGTATTGTTATTGTACTTGCGGGCACAAGGTCACAAGTGAACTGTCCAGCCCTATAGTATAGTAAGACCTACACTGGTCATAAAAGTTGGTGACCATTCTAGTGAATGGGCTTTACTATTAGGTGATATTGCAATATTACAATAGCAAGAAGTGTAGATTAAGTCTTGCTGAAGTCCATCCAAGTTTCAAATTGCTTTTTCTTTTTTAGGTACATGTACTGATGTATACCTATTACACACTAATGCAAAGAGTGATATTTATTGGTTCCAACCGTACATCCCATAGATAAATTCAATTTATTAGACTTACACTGCATGTCTTTCTTCCGAGGTGACTTGAACTCGCAATCTTCACAACTGAACACTTTGCCTTTTCCATGCACTTTCAATTGATGCAGCTTTAACGATGTAATCTGTTTGAATAACAGGCCACATTCGCCACAGAAATGTCCTGCTTCAGACTTATCATCCGCTTTAAAGTGAGTTCGTCTGAGATGCGTCTTCAATTGCCTGTAATTGCAAATGATATTAACTTCAGTGAAAGAGCTATGAGGCATGGAAGCACAAGCCATGTACTGTCAACTCCAGTGTTACTCAACTTAGTTAATAATTTAGGGGTCCATATCGTTTCTTTCAAACGATCCGGTACATATCTATTGATTGGACAATCAATACACGATATATCGATTGATACCAAAACTTGAATAGAAAGACGAAATTAAGCTGATGAACGGTAGTGCATGCATGCAAAATTCACCAGGTGGCGCAAATTACCTTCAACAGGGTATACATAGTGGCTGTACCATAATATCACCCATGAAAACATTTTCGGCGGAATACGAGTTTTGTGCATGGAAATGGACGGACTAAAGAAGTTGAACGATTATCGGTTGACCCAATAAAGTGATTCATGTAATCGTATCGATTGAAATAACCGGTTTAATCGATATATCGTGAACCGGTACAGACCCCTAGTTAATATATTCTTCATGCTTCCATTTGTGGCATGCTTTATGCGATTTCCATCTAAGTCTGCTTAAATGTGTTAAAGCCATGTCCATTTAAAACATTGAGCAATGCTTTATAATCATATGTTATCAGTCCCATGTATCATCATTTTTCACACCTCATACATCATCATTTTCACACCTCCATTCTTAAGTCCACTGGTTGAGGTTGAAAGGTCCCAGATGAGGGCATTTTTTGCTGTGCAGAAAAAGTTTTAAGTTTTCTAACAATACATAATTAACTCATGTAAATGGCACTAATTAGATACTAATTCATATGTAATAAACTCTGCTGACTGTGTATATTGTTGAATGAGCTACCCTTTAAGAAATATCAAAGGTAGTAATATTTCCAATCCACCTTTTATCATGTTTATATTTACAGAGTGGCTCCTGTGTTCCGACAATACAAAGAGCCACCACATTGTGAAGGTGAGTGAACTTTCAAGAAATAAAACAGAAGACTGACCTGAAGGAGAAATAAGCATGGTAGCAATTGGGACACTGTTTGTCTGGCTGTCCAAGGTTGTGACGATGAAACATGTGGGACTGAAGATAATCCAACATCTTGTTCTTGTAGTTGCATCCTTCAGCTAAACAGGTGTACATCCTGTCATCATCCATACTCGCCAGTTGTTCTACCAACTTCTGATTGCTTTCTTCAGCTTTCTTATCCACAATGACTTTCTGTAAGGCTAGTTTTATCATCTTGCTGTCCTGGGATTCATCTTGCCCACTTGTTGCATCAGATTGTTGGCTTGTTTCATCTAGCCATTCATCTGATCCACCATCAGAGCTTTCTTGTTTGTCATCCAAAATTTCGTTTGAATTTTCATCTTCCACGAGTTTGATGCTTTTGGTCGAGCCACCCTTTTTTGACCGACTTTTTTTGCGTTTTGTAGCAATCAAAGGAACAAACTCTGATTCATCCATGCTCTCCAGTTCGTTCAACTCACTTGGCTTGATAGTTGTCTCAGCTAATTCATTTTCAAGTATCTCTGAAATGCGTTGCTTGTCTTTCTTAGGAGGTGGGATACAGGTGTCTGTTGTTTCAGGGTAGGTGTCTGCCAGAGAAATGTCCGTTAACAAATCATGAGGATTCTCCATTCCTTTGGTAAAGATGCCTAAACTTTTCGCAAAAGGACATCTTGGTTCTTCATCTTCATCTCCTTTATCATTGTCAGCATCATCAGTGGGTCCGGCAGCAGTATTAGTTGAAATTTTAGACAAACTATTAGCTATACTTGGCTGTCGTGCAACATCATCACTACCAGCTGTTTGGCCATCTTCATATTGCATGACAACATTCAATGCTTCTCTTGTGACCGAGCTCAACTGGGAGTCATCTGCTGAAGGTTGAGATACAGGTTCATTGCTGCTGCTATTTACTGATGGATCAAACATGTGATCTGATGCAGGAGGTATGGAGAACAGGACATGATCAATATTGAAAATGTCATCGTCGAAAGCAGTGCTCTGTTTGTTTTTCCATTGTGACATCGGACATTTGGACCCAGGCTTTGTCGCCGTGCCTTTGTGGCCTATGAAACTCATTGCTCCCTCGATTCTCAACAATGCCGCTCCCCTTTCTAACTTTTCAAAAGCATCCATGGTTGTGGGCATGTTGCCGTAAATAAAATCAACAGTAATTTGCAAGATATCAGCAGGGACTTTAGAGAGATACAGCTGGCGTTCTCCCTTTTCTGTGATGATGCTGGTGTCTTTGTGAACTAAAAAAGCATGGAACACTTCACTACTGGCAGCTAAGACAGCAGAATGAGCCATAAACATTTGCCCATCACTCGAAAATATCTCCACATCACACAGGTGCCGAAACTGGCGCATCATGTTCAGCTTCTTCCACATTTCTTTCCAGTAACAGGTGGCGCCACCTGGAGCATTGGTGGTGCTGCCACCTGGGCCCTTGGCCATTGCTTGGGCTGTCATTGCAGTAGCATCTGCAAAACACGAAAAAAGCAAAAAATATAAAATTGTAGGCATGGCATACGATAAAAGTATAGAACTTTACCTAAATGCATAATATACCTTACAATGGCAACCCTACAAGGGTTAGAACATGATGCTAGCACCCTGTAGGGTTTACAAATCAAATTTGAAGCAAATCCAATTACCCAAACAGAAGTTATAGCACTTCACCCATCATGGGGTAATTACCCTTCGACAACCCTAATAAGTGTTAGAACATGATGCTAACACTGTATAGAGTATACAAACTAAATTTGAAGCAAATCCGGTTACCCAAACAGAAGTTATAGCACTTTACCCCATCATGGGTTAATCACCCTCTGACAACCCTAAAAGTGTTAAAACATGATGCTAACACTGTATAGAGTATACAAACCAAATTTGAAGCAAATCCGATCACTCAAACTAGTTAGTTATAGCATTTTAACTTCATAGGTTAATTACCCAAGACAACCATATAAGTTTCAGAACCCCAGGCCTGAATAAACCCCATGTTCTGTGTTCTTCACTCATAGAACTTTCTAAGTAACCATGCTTCCATCAAAATATCATACCCCAGAGTATTTCTTTCATTGAAGAGCTCAATGAAAGATCTAACCAGAATATGCTAACACTACCAACAACGACAACCAACTAAGTGACAACAATAACTCATCTGTTAGACAAACAGATGAGTTTAAAAGTCAGATGACCTTTACATTTTACTGACCTCTACATCTTACTGCCAGTTTATCTGTCTGAGACATTATATTATTATGCAGTCTTATCAGCATGTCACTCATTAGCATGATTAATGAAACCACACCAGCATACTGGATGCAGCAAGAGTTATCATTAGTAAAACAATGGGTTATTCATTACAATTAGTTGATAACTGTGGTTTATGAATGGCTGTAAAGATAACTCCCACGGCAGACAAGGCTAAAAGTCCAAACAAAAAAATATGAAATTGGTGCCTTTAACATGTGTAAAATAGAGAAAACAGTACCTCCATACCACCCGTACGAATAATCATAACTTGGCAACATAGTATAATACGTATTCATGTTTAGATCCTTGATATTGTAATCCCCCTAGTAGAGCTCTGTTTTTCGGAGAGACAGACTTTGAATCAACTCGGCCCTCATCATGCCGATCACTTCCTAGCAAATGCTGCAGACCCCTCATGGTCATGCCACCATGATTTTTTTTCTTTTAATTTTTTTTAAAAGCTTGTTCACGTTTTTGATCCAAATTGTGCGATCAATTATACTATAAACTACACCCACATACAATCAAACAAAACAGAGCACTTCCTGGCCAAAATAATTTAATTGGAACTAATAAGTCATCTGCCACTAATGGACTAAGCATGAAATGACGTAAAAAAAACTGAAAAATATTGTCATAACAATATCAATTATCTATTTGAAGTTTTGAACTGTTAAGTACTCATAACACACTTAAATTTACTAGATGTGTTCTGTGGCTAGTGTTATCTGTAAAAAAACAATACCATGGCAACTTGGTCTGCAATTAATATTGAGTTAAAACTTATGCGAAGGATGTGGAGCTTTCCTTCTCCAATCTAGCATCTACACTATACAATGTTCCAAGCAGGCCCTTTGAGCATGGCACCAAGCCTTGCCCGAGTGTACAGCCTGTATCAGGTTGATTAGGTGCCCTGAATTATAATGACATGCCCATTTCAAATCCCAGCTGGAACACTGCTACATGTCCAAACAAGAAATACTTCCCCACAATTAAGGATTGCCTTCTGTTCCTGAACACTGAATCACTACTATATCTGGCATTCAAGCAGGTTGGTCATGCGTTTGAAGATATGGCTAAGCTATTTAGTAACAGTTATGCTGCAACAAAATAAAAGCCGATATGGGTTTCCATTATTGTTAAAAATATCTAACTGGATAGGCACATTTCGAGATGCACCAAAGGTGAACCACAGGTCTGAACTACTGATCTCACAAATTAAGCTGATAACAATGTGGCATCCTTTTAAAAATTCTTCTGGGTATAATGAGAATTAAAAGACTGCCGAAGTCGGAGGATGGTGAAACCATAAATTTTCATACTTTCTTTATGATATTAAATTTAAAGTTGTAGAAAGACTAAAAGTTCACATTTTGGCCAAGTTTTGTTATTGTTTTTTTCTTCAGTACTAATAACCGACCCTGACCATTGAAACACATGTAAATCCTTACAAAAGATTCTCATTTGTTCATTGTGTAAGACTCAATAGAATTTTATGGATAAATGGCTTGAAATTTCATGAAAATATGACTCGTTTGTCACATTTTTGATGGAATGCCACTTTATTCAAATCATAAACTGGCCTATTTTCAGTAAGAAATTATGAGAATTTGTGGCCTAAACATGCATTACAGATGATTTAAGTTTTTGAAAATGAATATTTAAAAAAGAAATATGAAAAGCTGGTCTGGCCAAGTAAAACTCGCACCAGGGATACCACTTGCATTGTATATGCAATTAGAGTTGGCAAAACTATTGCAGTCACATCACTGTCAATGAAGCCACTACTTAATGGCAATTGAACTTCACAATATGTATACATACGTCCATGGTGTGACAAACTCATGTCATGAACTATCACACTTTCAACTAGTTCAAGGCTTCATTGCCTATGAAAATTAAGCCCTAATACTTGCTGTAGTAAAAGGTTGAGCTCCCTGACACCACTATTACACTGGCACAATGCTGCCACAGACATATGTCACTGTATCAGGCTCAGGAAAAGTTCTGGAACAAGTGACAAACTATTGACTGAAGTTACAGAACCCCATGCCAAAAGCTTAACTTTAAATCAGTGAAGATCAAAAGTTTTTCACACCTAAATAGATCCTTGGTTACTGGCTCTAGAAGACAAACTATTCTTTACTGTCCAAGATTGATTAGAAACATTTATGACCTAAATATTGTAAAATACTTCACCATTTTGTTCCAAAACTTTGGTCAAAGTTAACCGGAAATTCTACAAATTCTTTACAGAAATGTCATGCTGATAGCTGGTCTTCGAACAAATTTCTATTTAAGTTTAGATACAAGATCGGAACAAAAACATGTTATTAATTCATCAGAAACAGTATAATCAGAGACATTTAAATGTCTCTGGTATAATGACGAACAACCAAATTTATAAACTACGCAATTCCATAATATTGTGTTGACCTGCAAAGCAGCTATCAGCTTTAGAGTTTCACTTGTGGTCAAATCGGCTCCAAAACAAACCGGAAACCTTAGACGGGTTGTAAATTATTCCATTTAAGTGAAGCTTAAGTCGCAAGCGACAACAATGCATGATATTATGTTAAAATACCACATACTTAAGAAAGTGACAAACATTACGGTCTTATATATTCCCCGTTAATAGCCGTTAAATTTGGTCTAGTTTTGTTGTACCGTTTGGTATTGTGGACAATTTGACTATTCCTTGCAAAGAAGCCATGTTTTGACGGGATTGACAGTATATTTGGCTGGATTTGGCTCAGAATAGGGAAGGCCTGCACAATCTACTGTTAGCTCAGCGTGTAAAGGTAAATAAATACTGTACATCATGATGACATATGTTTCAATATTTTCCTGACAATGTTGACCATGAAAATTTGAAATGGACTTTTTTGCCCAATCACACTGAATCAGTCTCCAAATTCCAATAGACAAATAATAGTACTCTGCATAGAATAGTCATTTAATTGTATCATTGTTTACAGTACTAGAGAGACCTTGTAGTAAACAGAGCTTCTGCTACATATCTGAATTAACAAATTGTCAAAAATTAATCAGTACACATCAAGACTTCAAGTGTCATAAATTTTTTTTTTTTTAATTGACAAGACCACAGTTTGACCTAGCACTAGTCACTTGTGGCAGGGAAAAAAGGTCTGGTATTAAACGAATGGCAATTCTTCATTACATTGTTCTTTTTCAGCGTGTACAGACTACAGGACCCCCCTTGTTAAGCGCAATGTCATACTCTGTGGACAAACTCCTTGCAGATGCGAGATGTTTGGTAAATCGCCTAAAGGACCATGACACATCGGTTGACAATCTAATTTCCCAAGCTCAAACTCTGAACAAGAGAGTCGATGCGATGAAACAGGTAAACGGAATGATATGTTTGATGAAGTTACCTTCAAGAGAATTAAAAAATATCAATGCCATAATTTTCAGCGACGTCTCGTCGTCAGTGGCTGTGTTGTGGGGCTGAGGTGTCACATGACCCGTGAGAGTCATGTGACCTGTTTTTATGAATCCGGAAATTAGGAATCTACATTCTAGAATGATTTGGTTTTTGAATTTGATTCAACAGCTCTCTAAGTGATTGGTGTGCATCTTCTTCAGTCACAACTAATTATTGCAAAAAAAAACAACATGTAACTCACATATATCTTAAATTATAACATGCACTAATTTGTGTCCCTATATTTGTGTTTCAGTATCAAGAGGATCTCAATGAACTCAATGAGATTGCCAGACATAAGCCCCGATCTTCAGTGATAATGAACCTTTTGCAAGAAAACACTCAGGTAAGGCGACAACGGACAAGTATTCAAGATGATATCTGTGACAGTCAAGACATTTCATTAGGAAATCAGTCATATTGCTATGTGGATTATTTTGAGAATCATCTCTCATTATTCTAAAAATGGAAGAATTGTGTATCTTATGATGAGCTTTAATTTTCATAAACAATGGGCTTAAAATATTTTAATATGTATACATTTGACTATATATAATTTCTGTTAATTAAATTGTATCTTGATTTTTACATAGATAAGAGAATTACAGCAGGAGAATAGAGATCTAAGAATGGCCTTGGAAGAGCACCAGTCTGCTGTTGAGCTAATTATGAGCAAATACAGAGAACAAATTGTAAAACTGCTGTTGGCCAACAAGCTGGACACGCGACAATCAAAAGAACCCATAAAAAGGAATAAGGTTAGTTTTTTTTTGTTCAAAAGAAACACGCAAGAATTTTATTTGAGATGTTGATGAATCCTGTTAAATGTAACATGAAAGGTCTTAATTAAATGATTTTAATGAAGTGATCAGGTAAAATGGAGTGCTGAACTGAAACATTAACAAAATAATGACATTTGAAGTGGCCTTGAATGGTGATTTTGAAAGGCGGTGGTGTTTGAGCAAGGTGTTTCTTTCTGTAGATGGTTGGTTTTATATAGTGACAAGTTATCATTTAATATTGCACACTGTTGGTATAGACATGCTTGTATTTCTTAAAATATTCTGTAAATTCAAATTAATGTTCTGTTGTTGGCAACCCTGCTTTAATGAGGTGATCACGACATTGTGTTGTTCAATTTGCCCCTTTGCGCACTTTGTTTAATATTATTTTAATTTATTGTTTTAGGAACTGGAAGAAAAGATAGAGAAGATAAATGAGATGATATCTGTCATGCAGCAAGCAGTCAGTATTGATGACCGTCAACAAGTGCGTGACCAGCAGTTAATGTCTCAACTGAAGTTGGAGAACAACACTTTACGAGAAGTGTTACACATTGCTGTTTCTCAGGGAGACTTCTATCAAGCTTCCACCAATGAAGTGCTTACTCAGACAGATTCTGATGAAGATCCTTTGGGCATGTTTGACTCTGTGAACCTTGATTCATCTGTTATTACCGTTAAAGAACTGAACATGTCTGCAGGTTCATCCTCATCTGCAGAAAATAGAGACAGTGAGGTGACATCCGAGTCACCAGAAAAGTCTGATTCTAAAGAATCTACCCCAGAATCCGTCAAAGAAAATGAAAATGCAACCACATCAGATTCGCCGAAAAAGCAAGACGAATAATTAATTTGTGAGCAGTTAGAATTTAAGTTTCCTTGTAATCAATATGGAGTCCATTGTAGGTGCATTTCATTAAATGGATCAAATAGTTTGAGGATGAATGTCTATTTTCAATCTGTAAGCATACATTCATCAGTTTATCCTGTCATTCCACAGTATTTATGCATGTTGCACATTTGGTATAATAACACAAAGGTCAGTGCTGTCTTTCAAGAGAATTAGAAGGTTAGGACCAGTTACTCCTGTCAATAATACTTGTGAATGTATGTTTGCTGTGTATGGTGTGTCAAACCAGTGTAATAGATGTGTTAAAGTGAAAGTAGACATTTGTAAACTTTATTGTGCATTGTTATGCTGAATACATCTGAGGCTCTACACAAAATTACAGAGCTGTGTAATGGTCTAATAATTTGATATATAACAATAAATATTGTTTTTGAAAGACAAATATTGCCTGATGTAGAAATTTATACGATTGGCCTGGTTTATCTTTGTTGATGGTAATGTTACGGATTTTAAGTAAAGTGCAAATAGCCATTGGAACTGCCACAGACTCAGCTAGGGATAGACTTGGGAAATATTTGGAAAAATGACATTGAGACATGTATGATATATATATATATATATAAAGCATTTGTCACACCCTTGGTTTGCAAAACTTTGGGAGGGAGGTTGGGCGGCATGTAAGCCCTGTCTCATCAAGGAGAATACATTCTCCTTGGTCTCATGACATCTGCAGTAAAGTTCTGTATAACTGGCTGCTAATTTATTGAGCTCATGTCAGTTTAATGAATTTAATGCACACTTGTATTTTTCACTAAATGGGAAATTACATGTGATATTATAGCTCTTTGATTTTTATTAAAAAATATAATTCTGATAGGACGTCCTCTTGGTATGAGCATAGTTCTATGGTATGAGCACAATAAATTATTTTATCCCTGGAAATCCCAAATAAGGTCCAGTTGCCGTATTTGGCAGCAGGGGAGGGCGCTTTGGAGCGGTCGACCAATAAGAGAGCCGCTTACAAATATGGCTGGCCAGGAAAGTTTTTTGGTCACGTGACTGGAGGCTTTCAAAGGAAGTCCGTCGATCACAACAGCGACAGAGAGCGAGGAAACATGTCTGCAAACATTCGCCAGAGTCTCATGCTCTCCAACGACCAGTTGGAGGATTTAAAAGAAAGATTTGAAACGGTAGGTGTTGTTGAAATCATTGTTTAGCGTCCACGTGCGTTACTTGTGACGTACGACGCGTTTGTGGCGCGGTGTGGATGACAAGTGTGCCGGTAGCCATTTTTCACCGTCACTGCTGTCTCATGAAACGATAACTTCCGCAAAACTATTTTGATGCAATATCGATTACAATCATTACCCGCCCATATTTGTGGTCGTTATTTGGTCTGAGTGTGATTGCTTGGTGCAGATACCACCTCAAATGCAAGTGACAGCTTCTGAATTCCTAAAACAATTGTTTTGACAGTCGAGCTACAAGGAATCATCTCAGTGCTTGGCTGTCACTGCCTGGTAGGCGTGACTCGTTCTGGCAATTTCTGCTTGGTGAATCCCAGCCCCCTCATGAAAGTGTGTCAGCTTATTTAAAACCTGACATCTCGCCAGTTGTTCTTAGTGTTGTACAAGTACCTTGTTCAGAAATATTTCGATACTTCCTTGTCACCAATTTAATTGTGACAGTGTGACAGTGTGACAGCTAGCCTGTCACATGTCACATTGTCAGGCTAATTGTCTCTCAAAAATATGTGTATACATGGTAAACAGAATTCCCCAGAAAACCACAAAAATAATTTCCTGCTTACTCTATAAGTATGTTGAATCGTAGTATCTTGCACAGGTAAATGGTTCAATGTATCGGCAAATATTGTTAACAGTGTTCCAGCTAGGCCATTTGAGCATGGCACCATGTCCGGGGCCCTCTGCACCATGCCCGATTTTGTGAGTGCCATGATGCCCGAAATTATGTGAAGCCCTTTTTTTTTTTTCAACTAGCTGGGCACCCTATATGAGTAATATATTTAAATTGGTGGATTAATGAGCAGTATTAATCAATCCCCATATAAGTCTATTGGATATATAGTATACATGTAATGCATACTTCTAACAAATATTAGTTGTACCTTGTTTTATTAAATTATGTCCTGAGAACTGAAGTGCCTCAATTCAAACTCTTGTAAAAGTGAGCTTGTATATTTTTTTTTATAAGGGCATTTGCAATCAAAATTGCTTGGTCAGGTATGGTTTTAACGTTTTGACTTGCAGCAAAGTAAAGTGCCCTTTAGGAATATTATAGCATATTTGCCATCCGATACTGCTATAGGATGGCAAAGATCTGTGCTTTTGAAGTCTTCGAGGTATCTTAGTTTCTTCGACAGTCAAGTCAATATGATAAGGTGGCTCTCAATGAAGTTGCCAAGTTGCATCTTTGACCCTCTTTAGATGATTGTCATATCTAATCACTTTGCTGTGGCACAAGTGTTTTTCATTAGTATTTGACTATGAAGTATTATATTAGAACTGCCCAGTCATAGTATCACAAATTGGAAGTTATTATTGTCGCATAGTTGTGTGAGATAAAAGTCACAATAATGGAGTTACTGTTTCTGTGACTGATGCACTAGGCCGACCTGGCCTTGTAACTCTGCAGCTGTCTAGTGGTATAGGAATACCAGAGTCCAGTAACTGACCAGTGGTCAGCTATGGCTACATGAGTGCATATGACCATAGCAGACCCAATCAAGATGTGACCATGTTGAACACACGCAAGCATTGGGCCCATCCCTCCTGCAGAATGTCCACCCCAAATGTCAAGTACTGGTCAGTCTGGACCTTTGATACAAACTCTGACCAATTTGACCTCTTCAGGTAAACTGTACAAGCCTATTGGGAACACAACATGACCTGCAATATGTGAGCTCTGCAAATATTAGATTGACCTCAATGCTATGTCCATCCATTGTCCAGTTAGCTTCTGAAACTGTTTGAAGTGACCATGTGTTAGCTGTGTTGACAAAATATTTCGGGTCATGTTATGTTGTGCTGCACATGTGCGTTTGAGTTGTTGTGTGAAACGATATCTGCCCGAACAAGTCTGTTTGAAAACTCTAGTATATTGCCATCTCTAGTAATATTGAAGTTTCGTATTGCAGAGAGGATGGTCTAATTCTTTGCAGTGACTATAGACTCATTAACACACTGGTCAGTTACAGTTACATGTATCATGGTTATAGGTATCAGTTTGTATTAAATTCACCCTTACCACTGTTCGTTGATTATTCTTGTAACTAATTAGATCATTATTACTCTCATGCAATTGGCAAACTTTTTAAGTCAAAAATTGTCATTTCCTAGTAGTTATTTGGTATATCAGCTTTGGGAAGACTGGTAACATTTTGGGAAATCATTAATCCGAAATTGATGAAAACAAATAGAAATGGAAATTTAGATGATGTTATAAACCATGTTTTGAATGGAAAGTCCATAGGTGCGTGTTTTGCATAAGCGTACCTTACATAGTATCCAATTTGTGATATCTTTGTACAAATCAAATGGCAAAGATTTTTGCTTTCATATTAGACTTGCGGTAAGCAAATAGTCCACACAGCTGTTTTCAGATGAAACTGGAGAGTTTGCAAATGTGAAAAATTGATTAGATTGATCTTGCTAAAATATAAACTGTATACTAATTGGTTTGCTAGATTAGGCACATGTCCAAGGTCGTATCAGATCTGTTTTTTTGTGCATATTTAGCTGTGTGATTTAAACTTTGAAGCTGCTTGTGGTTACTTCAAAGTTAATTTACAGCCAAATTTGCATGCAAAAAATAGTTTTTAGATTGATGTGACCAAAATAAACATAACCCTGGTATATTTGTATCTACTCTATTAAAATTGAATGATGTGGATTCAATGAGGTCCATGGATTTGATGGATTTTGAAGTGGTCTATCTTGCACGAACGTTCGATATGACCTTGATTTGGTAACAGGTGCATGTTGTTATATAAGACATCTATCATGAATGTCTGCCTATTATTAGCTTGTTCCACTTCAAAGGAAAGGTATTGCTGTATGGTTAGGTGTTTTAGACCATCATAGCAGCATACCTGTTGATAATAGAACATGTGGAAGTATAGTAGATGTGTTTGTGACTGGCTAGGTCCAGGCTGGACAGTGTCCACTGTGTGACCACTGTGTGTCCACTTAGTCCACTCAGATCATAGCCACTCCCCATTTGATTAGTGTAGCATACGTTAATTGATATTTGTGCTAATGAATTGGTAATTGAGCTCACAAATGTTGGTCAATACGTCAGACTTGTTCTGAATATTGACTCAGAATCGGTTTCTTTTATACTGAACAGAGGCAGAAGTAATGATGAGTTGATATGGCTAGGAATCCACACCTTGTCACACTCATACTTCATGAACATGATGAATGGACCATGCAGTATTTTTTCTTTCCATTTCATGTAATAAGCACTGTATAGTGTATACACATACAAGGAAGGCCCTGCTAAACATGCTAAATTAAAGTGTCATGCAGACATGTACAGACTTGGTTTTAGCATGGATGTATGTCCATGGTTATTTAGGAGTGCCTGGCCCAGGAATCAAACCGGGGCCATCCTCTGAGCATGATGAGCTAAACGTTGCATTCGAGAGATCATCTTACATTCTAAGTCACCAATTTTTCTTAACAAAATGCTTAAGCTGTACCAATATCAGTGTAGATATTGTCCAATTCTTGGAGCAAATGTTTACTGTGTGTAACTGAAACAGCAGAACCTTAGTTACTATGTTAATTGGTTTATAATTGAATTTAATTGAATTGGAATGGCGTCCTGGTACCTGGCTACTGCATCAGTTCTATTATCAGAACTAACGCATGATCAAATTCAGGACGGTTGTTGGACTACTGTTCCGTTTTCCTGTATAATGTGCTGCTTGACTTGAGTCGAGAGATTTTATTTAGTACTTTTTAATGTAAAATTTTTGTACTTTGGTCGTTGTCAGGTGCCTCTTATCATGCCTGGTGAAATATCACCCAATCTTTTTAATTTTTTTAAATTATGAATGGCTGTTTTTATACTAGACAAGTGATAGAGAATAGCTAAAAAAATTACTTTGAGAAAAACTTCATGATATGACCTATTATATAAGTGTTTTGAACAATATCTATTTTATAACTAAACTCTTAAGTTTTTTAAGCCTTTAGACGGCAATAGATATTTTGATGTTCAAGTCCTCCCATTTAGCATTTAAATGTACTTTTTGCATTTGGTGATATTCAGTGCCAAAGTGAACCAGTCAGTGGAACTTGAATGTTTCATTCATAATCATTGCTTTTGCTTTTGATATTCATAAATAACTAAAGCTAAAAGGAGTATATCAAATAGGAACTCATGCTATTCCCCAAGGATAATATTTGAGGTGACTCGCTCAATTATAGCATAAATCTTGGTCTACCAGTATTGCCCTGAGTCATAAATGATTTAGGTGTCATATTTACTGTTCAGTAATTAATCATGTTAATACGGTATGAGTGGAGGTGGTATCAAGACAAGAGAAATTGGATATAATTATATGATCTATGAGTATACAGTGGGACCTGACAATTAAGAAACCTTTGAGAAACAATGGACAACAAAACAGTGAAATGTTCTCAATATTAACAAATGGCCAAATTTTACAGTAGGTATTTTGTTAGAGGACACTTTGTGCCCACCCTTTTTTGGAACTCTTACTATAATCACAATTTCTTGATCTACAGGATTGGTTTTTGGGCCCAGTGAAGTGGTCATTAAATTGAAGTGGTCTTATTATTAAAAATTGGTTAATCCTATTTATGGGTTTCACTGTATGTTTGGTATTTTGATTAATTAGGGTGTGTTCATTTCTTGAGCATTGTTGAATGAACATCTATTTTTTTTCATTTGGCTGAACGCTGAAGCAGCCAAATGGGTTGATGCGTATTTGATGCCATTCCAAATTATGACGTCATTCCCAGGTTGCGCTACCTGGAAACCAGGAAAAGAATAATTTTCCGATTTTATCAGTTCTTTGGCCTTTTATACCTTGGTACTGATTGGATGCCATGAATCTTGCATCATTTGTAAGCCAGAATTTTTCTGCTAATATTTTGCTGTTGGCTGACTATTTTTTAAAAGCCGGATATGGTGTTGGAAATGGGAATAGAATAGAAAATAATTAAAACTGCAATTTTTTTGTCGCATAAATAACAAGGGGGGGGGGGGAAGCAAATGACCTGTTCGTCAATTCGTATGATTTCTTAAACCCACTCCTCCTCCCCCCTCTCAAAAAGAGAAAATTTGTTCAGATGCTGACGTTATTTTCTTGTAGTTATAATATGCACTATAAAAATTATGTAAGAAGTCTCAGCATTTGTTCAGTGACTGAATCACATCAATTAGTTTCATTTTTTTTGTGCTCAGTAAGTCTGTGTACACTGTACATGATATAGAGAGTTAGAAACTCATATCCCATGTATATTGATAATATGACCTGCTGGACTCCTTGACCAATTGACCGACACCAGGTTTTTTCTACACCATCTGCTGTCCAAGACTATGTACGACTTAGCCAGTGACCAGACAGGGCCAGGAGTGAATATAGCAAGTTTTATTTATATGACATGGCCACAGATGGAACTTATGCTATATAAAGTGTTTTGCACGGTCTTAGTTGGTTGAGTGTCTCAAGAAGAGAGGAAGCTTTCTCGCCAGTCGTGTGGGATTTGGTGTTCTAAACTACTTTTCTTCAACTGATAAGTGTGGACTTGATTTTTTGAAAAAGTTTGGATAAACAAGGTGGCTCATTTAAACTGCGATGATGTCAACAATTTCTTTAGAACAGGTAACTTTACAGTATTTGTGTATGGAGTCTGTCATTGAATGAACTTCCACAAGTTTAAATTGGTTAAATGTCTCAATGGTCTGTTTTGAGTCGTGACTTGCATGACTTAAGACTAGCAAAATAGATTTAAATTAACTTTTCCTCAACTGTCCTGTTGACTTGGGGAGGATAGATTTACGATTTATTGAAATCTTGGAGGATTTGTCTTCATTCTCTTGTACACTACATGGAGATAAAACCAATATTTATTTACTAAAAGAGCTCATAGAGATCAAAAGGTGTTTGAAAATTAAAAAAGGAAAAAAAATTGCTACTGGCCTACTAGTATGATTAGTTACTGTGTTGCAAGGAAAGGTAAATTGATTAATTTTACTGATTTCTGACTTTCAATCATGAAAAACTGTCCGTGACATTCATCTTGGTATGTAACATCAGGTCAGTTTACCGACACGTCTGCACAGTCTGTATGGATCATTGAACTGTATCTGGAAAGTTTTCCAATCTTGAGCTTTCTATTGATCATGTGAAACGGTTGATAACTCTTTCTGATGCACAATTTCGTGTCATCGATTATTTTAAACCTACTTACAAATTGATTTAAATCAGCATCTCGCTCAATATTATTGCAGCTGCAGTGGCTGATATGATTGGTAAAGGTGGCGGTCAGTCTTTCGTGTTTCTTCACTGACCATGGTTGGCGTTTACACCCTGTGTGTGTGTGTGATAATGTGTGTGATAGTGTGTTAAGTCATCAACACTATGTAACTTTCATGTAAGTAGTCCTCCTGCCCCCCAGTCCTGTTGCATGTCAGCGTGATCCTTGTGGGAAAAGCATGTCGACAGATGTTTGTATTACCTGAGACAAAATCATTAGCAAACGATAGGAGTTCCACATGTGGTGATGGACTTTTCGTCTCGGTGCACCTCGTGGTCCTCTGCATGTCTTCTCGAGTGTAAATCTTGTGAATATGTGTGACTGAGACAGAAAAAAAGACAGAGACTGAAGAATGATTATGGGTGTGGTGACACTGTGGTCATTATTGTACTTGAAGCAGAAGTGTGCATGGGGAGGGGGTACTACATCATTGAGACTAGTACTAGTGTATGTAGTTTTCATCATGTACTAGTTGTATTTCATTGACCAAATGTCTGCAACATGAATTCCAAGAGTGTTAGGGCTTATAGGTCAGCTTCTTGCAAACACTCCAGTACCTAACTTATTGACCACCATTCAATGAAGACCACAAAATATCCAATCTGTCCTTTCATAACCATTAATAACTTATTGAAATTAAGGCCATATACCTAATTAGGCCACTTGACCATTCATTTAGGTTGGTCTTATTTCATTGCACATGATTGAAGTGCAGGATGGAGTAATTCTTTTCTAGTTTCTGGGATGTGATTAAGAAATTTGTGACCATATATCCACGTTTTGTGTTTTGAGGGATTTGTACCCCCCAATTTTCATTCACATTGCTGCATTTTGAAGGTACATAATGACATTCATCTCTGTAGACTTCGGTATTAATACGGAGCAGGTAGTCTAGTGGTAGAGTGCTTGACTACCAATCCCAAGGGACTGAGTTCGAGTCTCGTCCACTGACTTCTGTTTGTGGCCTTTAGCGAGCCACTTAGTCCTCATTGCTATTGCCCACCCAGCAGAGAGTGGGTACCTGGATTTTCAGCTATATAGAAATGCTTCAGAATGAAGTTCAAAGCCATGGCGCTGATAAGGCGTGGGTACGGCTGTAAGCTCCCAATGGAACTTAGTTTGAGACCAGGGGAGCTGCTGTATACCACTTAATGGGTATAGCAGCCCTAAAAAATAGTACAGTGTACTTTGTTAAAATCCAACCTTCGGGTTGCAATCAATGCCCCATATGCATTATTATTATATTATTGTCATGTCATCTACATATTTATACTGATGAGATATTTTTGACTTTCTTTGCAGCTTTCAGCACAAGGCGATGGGTTTATTAATGTCAGTGACATTGGTGTGGCCTTGAAGACTATTGGGTATGACATTCCTGCTTACAAAGTCCGAGACTTCCAACGGAAGTATGACAGTGTCATCGACAACGATCGCATCAGTTTTGATGTTTTCAAACAGGTATGTGAATAATTGTGTATATTATCATAACAATAGAGAATAACTGGGATACTAAGAAGTTTTTGGTTTCTACAATTCTACTAAAATGAGGACCAAAGTAATTTGTACTTAATCAATGTTAATAGGATTTAATAATTATACTTACGGCCACACTAATACTTATAAATACATTGTGAATGTAGATTGATATAAATGTTATCACTCCATTGGGTGAATGTTATCCTAAATTTTTGCATGGTGTTGAGCCCCTTTGCCATAAATAAAGGTCGTTTTGAAAGTTTTGAAATGTAGTGCAAACATTAATATGCTTGAGGCAACTATGCTATATAGCTAAATAGCACATATGGCTAGATAGCACAGAGCAATTGCCAACACACCACTTGTTTTGTTTCTAAATGATCATATATAATGATGGGCGACATGAATGGTGTATTCTCAAAATAGCCCTTTAGAATAGATTATAGTAAAATCAATCTATATCACATAAAGTTCAGCCCAGACCATTGTTAATAGAGTGCAGCTGGACCAGGCATGACATGATGAGCAAATCATCTCCAATCAATTTTTATTTCACTCTTCAGTGTCAAATTATAGTCCATTAATAACGACCTTGATTGGCTAATTATAGTGGTTCAAAGCCTTTAGTCTGCAGTAACCTTTCTATAATGGATTTAAATTGCTTTATATTGGCTTTACAACACCATTGATGGCCCAATCATAAGCAGAATTCCAAGCATACTTCCATGCTAAAAATGTCATCAAAAATTGACACTAAATCGATGTAGTGACTGAGAGAGAAGTAGAGAGGAAAAAAGTTAATATAAGGAGCTCTATACATGCTATACTATCTATAGTTTCGTTCTACAGCATGTTTGCCATTTCTACGTAAAGTCTACGATGATAGACTTGTAGTGCCATGTTTGTCTTTGGACACATCAATGATGGAAATTGACCTCTTAGATAAATAACACTTTGATGTTATCGCCTACTATCAGATACTATCAAATTTTTCGAGTTCCAGTGGTATTGCTTCATACATAGTTACTAACCTGGTTTCTCCCAGTTAATGGGAGTAGTCTTTCAACCTTGTTCTAGTTGTACATTTATGTCTGAGCTGTAAGCTGTAACAGTATGCAATGTATATTGAGCTAATTACTGTACAATATGTATTATCTTTGTAGTAGGAATATTTAATTATACTAATATCAAAGTCTCTTGATCATGAGTTTGTGTTGAGTGACGAATAGGGCCCATTAAGTAACATGTATAAAACTTCCTATTATGTATAGGGTAATGAATGTAATGTAGTAATTAATGTTATAAGATGTATCAGCTGTGTATACTGCGATGTTACCACACAATTATCATTGATTATGATACTGAGTTATGGTTCATCACTATGCACCTAATACCATACATGTGTACCAACCAACATTGGTAACTGCTCATATTATTTTATGATTATGGTAGATCTGCAAATGATCCTAAATTCAGAAATATATACATAAACATAAAGAAAAATTATGGCCATTCTTGTGACTTAGATTTATTTGACATTACAACTCATACACTTTATCAAAACCTGGAAGAGTTGTCTTTATTGGAATTTCGCCAAAAAATTAGAACATATTTTAGATAATCATAGTCCTCCTCTCCTCTCCAACATCTTCCTAAGTTATCCCAAGATCTATGTGAAGATGGCAGACTTGCTTTAGGAAGATGCCAATTAATTTCCACAAGTTTGTATTAGATCATTTTGCCATGTTAAAGATATGAGATATCATAGTATATACATATTCATCTGAAATACTGAAGTCTAAACATACTTGTCTATTAGTTGGTTACATCGTACCAGCATTTTTTAAATAACTTTATCTAGTTAGCTTGAATATTATTGAAGTAGCTTGACTACCCGTGTATTTGGTTAATATTGCCTGTGTGATAAAAGGCATAAAATATTTGGTATTGCTTGTAAATATTATTGCCTGGGTTGGCTGTTAGTACAGCAGTATTGACAAACATGTGTAAATACCCCTGACAGCATGTTGGATTATCTCTTTATTTAGGTTTGTGCGGAGGTCAAGGACCAATACGACCTGAAGGTTCCGAAATTAGCAGCAAGAAAAGGAGAAATCGAGGTCCATGGCGGAACATCGGAGGTGTCGAGTGAGGGAACGACCCATTCGGTTCGAAAGGAGGAGCAGGTTGCATTTTCAAATTGGATTAATAGGTTTGTAAACTTTTTAATTTATGTGATAGTACATTAATAAGTGCAGTGGGACCCCACAATTAAACACTATAGAAATAGCTTTAGTTTCAGGGGAACTTTTTCACATTGCTATCATACATGGCCAAATGTGCCACGTGCGTTTTCCATGCATGGATAAACGCATGGTTTTCACACCTCATTATAATTAGGCAAAAACCATGCGTTTTCTTTGCATTTATCCATTGTTTCTGCAGCTATCCATATCCAATGGACCATGACAATAACAAAATTTCTTTATTCATAATTTGTAATCATTAAATGAATACAGTGGTCTTTACATAATACCTGATGCCATTTGGTCACCCAAAGACAAGCACTTAGTCTATCTCCTGTAACTACACAATTTATACAACATGCAAAATAGCGTATACCAAACTTAAAACATTAGTGAGGCAGTTCAAAAGACGCCACTATCCTAATTAATTATTTTACAAAACTACGTTAGTGTATACTTTGAAGTAATCACGCTGTTTATCATAAATACTTAGTTTGTTTTGCAAAATCATTTGAATCCCATGTTGTTTCTGTCTCGAGTCTGGTCATGTACTAGCTCCTTCCTGTCATTTGGTAGATTCATTTGTTTTTGTGTTATAGTCCTGGGATAAATCATTGGGAATGATGGCCATGTTTTAGCTTGGACAACACAGAATAACAATACTTTGTGCAAATGGGAATTTGTTACATAGATGAAATTGTTTTAAATTTACTTTGTTTTCATTTGGCGAAGTTTATGTCAGTTGTTGGCATGCATGACTCATTAAAGTCGCTTCTTGTATGTGGTTTGTATCGTAACTGATACATTGCTGTGTAGTACGTTAATGATAATTAAAGTATTTACTAGATTATCAGCTTGGGCATTTTATTTATATTATAGAAACTTTGAGAGCCTATGCTTTTGCATCATAAAGAAACTTGTATTTTATGCATAAAATGATGTAACAGTTCTGATGGCTTAGCCTTCAGCAGTTTCCATACCATTTATCTGTGTTTATTTAAATCTGGCTATTTTCAATTGTAAGAGCGTCTAATGTTTTAATTAAAACCAGATCTAGCCTTACAAACAAAAGCTGAGTGTGGTAATGCTATCTCAAATATCTCAATCACTAATTGATTGTGATTGTGGAAGGCCTTTGTTTAATTGTTAATGATAAATTCCTTGTTTAAATTTTCAGGAATTTAGCAGACGACCCCGACTGCCAACAGTACTTGCCTCTGAATCCTGAAACCAAGGACCTTTACAACAAATGCAAAGATGGCATCCTATTCTGGTGAGTGATAAACGATGTACCATTTAATCCTCTTCTGTAATTGGACCATGTATTGCTCAATTAAGATCATCCATCAATAAAACCAGTAATCTTCAAGTAATGGGAAACTATTATACCAATACTGAATAGGTAGCTCTGCTCAAACTAATGTTAATTGCCAAAGGAATTGAATTGAGGACCAGGTATAGTAGGGACTCATTATTTTATACATGCAAAACTGTATGTGAATTGTGTTATGGAAATTAATAGTAACACAATTTTGATTGCACATAGAGCAGTGTAGGGAGTCCAGTATGATCATGATGATTGGTCACTAGCTTATGAGAAATATGTTCTATCCTGTTCTCTATTGTGCTAGTTACATTAATTTACTTTTGGCAATCATGTTGTGTCTGTGTTGTGTCTACTGATGGTAAATAGTACCTCTAGTAACCCTAACTTCCTATACTTCCTTTATTAGAGAGAACCTTCCAAGGCTTAAACAAGTCAAAGGCTTGCATTCATAGCTCCTAGACTTCCCACAAGTTCCTGATAACCCTTAAACTACACAATTCCAAACAAACTTTGTACTTGACCAGTGGTCAGCTCTGGCTACATGAGTGAATATGACCACTTGTAAATGACTAATGTCAGTACAGTGTATTGTGAAATTGTGTTTGATTGCTGTGCATGTGAATTGTTTTCATTTACAAATAACCTTAATTCAATTTATTCCATTCGCCAATAAATCTGGTCATATCTATTGTTTTGTGTGGGGGGAAAAAACAGTTATTATTAATGCTGAACTAGACTAACAGAGGGCGCTGCAACCAAAGCTGGTCATGAACAATGGGGTGACATCATTATCCTTTGTGATAGATGATGTCATCAAACAGTGTCTGCATCTGTGACCTCTGGTGGTGTTTAGTTCCTTAATTCCAATGATTTCTTTTCTAATTTTTGGTGATGATTTAATTACATATGAATAATTCCTGTATTTATCTATTACAGCAAAATGATAAACAAATCTCAGCCTGGAACAATAGATGAGCGAGCGGTAAACAAGACAAACTTGAGCGTCTACAGAATCCACGAGAACCAGGTGCTGGCTTTGAATTCCGCTCAGGCCATAGGATGCAACATAGTAAACATTGGTGCAGAAGATTTGCATCAGGGAAAACAGCATCTTGTTCTGGGACTGCTGTGGCAAATCATTAGGGTAAGTTGAAATTGTTTATTTATATTGAGAGATAGATGGGTAGATATTTAGTATTTCGGATTTAAAGAATAAATATAAGACTCGTCAATCTGTTATTCTGTCAGTAAGTCTGTCTTTTATGGAGTTAAGAAACTCCATGATTGACTGATTTTAGCATGAAGAATATGGACATCACTTGATTGGATCCAATTACTAATTAGCCATATGAGTTGAGGGTCATAATGATCGAAGTCTATATATGTAGTGCCACAGATTAGTACATGCATGATGATACCCGGAGTGTTGGGTATCGAAAAGGAATATATATATGCACTCTGTAAAGTTTAAAATGATTTTGATTTATGTTACATTTATGTTACATTTATGTTACATGGTACAGATCGGTTTTGCTGGAAATCGAGTTTTTTTATATATTTTTTATTTATTGATGAAAATACAAATCGAGTTCATGCCTCCTATAAGTTCTGGTCAGTTACTTAACCTAATTTCAGGGGGTTTTTTTTTTCACTCTTATTGCCAAGTTTGTCAGATCGTTGAAATTTATTTATACAACATAAAGACACTAAAATGTGTTGGTGTTGATAGCATTCGATAATATGATGAAATGGCAAATTGTAATTTAGAAAAGTTAATTCATTGATAAAAATCTGTCCTGACTGTATTTTAATAGAATTAGTGATCCCTGGAATATCCTTGAAAATGATAAGTTGGTAATTGTATGTTAAATGTTAAATGAAATATCTGATCTAATATGTTAGACTGTTAGTTATCATAGTTAAGTATTACTGTATTCGCGAAATGATCTTTAGGGAATTAGATGATGAATAATGCTTCCTTGTATTAAAATTGTTCGGTTACATTATACACCGTATTAGTACCTCATGTACAGACCTGAACTTTGACCTATCAATTAGCCATATTATTGGTTAATTTGTAGGTGCAAGTCATACTAATATTCGTAAATGATGAGATAGAAGAATTGGGGCTCTGGAGTTTTATTAAATCACTGGGGTTAAGTTTCATTTATTGTAACGAATAATCCAAATGAAGAATATACTAGCATGTAATATATGATTTGAAATATTAATCCCCCCCTCCCATTTCACATAATTTGTAAATTAAACTGTATATCATAAGGCATACTATGCTGCAAAATTTCATGACAGTGATGATGCTTATATTGTGTGTAAGAATTATGAATCATGTAGGAATTTTATGATACACTACTGATGGGCATAACATGTGAGAAAAGCTCAAAATAACACCAGGAAACATTTTGCTGGAAACAGTCCCAATTTAAAGTATTACAAGGTTTTTTTTTGCCGTGATTTTGTGGTCGATGAGGTGTCCTGTTGTGAGTCAGAGGCCAATAGTTGATGCCATTTATAGCATTTCGTAAACATGATGAAGTCAATTAATTAGGCGCTTATTACTGGTGAATGTAATCTTATATAAGAGTCAAAATATTTAACATAAATTTGAAGAAAAAAAAGCATTAGTGTAAAATATGTGAAAGAATCGTAATTGGCACAGCATCAATTAATACACTACTCTGTTCATATCAATAATGTAAAGTTTATGTATATTTAGTAGGACAGCTGCTGTGTATTTATCATGAACAACAGGAATTTAAATGGGTATACTAAACATCTTTGAGCTGGATGAAAATAGTTTTCTGCTTTACAAGTAAAAATCGTCCTCAACTTCCTGAAAAGGCCTTACAGTGTACTGTACATCTATGACCTAGTTTCTCATCCAATGGCATATTTATATTTTTAGTAGGTTAACATGGGGAGGGTTTTTGAGACCTAGTTTGGCAACTGTTGTAAAAGACCATTGAACTTGAGCATGGATTGTGTATTAAATAATTGTAAGGTCATTATATCAATACATGTACAGAGATATATTTTTTAAATACATTGAGCTGTTGAGATAGTTTTTTAATTTTCGGATCTCTATAATACCTTTCTTAAACAGTCAGGAAGCTTTGAAGTGCTCTGTTGAATAACGATATCATGCTGCTCTCAGCCATGAATTAATATTCATAAAGTTTTTGTTCTTCCATACAATTCCTTATATGGTCATGTTAGAACAGTTCTAGTGCTTTAAGCTATTTATAGACTGATATTACATATCTTTGGATCAAGTCTTCTTTGATACTGATAGTGATTGATGATAAAAAGGTGATAGATCATTGTTCTTCTTTGATAACAAAGTACAATAAGAATCTACAGGTAGTAGGAAGCTATCAAATGAAGTGAAAAAAGTACAATGTATGGTGTAGTTTCTAATTTATATGATACAACATATACACTGTTAAGCAGAGTTGAAAAAAAAATACAATAATGTACTTAAAACTAATATTTTTGATTTCTCTGATAAATAAAATATTTGAGCCATGCCTTTAGTTTAAGCAGACCAATTCAGAGTTAGTTAAACGGAAAATAAATTTTGTATTTCATTATCTGGTTGAGTCACGATATGAAAATCTTTATTGACTGGTCCAACAAAAAAAACAAATATCGCAATACATGTATGGATAGCGTTCATATTTTTGTGGAGTCTCAAGTGGTATCAGTCATTTTATAGTATCGAGGTTAGATAATTGTGCTTATAATGAAAAATAAAGAAGTTGGTATACATGGTATATGTTAAATAGGCACACAAAGGTCATATTTTGTTCAGTGGAGCATGTGTGATTTATTGAGCTGTGCTGTGCTGTGTATAAATCCAGCTGTAGTTAGATTGCTGCTAGGCATTCGACAAAGTAGGACAGTCTTAAGTGGGGATCCAAATGTCACAACGATGTCAAAGGCTTTCTGTGGGTCCATGTAGAGTGTGTCAGTGAATATGGGTTAGGGATCAGTGTTTTGCTTGTCAAATACTATTTATTTCAATAGGCTCTAGACTGCCTTGAGTTTTATGTTGCTCTTTTAAACATACTCTTAGCATTTAGCGATGAAATTCTTTTTGACTTAGTACTTTCATATTTGTGAATTATTCCGTGTCTTTCCAACGTGATAACAGGTTATGGCAGTTTGAAAGGAAAGCATTAAAAAGTTAAGTAGTTTTTCAGCCACTTTCATGTGTATTGAGGAAATGTAGGCTTGTGACGTTGTGTGTAGTTTCTGTAGTAAACCCTGAGCAGTCTTTCCTTGTACTTTGGATCAGTGTATCTTAAAAACTGTGTCCTACTGTCGCAATTTTGTCAAATTGAATTTGTGAATGCCAGCCACACGCAATAGAATTCCCTTGAAATTTCTAAATTTTCAGGGCATCTAAATCTGTCTGTGCATCATGTGTACATTGTAAATTTTTCATTGAAAAAAGGGGTTTTCTGGTGTGTCCTAATTATATTAGTTTTGTGTGTATTGTATATCGATCTGTGGCTCTGGCCATCGTACAATGAACTTCATTTTACGTTTCCCGTCTTCTGTTTGTATGTAGTGATGATTTAAGCAAGGAAAAGGGAAATTGTTGATGTTTACTTAGGCACAAATGAGTTTGATGAATCTACGTTGAAAAATATCATTTCCGTTTGTTGAATTTTGTTATTTCGAGAGCGAGGTCGTAGCTTTTATTGTTGTCCTCTAAGGCTTTGATGGTTTGGATGCCATTCAGCATTTCAGATTTCTGTATTTTGAGCAGTATTGCTCCTGATCTGCCTACTAATCTGGGGGTTTTGATATGCGCTTTCCATATGCATTGTGCAAACACAATGAATTATAAATGAGCAAGGAGATACGATCCGCGCATGGCTCTTGCAAAAACATCCAGTATCTCCCAGGGTGGTGATGAATACAATGATCGCCATTGATAATTCAGTAAATTCACAGTCATACAAATATCAATTATGTTGCTGAATGCTCAATTCATCTGGGATGTTGCGCCAGACTAGTGGATAGTTATGATATTATGGTTTGTTCAAAATTGTTCCTTACTTTTTTGCTCATTTGAAATAAGTCAGTAATAGTTATGATTCACTTACTGTTTCAGTACAGGCCTTACAACATCCAACCTAAAAAAATAATAATATATCTGTAATTTAGATATTAAAGAAACTTATTTTATGAAGTAGGAGGAAAGGTAGGAATAAAGAATATATCTGCGATTACATGAAGAGTTAAGACTCCCAACTTGTGAGTGATTAACATGATGACGCTTTCAGCCAAATAAAACCTTGAAAGATATGCTATGACTGAGCAGGCCCATGCCTTTTTTGCAAACCCCTGCCTGCCCAGGGTAAGCATTCAAGTTTAGTGATGATTCCATTTTATGCCCTTGGCTTATTGTATGCTATAGCAGCCTGGGTGTAACCCATCCACACTCTAGTTTTTCGCAAATGGTTTAGTACTAAGATCTAGACTGTATAGCTCTGTACAAATACTTCTATATGTACTGATATGTCTAAATTAGCCTTATATTAGTTAATCATGTGTGACAGTCCATCGATACTTGGTCATCCTATAGTGTGATCACGAACCAAAATTTTTCTGCAACTCATTGACTGGAAGTCTACTTTTATGGTATCTTATCAGTGTGGCTATCTATCAGCTCTGCTACTTGCTTCATTTTGCTAGATATCTGATGATTTATGGTACACTTATCATCCCCTCTGTTAGTATTCAGTCTAGGAACTATTTCCAAGATACAAGTCTAGTGTTAAGGTGTATAGTCGCATTGAAGTGCATGTATTGATCCAAATATTGAAACATGAACAAATATGATATAGAAAGGCTGTAAATCAAAATTCTTGTGAATTTTTGCTTATTTTTAAAACTTACCACTCACTTTTCAATGATAATTGTGGTTCAGTTATGAATATTGTCTAGTAGTTCCTGACTCGGAATTGGTGAATGTCATTAGTTAATTTTATGAGCGAAATTTCTGCTTCAGGCCAGGAAGTATGTAAATGTTATAAAGTACTTCGTAATTCTTATTAGAATGTATGTATGTTGATCATAATTCATGATACTAGTGCCTTTGCTTGGAATATCTGTACAACCCAGGGAACAGGATTATATATAAAATGATATTGCGCATTTATCCCAAAGTAGGAAGTGCAAATTACAATGTACAATGTGAATCCTGGATCATTTGGATATTTTAAACCAATGGTCGGAATTAGGTACTTTGTTGAATATTTTCATTTCATGTCGTTTTAACATAATATAATGCCAATTCCATAGTAAGTATTCAATTGATAAATCAAGGATGTAATTTGGAAAAGGCAGTTGTTCAATGATTGATTTAAATACCTTATTGTTTCATGTTCACTCTGTAGTCTGTTATGTTACTCGGGCTTAAAATCTGCGATTTACTATACAATGTATAGATATATTAAATCATTAGTATCCCCCTGGGCATTCTAATCCTGTTCCCAAATTGACCAACTTTCATTTAAGACTGGGTCTGTTAATCGAAATACTACAGTAAAATTGCTTGCAATTAGAGTACATTCTTGGTAGTGCATTCTTATGCAGTTTTTCTCAAAGGAGAATATCCGACCCGAGAAGTGACCTAGGAGCTATAACCCAGGAAGCTTAATTGAATTTTATCCGTTACACTACGAAAAGGTTAGAGTTGCTCCATGGTGCATTAGCATGATTAGGACACCCCAGTTGCACCAGTACGCTTAGAATTTATTCCTACTACACCGAATGATCAATTTCATAGTAGATAAAGTAACATTGTAATCTATAATTGGTCAAGTAGTTCTCATGTGTGAGGAGGTTAAGATATTATGTAAAACATTACAGTTATCAACTTCTTGTTTATCTTCATGACCATCTTTGCCTTCATTGAAAATTGGCATTTTTAGGAGAGCCTGTTTGCTTAATCAATGATGTCCTATTTGCCGAAAGAAATGGCTAATCATCACATTTTTTTTCATATTCGTAACTGGTAAAAAGAACTTGTCCTTAATTGTAATACATACATTTGCACCACAGTATTAACTTTCTTAATTAACAACAAAACTATATTTACAAAGTGGTGATGCTGAAACATTGCTTCTATTACGTTTAGGTCTAATAATTAAGTTAATAATAATTTATACCATTTTGTTACATTCACTCCTTAGTTTCAATGTACATGTTTATCTTAGATAGATTATTTATCATTGTTTTATGGTGTTTCTTCCATGACTATTATCAAGATTATATTGCCCAGTAATTGTTACCATAAGACTGTAATGTTATACCATGTTTCCTTATGACCTTGGATGGACCTTCAGTTGTTTGGACCTGCTTCTATAAATGAATCCAGATGTCCTTGTTCCTCAACTTCCTTTGATAGGTCATTTCCTTTGAAGCACTTTTAAAAGTCTTAAGTGGTTTGAAACCTTAAACCTCCTCAATCTGTCACTTTTTATGCCAGTCTTTTCACCAGTGGAGCCCTTATGAACTGCAGTTGAACCCAGCATAATTTTGGATCACCCTAAAATCTCAGGAGGGGTCGTACCATAGAGGTGCTCTTAATTTTGGAGTGTTTCGCACTCTGATCACAGGTTTGGGATCCAGAGAAGTTGTTGTAAATCGAGGTGATCATATTATGAGTGGTCTTAATTTTAGTTTGTCTCAATTGTGGGATTTCCCCTGTAGTTTCCTACAAGTTTTGTTTACCTTATATGCAGAGCTTGTTTAGCATTGTTGAGTCTTATGTCCAATTTAATGCTTAAGTGTCTATGGACAACTGAATTGGGTATTCACTATATAACTAGTTAATTTATTTGCTTATTAAATTTGGTTATTGTAATAAAGCTTTCTTTTCTCACACTTTCTTTTCTCACCTAAATATAATATTAAAGTGTCTTATTTAAGTTTAATAAGACCAATACCAGCCTACAAAATAACACTCACTGTGTACATGTGTGTATGTTGAGCGCTCGTTGTGACATAACTATATTGATAACTAGATTGATTATGGTCCATTGAAGACCTTTTGCTGTGGTGTTATATCTGAAACCTTTATTTGCAAAATATATAATTTAGTTATTATGACTGCTGAGAATTAATAAAATGTTGAGTTTATTAATGCTGTGCATTTCCATAATAATTCTCCTCTGGTTCTTACACTTGGTTCACATACATATGAGGGTTCGCTTGTTGTTGTATGGATACACCTATATTTATTGTGAGACAATAATTGTATATGAGCTCATTATATCAAATTCAATATTTTAGCACTAACATCTTGTGAAATTGAGTGCAAAGTAGATAGGATCGATGTAGCTAGTGTAGTGTCAAAAGCTTTAGACACAAATTTTGAGGAAAGTGTCAGTGTTTGCAGTTAGTGTACAGAGTGTGCCCTACTCAAAGAGTACAGCTTGGCCAATGTTTGACTCCTGTGTAAGAATATGGATCAGTTAATTGATTCATTTATCGTACACAAGGGTTCTGTGAGAAGGATAGCTTAACCCCTTAAAGTTGTTTCATTACTGGATGCACTTAATCGCTGGCAAATGGGGTACAGATGCTGAAGTATTGATCGAACACTTCGAGCAGATCCTGATAAATGCAAAATTATTTTCGCTCGGCTCGACCAAGAATTTTACCTGGAGGTATTGATTAGTTCAGCATCAATATCCCACGAATGATCATGCTCAATCACTGACAAGGTAATTTCAATCATTCAAGGCTGCCTTTTAGCGTCAGTCATCCCAAATTTAAATACTGGTCGGCAACCAAAAAAGAAGAAAAAGGAGCTTTTTGGAACTTTTCAAAAGTAAAAAGTGAGCAAAAATTGTTTGTTTAGGCCACTAGGATACTGTTTACATTGATATCAGTGTATGAAATACTGTACACGGACTCAGATAAATTGACACTAAATTTCACACGACAAGCCCTGATGGTTTACTTGTTTGAAATAGGGTTTGGTTTAGTTTTAATGCTGTTTCACAAAACTGCTGTTTACATGTATTTATCAACCCCGCTACTAGCCATAGTGATCCCTAATAGTCAATTAAAATAATTTTTACGATCATAATAGTCCATTCAGATACTTATCTTGACACTACAATGAGCAGCAGGTGTTTCTACAATAAGTATGAGTCATTGAATTACCCAGCTATTATTGTGTGTAAATATGACCTGTTAAGTTTGGATGGTTGTACGATTGGTCCTTCCTAGTTTTGCTGTAAAATTTACTCTCAAAAGTGATAAATTTTAGCGCCAATTGAATTTCCAACATCATTCAGATACCAATAGACATTTGTATTGGTGTGTTATGAGCCTCCCTTCCTGAATCGCTTTTGTAAAATAAACTTAAAAATGTAAAATTTTGTGTTATACTTCTCGGTTTCTGTTTGCCAAAATATAGAAAAGAAAAAGAAAAGAAAAAACAGAAAGCAAACTACCTGGTTTTTCGTTTTTCAAAGCCATTGCAGTAAAACTGTGTCATGTGTTAAAAACTAAACTCATGTTTTGGCCACAAAAAGCTGAAATTCCATGTTATTTTAATATATTGTAGATCCAAAACTTCGAAAAGTGTATACTGACCATTTACTACGGCTATAGGTCTATTGGTTATGTATGTTTTGGATGTTTCTTGGGCTTTGCAAATGATTAGTCCTCAATAAACGGCATGTATATTGCTTTCCATTAATGCAAACGAGTATTTTCAATTATCAGATTTGCTAAAAGCAAAGCTGTTTGTGTCTGTGGCAGCGTGTCCTTCCTCTAATGGAAGATCATCTTCTAAGACTAAAGATTCTCATATTTGGCTGTAGATGGTTCTGTGCAGCCTACTCAGTCCATCGACAGCATAATCTTGAAAGATATTTCCAATTATTTTCAATCAGTGTAGTTAAAATTACATTAACTGGATGTAGCGGTAGTTCAAAGTGTCGTATCATAGGCAGATTATCCACCTTTGGTCATATCTATTGCTATCGTCTCTCTAAGCTTTAGTTAGGCTTCGAAGTGATGTTATTGATGTAGTGTATGATCTGAATTTGATATCAACAATTCGGGAAACTTGGCTACTTAGGATGTACTACAAGATCATTCATTTGTGGAGAAACTTGTTATTTAATCAATGTCACGATGACTCGATCACAAAATGTTCATCTTAGCTGATGTCACTGAAGTAGAGTCATAATTATCATTGATTATTTTATGGTGCTGTGTAATTTCCCCGATGTATCATAAAGTTTTATTGTTCATTAAAATCTTAGAATGAATATTTACAAACTGTATCGAAGGATTATTCATTTGTTTGAAGTTTAGCTTGAATTATTTTTTGTGTAGATAGATAAGATAGATTAGATATACTGAGCTGGCTAGATAGATAGATAGATAGATGGATAGATAGATAGGAATTGAATTTATTGATTTATTGATTTATTGTTAGGCATGAATGAAAAATAGTTGCAGTGAATTAGGCATTTAATAAATGGATTGTTCTTGGCAAAATGTTTAATTGTGTTGTTCATATTTCTGTAATTTCAGATTGGTCTGCTGAGTGACATCAACTTACATGAGCATCCAGGTCTCGTTCAGTTGCTTGGTGAAGATGAGACTTTGGAAGATTTCAGAAAATTGTCTCCGGAGCAAGTTCTTATCAGATGGGTCAATTTCCATCTCCAGAGGTATGCAGACTTTACACAGTTGTATTCTAATTTTATTTTAATGTGTTTGTTTTTTTGTTATTTCTACTGTGCAAGTGGGAACACAACCAAAATATAATTTATAACCAAGCCATCTTTTAACAAAAAAAATTTTGGTTTCCCAACCACTTGTATATTAGTACAATTGTTTGAGCAGTTTAGTAAGTTGTACAAAATGTCAAAATACTGTATGAATTATCAATGTTTTGAATCCTAGTGACCCCTACACATATGTTGAATAATTTGAATTTGTATATTCCTAATTGTTATATTTGTTCAAGGTCAAACCCTCATTAGTGTCATTATATTCATAACATACCTTTCGTATATGTCATCATTGATAAAGAGCACTGTTTATATTTTTGTTTTGTTATTTAAAATAGTATAGAAAATATTTTATGAAACTTTAATCCCTGTAGGTGGCCCCATGATAGCGGAGGGATACCTTCTTAGTGGGGTCTCCTCACATTATGTACAAAATGTTTTGAAAATTAAATTTATAATAAATGTTTTATGAATGTGAAATAAAATGAATTAATCTGACTAAAAAGGTTTATGACTGCGGATTGAATAGATAACTTCCTTCAACATATTGTTAAGTTAAAAGATATATTGAAAAAGTTACAGAAATTTGCATATTGAAAGGGTACCTGATGTGACACAATACTAAGTTCGAAAATCAAAATATCATTTTAATTAATTTTGGCAGATCAAACTGTGGCAGACAGATCTCCAACTTCCAGGGAGACATCAAGGATTCTGTGTCTTACATTCATCTACTGCATCAGATCGCACCCAGAGACTCTGGGGTTAACACTACAGCTGAACATGTAAGTTTGAAGCTAAAATTTTATGCTGATTAATACAAAGATAACGTCTTTGCTAATGACTTCTTTTTATAAACCATCTTCTTCAGGCCTAACTTAACTTGCTTAAATTATTTGGTGTGATGAACCTGTAAAAAGTAAAAATATATTACGATGAAAACTTCTGGTTCATTGCATTTATATGTGTAGAAATTTTCCCAAAAATTACAGTGTATGTCCAAACTGATATTAGGACTGATCCTGGAAAATCACAAATTGCAATCTGATTTTGTAATGAGGTTAAGGACTGACAATTATTGATGGTGATAAGTTGGTAATTAGGGGCTTATCACATCTACATGTAATAATCACAAGGAAATTACAGTACCTAGAATTTCGAATTTTAAATTGAGGGCTGTGAATATATTATCATTCTCTGTCAAATTTATTGAAGTCATGTGGCCGTAGGTCGTTTAACCTTTTTGATGCCTTATTTTTTGTTTTTAGGAAATGGATGAGCTTAAACGTGCAGAGCGCATGTTGCAAGAGGCAGACAAAATCGGTTGCCGAGCTTTCGTATCGCCAAAAGATGTGGTCAGTGGAAATTACAAACTGAACTTGGCGTACGTTGCCAATTTGTTCAACATGTATCCTGCTCTGGAAGAGCCTGAAGATTTCAACATAGCAGAAGTTGTGGAAGAGTCTCGGGAAGAAAAAAGTAAGTTTTGTGGAATGTACGTTATGTAACTTATTTTTGTAGTGCGTTGTACTATCCAGTTGGTGGCAGTGCATACCTGCTTTCACCAGTGCCCTCTGGTGTTAATTAGGTAGCTCTGTGCTACAGTGTGTACTGATCATTTGATTATATGATAAATCCGTAAAAGTGTTGGTAACTCTGAATAAGTCGCAATCTAAATCATAATTTAGCATCTTGAAAACTTTGTTTCTTTAGTGCCTATAAATATTAATCTGCATATGGAGGTGTTGCTAAGTTGTTTGTGCATTGTATTGTCAGAAGAAATTTAGAGAATGGGATTACAGGTTCTTAACCTGTAGTGTATACATCCATAACAATTTCCTGTCTGTTCACATTATATGGTCGACTTTTTTATTTTCTACAGCATACAGAAATTGGATGAACAGTTTGGGAGTGTCTCCCTACGTCAATCATCTTTACAATGACTTATCAGATGGCTTGATCATCTTCCAACTTTATGACATCATCAAGCCTGGAGTTGTGGACTGGAAGCGAGTTGTAGAAAGATTCAACAAGATGAGAATGTTGATGGAAAAAATTGGTATGCATTATTTTTGCAACTAAGAATACATGTATTCCAAATATGATAATTAGTACTTTATAGTATTGCATTGTTGGTAGACTGGGTCTATTGTGCATAACTTAAGAAATATGAGCAGTTGATTCTTTTGTGGTTAAGATGTTCACACCAGGTGGCAGTATGGTCATTGTTACGACTCATGCTACCACCTGGAGGAATAAATTGGAAAGAAGATGTGATTGGCATTTTACACATAAAAAAATTTGTTAAAAGTTGATTGCCAAATTTAATAGACCTACCATGGCCTCCTGTTTTTGATAATTAGTTAATAGTAATCCTTTTGACTTTCCAGGAAACTGCAATTATGCCGTTGAGCTTGGAAAAGAGGTCAAATTTTCTTTGGTTGGTATTGATGGCAAGGACATTTATGATGGCAACCCCACACTGACACTTGGTAAATATTCCTTAATAGTTTTAACATGAAAAGTATGGATCGCTGAATTATTATTATTGAGGGCTTTGTTGTATTGACAATTCATGTACTTTTTTGTCATCTTGCAGCTTTGGTATGGCAGTTGATGAAAGCTTACACACTCAGCATCTTGACAAACTTGACAGGTGCCAATCATCCTATTGTAGACAAGGAAATCATTGCATGGGTGAATGACAAGGTAACAGACTTAATAATTATTTTATAATATTTTAGAGCGCAACATTGTAGAGTCAAGTTACAGTTATAAATAAAATATTATTAAAATAAGATGTTTTGACATGACTATGAAGCTAATATTGAACTTACAGAAGAATATGAAACTGATGCTGAACTTACTTTTTTTTCTAGTTGAAGGCAGGCCAAAAGAAGAGCTCCATATCAAGTTTCAATGATCAGAGCATTTCAAACGGCAAGGTCGTGGTTGATTTAATTGATGCGATTCGCCCTGGCAAGGTCAATTATGAAGTTTTGAAAGATGGCACAAGTGAACAGGTATGATCAATGTTATATCATGAATTGAATGATGCTTACTAATTAAAAGTACATGGTCTGTGTTCTTACAGAGAGATATTAAATAAATTGGTAAATTTGTTGTCTTTTTTCAAATGCTAATTGTTTAAATTTTCATACCATAATATACTATGATTATTGCAATGAAACAAATACAGGGTAACAGGTTAAGATTATATCATTCATATAATTTTGCAACTGCAAATACCTAGTAAGCCTAGTTATCATGCTACCAATGAGATCAGTGATAGGGGGTGAAAAAGTACCACAATAGGCCACTGCTACCATAGCAGATAAGTATTGTTTGATGACGTCATCTATTCTGTGACGTCATCCATGTAACTGTGTAGTGACGACATCTTATTGTCTTTTTAATCTGCTACCGCGGTAGCATCCCCTGTAGGCTTTGTTACTTTTTCTCCCCATAGCGGTAATGACAGGTGGTATAATTTACAGTAATAGTCAAAATAGTATTGATTTCTTGGTACTGTGTGGTAAGGGGAAAATATAACAATGACAGAATATTTCTTTATGATGAAAGAAATATAATTATGTATAATGTTTTATATTGATTGTATGGATTGTCTTTTTAGGAGAAGATAGACAATGCAAAATATGCCATCTCATTGGCAAGAAAAGTTGGAGCACGCGTCTACGCCTTACCGGAAGACATTGTGGAAGTTAAACCAAAAATGGTGATGACAGTTTTCGCCTGCCTAATGACCCTTGACTATCAACCCAAACAGGTGCAAACATCTCCTTAATGAATTAAACCAGGTCGGAAATAATTTGATTGTACAGCTTCCATATGATTGTAGTCTGGAAACTTCAGGTGCCCCGGGGCTCCTTGCTGAGACGTTAACATGTTATACCGCATGATGAGCTTTATAGAACATATTGTGATGCGAGTAGCATTTGATATCAATTTATGCTAAACCTGTATAATACCAGTGATTTATTGTATCAAACATATTAGCTGTAATCATTTTTGTATCACATAAGCTTATCATTTCATATAGCAATATGAAATTCTCATGATATGGTTATACATTCATTCATTCATAATAGTTTTGTTATTTTACGGTGGCTTAGGTATGTTACGATGTATGTAAGTTGATTTAATCGGTACTTAAATGTTGAAAGACTCGCTAGATTGTAGGGTCATTTTATTTGCTTATATGCAATATTGTTGATAATTATTTCAAGTTGGCTCGAATATTATATCATTACTAAAGGCCATTTGTGGAAGATATTGAAAATATTTCCATATTATCATCCATATCAATAAATTCATTCCTGGTTATGAAAATAATCACATGTAACTCTGGGTTTAACATTCCAAAAGTGATGTGCATTCCTGAAAATAAAATAATTTGTATTTTGATTGTTACACTTGAATTATGTTTGCATAATATGAAGTGTGCAAAAGAAGGGAAGCTCCTTGAATGCAAGATATTTCTTTACAAAAGAGTTTTACTTTGTTAACAGTTTTAATTTTGATGTTGTTTAAAGGTGAATGACAGAAAATTTACATTTATTTATTATTTCTCCAAATGGAAGGAATATTTGCCTCACATGGAAGAATTCAATACAGCAAAATGTATTATTCGGTGTTCCAAATTGAAATTGGAAGAATTTGTTATGCTTATTATGTTTTCACATACTAATTAAGTGACTTCTTTTCAATTAAAGATACAACAGTTATTTATGTTTCTTGCCAAGATAATAATCTGGTCTAATTCTGCCTTTTGCCAATATTTGGTAAAAATATGGTCATAATAATTAAAAGAAAATTTACATGCCTCTCAAATGAATAACAAATTTACCTTGCACTCTCTTTAATAGTAAGTAATTTCTCTGCAGCATTATAAATCTAGGTCTAGTTACTTCAGGATAGCTTCATGGTAAAGTGCATTATTTGAATGCGTTGCATTTAGTTGAGTGTTGATGTCTTGCAATTTTTAGTCAAAAGTTTGGTTATAAGACATAAAGCAATACTTAATATAATTGGGATTTTTTTTTTTTTGCGTATTTAGTTCAGCCCGAGTTACGGCGCTACCAGCTGGGTTTATATTTTCATGTCATATTTGAAGCCTGACTAGAAAAGTGAATTTGCAAAGATTTACAACATATTGAACGTACCTAATTTAAATGAATGCATTGAATATTTTCAGGATTTAGTTCAAATAATTTTTTGAGTCATGCGCAAAAAAGTTGGACTACTGAATGAAAAAATTGATGTCGAGGTTGATGAGGGCAACTTTCTGGTTGTTACCTAAAGTAGTAGAAAAAACACTTCACTAACTTCACGTACAAACTTAAAAACGTTTTTGCGTCTTGTGTATAATAATCTGCTACTTTGCTCTGTTGGAGTAAAAATTTTGTTGATACTTTTCATTAAATCAGTTGTATTAACTGATGATTTTGTTGATGAATATTATGTTATTGAGATTTGTTTGCACTGGGATACGTTTGAAACCTTTTGGTTAAATTATCAGTAATTGCAATATCATCATATTAATCATGAGAAAATGTTTATGCATACCCTTCAGTTATTCACAATACATATTAAGTAAATTTACCGCTGTTTCACTGGCTATAAGGCTGTTCTTACATTTGCTTTTTATATCATGTAATTACATAGCCATCCTCTGGTAAATGAATATTGTCGTTGTTAATTTGTATTTGCAGCCATAACATAGATTGACAAGTTGCTACATTGTATCTGTATGATAATTGTGTCCTATTAAAAGAAAAAATCTCTCCACTGAATATCTGCGTTTTGTTTTTGTTTGCTGCTTCATTGAATTTAACGTGTGCAGTATAGTAGTTCAGCTGCTGCTTCAGCACCGAGCAAAATCGGTCTATTTATTTTAGTATAGGACTCCATATTATTTTCAAACAGCTGTGGGTATAGGTTAGTAAATAAGCAGTTTTGTTTACATAATATCTGACTCCTCATTACATCTGCCTCCTGCTTCAGCTGGTTACTAAGCATTGTAAGCACGCATTTTAGCACAACATATTTCATATTACATAAAAGTTCTTTTCACAGGAAACTTTAGTTGCTTGGGAGAAACTTTCAAGACCAAATTTACAAAATTTAAGACCAGGACAGACTAAATGAATACATTCTTTGCATGACTTTGTTTCATTCCCAGCAGAAGGATGACCATGTGAAATGGTCAAAAGTTTCTCCTAAGCAATGTAATTCCCCGAAGCAATGTAAGTTTCCTGTGAAAAGAACTTTTACTACTATGGATCTCCAGGGACAAGAAACCTTTCATGGATTTGAATTTCATGAAAGTGATTTGCTACTTAGCAGCTGCACCAGTTATTGGTACCCAGGGTTGCCTAAGGCTCACTCAACAAGCTACTTGACTATATTAGAGTGCCTAGCATAATAGTGATTATACCACTGTTCGCCTTTTTCATCCAATCAGAGGCCAAGATTCCAGGGGGATAAATTGCATATACCTGGGAGAATATGGTCACACTTGACTGGCTACAAGTTGTAGTAAAACAATGAAACAAAACACAACAATCAAATGAACATCTTATATAATAAGCAAACAAAAGTCTTAAGGGGAGAACATCATAAGCAAGTGATCAAACAACTACAAACAAAACAAGTGGCATAAGTTAGATAATGACTTTGTTTTCGTGAATATGCAATTAATCCTCAGCTAAAGCCTCGGATAAATTGCTATCACTTACACAGTTAGTTGGGCAAGCACTAAAAATAACTAAATAAAGTACTCATGTGTACCAGTCTGGAGTTTTGACCAACAAAGGGATTATCCTAAATTGTTGATTACTTTGTTTTATAAACAAGGTTGGCTGGTGATAGATATTCAATGGTTTTTCACTGCTTGAACTGACTAAAAATCACAACCAAAGTGACGTGGCAGAAGCTCTTTGAAAGACTGAAAAGTGGTGGACTGTTTGCCAGTGTAACCACTTTTCTGCTAGGCACTATAATGTCCTGAAGTCCAGACCTAGAAATCATATCCTGACAGTGTAATAAAATCAAATAAATCTTAACCACAGCTTTGTACCCCAAGCCCCAAGTTCCTCCGTCAGCGGCATGGTCATCAAGGATTAGTAATGCCCTACATCGGTAGGAGGATCCAGACCTAGTAACGCCCTAAACCTGTTGGTCCATACACCCTTTCCGTGGCAGCCATGTTGGCATTTTTGCGCCAATGACCTCATTTTGATTACGTCATATATCATGACATCATTACTTCTCCATTGTTCTTGCACTCTGTGACCTCGCCATAACCGTTGTCAACTGGTGATGTCGCAATACTTATATCTGAGTACAAAGAAAGGTCAATGAGGCAAAAATGCCAACATGGCTGCTCTGTGAAAAGAGTGTTATATTTTAATGCCTTACCCCATTATTTATGTAGACAATAGTTATGGCAAGGTCACAGCGCAAGAACAATGGAGAAGTAATGATGTCAAAATATTTTAAATTAAACCATCTGAAGTATGGATCCGAGATAATAATGGATAGGTACATTTGTACAGATAGTTATGGCTTCAGGTAGGGTGAACCATCTTCCTGAAGCAAACCACACTGCTCCGCACACCTAGTGTAGCTACGCGAAGATGGTGCATTAGGAAGATAAGGGTGAACTAGCTTTCAAAAGCCACCTCGTGAAGCAATTACCCTTTGAAAGGGCCATCATTTGGTGAAGGGGAGCACCAATAAATGATGCCCTCTTCACCATTCATTAATGAATAATTCATCACCATTTTGATCCTGAAGGATATCCCCTGCTCAAATTAAATCATTGTTGCCCCCTTCACCAAATGATGGCCATTTCACCTTTTGGGAGTTTGTCCCCCAAGGCTGGCACCCAGCTAGACAGACTTGCCCTTTGCTAGCTCCAGTGACCAGTAGATTGCCATGGTGCCTTCACTGAGACTTCACCAGAGACTTTGTGAGGTGGTAAGTGGAAGGGGGGGGGGGGAGGTAAAGTATATGCCAGCATGCCATAATCTTTTATTATCACTGTGGGAAGTTGAACATGCAGTTTCCAAACAGGGTCAAACAATGTGCACAATTTATCGTTAGGCAACTGTACAATGTACATGCAAAAAAATACCTAACACAACTAAAAATTCAAATCTGAACTGAAATTGATACAACAATAAAGATTAGTAGGTGGACAGCAGACTGCATTTGTTTCGGGTGTTCAACCACTGATAAGCACAGAGATTTAGACAGCTTACAGGGGGTAGGCCAGTCACGTGCTTAGAAGTTATGTAATGTCACACTACACAAAATGACACACTTTTTATTGGAACAGTTAAGTTGACTTAAGTGTTGAATACAACTTCAATCTCACACACCAGAAAACATGACTAGCCAGCCAGAAACTGCATTTATTCCAGGTATGTACAATTGATTTACCACTTATGTACTATGTAGGCCTACTTACCATGCTTATAGACATAGGTTATGGATTTGTTATTGATTTGAAATACTACACAGGCATGAGTAGACCCAAATAGACTTTTGAAACAGAAGGTGATCTAGCTCAATATTAGTCAAATAAACCTTTTCTACAGTCAGCTGGTCCTCCTGATAAAAGCTACTGAATGAAACTTATGGCAAATACACTCATTACACTGTAACCAATTAACATTATATATAAACTTTTATTGACGAATCCATATGAAAAAGATACATGAGCCAAGTTAAAGCATCAAAAACATCAAGTATGTACAATAGAATAGGAGCAAGAAAACTAAAGAAAGCAATGCAAGAATGATACAATATGAAGTTATAATTTATATACACAATGAATATTTTAATATGCACCATAATGTACAAATCACATTTTAAAATAATACTGATTGTTAAACAGTTATGTAATGTCTCTTCACACAGGAAACATGATTAGCCAGCCAGAAACTGCATATTGTAAAATTTTGAAATAACATTATATATTGTCAATCAACTGGTCAGCTCAGCAGTTGCATTTGCCATCATGACAGCACTTAGCAAGTTAGCATACAATATTAGTTAAAGTATAAGTCCTGTCATCACTGAGCGATGTCATACATGTTGGCAAACGCCTGTGATCCCAGGTTCAATTATTGGCCCGAGCTCCTTAAGCTAAGATGTAAGTCCATATGTGATCCCTGCCTTAAGCCCAAATGACCATGCAGGGGCAATAACAGAGCCCCCACTTGAAGTAAATGTGGGATTAATCCATTATATGCTTGCCTTAGAGGACTGCACTCCTTGTCATCATGTAAGGTATTCTTTAGCGAGTAACACTTTCATTTTTTGATTGCTAATTGATGTTTCTGTTCATTGCAGACACTCCATTGGAATGTATTGTGGACAAGATTCAGAAGTGTGTCACTTTGGCCAAGTCAACTGGAGCAGATGCAGCATTGCAGAATGCATTGAAGGATGTCTTGGATCTTGCTCAAGGTGAGATAGACTGACTGGCTGACTAGCTGACTAGCTGACTGACTGACTGACTGACTGACTGACATTGGCTGCAGAACAGAAAGAGTGAAGAGATTTACATGCAGACAGAAACTAACTTTGGAACAACAAAGGTCATTGTTGATTAACAGATATTATAGTGGACAGACATAAATTTGTACATAGAAGCAAATATCTCTGTTCATACTAGGTCAAATCGCAATTATCAAATCCTAACACCAAAGGTCATCTAATAAGGACAATGAACATGACATTGTATTTTGTTGAATTGTACTTTACTGGTCTAAAGCTAAGAGCAGTTACATGGTGGCGGAGGCAGATGTAATGATGATATTATTTGACACAGATAGCATTTTCGAAGGGCTTTTTCAATGGGGGCATTCATGTAGTGCAGGTGGTGCCTTGTGTTGCAATGAGACATAAGGTGCCTATGTCAATAACTACCTTCTGAGCCAAAATTGAAATGTTTCATTTGTGATTCTTTAAATTTACCTACAGGGTTGGATCCTTATTTTTCCTTGATGGCAACTCCCCCTAGTGGACCACTGAAGGATCTTCACCAGCGCACCCTGGTGGAGCCCTGGATGAAAGACCATCAGGAAGGAAAGACCAAATTCAAACTGACCAAAGAAATGGTAACAGGCCATGTGGAAGGTAAAATCAAGATCTATGGATAATAAGCCAAACATACCTACAAAAGGCTTTCATGGAAAGCTCTGAAGGATCCCCATTGGCTGAGGAAGTCCCTCAACCAATGGGAATCCTGGATTCACATGACGTCATCTGGAATTTAGTTTCCAAATCTATGGGTTCTGCAGTAGTGGTATATTGGTCAGTTTTTGGTTATGCTTTATCAATGCTCGGTGTTAAACTATCTGGTATCTATAGGTGCTACATTGAAAACCCTGGTGCAGATGACAGGAGCTCGCAGAGTCTTAGAGATTGGCATGTTCACTGGATATGGGGCGCTGGCCATGGCAGAAGGTTTGCCGAATGATGGGAAGGTAATCGCTTGTGAAATTGAACCTTACCTCAAGACATTCGCTTGGGAAAGCTTCAAGAAGTCTCCGCATTCTCATAAAATAGATGTCCGCATAGGTAAGAAGTTTGCATGTTTCTTATTTGTAATACAATATATCAGGACCAGTTTGTAATAACAGATTTTATCTGAAACTGCATATTTCCTGAATAAATATATATATATATATATTTTTTTTATTATATAATGGAGGTCTCCTTACCATTTAGGTAAGTGAAAATTTGATTATCTTAATAATATAAGGGCTTTCTATTGTTCTAGGTCCAGCTCTGGAGACCATCAAGAACCTTGCAGATGAGAAATGGCAGTTTGATCTCGTATTTATCGACGCAGACAAAACAGGTTATATGGATTATTACAAGGTACAGTATTTAGAGTCTTAACAAGAGGCTTGATATTTAGATCTGCACTAAGCCACTGGATATCGCTAGATAATTATTCAGCTTAAATAGCAATGGCTGGCCCTTGAGAGTTCCGGGCTTCCTTGTGACAAGGGTGCACCAGTAACGCTGTGGGTGAAGACCGCGAACCCAACTTGGCCAACACTTAGTTCTCAAGTGTTGATAAAAAATATGCTTTTCAGTGTTGATAAAATAGGCTCCAAGCCACTACTGTCGGCATGTAGATCTATACACAGGTCATTTATATGACTTCCCAGCAACTTTTTGTCCATCATATTGTATGTGGCAAATGTTTATCTGCTTTGTCTTTTTGTATTTCAGACTATATTAGACAGACACCTTCTGGATCGAAATGGCACACTTTGTGTGGACAATGCTCTTTTGAAAGGTCTTGTCTATCTGGATCCATCTTTGCGAAATGAAAGTGCAAGCGCTATTGCAGAATTCAATGAATTTGTTAGAAAAGATGACCGAGTAGAACACGTAAGAATATTTCAGAGTTTGGTTTGTTTTTGCTTACAATATCAATACTGTTGATGTAGCATCTCAGATTAACAAAGTGCAGTATGGCGGACCCAAATTTATGACCATATTTAGCTAGCTGTGTTGCTATACATAAGACGTCAAAAGGTAAGACCGCTGTTTATTTTTTTATTTCCCCAAACTCTCGCTACCCCATAAATGTTATTCTTGTTGCGCTAGCACTTCAAAACTTGGTGAGTATTGTTTAAAATAATAACATATTTTATATTCTATGGAAACCAAATATGGGCATAAAGTTGGGTCTGCCATACTGCACTAAACCCCAGATTAAGATAAGTAGTTTATGAATTGTAACCACACTGTGTGGTTAGTAGGTACTTCAGTTTTCAAGATCAATTTTAGACCCAATGCCATTCTCCAGCTTATAATTGCCAAATAACCTTACGAATCGAGTTGAATTTATACTTGCATATTAGTTCCAGTAGAGTAAGTCATTCCTTCATGGTACAGTTGTGCTGTAGCTCACCCCAGCACCTCAACTAGTTTGACTAAATGTTCCCCCAGAAAAGGAGTCACGCATTAGTCTATTTTACTGTATCTAGTTTCCATCAAAGGTAATCGATGTTAGGATGTTCCAAAAAAACTGAAGGTAAAAATACCCTTGCTCCCCAGAGTTTTTTTGCATTCCACTTGTCATTTTATGAAAATGTTGAAAAAATTAGGTCAATATCTCCATTCTTAGCCTTGCTGTTGAACTATGCGGTATGATAGCCATTGAATTTGTATTGGCTAGGACACCATCATACAGTGGTTTTTGTGTCAGTCCAGTTAAAAAATTATTTTTACTTTACTGTACACCAGTGCAGAGCTCTAACTAGGTATAATGTTTAAAAAAATTAGAACAGAGTTCAGTCTCAACACACATCTGACTTATCAATTTTTACTAAAAAAAAAGTGTGCGTTTGCAAAAAATCTGGGATAGCTGTCAACAATTTGTGCAGTATGAACTGACAGTTTATTCTTGTCATGAAATGCAACAATACACTTACATGAACTTGTGACATATTGCTCTTACATGCAGAATATCCTCATTGTATATATTTCAAATAGTCTGAGCTTGGTGAACATTATAATATAGCATATATTAATTATATGAATTAATACATTAAATTAACACACCCTAAAAAAAGAAGATTTCTTGACTTTAGAAATGATCTTGAATGAGTTGAAGAAATAATGGTCCCTTAGGCATAATATTCTCATTGCATATCTTTCAAATAGTCTGAGCTGAGCTTGGATTTTCATATAATATCACTGGTTTACGACATGAATTTTTATTTGTAATTTGACATTATGTGAAATTTAATGTGCAATTCTACTATTAGGCAAATTTGAATTAGTCTAAATATCATATGTGATTTTATCTATTTGTATTGTATATATACACTTATTTGTGATTTCATACTGCATGAGAAATTCTTATATTGGTTTCACCTTTCATTAGGTGTCCTATATAAGTTTATGTGATAGCGAGTTTGAAGTTTTATTGCACTGCTAACTGACCAGTGATCAGTGGTGATATAAATGTATCCTACTATTACAAACAAACTAAGATAGTATTCTGGCTGAGTGCATGGAATTTGGCATCCGTTACTGTTTCCGTATGTTTGCTGAGTAATACAGGCATAAGGGTACGCTGCATAGGCAGTGCTATGTTTCAAAATAACAGAAATGTGTGAAAACATCTTCTTTGGTGAGGATTCTGTGTTGAACAAGTTCAGGAATTGGTTTTCCAAGGAGCAATTTGTTGTTATCCTTTTCAAGACCTGGTCGCTCTATTGGCTCCATTACGAGTTGCATTGAGACTTCAAGTGGGTGGTGGCAAGGCTTAAACTAAAAATTTGAAGGTGAAATTTTGCATGGTAGTTGATCTGTATCATTGGAATGGGAAAAGCTCCGGGGAGCAATCTTTCAAAAACATTTCTTAAAAACCACCAATTTTAGAGCACCCTAATTAATAATTATAATTTTGGATACCTTGTACATACAGGTGATGCTTCCAACAAGAGATGGTATTTTACTTGTTAGACACAAGGACCAAAGACCTACAGAGGTCACCCAAGGTTCAAAGACTCTCTCCCCAGTTGATGATGTTATGACAGGTAATACATTAGTTTTCACAACAAAGAAATCTAGATCAGAGGCAAATGCTAGCTCTACAAGTAAAGGATTAATCTATCTTCACATAGAGTGAAACTAAGTCTGCCAGTAACCATGTACCCAACCATGTACTGATGTTCATATGGCTAAGTGGCTTTAAATTTACCATGAGTGCGAGATTGCGATAAAACTCTCTTATTTCGACCTGTTTAACGATATATTTTAGCAATCTACTTTAACAAGACAGATAATCAACTTTGTAGGTTCTGTTTAAATCTTTTTACTCAATGGTATGTTTTGTTTTGCGCTAATACTCGAAGCTTTGGATGGATGGATGAACCTTTTAATGAACGAAATATTCCTTTGAGCAAAAATCTTTAAATACAGAAAGAGTCTGAATAGATAGATCTATTCAATCCAGCAATCTAATTTCAGGTCTCCACAATAAATCAATTCTACAAAGATTCCGCTTGGATGGTAAAGTTGCCTTGGTGACGGGAGCTGGCCAAGGAATCGGAAGGGCCTTTGCCCATACCCTTGGAGAGGCAGGAGCCTGTGTAGCTGTGTGTGACCTTGACAAGTCAAGGTCAGACAAGGTCAAGGGGGAATTGTTGCAAAAGGGCATAGATGCAATTTCTGTGGCGTGTGACGTCAGCAAAGCTAGTGACGTCACTATGATGGTTAAGACTATAGTGGACAAATGGGGATCATTGCATATCGCTTGTAACAATGCTGGTGAGTTGATATTTTTTCAACGTTATACATTCTTAGACTGCAGAAAAAACAAAATTTCTTTCCCGATGCATATGGTGATTTTACTGCTGCATGGTCCTTTAATTACAAATAAAAGGTAGAACCTTATCATGATTCTACCATTATTGGGGTTATGCCATATATGATTATGCTCTAAAACCTGTTTTCAAAGACCAGTCGACCAAACTAAACTGAAACTGATTCTTTGGTTATAAACTGAATTAGACCTACACTCACGTACTTTATGACAGCCAGTCATGCAGTAGCCAGAGCTTTAGTACTTAATTTGAATTTTCACCAAATAATACTTTCTTGCATACAGGAATAAATCTGAACTCGGCCAGCGAAGACACCACAACAGAAGAGTGGGACAAAACAATGGACGTCAATCTCAGAGGAGTGTTCTTATGCTGTCAAGGGGAAGCCAAGGTCATGTTAAAGCAAAGTTAGTACAGCTTTTGTATAGAGTTTGCCTTCGAAGTACTCTGGTGTGGTAACCTGTCCAATGCCTCCACTAAATGAGCCAAAAAAAAATGCAATGCTCTTTCGCCCAGCACTAGTTGGTGAGGTTGTTGCATACCAGGATCGTATTATATCCCAAATGACCAAATAAGTTTGTTAACAACCTCAATAAATGAATGAGTCAAACGCTTACTCCAGGTCATGGAGGCCTGATTCTGCGCCATATCTAGTGTGGAACCTTCTAATGCCGAATGGCAATACCAAATGAGCCAAAAAAGCAGTGCTCTTTAACCAGTGCTAGTTGGTGAGGTAGTGGTGTACCATATCCTCAATTATATTGCCAATTTCTGCACCATCTAGTGAAGCAACCTAAATGGACAGTGCCTCTACCACATGAGCCAAACAGCAATGTTATTTAGCCAGTGCTTGTAGACAATGTAGTTGTTTACTGGGATCCCTAGTGACCACACTTGTCAACAAACTCAAAGAATGAGTCAAATTCCTTCATGCACTCTAGGCCATTGAGGCCTGATTCTGCACCATATCTAGTGTGGAACCTTCCAATGCCTCTTAAATGAGCCAAAAATGCAATACTCTTTTTAGCCAGCGCTAGTTACGTACCATATAACTATCCAAATTGACCAGATTTCAAGTGTCAACACATTGATGCAATGAGTGAGACTCATACCCCTTCCCTAGGCCATGGCATGGGGGACCTGATTCTGCACCATCTAGTGTGACAACCTTTCTAAAGCCTCTATCGATCAAATGAGCCAAAGGGCAATGTCGTTTAGCACAGCACTAGTAGGTGAGGTAGATACTAACAATAATTTTGAACGATTATTACTCATGCACAGTGATGGAAATGGGGGGGGGGGAGCTTGGGGGACCTAAGTCCCCCTGACCAAAACAGTGAAGTGTCCATAGATAATTGGGCTATTGAAACAGTTTACAATGGTGATTATATCCCCGATGCTCTTTCGCCCAGCACTACTGGCACTACATATGTGGCTGCAGATAAATTTGAATAGTGAGTCATTTGGTAGCCAGCTTTTACCTGTTTCCTATCAATGCACAACATAAGTAAGAATGGAAATAGCCTTCCATCTGACTTTTCCACATTCTTTTATACCAGAATATGGGAGGATAATCAATACAGCATCTATGTCCACTCTGATTGTGCCTCATCCTCAGAAGCAAGTGGCATACAATGTGTCAAAAGCAGGAGTGGTCAACTTGACCAAGACACTGGGGGCAGAATGGGCTGACCGAGGAATCCGGGTTAATGCTATTTCACCGTAAGTATATGAGTAGGCCTACTAGTACATGTATTCAGCAAAAGGTCTTTCAGTATAATGCACATGTGGCTAATGTAGGTCTATATGGTACGAATCCAAACGTGGTCTTAGTTTCAGCTACCTTAAACATATTGTTAATAATTGTAGGTAAAGTAAATTGATGAAATGTTGAGAAAAGGGTTTAGTGCAGTACAGCGGACCCAAATTTATGCCCATATTTGGCGTCAATGAAATATGATATATATGTTTTTTTTTTTACAAGTCTGAAGTTCTAGCACAATTAGAATAACATATTTAAGTAGCGGGGGTTTGGTGGCAGCCCCCTAGAAAACAGAAACAAAAAATAATTTCGCACTTACCGTGAAAATGAAAACTGCCGTCATTAGTTGTGACGTCATACAACGAGTCCGCTAAATATAGTCATAAATCTGGGTCCGCTATACTGCACTTTTTCCAAAAAAAATAGTTAACAGTAAATTTCGAGGCACGGCCAGGTTTAATGTTTAGTTTAGAATACCAAGTTACCATTTATTATTGGCCTGATTAGGGGTCATATTCATTTGTAATATATATGTCCTTCATTTTTTAGGGGAATCGTGGACACCCCATTAATCCACAGTGAGGCCCTAGCACCGTTGTCCTCACTCTGGCTTAAGGACATTCCGGTAGGACGTTTTGCAAAGGTCACTGACCTCCAAGGTGCCCTCTTACTGCTGGCTTCAGACACCGCAGAATTCATGACAGGACACAATTTGGTCGTAGACGGAGGACAGTCGCTCTATTAAAAACAATTATAAATTATATATATAGGCCTATATAACGAGTACTGATTGTGTAATATCTTCTACAAAGGAAACATTAAAAGTGTGTGTCATCAGGGATTCATATTTATGATACATTAATTTGCTCTTTGAATTAATAAACTTCTTATAAGTGAGGCTACAATGTTAACATAATTGTTGTGTGTAAACACATTTAAGTATATGTTGTAGGCCTACATGGGTCCATCAAACAAATCCAAAAATTAGAACCTCTGAACCTCAAATCCAACTCGTTGACTACAACCCTGGATGGAACAGACCCAAGTCCATTGATCAAACCATGGACGTATTAGAGATCCATGATCAAACAATATACCACTATCAAAGTTAATGATTTTGAGTAAGATAATTGTGTGGCACTGCGAATGGTAGTGCAGAAATGCCCAAAATGGATTTACCTATGGTTCAACTTCTCTCAGACAAAATTAAGACGGAGCTCTGAGTTTGCTCACAAGTCCTTGGCAGTTTCCAGTATGAAGTGGTAGTAGAAACGTATGACACCACCTTATTCTGGGAAGCTGGCTGGGCCCTTGCCACCTGAAGCAAAAAATACTTAAGGGAACATCTAATTATGGAGACAGTTTCTTTGTCCAAGATAGGTTTGCATCTCCTATCCTGTGATTCTGGCTGCAGTGGTATGAATGGGCCATTTGGTCATTGGTAAAGGAGGTATCACTAAGTGATGATCATCCCAGGATGTAAGGGGTTCACCTTGGCGCAGGGTATCCAATAGTGGAGGAGCTTCCACTGATATAGGCCCCTACGCAGGAGCATCTACATGCAGCTGAAATTAAAAGACCCTATCCATAGGGTAAATGTAACACCATGTGGACTCCAACTTTTATCATCTCATCATTACACCTGCCTCTAGTAGCTGGTCATAAACTGTAGCAACTTTCATTTCAGTAGAAGGTTTGAAAGGGTGTGTGTTTCTCTTGGTCAAAGCTCAACCAGGCTAAACCAGCTTATGAGTAGTAGTAATGATGAACTGATAATTAAGGCTTGGAGTCCAGATTATGATATAGGTTTACCCCATGGGTGGGGTCGTTTACCTCAGCATTGACATGGAGTACAATTGAACGCCCAATTGAACGTCTCATGCAAATTGCCAATCCAGTGAACGTCTCATGCAAATTGCCAATCCAGTGAACGTCTCAAACTGGGATGTAGAGCTCTATGAAGAGTGCCTCAGCCAGGAATGATCAGGAATCGAACCTGGGACTTTCAGCAGAGATAGAACTTTGGCCATGTCATCACAAGTCATCACAAGTCCTTTCCTCTAATGCTGGCTCCAATTTATCCTATTGGTTGTATGTCCTTTTCTGGAAAGCTGGCTCCATGTGAGGAGATGAATTGGGATATTACTCCAGATTCACCATGAGATAATTATAATCCCTTCATTGCTGATGCCTCTTCAAGAAATAGGTTCATGAAATAATCTCCTTTGGTTGGATAACTGACGATGCTGGGCCCAGCTGGTGACTTAATTTTCCTAGCGAACCATTGTGAAGGGCACCAGCAACTGGGCCAAGTGAAGCCCAATAAATGACATCACGGTGGTTAACGCTAATTTTGGATATCCCTGCACAATGCATGATATGATCAAAGAGAAGCTTTTTCAAACATAGGAGCAGTCCATTTGTAGATGGGGAGAGAAGCCTTTGGCTCACCTAAGCGAACTGTTGTGTTCAGCTTTCGACCTATTTGAACGATCACAACACGGGTGTGATTCCCAGTCACTCAGAACATGCAGAAGTTCAGGAAAGTCAGGAGAGGTTCACAAAGGGCAAACTGCATAGTTTCCGGGCACCAAGGGTTACTGAGATCAAGGTCTTTGCTGAGACTTCCAAAATATCAGTAAAAATGCAATGACCTATAGGTTGCAGTATAGGCCCTTGCCTCTGGACCTCTTGAGGTATTTTTCTTTCATAACATTATGAAGACATTTGGGCATCAATAAATGCATTCTGACAACAAATTGGGCCCTCTGAATCATATACTGACAAAGATCGGCAGAGGAATTTGGTGATAAGTTTTGACAATTTTGGATTGCGTTTTTAGCAAGGCCATATCTTGTAAATTGATTTTCCTAGAATATCATGTCGTTAAAATTAAAAGAATCGTATTTAGTGGCTGTCACAAGCGAAACACAGCCAAATTTATGTAGTATTACATTTGGTTAAGATTCTGATAGAACAATATGCATTAATTACAACTTCTTACTAAGTTCTTAGTATTGTTGTTATAACCAGAAAATATAGCATATATAAATTGACCAACAGGATTTATGATCAGATTTTTAGGGTCAAATATGCAAATAGTAGAAACAAGGACAAGTGTATCAGTTTTGTAAGGAGCCTGACAACCAATTTATCCTATTGGTTTGATAATTCAATTCCATTTGATGTGGGCTTATTAGTGAGGTGGTCTTAAGGCGAGGCCCTGCTGTAGTATAATAGTACTTAGGGCTAAGCTTGTGGTTTATCACAGTGCCTTGTTCTACTACCTTGTTTATTCAGTATGTATCTTTCCTGGGTGAGTATATATGTGCTGTCCATAGGTCATTCAGAACAACATGAGCGCAAATCCTAAGAAGGGCCAGATACATATATGTAGGTACCATATATGCCCCCTAGTAGACCCCATATACTGGAGGCCCTCAAGATCCTTCCTATGACCTCTGTAGTTCAGAAAGCTACCGTTAGCATCTGTCACCGGATCTTCAAAGAAGAATCTTCCCATGTTGACGTGTGAGCTCCAGTCTCATGTGTGTGATTGGCCCTTTGATATCTAATCTAGTCAGCTTCGGCCTGAAGCCTTTAAGTGTCATTTTCAATAAGCCTGCCAAAAATAATAAATTCATAAACAGTGAGCCAGATTCTTTACTATATTTACTATGCCATGAAAACTATATAAAACCATGGTCTGATGAATTTATTCTCATACCTTTTTTAACCAAAGCTTTTGAACTTCTGTAAAGTATTTTATATGTTATGTTTTTGTAGTGATTTTACATATTGTTATATTTTTACTATTTCCCCAGTATTGGGGGTTCAATACAAAAAATACATTAGCACCATGAAACTCGTAATAAGGGATTTTACAAAGACCTGCATAACCATTTGAATGGTCGTGCCCGGGGGCCGAACTGATGCACTAACAACTTGTTAGTGCATCAGGGCAGGCACCCTCCACTTTAGTACTTTTATTGTCATTAGAACACATATGAGACAACTAGCATTTTATATATATAAATAAAAAATATGAAAAAATGCTGAAAAAGAACCTGATGATATGTATATATAATTTGGTTTGTATATGTACCCTACATGTAGTAGAGGACCCTGCCATAGAGTCCGCGACCATTTTGTCCGACCCAAGTTTTCAGTGCTGAAATTTTAAGTTTAGGGCAATACAAAATTAGCTGGGGTATGTTTTGAGAAAGTTCGAGCTAACTCCATGAGAGGGCCTAATCCAAAATGGCCACCAAAAAGGTTATTTTTACTCATTCTCTACTTATATTTGCTAAAGATACAATGTTTGCATCAAAATATAGGTTTGTGAGGTCAAGGAATTCAATGAACATTATTTCATGTTGGTATATATTGGACACCAGGGGGCTATATCCAACATGACTGTATTTGGCTATTTTCCTGTCGTTTAAATAAGTCCATTTGCCATCTCTTGAGAACCAGTGGCCCTTTCGTTGATCCGAAATTTGTTAAACCCAATCCCACGGTATCATAACGAAAATGTGAATAGCAATCCAGCTTAGTTTGCTCCCCAAAATAAGCTTTCACCAGCCTAATTACCCCCCCCCCCCTAAAAAAAAACCCCCTGAACACTATATGAAGAATAAACAATAAATAATAAAGGAAAGAGTTAATTAAAGAAGAACAAATTACACAAAGGACAGAAAAGCATAATTATGATTGGTCAGAAACTGTTAGAAAAGTGCTGACCAAGGTCTGAGAAAATGCAGACCAAGTTTTATGAAGCAGTCAACCACGTCTGAGCAAATGCAGACTAAGTTTTATGTAAGTATATAGAAAGTTCAGACCAGATCTGTAAGCAGTGGTGTAAGTACAAGCCTGGTTTTATGTTAGTAAGTCTAGTCGACCAGGCTTGAGAAAATGCAGACCAGATCTGGAAAGTGCAGACCCAAGTTTAAAAAATGTGGACCAAGTTTAGGAAATGCAGACCAGGTCTGAGAAAGTGCAGACTAAGTTTTATGTAAGTATTAGAAAGTGCACACTAAGTTTTATGAAAATGCAGACCAGATCGATCTTTGTAAGTGCAGATATGATCTTTGAAAGTGCAGACCAGGTTTTATTAGTATTAGAATGTGCAGACCAGGTCTGAGAAAATGCAGACCAGATCTGGAAATTGCAATGTCAATCCCTGCCTGTCCTAATTAGTACTTTAAAGCCCTAATCCACCACCCATGTGTGTCACAGCTGTGATCTGCATACTTCAGATGGAATGAAATTGATTTGGTCCGCATTATATCTGACCAATCGTAGCTTCTCAAGTCGATCTCTCCTGTGTTGGTTTAGCGATGGACCGCACAGTCTGCGTGGTCCGCATTTTACACCGACCCTTTTTCACGACAGAGGCACACCTAGTGGTGTCAGTTGGAACTTCACTTTGACAACTGAAGAATGGCTGCGGTTACCGCATCGCCTGAAACTGACTACAATAAACTCTGTTGTCAGCTTGAGGAGCAGGAGATTGAGGTATTTAAGTAGTGTGATAAAACCTCATTACAATTATAATAAGCATATAGCCTGATTATGTGTCAGTCTGATGAGCCGGGTAATTTGTCATGGGCGATAATATGGGGTTTTGATTTTGACAAGTTAGACTTAGTGTGAGAATCAGTAGGTCTGGTGATTTACTGAGCTCTGACCTCTCGACCTAGCCTTTAAATAGAAAAACCCTAATAAAGTACGAAAAACGTAGAGATAGAGAGTGAGAGAGTTTAAATTTAGTTATAAAATTGCAAATATATATTTCCTTGAACTGTGTTATCCATGGCATGAGTCAGGCATGACCATATATTGTAGTGCTGACCAGGAATAGGTATTGTATGTATGCATTTACTATATATCTCCTATGTATGTTTTTCAGTCTCCTGGTGGAGTTGCCACGCCCCAGGTATATGGCCAGTTATTAGGAATTTATCTTCTGCAAAATGACTTGTAAGTAACAATGCCTTGATTTATTGAAACAACTAAAAGTGTCAGTGACACTACCAGAATATATATTCATTCTTTCATTCATTATATGAGTTTTTGCATAATTTGCTTACTTTTCTGTTTGTTTCAGAAACAATGCTAAATTTTTGTGGAAGCGCATCCCACAGGCAATTAAAACTGTAAGTCTTACACAATTTCCTTAGTGTGACATTGTGAATATATTTAGCATGTAAAATGTCTGTCATATATTGATGCAAGTTTAATCTTTATAATTACAGGCCAATGTGGAACTTGGACACATGTGGAATGTTGGTCAAAAAATGTGGCAAAGAGACTTTCCTGCAATTTACGAAGCTCTCAACCGAGAGTGGCCTGATCATTTGAATCCTGTCATCACTGCTTTAACAGGTTAATATTACTGCAAAGTCTGTCTTGTCATAGACTGTTAAATTAAGTAGACCTGTTGGCTTCTAGATATCACCATAGTTGGATGCAAATAACTAATTGGTGGTGGTGTTTGTTGTCTATACCAGTCTCTTAATTACTTAAAATAAAACTGGTAAATTTTTAAATTGCAGAAAGCACAAGGAAAAGAGCATTTCTCTTGGTATCTCAAGCATACTCATCCATAAGTGGCGAAGATTTATCATCCTTTATGGGAATGCCTGTCAATGAAGCTGTTGAAGGTAAAATATATTTTTTCATAACTGCTGCGGAACCCCGTAATTGAATTATTAATTAATCTAACACAATAAAATACCTATCTTAATATTAAGATCATGGCTGGTTCCCAGAACTGTGATTACCATCTCAATGCGTACAATATCATTAAGTTCCTGAATTAAAATCAGCGTGATATCAATTGGGATCATTACGGTGATTCCCAATATGGGGGTCTTAATTGGCTGGTTTCACTGCACCATTGATGTGATGGCCAAATCAGTTACTTTTTTAGAAAAAAATATGTTACACAATAGAGTAAATATGTTCTTGAAGTAAATATTTTCATTCTTATGATTTTAATTTTAGCTGGCGTACAACAAGGGTGGACAGCAGATGGACAGACACGTATGGTTATGCCCAAGAAACCAGGTATTACAACTGAGTATCTTTGTAGTGTCATGTTATACTTTCTTTCCCAAAAGAAAAAAATTACTAATTGAAAAAAAAAAGTGTTTTACCGAGTAATTACTAAAACAAATTATCGAAAATGTAAAATTGTGAAAAAATTGAGCAATTATTTTACCTTTTAGTAGTAATGTTTTTGCACTTAGTCTAGTCAATAAACAATTGCAAAAGTAACCTGATTAAATTTTGCCCTTTTCTACATTTCAGAACGACAAGCCGACCCTGTTCTACTCAACGAACAGCAACTAGCAAGACTGACTGACTTTGTTTCATTCCTTGAAAATTGAAGGACTTTTCATTTAACTTTTGTACCTCTGTGTTTTGTTGTTGTAAATATATACTGGATATAAATAATCACAAAACTTATCATGTGTATATTTTATTAAAAAATATATATAATTTAGGCCACCTTTTTTTTTTTTTTTTTTTTTTTTAGTGCTTATTTGGCTTTTTAACTTATTATAATATATTTTTTTTAAATGTTTTACATGGGTAAAACACTTCGGTATAACCGTTTTTCAGAAGGCCCATTAAAAACAAGGATTAAAATAAACAATAACATTGAATTGTGAAAAGTACACTTTGCTACAATTTGAAGGAATAATATCACAGTTTTTTAAGCTCAAGTTTTGAAGCAATAATATCACAGTTTTTTAAGCTCTCTTATGTATTGTACTATCTAAAAAGAAATTGCTTCTTTTGTAGATAACATTCTGCATTCACCTGGCAAATTCTGAAAAAGCAAAATAATTATGTCAACAAATTTGGTGTTATTATAAAATAATTACTGGAAGACATAATTCATCAATTATAGTTTATCATGGTTATACATGATTACTGTATTTAAGACTTACAGCCTGGTGTCAAATTTTAGTTCGCCTGTGCCATGTTTGGCCATTACAGTGCACAATGAACTAAAGGCAGCAAGCTGTGGAAAAGAAATAAATTTCATTAAAGATAGTAAACACAGAAATAATTTGAATCACTTGAATGATTCATACTTACAGCTTGTGTTGCATCACAATCAGCCTTAAAAGCCTCTATTTGCTTTTCGTCAACACCAGAGGGCTCTTGGTTGGACAGTGCCATCTTGTGTTGTAAATAGTAACGACAATACGAAAGTCGCAGGTCATCACCAAAATCCTGTTGGCCTTCATGAATTCTCCCTAAGCAAAAGGTCATAAATTAAAAAAACTTAAATGCTAACATGAGCAATCAACCTCACTTTATCTAGACTTAAATTTGCCGTTTGTTACCAATAATTATTACAGTACACATAGTTAAGATTAATGATCAAGGTACCTAGAGCCTTAAAGAAATGAAAACCGGCAAATATGTATCCAAGGTCATAAGCTTCGTATGCGAATGCCATTGATGGGTAGTCAATTAGGGTCAATTTATCTGGAAGTACAGATTCAATGAAATCATTACTAGCATTTATTGCAACATAAAAGGCAAAAAACACATTAGAAGTGTGATGTAATAGTCCTATGAAAAAAAATCTCTAATGTCACTTTATCAGTTTGTTGAGTGGAGTAATATTTCATAATCATATGCATATTGTAAATTGCAGCTGTAAATATTTGTAATAAAATGTTAAAAACTTAATATGAATGTTAATATAGAATGCAGATATTAATATTACCATTGTGTATCAAGTTTTTCATGTGGAAATCTAGGTGATTTAGCGTCATAGGCATATTCCTTCCCTCAAGCTGAACAACTATTTTCTCCCATTCAGCAAACAGTGCTTTCTTTCCGACAAGGCCTTTCAGACTTATTTAAAACAAATAACAATCTCAAATCAATTCACAAATATTAACAATGAAATTCATATCCATATGTTCTGCCTTGAGTGCTGCAAAATGCTAGCACCATCTTTAAATCTGAAATATTTAGTAATTCAAGATGTTCAACGGGTGCGGTACGCTAGTGTCATATTAATTATTTTTAATACTTACCTAGGAATGTCACAAAGATCAGGCAGTTCATCTCTGACTGTATTGATCGTTTCTGTGATGCACTCACTTTGATAAATTTTCTTGTAAATACAGGGCTGGCCTGTCTGATCATAAAACTGCATATTTTCTGGATCGCATGAATGTAACTTGGCCAGAAGTTTCATTTGTTTGCTAAAAAAAGGGGGTTGAATTATGTGTTAATGTAGATTTTGATTGATGTCAGTCTTACACATCTAACCATATTTAGTACTTGTGATTATGATAATTAATTAAAATTACCTGATTATATGCGATTCACTTAAATCTGCAAAATCCAAAGTTCTTCCAGGAACAAATCTGTAAATGACTCCATTTCCAAAAATTGCTACCATTTCACTGCAATTAACAAAAATATACCATGTTAATTATAGGCTGTTGGTACCTGCAGGTCAACATTTTCTTGCATCATTGATATAGCTATCGAATCAACTTCAATATGTCACATACGGCGAAACTCCAATATTATGGGCTGTTTGAAAATTTTGGATTTCTAAGTCATGTTCCTCTTCTGCAAAAATCCGGATGACGAATGCATCTTCTTGCTCTGGATTGCAAAATATAGGTTATTTAATTTCTTTAATTATAAGTTTTTTTGTAAGTCATGGTGTCATGTCGTTTAATTAGGAATTCAGATGAATTCGGTGCAAATGCGCACTTGGCGCGTCTAAAACAATGAATTCGGCCCAGAAAATAGTGGATTCGGCCAAGTGAACTTGGCGAACGGTAAATTTGGCGACCGTAATATCCGTATCCTAATTGCTATTAGCAATTAGCAATTAGTGATTTACTACATGCTATCTTAATCATTACATAAAACACTTGTAATCAGCCTGGATAAAGTCCTAATTGCTATTGCGGAGTTGTTTTATCTGATTCACTACATGCTGTTATCAAAAACTTCAAATACAGATTATCTTTTATTGATTTCTTTGCTCATCTTGTCAAATTTTACATTATTTACTATGTATTATAAAAAATTCAAATACAGATTATCTTTCATTGTTTTCCTTATTTTTTTTACATATTTACTATGTATTAATACATAGAAGTCCCAAGTCCATCTTGTGTGATCTATGTGAACTATGGTGTCATTTCAACTGCCAAAAAGGTAAGTAACATTTATAACATTTATAACTTTACTGTATGATACTGTTTAAGTCGTTAACGTTTTTTCCTTATAAATGCCGAACATAAATCTTGCAGTAGTATAACATTGAGTAAGTTAGGTTATCTAATGTTAGGATTAATATAAAAAGTTGACATTAGATAAGAATATTGCTAACATCAGTATATCATTAGAATAGAATATTGCAACATTATGTTATTTTAACATTAGTATATCATTATATTAGGATGTTGGAACATTACGTTATATTAAAATTTCATTAATTAATGTTTGGGAAAACTAGCTGTAGTGATATTGGCATATTTTAATTTAATGACATAGATTTTAATGACATAGATTTATTTAATTTTTGCAAGGAATCATATATAAGGCTGTCAGATGTTCTCCACCCCCACGACCTCCTCCGCCCTGAAAGTACAAATGTAAGCGCCGAATTAACCAAATTTAAGCACCGAGTTCAACAATAGTGATCACCGAATTCACTATAATTCACCCGTCGATTCTAGTGAATTCGGCGGCGCCGAAGTTGATACCCGTCGAATTCACCTGTCACCTTTAATTAGTATGATTAATGATTATTTACTTGCCTTTATCAGTGGCCAAATGCACACAAAACAACACATTGACATATCCTCCAATGAGTTCCTGAATAGTAATATTAAAAAAAAAAGGAATAAGAAAACTACGGAAGCCATTTTAGGACATGAGAAAAAAAAAAATTAAATTGTATAAATAATTTAGTAAATTGTATATACGAAGTACTAAATCGTATATACGAAATACTAAATTGAATATACGATATACTATATTGAATATACGAAATACTAAATTGAATATACAATATACTAAATTGAATATACGATATACTAAATTGTATATATACGAAATACTAAATTGAATATACGATATACTAAATTGTATATACGAAATACTAAATTGAATATACGATATACTAAATTGTATATACGAAATACTAAATGTATATACAAAATACTAAATTGAATATACAAAATACTAAATTGAAAATACGATATACTAAATTGAATATACAAAATACTAAATTGTATATACGAAATACAAAATATGTGAAATACTAAATTGTATATACAAAATACTAAATTGAATATACAATATACTAAATTGAATATACGATATACTAAATTGTATATACGAAATACTAAATTGAAAATACGATATACTAAATTGAATATACAAAATACTAAATTGTATAAACGAAATACTAAATATGTGAAATACTAAATTGTATATACAAAATACTAAATTGAATGTACGATATACTAAATCGTATATACGAAATACCAAATTGAATATACGATATACTAAATTAAATATACGAAATACTAAATTGAATATACGATATACTAAATTGTATATACGAAATACTAAATTGAATATACAATATACTAAATTGAATATACGATATACTTAATTGTATATACGAAATACTAAATTGAATATACGATATACTAAATTGAATATACGAAATACTAAATTGTATATACGAAATACTAAATTGTATATACGAAATACTAAATATGTGAAATACTAAATTGTATATACAAAATACTAAATTGAATATACGATATACTAAATCGTATGTACGAAATACTAAATTGAATATACAATATACTAAATTGAATATACGAAATACTAAATTGAATATATGATATACTAAATTGAATATACGAAATACTAAATTGAATATACATTATACTAAATTGAATATACGATATACTAAATTGTATATACGAAATACTAAATTGAATATACGATATACTAAATCGTATATACGAAATACTATATTGAATATACATTATACTAAATTGAATATACGAAATACTAAATTGAATATACAATATACTAAATTGAAATACAATATAGTAAATTGAATATACGATATACTAAATTGTATATACGAAATACTAAATTGAATATATCTTTGTTAATATTTGGTCTACAATTATGTGTGACCTATCTAAAGACTCGCCTTGGACAGTGCTATTTAATACTCTATACTGGAAAATTCTAGGTACAGCACAACAGCACTCAAAGGGAATAACTTTGTTTCAAAATATGACATCCTAATTACCCTTGTCCTTAAACCCAGCTCTTTCTATCAGGCCCCAGTCTTCCCTTTCCTTCCCTGTCCCTTTCCTTTCCCTTTCCTTCGCTTTCCCTTTCCTTCCCTCCCCTTTTATTTGAGCAATATTGGAATCTATTGGGCCCTGATAAATTATAACCAGTCAGTGTCCATATGCTAAGGCAAGTAAAAGACCCCACCCATGGGGTAAGTAACATGGGTGGCAACTCCTCCCTCTCATCTCATCAATCAACCCTCGATAGTGGCAAATACTTGCCTTAGCGGGCTGCATTTCCCATATCTATCTATCTAATTTATCACCTGTCTATCTTTCTATCTATCTATCTATCTTGGATCCCTCCTAGATTGATGGGAAAAGTTATTTTAAAGTCCTCCTTCCTGATATCATCCATGTTTGGTCTATAATTGCAGGTTATATGTAATACTTATGCAATTTGACAATATGCAATTAGCATGGATCAAGATATTATTAAAATGTAGCATGGTACAATTAAAGTTAGCATCACATAGTAAACCCAACTACAGGAAATACTACTAAGAAGGGAGACAAGGGAAGACTGGGGCCTGATAGAACGAGCTGGGTATACGGACATGCCGTTGTCACAGATCAAACTGTATCTAGAATAAACTTTGTTTATGAGATAGCCCTGCCCAAGACGAGTCTCTACATAGGTTGCACATCACTGTAGACCAAATATTAACTAAGATATGGCCAGTTTAGTAATTCGTATATACAATTTAGTATTCCGTATACGATTTAGTATTCCGTATACGATTTAGTATTTCGTATATACGATTTAGTATTTCGTATATACGATTTAGTATTTCGTATATACGATTTAGTACTTCATATATACGATTTAGTATTTCGTATATACGATTTAGTATTTCGTATAATTATACGATTTAGTATTTCGTATAATTATGCGATTTAGTATTTCGTATATACAATTTAGTATTTCGTATATACAATTTACTACATCGTTTATACAATTTAATTTTTTTTTTCTCATGTCCTAAAATGGCTTCCGTAAAAACAATGTTTTGCAAATGTAAAAAATGTCTTAAATATATATTTTTCCCCCGAAAGAATAATTTGTATTTTTTAATTGCAAGTAAAGGATAATACGTTGATGACAAGGCCTTCATTTTTCCACGCTGGTTTTATTGTTAAGATTAGCTGTTTGGCCTCATTGGGATCATTTTTAGGCACGTGATGCTTAATAATTATGAGTTTAGCCAGAGATATGGGTTTTATCTCTGGTTTAGCCATGGCAACGTCCCAGTTGAAGGAAGTAGGCCTACTGAAAAAAAAAAAAAAAAAAAAATTGTGAACATAGAGTCTTGCATTTCTAGGGCAAGCCACTTACCCCGCAGCTTGCGGAGACATTGCTTTAGCATCTGGGACCAGGGTCACAGAGAAATCAAGGCGCGAAGGGGGGATCCCATCGATCTCCAATAGGGAATCCTCTTCTAGTGACCGACAGAGGGAGCTGGCAAGTGTTCGCCCAGAACGAGGCAGTTGGGGATGCCCCAATAAGCGAGAGAGATCGTGGTTGAGTGGTACTCTTCAGTTTCATCACGGATATTGCTAATTGTGTGGATTTACCGGGTTTAAAAGGGACACAGAGCGTCCTTCCAGGACAACTGAAGAGGCCATCATGCCTGTCTTTCACACGAAAACTATAGAATCTATCCTCGAGCCTGTAGCTCAGCAGGTAAACGTCTCAGATCTTGGCATCTTACTGATTCTCAGATTTCTTGCTCTTCTTTGCAACTTTCTCTGAATCTGGAAATTGAGTTTATTGCCAATATTGCATGCATGGATGAGTGTGTATTTTTAAATTCAGAATTATTATATGGTTTTTTAAACTTTGTAAGATAGTCCTGTAGCATGGACAAAAATTGTGTAAAAAGTTACTAAAATTGTACCAATATTATATGGCAATAATATGTAATAGCACTTTCAGTTTCACTGTAATAAGCTGATATTTAGCAACTGATTTACTGCATGACTCTTTCCAGTGAATAGTGTCATTTTATCTGATATATATATTTACCTAATTGCAATTACATGTGTGAATACTGATATGGGCTATCATAGGATATATATAAATTGTGAACCTTTGCTAGTTTCATATCAGTTTTGATCACAAAAAAGTAAATTACACTGTTTATGCAGTCGGATAATTTTTTTTTTTTTTACACAGGTATCAAAGCTTGTGATCTTACATGAAGAGGCTGAGGATGGAAATGCTATGCCAGACCTGGCTCGGCCAGTTCAGGCCGTCAAGATGGCTGTGGATAATCTTGTCAGAGTAAGTTGATTACTAAAAGTGCATGCATGGGTTAACGTCATATTAGATGTTTAATCAAGAAATTATTCCCCTCACTGGATGGCAATGTATTGACTTTGGTTACTAATTAGTCCCTTCATTCTAGGCAGTAAGTACTATTAGACATGGTATTACACAATAATATAGTACGGATTTAAACCTTGACCTCCAGGCAAACATACATCACCCAGCTGTAATTTGAACATACTATCAATTAGCACTTTCATACTTCAGATATGAAAGGTGTGTTTGTAAGACCTCAAAGGTTATTTTAGTGTTATCAAATCCTGGCTTATCCAGTAGCTCGTGTTTGAAAACGAGGCTGAATTGATAGAACACAAAAACAACACTCAGTTAGGTTCAGTTGGTTCAGTACTGAATGCAGGAATTGTAGTTCCTCTATCCAGATCTTCATATATATATATATGTTCTCCGGTCTTAGATGATGTACATATAAGTGCATTTTATCTACAAAACTATGTACAAGAAAAACATGATGAAATAATATGTCTTCAGCAGTTTCAGGTTGCTGGCCAACATACTGCCTGCAACAATGCACCTAATAATTACTTATCAGCTGCTGGCCGGCTTGCTGCCTTGCAGTGGATTTACAGTACCATCACTTACAGTCCTTCACTTTATATTGTTTATGTTGCTTATACTCAACTCAGTTGTTGCTTGCCGTTTTACTGCCTGCCAGATATTAACCGTATCTAACCATTGTACCTTGTTGCTGGCCGGCGTTCTGCCTGCAACTCTTTTATTACCAATATTTACAATATATACAATTTAGCAATTTTGATGTTGGCTGACTAGGCCCTCCTGATCATAGTCTCTGAAAACTGGTTAATATACACCCAAACATTACCAAATTTGCTACAAAAGTAGATAAAAAATGATAAAGGCACAGAGAACAAAAACATCATCTTGAAACAACAGAAAACAGAAAGAAATCATTTTTTCAAATCATTGGAAGAGCAGTGATGGCCTAGAGGCCGTTGTTGCTAGGGACACAGCATGGCAAGCAACAGCTCCGACACTGAAATATTAACAATTAATGAATGTATTGACTAGTTCTACATTCACCAAAATGCTGGAAATAATACTACAATCCTACAACATGTACAAAGAACAAATTAAAGTCCTTGAATTAAAAAATGCCGAACTAATAATATTAGCAAAATGACAACAATTGAAACTCGCCTAAACATGACAGTTCTTTCAACAAAACAGTCAGGTGACCAGTCTGCTGAAGCTATTGCCAAAAATTCCATTCAAAGTGTAAACAAAACAATAGAACAAGCTAAACTGATGGAGAGGCATCCAAGGTTTACCAGAAGAAGAAAAAGAAAACTTACCAACAATGATAAGTCAATTAATACAAGACAAATCCAAACCACAGCCCAGATATATTGCTGCCGAATTGGGAGAGGATCTAAAAAAAAAATGCAGTTCCCCGAAACTGCTAAGAATAGCACAGGTGCGGAAACACGAGAAAATCAATCATGTATGGAAAATGCATGAAATTTATAGACAGAGTACAAGCACTTAAAAATACATTTTTATGTGAAAGGTTTACCCAGGGAACAAATGAATTAGCTACCAGGCAAGAGAATGTAGGAGAGAGGGAATTATACAGAGCACTTAGACCCAGGACTGGAAAGTTATGATAAAAGAAACACACCTCTACACCAAAGGAAATTGCTAAAAAAGATATCCTTCCAAAAAAGGCACAGAGAACAAAAACATCACCTTGAAACAACAGAAAACGGAAAGAAATCATTTTTTCAAATCATTGGAAGAGCAGTGATGGCCTAGAGGCCGTTGTTGCTAGGGACACAGCATGGCAAGCAACAGCTCCGACACTGAAATATTAACAATTAATGAATGTATTGACTAGTTCTACATTCACCAAAATGCTGGAAATAATACTACAATCCTACAACATGTACAAAGAACAAATTAAAGTCCTTGAATTAAAAAATGCCGAACTAATAATATTAGCAAAATGACAACAATTGAAACTTGCCTAAACATGACAGTTCTTTCAACAAAACAGTCAGGTGACCAGTCTGCTGAAGCTATTGCCAAAAATTCCATTCAAAGTGTAAACAAAACAATAGAACAAGCTAAACTGATGGAGATGCATCCAAGGTTTACCAGAAGAAGAAAAAGAAAACTTACCAACAATGATAAGTAAATTAATACAAGACAAATCCAAACCACAGCCCAGATATATTGCTGCCGAATTGGGAGAGGATCTAAAAAAAAATGCAGTTCCCAGAAACTGCTAAGAATAGCACAGGTGCGGAAACACGAGAAAATCAATTATGTATGGGAAATGCGAGAAATTTATAGACAGAGTACAAGCACTTAAAAATACATTTTTATGTGAAGGGTTTACCCAGGGAACAAATGAATTAGCTACCAGGCAAGAGAATGTAGGAGAAAGGAATTATACAGAGCACTTAGACCCAGGACTGGAAAGTTATGATAAAAGAAACACACCTCTACACCAAGGGAAATTGCTAAAAAAGATATCCTTACAAAAATTGACCCGGACAGTCACACTCCAACAAATCCTGTCACAACAAAGTCACAAACACCAAGTATAGAAGATGATTTGCAAGATGTCAGTACAATCGGACCAATATTAGAAGAGCAGCAGCCTTTTAAAGTAAATGAATACCTAAGCCATAGCGTTGGCATCCCCCTCCATGCCTACGCTGCTGCTGCATTGACCCATATATAGTCAAAACTCCGAGCACTCGTTCGCTTAAATATACCTGGTCTGTCATAGAACATAGTATGATAGTTCTATACTTGATAAAGGCCTAGGCTCAGGTATAAAAACATGTCAATCCTTAAGAATGGCAAGAACTCTCCTTAGAGGGGCTGCTTTCGCCAGCATTAGTTTTGATCTAATTCCAAGGTCAAGCCTGAACAAGAACGCGCATGAAAACTATCACTGTTTCCTTGTAATTTCAGTTTATTTTATTTTCACTGTGCAATGGCTGTATGTTTAAAATTACTTATTTTACTGATCAACTACAAGCCAGTGTTTTGCAGTTCATTTGATTGTTACAATAATCAATTGTTAAATGTATGATATAATGGTTATGATTTGAGGCAATGCGCATTACTCGATAAAACATTTAATGTTAACTAGTAATAGTACCATACTAGTAGTAGTAAATTTCATCGACCAAAGGTGCAGCATATTGACGTTATGGCATGCAGCGTGACGTTCCTCTTTGGAGTTATTCCAAACTCCCTTGCTTGCATGAAAACAATTCGAGCATTGCAAGAGCTTCATGTTTTTTATTTAAGTTTTCAGGATGTTCAATATGTTCAAGAGCCTTGGGAAAGTAGTGAAGGCAATAAAGAATGAACTTGACCCAGTTTCTGTCCCTTATACCTCTGAACATGCTCAAGCCAGACAGCTGCACTCGATAATCTTCCTGTTTAGAAGAAAAAAGAAAGGTTTTAGATGTGAAAGTATGCTCCCATGCTTATGCCTGGCACCTCTAGGCTGAATGTTAGATGAACTGGTCTAGCTAGTATAAATTCTAACTGATTAATGTACAAAAAATGTGAGATTGACTGCTACTGAATGAACAAAATATGAATGAAAAGGTGAATGAACAGGTAAAAATTAAACTTATTTTAATAATTTGATTATAGCTTAGACCCCAAAGATATCCTATCTGAATCATGTACATCAACTGCTCCTAGTGCAATATGAAATCTTGCAAGCTTGGATTCCTATATTCCTGTTCTGTTAATGGCAGTTGACCTAATCTGACAGACTTCTTTCTGAGGTAAATGTAACTTGTAACATTAAAACCCCTTTGTATGTCTTGTTGATTATGACGATCAGATAATTGCTGAACAATTTCTGGATAATCGCCTATTATTATTCATGGCTTCTCTTTTTGACACAGATTGAATGCTCTGATGAAAAAGAGTGAGCACATGTTCAGTGTTGAGACCTTCTGGTAATTGGCATGTTGATCGATTGGTATATTGATCGGGTATATTGATCGATTGGATCCTCTCATGTAATGTCTGGGATCCATATTCGTAGATCTACTGTGTGCAATCAATGTGATTTTTGAGCCATTGTGTATTTTTAATTTCATTGTACCGGTATTGTATGAGCGTACCGAAAACCGGTATTCTAATAAGTATATCATCATGATCATTTGATATATATATATATATATATCGACGCATGGAACCGACAAAATTGGCAATATTGTTTGTGCACAAAGGTCTTGTTGACCATGCCTATTTTGTGGAATCCACTCCTGCTGTAAAAAACCTCTTCCTCTGATACAAGTTGTAGTGGAATTTCCTGTTTAGTGGGCTCTCTACAATTGTAACAACGTGCTTAACATGCTAAATATATTAATTCTTCAAACTGCTGTGTAACTATTTTGAACTGAGAGACCATGATTGTTTGCTATTATATCTATTTCTTTATTTGTATTATCAAGATTAGGCATATTTTGGCTCTTTCAAAGTACAATATATGTAAGATGATCTTTTGGATCTACCTACTTCATCACTTTATAAGTACTAAGATTTCAGTCTGTCTTCCCTCTTGCTTGTTTATATTACCATGGCAACATAATCATGATAATAATACATACCACTACATGGCCAATTATGCCACGTGCGCATGGTTTTTGCCTCATTATAATTAGCTAAAAACCAAGTGTTTTCCATGCATTTATAAATCCTTCCCATGGAAAACGCACATGGCACATTTGACCATGTATATATATATATATCTGTAGACACTACAACTAAATTTCTATTCCTCACTTTTCTGATAATGATGAATTCCTGTTGAATGGAATGTGCATACTTTATAACTTAGCTAAGCAACCAAACTCTTCAGCTCTACAAAGCGTTAAACTTTCACCCCTCTGTAATGGCCTGATATACCTGCACAGTTTACAAATGTATATAACATTTGTGTGATTACCCCAAGGCCAGACCCTAGCCTTATCTATTTAGCACTAATGTTTGGTGCAGACAGCAGTTTTTCTCTGTGCCTTGTGTTTTTGTTGTATGTTTTCGTTTGTATTGCACTTGAACTTGCCCCAGCTTAGACCCCTAGGTTCTGGTGAATGTCTTTAGCATTTTTGTTTAGAAGCTAAGGTACAGTAGTACCTGCTGACTTGATGCACTGCTGTGATGCTGCTATGCTGGATGGGTGCCAGGTCAGCAGTTGCTGTTGCAGCAGCAGGTGAAATCCCTCATCCTTGAAGTACCCCTTGCAGTAGCAGCCACCCCATCATTATCATCATGTTTATCTTGTTTATGATGCCCCTTTGTAGACTGTGATGAAGTATAGCAGGCCATTTAGCAGTTTGTCATGTAGTTTCTGGTTGGAAGTTCAGTATTTCAGTGCAACTGACCCAGAGTAATTGGTTCATTGAGTATATTGTAGAACCAGCATTCTTCTGTTGTTGGACCCTTGTTGAACTTACAGAATTGTAGCAGTGTATTACTGTGTATACATGTTCATTATTGTTCATTGTAGAATCCAAAATTGGTGTCCATTATCATTATTTTTGGTCTTTTTTTAAACAAGTTATCATGGTTATGAAGGATCATAAAATGGACAGAAATGTTAGGAATAAAGCAAACCTCAACTTTCTGATTGATAACGAGTATATTTAATGACACCTGTGATAGTTTTGATAAATAGTGTTTGCTGTTTTTCCCTTACTATAATTTCTGTTACCATGGTTACCATGACAGCATAAGGACGAGAACAATGCAGAAAATCATCAGTGGTTGTTAATAGAGATGTTGCTATCAGTCAGAAGTTGACTTATCATTACTTATTGCAAACATTTTTGCCCATTTTGTGGTACTCCAGGCTTGGTATGACAAGATAAGAAAAGCATGTGGGCATTCAATTTGAATCCTAATACATGTGTAGTACTCTACAATTCACGTACATTAGATGAGTGGTTAACATGGTGAGTCTTATAGTACCAGTAGTTGTGGATGCATGGGTTCAAATTCTGCTGCTACGTAGCACTGTTCATGTACAGCCACATCTCAGCAGCTCAGTAGACCCAACTAAACAGCTAAAAGTCCTTGGTAGACCCGTGTAGACTGTCCCATTGCACGGAATGTACTTAATAGATGATCATTTTCGGTGCCTGGTTTCTTGTGGTTACAACAGGACCTACGTGGGAGGGCAAATAAGTTGAAGTATGGAGTGTTTTTGACAATATTGAAGCAAACATCATGTGTTTTGAGTTTGACCACAGTATTCCAACCATGGACAACACTGATAGATTAAAGCCTCCACAAATGTGTGTTGATAACCATGTTACATGATCAAATATGACGACGATAACAGAGCATTTTTGCACCCACGAATGTCTGTATGTAATCTACATGATATAGAGGTGCTTTTAATTATTTTAATTTCAATAATCAATGAGTTTTATCTGTCTCCAAAGTGTGTTTTTTCTCATCGCACTTTTCTGCAGAGCTGTGTATCAAGATTGTGGGGAGATACTGGTTGATATTTAACTGATATGCATAAATTATCATTACCAGATTACACAACATTTATTTAGCATATGTTTAGCTGTTTAGTGGGAAAAGGAAGAGTTATGGTGATATTAAATCATATCGTGATGATAAGTAGCAGATAACATGCAGTCTACTATTCCTTTTATATTTGCCCACTGTGCCCACCTATCCTATTAACCTTTTGACCTTCTCTTTTGCACATGACCTTCTATTATAATCACATGACCCTAGGTCGCATAACAACGGTATGTTTTCCATAGCAACATGCCGTCACGCTATGATTCCAAGGGACTTGCTTACGTAAATCATGAAAAAAAGACATTTTGAATGTATTTTTAGTGTAATAAAATGTGTCCTCTGCCAGTAATTACATTATAAATATATATTTGGCACAGGTAAGCAATTTTTTTATCATGTGCTTCAGTAATCATGTTAAGGAAAATATTTTGAGATTAACAACATGCAGCCATCTAAGACAAGTTCTACTGCTTTTCTCACTCAACACTGCTCTACAATGCACAATTATTCAGCTACTATCTGTAGTGATCAGATCTACGAACTTTTCGTCACAATTAAATACCAAAACCGTGTTCTCAATTTATTTCTTATGTGTATGAAATAAAGATATATATATATATAACAGTTGTGAATTGGTGCAACATAGAATGCTAATCAGCTAATTTGTATCCTGGAGCAGGGAACACAATCAGTGATATTAGAGATTTATATGTATCAAGCCAGATACTAGGAATTTTATGCCGTTATGCCATTTTGCATTGTTCAGGGAATAAATCAATTTATCACCAAAACCCAGATGTTCCTGCAGGATGCCCCTTTTCACAACTGTCACAATTGTTGTAATTAAATTGTGAACTTGTTAATCTGTTAATGCAATGTCAAACATGATGTTTCTGAGGTCAAACGTGATAAGCAGGATTTGGAGCACCCGGTATTTACTGGTTTGCCATAATTAAAGAGGAATGTTGTAAACATTTAAAAATGAAACATATTGCAGCAAAAAAAAAACTAGTCTGAATTTTCTATGTTTCAATCTGTTTCTGTTCATCATCAGGAACGAAATGCAGTTATGCATGCACACAGATCACAAAACTATACAAGCTGAGAAAGCAATATTGTAGAATTCTGTAATCTCTGTACATGTATAGAGCTCTGCATTTCATTCCTGATGATGACTTGAAACAGGTTGAAATTAAGAAAAAATGTAAATTGCAATATTTGACTTGCCTTTTTGCTGTACTATGCAAAAGTAATCAGTGGCTACTATGGATTTTGAAACATATTAATAGAGTAGGAATTTATCGACTTGTAAAGTTAGCTTGGTTGCCCCTTAGCACTTAGGAATGGGTTCTTCTTTTATATAATAGGGTGATTCCTTCCAAAAGCTTTATTCACTGTAAATATGTAACTGTTCTGCCCTCTGTTATTGTTACTAGTATTTCATAATCATTTCAGTGTCATCAGTGGTCCTGCAAAATTTGCCATGACACCAGTGCACTGATTTAAAACTTCTGGAATTCCTTCCAGGAACTGTTCGACTTGTGGTTCTGTTGTGTACATTCGTAATCAAAATGATAATGATAATAGTTTTCATTCATCATTGTTCATCATCATCATCATCATTGTTCATTGAATAAACTGAACTCGATGACCCACATCATTTTACCTTTAACCAAATGCCTTCTAACAATTTCAATCTAAACGATGAAGGTTTCAATTCAAAACTAAAATAAAAGAACGATACTTTCCATCTGTATCGATACAAACAATCAAAGGCGTTTGTTGCATTTTACCTTTGCATGTTCTTTGATTTGCTAAACATGCTCATGTGTATTGTTAGGCAGTTATTCCTGTAAGACCTAGTCTAGCACCCTGACCATAAGCAAGAATTCTTTGGTTGTTTTCAGATGCAATTAGCTGGTTTCACAGTACATATATGTATATGTATTTACCAATGAAATGTTATACAATGTTAAGATATTAACATCCTGTTACTATCCTTCCTGTTATTATAATGGCTGACATAGCAGGTCACATGTCCAATATATATTCAAATGTAAAAGATGAAATATGTTTTGTTGTCATGTTGCAACACTGAAATGTATGAAAGTTCATAATGTTGATGGATTTTAGAAAGATTTCAAGTTTCATTTCCTTGCAGAAATGCTAAAAGTGCACCGTTACTTTGAAATGACCCATATACATTATTGTTTTCTTCCAGGTTGGCTATGAAACAATCACAAACAGCGAAGATGCCTTCTTGAAACACGACATGCCTCCTGCGTTGAACAGAGTGGAAGAGGCGTCCCTTCTTCTATTAGATGCTTCCGGAATGTTGAGGGATGACCCGTTCAGTGCACCCGCCAGGAAGAAGCTCATTGAGGGATCCAGAGGTATGTCGTAAACTCGAAAAGTAAACGCTCGTGAATATTTACATCATGTGCAAGTGTAGTAACTTGGAAGAAGTGCTAACTCGTGAGGGTGGTTACAGGGATTGAAATTTGACGTGAGCTATCACTCTCGTTCACGCAGAGGTCAGCGTGAGCTGTTTTGATAAAGGGTTTGCAGAACTACTTTTGACTGTCTTGCAATCTAACTTCAAAAGGAAAACCCATCTTATATAAGCTGTACTTTAGATTGCAATTGAATTCTTGCTTATTCAAAGCTTGGTATAACTTTATATGAACCATTGATCAAATTCTGCGAGCAGGAGCTCACGCAATGTTACCAAAGAAGATTTTGCATTAGCCGCTAGTCACTCACGTGGCCTATTTCAAATTACAATCCCTGGGTGAAGCATGTGTACGGTGTACTTCCAAAAGTAACTGAACAATACTGAAGTTTGTTGGTAACTCTTTCTTGAACTTTTTTTATTGTGGTGCCTCAGTGATACTCCGCTTTTATGATGATTGTTGGAAGTGAAACTAATTAACAAGTAGCTTACAACCTTTCAAAATTTGGACACATCAACTATTTTTTACTGGCCTGGGCAGTAGTTGGCATTTTATTCATGTTATCTGTCTGTTGGTTTACAAATCCCTTGTGAATTTATGTTTGTTTGTTTATCATTTCTGACATAAAATAAATCTTTCTTACTCTTACTTACTCTTGTCAATCAACTGTCAATCAACCAGGACCCTCAAACTTCTTTTATAAGATGAAAAGTAATCATACAATGTACAACATATGTACAAGGTGAATAGTTATCAAGTAATATCTGAGTAGTACAGGACTACCACAAGGTGTATCACTTGTGCCTGATAGTAATCCCTCCATGGTAGCGTCATTACCTGTTGCGCACCTGGGTCTGATTTCTACTTTTTGAAGGAGATTTTGCTGCAGTCAGCAGTATGTGTCATTATCAAAGTTTTCCAAGAACTTTGAATAATGTAAATGTTAAACGTGTGACTGTTTGAGAGACTGAGTCTGATTAGTTCTTGGCTTCTGCAGATGGTTGATATCTATAGATCAACTGCAAGACTGTGCTTTTGAGGGCAAGACACTGTTATCTTTTGCAACACTTAGTAGGAAATAATTCAATTGGTTTTTTTGTAAGGTGTGACTGTTTTACCTTCTTCTTGATCATGTTGAAACAGGATGAAAGGATTTTACTAACTTTGAAATGTTACTGCAAAATTTTACTGACTGAGGACCAACGTTTTATACAGGAAGTGGGCCCTCTGTTTATCATTGTGCAGTCTAAATCCAACACATGGTGTATGAATAAGTGCATTAGTTTGATTGGTGCTGCTCAGTGCGTTATCAACACCATCACCTGAGAGGGGGTATTTCCTAGAAAATATTGCAGTCTAGTTTAACCCCTTTGCTGCTGCTGCTGGTGCTGCTGCAGGACTTCTGAACTGCTAAACCACTCCATCTCGTTTCAGTACTTCAACCTCTGCATACCCTACCTCAAGGGTTACAGCAGCTAAACTCCCACTCATTCATAGATCCATGAATCAGCTCAGGGGGTTCAATGTTTTTGCTGAACAGCAAGAAAGTTAGTACATTGGATTCCCACTAAACGCTAAACAATGCTGAAACTCCTGAAAGACCATGCAACATGAACCGTTAACTGGTTAACGGGATAGAGAACACCATCAGCATCAGGGACACGGTGTTCATATTGCTTGTCCCAAAACCAGAAAACTATGATTAGAATATGTTGAAGTTTCGGCATAGAGGCTGGCTGTACACATAGATTAAGATTAAAATGATTACTAAGTGTGGGCACGATTGCAAGAGTTCACTACCTGATTACAAGTAACCACATTTATTTGATTAAAAACCCAGGTGAAATTAAATTTCAACCATGTCCATGTACTGTGTAGTACAGTCACATAAATTAAGAGGTACGAAAGGTACATTTATATCAAAAGAACAACTTTCATGGTTTAATATCATGGTGTTAAATATAGACTATATGTTTCAGGAAAGCTCAAACAAGCTTCTGACACCATGGCATGTAATTGAGTAGATACAGTAAGTTGTTCGTAGATGATTGCAACTGTCAGCATCTTTTAGTTCTAGGATGCTCCTGTGGTGGTACAGCAGCAGTTTGGCAATGCATCCCATCAAAAAGAGCTCTCTTGGGAATCACTAAAGTTGTCTTAATTGCTCATGTTGGTGATATTGAAGTGGTCCTAGTTCTGGAACTCTAATGACATTTTTGGAACCCAATTAAGTTGTCTTGACATTGAGCAAAGTTGAGGTGGTTTTAATTCTTGAACTTGCTGACATTCTATAGAGTATACAATTTTGGGGACCAAGTTGTCTTGTTTGCAAGTTGTTTTTAATTCTAGAACTTTTCACCCATTAATCACAGTTTGGAATCAAGTGAAATGGTCATAAGATTAATTTAAATTTTTTGACAATATAATCAGTTTGCGATCCAATGAAGTTAGCTGGTTTCATTATTTTGTTAATCCTGGAATTTACAATGTTTACCATTAGAGTTAGATTTCCAAGCACAAATGTCTCATTTGACAACTCACCTGGAGCCTCCTCGACTGTCTGAACACGCTTGGAAATCAAACTCTAATCATCCTAATGAACTTCCAAAGGCCAGGATTAAACCTTCACAGTTGAATGTTTACCATATTGGGGCACTGCCAAGTGGTCATATTATTGGTGTATATGTCCCTGATCATATTCATAAATCAAAATATTGGCTGATCTGGTTCGTCTTGACTGCGAAGTGCCACTCAGCAGTTGTGCTAGAGCCAGAGAGTTGGCAGAGCTTTCTGTCTCTGGCAGTATTCGATTTGCTGACTGGTATTGTCTTACTGCTTGTGTGGATTGCATAGCATGTGCATGGAGACAGGGAGGGCAACAGCATTCTCCTACATAGTTCTACCTGCCAAACAACCCTGTGTGAATGATAAAAACAACAAATAAGCACTTTTGTCTGTCACTTATGTCTATTTTCTTTCTCGTAGCCGTATCATGCTTATTGTTCGGAAGGTGTTTTGTCGCCAAGTAAAAAGGAATGTGGGTTCAGAGATTTCCAGGCAAAGGAGCTGTGCGTAAGAATGTTGAAGAGAAATTTAGGGTTCTCTGAGATGTTTTCGTTGTTTTCTGTAAGGCTGCCTTGCAACAAAAATAAGTTAAAATAAAACAACTTGAGGGTTCTCTGAGATGTTTTCGTTGTTTTCTGTAAGGCTGCCTGGTAATGCATCGCACAAAGAAATATAATAAAGTAAAAATAAAACAACTTTCAGGACTATTTTCACCTTATTCCATTGAATTCAAGATGAGGTTAAACAAATGTTTAATATAAGTAAGTTTATTTTTCCTCAAACATGATTTTACAAAATGCAATCATTTTCAAAATTACATAATTTGTGACATACAATAATAGAATAATAACATTTTATAATAGAGGTGGAAATGCACCTGAAGTTTTAAATAAAACTGTTAGTACTATGAGGTACAACCCAATAAGATCAAAAAATTAATTGGCATTAATGGGAATGCAAAAACCCCAAGCTGAAGAAATTTATGTCATTCCAGGATTCTGGACTATAATTTAGGAATAAATGTCAATTTTCTATAATTTAGAAATAAATGTCAATTTTGCTGAGCTGCTCAGTGTTTTTCAACGATTCTGTTCAAGATGGTGTTTAATATACAGTGTCAGCTGACTCATTTGTTTTAGTAATGGATAATAATGATTCACAGACCTTGAAAGTTTGTTATATTTTTACCCTTGAAAGCTTTCAACGCCAATCATTTAGCACATTCTCAGCCTTCTAACTCATTACTCTGATGGACGACCAGCAGCTTGTCTTTCTTAACTAATGCTTTTGCCCATGTTACCACTGCTTACTGTATTTACCTGAGTACAAGCCAGAGCACTTAATAAATTTACAGTAAAATCTTCAGAATTTAGCTGATTAGATTAACATTGTAAAGTAATCATGAGACTTTGGTCGAGTTGCCTTTTGTTGGTTCTAAACCTGAAACAGATATTAGACATTGGGCATGACTGAAGTGGCTTGAAACAATGTGAAAGTTTGGTATGTAATATGTATTTGTGGTCTGAGTTCTTGGAACGTAATTTTTAGGACCCGATGGTCCAGAAAATTGAGGTGGCCTTAGCAGCTGCTTAGCTGTTTAGTATGGGTTAGTTTTAATGGTGGAGTTTCACTGATTATATTTAATCTATCGAATATGGCCTCATGACAAGTTATGAGACTGTTAAATGTCTTATAAAAATACCGTAAACACCTAAACGGTAAAGGTGGGAATTACCGCCTAGGAGTGCTTACTGGTTTGGTGGTCAGATGTTTTGTAAGGTACTTTTTGAAGCCCTACATGATCAAATGGTGACAGTATTAGCCCTGTAATTTTAGCAGTGTTTAGGGCATGGATGGGCATTTATGACATTTAATAGGCTAAGCAGCTAAGAGGTAAACTGTCATGTTTTTGCATGGCTTAACTGATGCTTAATGTAATTTGTCTGCCATTATCAATTATTATCAGTAATGTGATTGTGAGAAGGCTTCCCAATGCTCCATAATCATGACAAGCATGTTGATTTAATTGATAGAGACAAAAGCTGTATTGATTGAATTTGCTGCCAGATTCATAACATTGCCCTAGGCCTAGCATAGGGTTGGTGTCATGTTACACATGGGGTTCTGTGGCTCATATACCCCTATATATCTGTATATCATATAAACCATGTAGATCATGTAGATAGAGGACTGAACTTAGTTGTAGTGTATGGCCAGTATTTACCTCAAGTAACGTCTCATTGCTCATTGAAGGAGCTAATCAAATATGACAATGTCAAAACTCTCATGTTCATATTTGATATATACTTGGAAAATAATGTCAATATACATAATATAATTTAATTGACTAAAGAATATTTTTGGCTGCTGATATAGATGATATATATATAATCAATAATAATATATGGGCCACAAATTGGGACCCCACGATCAAGACCACTGTTGGGAATCCTCAGAAATGCCTCAATATCACAATAGTCCAGAAAGAAATGTTTTTTTTTTTATAAATAAATAGTTTAAACACTGATACAGCGAACCGCATGTACCATATAATGGAAGGGGGTGGGGGCCTAGCTCAGTGGTAGCGGGTTGAACTTCCAACCACTGGGTCCCGGGTTCAATTCCTGGTCGAGCCTATGTTGGATGGCTGTTTCATCCTTCATCTCATTGCCATGGTCCCTGCCTGTCCTAATTAGCCCAACAGGTGCAGAAATACAGGACATAAAGCTCTAATCCATGTAACATATAATGAGACCCAGTTATAAAGTACACTTTTTATCAGTCCTAACTTGTTCGTTACAAGCGGGCCCGACTGTACAAAAGTCCCTGTGACCATTGTACGAAGTGATCATATATTTTGCAGACTTCTTGGCATCCTGAGGTATCCTAACCTCTTGGTATCTCACCTGGTTGCTATCTAGGCCAGTGGGGTGCATGCTACCCCTTAGAGCTTGAACAGGTGAAGGGTCATGGATTAGAGGGTTGGATAAGCTTAGAAGGGTATGAGTTACCCTTTTTGACACAACTGAGCCCTTTGGTATGCTGTGAGGGCCTTAGGGTATGATACTTCCAGTCAGTGACAGATCGGATCGGTCTGTATCATAGAGTTTAGGATTGGACAGACAGATATAGACAGAGATAGACTAATGCTGCGAGTGGTAGCTGAGCACTTGCAGTGGCAATGAGATTTAGTGGTCATACATTTAACACATCAAGGCTGTACAAGTGCTTAATCATAAAATGAGGAAAATGGAAACTCTTTGACATCCAAGTGATCTATTGCATTGGACTCAAGGCATTTTACTTATCCTCAACAAGGCCTATCCAGTAAAAGGTCATATTAAAGTATAAAGTAGGTGCAATCTTTTTTAGACAATGCGATGGATAGATAGATAGATAGGTAGGTAGGTAGGTAGGTAGATAGGTAGGTAGGTAGGTAGATAGATAGATAGGTAGGTAGATAGATAGATAGGTAGGTAGTAGATAGATAAATAGATATGTAGATAGATAGGTAGGTAGGTAGGTAGGTATATAGGTAGGTATATAGGTAGGTAGGTAGGTAGGTAAGTAGGTAGGTAGATAGGTAGATAGATATATAGATAGATAGATAGAGAGGTGGGTAGGTAGGTAGGTGGGTAGATAGATAGATAGATAGCTAGCTAGATAGACAGGTAGATAGATAGATAGATAGATAGCTAGATAGACAGGTAGATAGATAGATAGATAGAGAGGTAGATAGCCTTTCACCTCATTTGACTGACTGACTGACTGACTGACCATGGATGTCTCTTGTACGTCCATGGACTGACTAACCATTTTGCTTACGGATACTTTCATTCATTGACTTACTGCTGAATACTAAATGTGTATCATATGGAAGAATAGCTATACTTCTATGATTATATCATCTACATGATCTAGGACAGATAGATAACCTGCTTGATTGATCATTTGTTGATAGATTGGTCCCTAGACCTCCTAATTTACAAATATCCTTCCTGAAGCATTTTTCAGTAGCTCATAATGCTCATTCCACTTTGCAGCTACTCAGTTCTGTGAACCAAAGCAAGGCTGGTCTACTCTACTCTGCCTTGCGTTTGGCAGTTTACAAGGTTTTACGTGAGATAACATGGTATTGTGTTATTAGAAAACATGGTGCACCCGGGATCCAAGGTCCTTGCAGTTTGTGAATTGCAGGAAGTTAGTTTGTTTTATTATGCTACAGAACGAGGTCGCCAATGTCAAATTAAATTTGGAAAAAAAGTTAATAAGTTGGATTCCCGGAAGAAAAAAGAGCGTATTAATGCATATTGCATAATAAAGTCAAGTAAAGCTAACTATTACAATATTTGCCATATGCATAGCATTTGATTTCTTTGATTTCTCATTTTCGCAGGATTAATATTGTAATTTATTAATATAGATATTATCATTGCCAGTGACTGTCTCGTAATAAGTCAAGTAAAGCTAACTATTACAATATTTGCCATATGCATAGCATTTGATTTCTCATTTTCGCAGGATTAATATTATAATTTATTAATATAGATATTATCATTGCCAGTGACTGTCTCGTAATTAGTCAAGTAAAGCTAACTATTACAATATTTGCCATATGCATAGCATTTGATTTCTCATTTTCGCAGGATTAATATTATAATTTATCAATATAGATATTATCATTGCCAGCAAATGTCTCCGTAATTGTATATAATAAAGATATATTTTCATGTACTGACCCTACACCTTTAAAATAATCCTTGTGTGAATTATTTCTCAATCAGTATAATTTGATCACATGCTTAAGGTGTCCTATACTACTTCTATTAAATAAATGCCTTTTTTGAGTTTCCTCGAGATTTCAATATGTTTAGCTTTCTCATTATTTGCAATGGCAATTATTTTGACAGTGGGCCATGTGTATTTGCCTATCAAACACTGCAGCTCATTTATTAGTTTTATTGAAAGGCTTAGCAAATATTCAGTGTCGTTTGGCAGTGTTAAGAGCCTATGATAGACTATATAGAATTTTCACAGGTCGTGAGAGTGGTAGACATCTATATTGTTTTGACATTTAGTGTGGTTTAACACCAGTAGTTTTTCAGGAGTGAGAGACTGATTCTTTATTACTAATCCTATGTAATAGAGTCTTTTCACTGAGCAGCCCTGAATTCAGCAAGACATATGTCTTTCTTCTCCTCTTATTACTCATTTTGCTTTTCAGACATAGTATGTCATAACTAACTGATTCTATAAATAACATTTTCTCTGGGAAATAACAGAAATCAACTAAATGATAAGATGTCAAATATTCATTAAAAAGCACTAAAAATACTGCTGCTAGGATGCACTTTGCTTCAGCCAATCAGAGTCAAAGGCAGGAACTCTTTCAGCCAATAGAATTGCAGTATACTGTCATATCCACCTGGTGGAAAAACAGAGAACCTTCCGTGAAAGTCCAATATTAGCTGATTAGAAAATAACTTCCGAGATACATGGAAACCCCATCTAAATCAAAATGTAAGTCACATGTTATTGAGACAATTTTACAATAGGTGGTTCAGGGTGCCAGTGATCCACTCATAGTAATACCATGTTAATATAATGAAAATATGCTTAGTAATGCCTTGGACTAAACAGTAGTCCAAGGTTTTGCTTACTCCTTCATCAGTTGAGCAGCCTCAGTACCAGAGTTCTTCTAGCTCTTGATGGTTGGCAGGTTAGCAATTGGTTAGCAGGAGGGTAGAGTAGATAATCTTGAGCCTAGGAAATGCCAGGATAAACAAAAAGATCTAGTTACCAAAGGGTTGCTCGATTTCCTATAGAATGAAATAGAATGGAATAGAATAGAACAGAATAGAATAAAATAAAGTAATCACTAAACTAAACCAGAATTATATACATGTACTGAATAATGATCACTAACTAAAAATTTACAAAACGCATTACTATGTTTGCGATTACCTCTGACCAGCTGACCTGGGCTGTTCAATATTTAGCTAGACCAAAAGAGAAAGGTCACTAATAAGAAGTGTAGGATCATGTTTTATGGAATGAAATATACAATATGGCATACTTTCTCAATATGTTATGTTAGGTGATTTCTCTTAGGCTTAATATAAGTTCCTTCAAAATAATTCATCAGTAGGTGATTTATCTTAAGCTTAATATAAGTTCCTTCAAAATAATTCATCAGCAGCTGATCAGTAGGCGTTTTCCAAGAGTCCAGGCTTGTTCCCTAGCTGATAAGTGATACATTTTGAACAATTGTATTACCATGATTACTGCTCTTTACAATGTTGGGCTATACTTACAGTAGGCCATAGACTCTCAAGTGAATCAGGTAAACAGTGGTAAAAGATACTTTTTGCATATGACCGGAGATGACCCCGAAGACATATCATCCGTGTTCACACGTTGCTTACAAGTAGTCGGTGGATCAGTCTACATAGTCTGTGGACAGTCTGTGAATGGTCTGCATAATATCTGGAGCCATGAAGTCTCTCATAAGCATGATAAGTATCATATCTTCATAGGAGTGCATCATAGGCATTCCTGCCCTCAGTTAGTTAGTCTGTCAGGTCAGCAGTATACAGTCTGGTGCTGTTTGGATCTTGTATACAGACAAAGGTGACTTGCACCCCACCCAAAATGAGATCAAACAACCAATAAACATTTCTGATGCCCTATTTTTACCCCCAGGTCATTTGTGGATCATGTGGTAGGTCATCCAAAGGATCATCTACAGAGACCCAGGGATCCAAGATGAGTTGTGGAAATTCAAACCACAGCAGGGGCACAGGTTGTTGAATGTTGTTGATAAATAAATGGGGTTAGATGCTGCTATAGATGTATTGGAACTTGGAAGGGAGTTATTGGTGATCTTTGATCATTGTTGATGTACTGCAAAGCCATCAGAGTTCCAACTTGTAATATTTTGCCATGACCATGTTAACCTCATATTGACTTTATGCAATTATATATAGAAGTGTATAGTTCTGGCTGTTGTACCATCATTATGTGCAATACAATGTTAGATATAAAATATATCATTTGGTACATTTTCATTGCCCCTAGCACTATGTTATAAATAACAAAAGTTCAAATGATGTTTGTGACATACTGGTTAGCGAAAGGTAGATTCATCATACTATCATGATTACATATGCTATACAGTACTTTTTTTTGTAGTTATATTTTTAGTTTTCCATCCAATAGCTAAAAGATTCAGATTCAGAAATCATTTATTTAGCTTGATAATGATTCACAACAAAGGATGGTATAGTGTAATACATGTACTCTTTAAACAATTCTATTGATTATGCTGACTGATTTATTTGGTCTTATCACTTGCTTGTTTAAACTGCTGCCAACTGGTTACATCACATATGTACACATTATGTACTGGATCATTGGCTGTCTGGCAGGGAACATGAACACATTTTGTACTGCACATGTGTTGAAATGCAGGGCCACCATTTCTGCTGATCTGGCAGTTCATAACTAGCATTTTTACATAGAATGAATACAACATTAGAAACACTTTGGTGAGATTACTTGGAGAAGTTGAAGACCTTGTTTTACAGTGGAATTACACAATTAAGGCCTCCAATATTATCACCAAATTGATTCTAAGATCTTTTTGCTATTACATACATATATACATTGATATACAAAACTTAGTGTACACGTGGCAGGCGCTGTGTAGCCTAGTGGTTTTAAAAAGCAGTTGTTAAGGCACTTGGCAGTTATCACATAGGCCAACTCCTCCAGAGGTCCCATATTTGAATCCCGGCCCAGGTATTCTTAATGAGCTGCATCTCAGCTGGTAGTCTGTTGGAAGCATGACACATTATACATGATTATATTCATGATATTGGGACAGTGCTTTGTACTCTGTTTCCATGCTGGGGCAGGTAAAAGACCCAAATCATAGTGTAAATGTCTTATAGTGGTTGGACTCTATGCCTTACCATCTCATCTTTACATTTGTTGTTAACATCTAGTGATATGAGCCAATTCAGCTTCAGCAGTAGAATTGATACAATGCAATACAATAAGTTCCAAAATTAAGACCACCTGAATATTAGACCACAGAAATTGCCGAAGTTAGGAGAATGGATAAAACCGTGAGTCTTAGACTATTTCACTGAATCTAAGACTACTCGCTGTAATTTCATAATTCAGACTACCGTCACATTTAAGACATTGGTGATCGTCTTAATTGTTCAGTTCTACTGTACTCGAACAATGGTGAAGGGCATTGTTTTTGTCGTTACCCCTTCGAAATGTTCCATGGGGTGTAGTGGTTCACCCTGACAACGTACAACTCTCTAGCAATCTTGGCACAGGGGGAGTAAACATCCAACTCACCCCTTGCTCCTGTGTCAGGAACTTGCTAAATATACCTGCATGGATATTTGGACTAAGATGTTGTTATTTTTTTCTTTTATTTTCCTCCTTAAATAAACTAGTTTATCATGCTCATAGCTAGATGGGGTTTCCATTACTCTGAGGTAAAAAAAGTCCATGAAACTGGATGATGGTTGTGGCGGTATAGCATGTATAGTGAAGTGTTGCTTAATTCTTGATGTTATTGCTCAAATATTGCTAATTAACATTGTACATTGTACCTAACTGCAAGAATAGGCCTACACTTCGATACTACTTAAGTACACTTTGATCTCAGCCAAAAGACCACCTTTCTGTAACAGCTTCTTCATGATTCAGACCATTGAATATTGAATGTCACTCTACTCCTACTGTATCATGTGTATTTTTAATTGCCAATTTCATAGACTTGATATAGAGTTTCAGCTGTTCAGAGGACGTCATGTGAATCCAGGATTCTCATTGGCTATGGCAGTCTTTCAGCCAATGGGAGGTCTGGATTCACATAATATCCTCGGAGTTAGTTTCTGAGTCAATGAAATCTGCTATAATAGAAATCACTAAACAATTAAGATCTGTTGATTTTGAATCATCATATGATCATTGAAACGTTTTAATATTGTTTTACAGTTTGGCTGTACTGAGATAGATGCGAGAAACATGTATAAATTGCCTTGGTGGTCCGAATTGCTAGGTGGTCTTTCAAATGAAGAGGTGGATTTCATTGTGGGTCCTCTATCATGTGCTCATAGTCAGTGACATGTGTTTGACATGGTTGGTTTGCTAAAATGCATAATTCATGTTCATTGAACATTGTTGAACACAATAAAAAAGACATAACATGGACCCCACTCACGGAATAGCTTTGCTTGGTAACCTAAGAATGCGGATGGAGATTGAAATATTTTTAAAATGTAAACAGAACCTCTGGAAATGTCATGTTTTATGTACCAGGAAGATAGATGCTTATTGGAACAGATTACTGTCAAGGATGGTAATTAAATTATGGTGCTAAAATATCTAATTAATGCTTTATTGACTTTTGTTAAACATGTTAAAGCTGAATAAATAAGTAAATAGATGTTATAAATGAATTTTTCTTCTCTTTTCAGGAATTTTGCAAGGAACATCAGCTCTCCTCTTGGCCTTTGATGAATCAGAAGTCAGAAAAATCATCAGAATTTGCAAAAATGTTCTCGAATACCTCGCAATTACAGAAGTTGTGGAGTCTATGTCTGACCTTGTTACTTTTGTGAAGGTAGGTAGATCGGCAGAGTACACAAACTATCTGAAAGTGCTAGAGTCCTGTGGCCAAGAAAACTTTTGCCATTCCTCAATCATGAAGGGCTCCCTTAAATTTCCTCATATTCATGTATCTTCAACTTTTCATGCTTAAATTAATTATAGATGAAAAGACAATTAATTTAAGATTTCCAATAAAAAATGGACTTGAACCAAGGCCTTTAAAAAGTATTGTTTGTCTAAAATTTGAGTGACTTGGTTTCTGATCAAACATGCATTAGGTTATTTAGGATGAATAATTCCCGTAGCTGATTTACTGACCGTCTTCTTCCTGCTGTTTCAGAACCTAAGCCCAATTCTCACCAGAATGACCAAAGAAGTGGACGCCCGAGAAAAGGAGCTGACCCACCAAGTCCATCGTCAATGGTTGATACGTTCCTTGGAACAGGTCAAGACGTTGACGCCAGTTCTCATCTCCGCTATTAAGATCTACCTCACTACTAGGGATGAAGGTTAGTATGGTCGGAGGCTTGGAGCTAAAAATATAGTGTTTCTGAATGTGTTTTTAAAATTTTGGGATTTAGTGTAATGTTTATTATCAGTGAATTTGAAATATATTATTAGTGACGTTGTATACCAAGAAGGCAAATTGTTGTATAATTTTTATATGTTCATTGCTCGATGTCAGTGAGCAGTCTGATGATTACACGTTAGTAATATTTCAGTCACTGTATGTAAGCAATGATTTTTAAGTTTCTTAATCGCTTAATGAAATGGTTTATGCTGTTTAATTTAAGGTGGAAATGGTCTCACTGAAGCACAAGCCAATAGAGATTACACGGTCGGTAAAATGAGCAATGAAATCCACGAAATAATCAGAGTTTTACAACTGACAACTTATGATGAAGACGAATGGGATGCGGATGATATGACCGTCATGAAGAAAGCACAGGTATTTATCTGTTAAATATAACAGAAATAATATTATACCAAATCTAATTAATTTAATCTGTGGGTTTCTTGTAACAGATAAAGTATTACATGAGGTGTTAAATTGGCAGTGCCTATGTACTGCTGATACAAGTAAAAAATCCCACCCATGAGGTAAATGTGTAATATAGTGCAGTCTCCAAGCCTTATCATCTCATCATTACGTCTGCCTCTGACAGCTAGCTGGCCATATAAGCTGACTATGCTTCTGACCCAATAGGAATGAGACATAGACGTAGATTACATTGATATGGGCTGGTCATAAAATTGTTTCATTTGCAAGTAATCCAAACAGTAGGGGTCATTAAGGACCTGTTAAGTGAATTTCGGAAATTGATGAGTTTATACCTTCTTTTTTAAAGTGATTATCATAAGTTAACTGCAAACTATTGCGTTTATGTATCATGTTTATCAGAGTTTCAATAGCAAGTTGAAATTTAGAAACCACTCCATACATTGCATTATTCTTCCCCCCCCCCCCCAAAAAAAAAAAAAAAAAATAGAAGAAGAAAAAAAGCCCTTATAGTTTTCCCTGAGACTGATGACTGTTTCCAGGGCTATATGCCTTTATTAAGATTGACTATATCATATTCAGCATCTTTTCTTTTATCCTTCTTATTTCAAGCATGACTGCTAGAAATAAACCATTTCTTTTTCTTCTTATCTTATCATTTAATTGAAAGGTAAACCACAAAATGCATGAGAAATTTACATAACTTAGACCTAATTTATTGTGTCGCCCGTTATGAAAATTTATTTTTTTGCCAGCTTATATGCAAAGCATTATTGAAATATTAGTGTACTTCAAAATATTATTTCTCTTTTATGGTATTAAAGTTGGTCTGTTTTATGATGTTACAAAACTAGTCCGTTTCTAACATCTTTGTGGTATGATTTTTGTTCACCCATAAAGCACAGCACAAATTATGTATCTTGGTAATTGCACACATTTTTTAAAATTTAATTTTTCACCTCAAGTTGTTGAAATATTTTGTTATATTTTCTTATTTATAACAGTTTATGAATTTAATTGTGTTTGTTATGTTGCCATTATCTATATACGCTTGCTTTTCATTGTTCACGTTTTGTTACTATAATCGTAATTTTGGTCCGTGCATTTTGCAACCATAAAGATTTTTGTATTTTCGTTATATATATTTTATTTTATTTTAACTTTTATTAACCCTTGCATCTGCTTCGTGTACTTTATTTCAGCGCAAGCTTCTAAAAATACGACCTTTTTTAATGCGCAATTTATGTGTAAGGGCTTTCGGTTGAGTTTCTGTAAATAATAAGTTTTTTTTTGTGTCCTTGCATTAAAATCATTGTCAAATGAAAAAAAAAACATTTGTTTCATTGCTTGAAAGTTGCAAAATGACAATTTGTTTCGTTCTTTAAAAAAATTTAGATACCTTTGTTGCATTAGAACTTATCGTAAGAACAGTAAAATCCTATGTTAAGATCATCCAGTATTTGTAAGTCCCACAGTAAGATCATGTCTACATTAAAACTAGTATTATTTCAAGAAAAATTCTTAGAAATGTTTTGAGAAAAAGATATCTGCCTATTTAATGCCTTGTCAAAAGTTGAAATCAAAAAGATCGTAGAATAATCGATCTAAAATGTTTGTAATGATCAGTGGCTAGACTTGTTGTCGAGAGTTGTTCTAAATATCTAAATATTTTCGGGTCTTTTATATGAAACTGTCAGGCAATATTAACTGAGTGTATATTGATCATATTAAGTTATTTAGCTTTCGTTTATTTGTGCCCTTATATTTTTTAATACTTCCTATTTCGGGTTTTGTGTGTCCATATAGCCATATAGTCCATTTGGCCAGATTTTGTCTATATTTTTGTCACCTTTGAGACATACAATTGAACTTTTAGGATGTCAGACTCTGGTACCTTCTTTAATTTCTTAATCTGTTAACATTTGACAATGATGGGTTATGCTGTTTTTTTTTTCAAATCAGTGTTTTAGTGAGGAAGTTTTAATATGTAAATAATACCCCATGTTTGTTTTATCCCAACTTTCATTCACCCCATTGTATTGTTTTAATGAACCAGGTATTAAAATTAAGCAATTCCATTAGGGTTAACTGCTGAGTTTTAAAAATTGTCCAACTACTAGATTACCATATAAGACAGTTAAATAAAGGGGACAGTCATGTTGAAAATTATTTTGCTGCTTCCAGCTTGCTCGTTTACTAACTAGTGGTTTGCTTTATTGTTAATTGTAAGGGTCACGTTGTATCACTTCTTATGACTTGTTATGTGAATGTTTTTACTTCTCTGATTATTGTGAATATAAATCTGTAAATTGTCTTCTTTTGACAGAATGCGATCGATGGGCGAATGAAACTTGCGAATGACTGGTTGCTGGAATCCAATGCTTTAGTAGGATCATCAGGTAAGTTCTCATTACATTTACCTACTGGTTGTAATCATCAAGGAAATTTGTAATTTATTGTGTACTTATAGAAGTTGAAGCTGTAACATCTGAAGAAGAGACTAGGTTATTATTTGTGACAAATAAAGGTTTTGACGACACAGTGAACGTTGTCTAAGTCATATTCAAAATGACCACCATGGTCGAGTTCATCAAAGTTTAAACTTATAGATTTATCAATAGAAAAAGTAAGTGATCTAATTTTAAATGTTCTGTGAATTTAGGTTCAAGTTTTGAACTAAGTTGACTTAGGCACATTAAACTTTAAATAAACTATGAATGTTGCATAACTGTCTTTTATTTAGACGGCAGGTGGGTAAATGTGTTTAAAGTATAGGCAAAAAACTTATAAAACTTTCAACAAGTTATGGTTTGCTTCTGATTGCACCACTAAAGCTGCGTGTAGGGTTTCCCCAATCTTTAGTATTGTGTAAAGTAAGATCTCCATGCCAATGTTCATATTTTATCTGACAAATTTTGTATGGTACACATTGGCATGTGCAGCTTTGAAAATCTATGAAGGTGGTTCATAACCTATCAGCAACTCCATACTCTGAATTTCTTATCCATGGTCAGACAGATTGCATCTTTTGTTGATGTACATTTCTTAATTGAGACAGACACTTGATATAACTTGTATGTGATAGCCATTTGACTCATGCCATATGCTAATGGACAAAGTATTAACCATTGGCAGAACAGCAGCTATCTATCAGCTGACTTTCATCTGGTAACTGTTCTGAGCACATGCTAATAGCAGCTATGGCACCTGCCTATCATATGTCTAACCAATGGTCTGATCACTACGGAGCAGTGGTCTCTAGTCTGACCATCCCATGGGGGTAATAATAAGGTCCAAGTTGGGCATGTCTCAGGAAGATTTTGTACTTAATTGCTGCTGTTGTGAGGTCATATTTGCTAATGATTGGAGAAATTTAATTCATATTGTTTCAATTTAGTTCTCTCATTGAAACATTTGGAGGAAAAGCATAAAAAGCAGAGTTTAATCGTTATGATATCCTATGGATATTTTCAAGGATATCAACAGGACTCCCATACATGTCACAAAATAGGACCACCATATGGTTAATATAAAACTGCAATGATTAAGCTTACAGACTAGAAATGTATATACTTGAGTATACTTTTAGTAATTGCTGAGCAATTTGGGGTGCTAACAGTCCACATGTAGGATGAAGCAGACTACAGAAGCATACCACATTATACTGGGGGACTAGAGGGGTACTGCAGGGGCACCATTAAGGCCACCTGGGTCCCACCACCTGGTGCAGCCAGAAGGGCAAAACTGTGTTCAGGTGTTTGGGGTCAAAGGTCAAGGTATAGGGATGGTGATGCTATCAAGGTGATTTTGGGGTATGGTAAACAGATATGTACAACTTGTATTTACAGTGTCTGACTGTCTGTGATAAATCATAACTGGGTCTGTGATTGTATTTTGTAATGTGAATGTATAGGTTTATATCACCTCACGTATATAACTCCTGCCATAACCACAAGAAACCACTTGGGTAACAATTTGTCTGCATTAAGGAGAAGGATTGATGATTTAAGTTCAATGTGATTGGACAAACATGGAGATGTAGTCTGTGAATATTCCTGTCCACATGGCTGATTGTGGTTTGAAACTTTGAACCCATGCATCCAGAATTACTGCCATAGGAGATGGCCTTGCTAGTGGCATGGTCCACTAGTCCCACTGTATACAATGTAACTGCAGTCAGTATTTTGTAAATTGAAGTGGATGATTCAGTTAAACAGTTTTTAATGAGCTGACACAAAACTGGGGCTCAATAATTAAGCCATGGAGGCTTTGATTAATAGTAGAATTTTGAGCTGAGCATAACAGATGAAGTGCTGAAGTGCTGCTTTTCCCTGCTTATGTGAATTGAGAACTGATGGTGCAAAAGGTGAAGTCAACTGAAGGCAACATAGACTACTACTTGGTTTTGCTGGATCTCCTAATCATCTCACTTTATGCGAGAGAATCCCTTCAATCAAATTGAGAGCTAAGTGACTTCACCCGGAGCTATTAACACTCTGTAACACTCCTTTGCTCCTAGTATCCCGGTCGTTCCCTGGAGTAAGTTTTCTGGTGGCCATAGTATTGCGAGTGGTATCAGGCTCTGTCAGAATAAACATCATAAGTTTTTTGTCAATATGTGTCAAAACTTTTGGGAGTTTGATGAGCGTGTCAGTGTCAGCCGTGTTTCTGTTTGTCTGGCAGCTGGGTGGGTTTCATTTCAGCTGTGTCAATTGAGAGAACGTCCATTAATTGATTGATTAGATTGTGGCAGAAAATTGGAGGCACATTATAACTAGGCAGAAAGTACTTTTGAAACAGACTTCAAAATAATTTGTTGACAGAAAGGTTATTGAAAGGAGCAAAAGGCTATACTTTCCAACTTTTAATGAAAATAAAGATCTTTAATTAGCTTTAAAGATAGTTGATTCTTTGGCCCGCTTGTGCTTATAAAATGTTCGAAGTCAGATTTGATTTTGTGACAAAACTTCAGCTCAATGTTTAGTAGACTTATCTAATTATTATAGTGAACCATTGATGTGAATATAAGAAATAATAATTGGGGCTCCCTTCAGACTATGTATACAGTGAATTGATGGATGTGTCATTTACAGAAGATTTCATATATACAATATATATATAGTTTTATTGACAGTATCACAAGTTGATACATACGTCAAATCGAAAATAGAAATAAAATAATCAGATCTAACACTACGACTACTAGACAAGCTATATCTACAGACTATACATAATGCTATATAAATATATATGATATACAAGACGAAGCAACATTGTTAACATTTCAAGATAGAGTAGCACTATTCAGTGTCCTGGTCCCAGTCCTTACAAATTTAGAGATCGATGTTGTCAGAAACAAAAACAGACTTGGAAACTAAATTCGAGAGGACGTCACTTGAAACAAGGATTGTCATTGGCTAAGGCAGTCTCCTCAGCCAATGGGGATCCTTGATACACATGACATCCTCTGGAGTTCAGTTTTCAAGTCTTTGAAACTTGCTGTAAATGGTGCAATAAGGAAATATAAATCCATGAAGGTTATCTTGTCCTTGGGGCTCCATAGTAGTAAGAATTCTTTTCACAGGAACTTAATTTGCGTTAGGAAGCTTTCGACCATTTCACATGGTCATTGTATTGTTAGAAATTGCAACTCAGGATCTCCAGAGCAGCTTGACATTGCCACTGGGCTTTGTTGAATGTTTATAGTAAATAAGTAGTGATTTGAATGTTGTACATGGCTTAATTTGTATGACAGTTCATTTTGCAGTTTGTGTATACAGATCTGAAAATAACAAAAGTGCATTCTGTTTCAGGAGAGAGATGCTTGAGACAAATACTTGATGATGCTCACCGTGTGGCTGAGAGATGTATTAATGCAGAAGACAGAGATGGAATTAATAAGCTTGTCTCTGATGTCACATCCATGGCAGATGCTCTATGTGAACTGCGTCAACAAGGAAAGGTAAGAAAGCGATATATGTAAGAAAATGATATCTGCGATAGTTGCGAGCATAGTTCAATGAACGATTTGTCGATAGCTTGAAATCGCTGAAAATTATTTTGAAAATAGTGATTATGAAATTATGTGTCATTTTGGAAGGTTGATAATTCAGTACATATTTTTGTATTGTTTTATTCCAGGGTACAAGTCCACAAGCAATGGCATTGGCTCGTGGAATTCAGGAGAAGCTCCGAGAACTTCAAGGCAGAGTTAATACTGCTGTGGTAAACACAGACAAGAGCGGAGTGCGCAAACCTGCTCATACAATGTCCGGAAAAGCAGAACAAGCCCAAAGGTGGTTAGCTAACCCCGGAAGAGATGACCACGGATTGGGTAGGTTGTCATTGATCGTTTGAGGAAAGTTATTGTTCAGCCCATGCAATTATACTTGTCGTTTTCTATGAAACAGCAAATTAGTATTTTTTTATAAGATACAATCAGACTTTGGTACTTTTGTTTGCCAAATACAGTAGGAGTAGTTACTTCACATTTTAGCTCCCCTGCAAGTAAATATCAACTGCCTTGTTAATCATGTTTAATAAGTTTTAAGTGGTTGCCGGTTGTGATGAATTTAGTTGGCAGTTCAGTAATGAATGGGGCATCAGTCATAGTCTAATGTATAACAGATTCTGTTTTACAAAATTGGCTAATAAGATTGTTTGCTAAGAGTAAAGTCATCTGATTTTCCAATTACTGCAAGATTTTTGCCCCCAAAGGTTTGCCTACCTCCCGAATACAATGTTTACTGCCTGTGTTGCCTTGTAAAGACTTATCTTGTAGACTTGCCTGTCAGATACAATAGTCAAATAACAGCAAATATCATGTCTTGATTTTTTTCAGGTGAAGAATCAACTCGTCTCATGATTGCGGAAGGCAGGAGAGCAGCAGAAGGACTTCAAGGAATGAGAAAAAACGACTTGCTAAGATCTTGTGATGAGGTCGAAATTCTAACAAACCAACTGTCAGAACTGGCCAGGAGAGGAATGGTAAGGGAGAGTTAATAATATGTTCATCACTGAAAGTGTCTTATAAATTGCCTAAGTGTCTCCGCAAAAGAGCTTTATTTGAAATCAGACTGCTCTTTTTGTTGGTCATGCCTGTAATTTTGAGTATTCCAAAGTTGTTTCTGAAGTTACCTCTCGTTAAAGATCAAATAGTTTATCCCAATCTTTTTTGTGTTTCAGGGTGACTCGGCTCAAGCCAGGGCGGTGGCTGCAAATTTGTCTCAGAAACTTCACGCTTTGAAACATAAGATTCAGGACGCCTTGACTGCAGTGGTAAGAAAATATTTATTACTCTTGGTGAAAATGTGATTGTGAAAATGTTTATCATATTGTCTTTTTAGTGTAATCAGTGTTATAGCTATGGGGAAGAAAAACCACCAGAGTGCGCCGCCACCTATGCAGATAAAGCACAGTTTGATGATGTCATCATTAAATGTAACAAAAATGACATCACTGAATAGATGACATCATTAAACAAATTGTATCTACTTCGCTGGCACTGACCTCTGCCCGAGTCTAGTGATCCTTTTCCTCCTCATTGTTGTGTGTATTAAAGGTGTTGCATAACATTTTCTGAAAATATTGTGTTATTTTTAGGTTGCTGATGATTTCTTGGATATTACGACTCCTTTGAAACAATTGTCTGATGCAGCCTTTGCACCTAGAGGTAAGGAAAATCTGTGTGTTGTTATTACAGCCAAATTTATAGAGTTGGAAACCAATCTCTTGGACTTGGAAGTTAAACTCCAGAGGATGTCATGTGAATCCAGGACTCTTAAAGCAAGCCCTCAACCAATAAGTGTCCTGGACTTACATGTATGACGTCATCTGGAGTTTATCTACCAAGTGTATAAGATTGGTTTCCAAGTCTATGAATTTGGCTGTTAAGTTAATTCATTTAATTGTTGTAATTCATTAGTTTGGCAAAAGAATGTAGGATGTCTAAGAGACCTATATATTTCTTTTGAGTGCAATATTTTGCACTGTAAATAGTGATAGTTGTTGGCATTGTACATATGCATCATATTCCTAAGAAAAAAAATGCTTCTAAATTGTTTGATAAATTTTTGAATTCCTTTATTTCTAGGCTCACCTGGGCGTGAAGCTCAGTTTGAAGACAAAGCAAGACGGTTCGACCATCATGCGGCTCAGCTCTCCCAGACTGCGAGAATGGCTGCCAGAGCTGGAAAAAGCACAAACAAGGATACTATTGAGGGCATACAGGACATGGCCAACCAGGTGAGAGGTCACTTATTGGTCACTTATTGGTCAGATATTCGACTGATTCAAGGTCACACTTATTTGATCAGATCCTCTCAGAGTAATTTTTAATGGATCGGTCAGCCGAAAATAAAAAAATAAATGGAATTTCATGTTATATAACATTGAGACATGATAATCTAGTCTACTGTACGTTTATTGCCTAATTGGGAAGCCGGCTGCATGCCCAGTCTTGTATGACAATTTGTGGTGTAACATGCACAAACAGCATTGCATTGGACCACTTCTCCCATCACAACTTTTCTGGAGTCTCTTTGACTAATTTATTTGGCTTGATTTCAGGTAGAGGACCTGACCCCTCAAGTGATCAAAGCTGCTCGTATTGTTATGCTGAACCCGGATAACCAAGCAGCCACTGAACATTTTGAGTTACTGAAGAGACAATGGACGGATAATGTAGAGAGATTGCGTAATCTGGTGGACGAAGTTGTGGACGCTGCTGCGTTTGTGAAAGCTCAAGGTGAGATATTTTTGAAATAAATATAAGCTAGAACTGTATCAACTGCAAAATGATACTTGACAAGTACACCACAAGTATTGCTTGTGGTGTGTCCACACATGCTTGCATGATGTGAGGTCATATTACTTGCACTTAGTTTATTTACATTCACAACGAAACTAAAATTTTTATATGGTGGTTGCTAGTTGCCAGTCTCATATATTCCCTGAGTAATCATGTCACACCAGGTACCTAATGCTTGAATTAATTCCAGTGAAGTGAAATACTGACATATTTTATGCAGTTGCACATAAATGTACTATTTCAGCTGCTGGGTATCAGTTATCACGTCAGAATTTAAGTGATTTACAAAAATATTTTTCAATTTCAGAGGAAGGAATAATCAGAGACACAGAGTTAGCTGAGGCTGCGGTGAAAAACAATGATGCTTATGGAGTCGTAAGCCACACTTCTAGTATTGCTCGCCGTGCCAACCGTGTCCTCCAGGTGGCGCATCAGGAGGCAGAAAACAGCGAGGATCCTCTGTTTGTGGACAGAGTTAATGATGCTTCGAGACATCTCAGGAATAGTGAGTGTCTATTGTTGAAGATGATATCACCCGCTGTGTGTAGTTATCCTTAATGTACATGCACAGATTTTGAAGAACTAACACTTGATTAGGATATAAGGAAGGAGACACCGGGAACTGGGCTTCTCGGGGAGATGCTTATGAAAGGTTTAACTGATTATGTGGGGTTAACTACAGTGCTATTTTTTTTTGTCATGGTTTGCAAGGCACTGAGGTAAATTATTTAGGTGGAAATCAGTGGTGTTTATTGTGAGGCGATCTTAATGGAGTGATGGGGAGAAGGGATTTTAATACTGAAGTGTCTTTTGTATGAATCTTGTCATGAAATAACACATTTCCTAATCAATTCTCACGCATCTGTGTGACATTTTAACAATATCTTATTTTTATTTCAGCCATTACTCCGATGGTGCAAAATGCAAAGGCTCTTGCCCAGGATCCGAGAAATCCAGGAACACAAAACGCTTGGAGAACTGCAAACCAAAGAGTAAGTTCAATAGAATTTATTGTGTTTTTCCCCTCTCCGTCCTATATTTGCACTGAATTAATAGTCATTATCAAATGTATGAAGAGGGGATAAAGTGGCGAAGTGCTTTCTAGTAACAATTGCTGTTGACTCTTAACTCAGGTTTCTCATGAACCTTTTGGTCAATAAAATGCATTAATACAAAGCAGCTTCAATAATATTGGCTCAAGTGTCACTCAAATTTGAGGCGACAAGTATCGATCATAAAACTACCTCTGGTAAATTAGCTTAAAAAGGAGGAACTGTCTATGATTAAACAACTAATTCTAAGCCTGTGTATTTTTAAATATGTTTATTCAAATATATAAGTATAACCGGGGCAATACCTGTTGATTTGCATGAACCCAGTATTGTCAGCGGAACTTGTATTTAATCATCCAATTTTCACTTGCAGTTAATGAATGCTGTTGGCGATGTGAGGTCAGCTGTGACAATTGAGAATGAACCTGACTACAGTGCTCCGCAAGCTTTCGCAGCACCCCCAGACATGAGCCATTTGTCAATTTCAGGTTGGTTAAAATATCTTTAATATATTTCTTAAGTATTTATCAAATGTTTTGGGTGCAATGCTTGTCGTCTCGTAAACTGTGCACTTTATGTAATGTGCTTTTTGCGAGCTGGTTATTGTGTCACTTGTTCCATTTAAAAAAGAGGGGGGGGGGGGTGGACAGGAAGGTTTTTTGAAAAAGCAGGGGGGGGGGGGTTCTCAATAAGAGGGGGAGGGGGGTGGTTGACCAGTATTTTCTTAATATCTTAAGGTACAAAAAATAGTGGGTGGGGTCTGAAAATGTTCCCGTTCACAGCCCCCCCCCCCCCTCCCCCTTTTTAAAATGGAACAGCCCTTATGAAACTGTTAAATGTGATAATTTTGTTCCTTTTTCCTTCTTTTTTGACTTGTCTCTCTTCCTTTTATCATTTTTATGACATACTGGTTTTGTCAGTATTCAACAATTGCACTGTGCATAGATGAACATATTATACATCCATGCACTGTGTAAGTCATTCATTTTCAGGGATTTGTTAAGTATTGTTTTGATCATGTATAATGGCAACTTGGAACTGTCATGCCATTTTTTGTGTCAGGGAGGTTTTTTGGATACATTGTTAAGCTTTGTTAAGTTTTGTGAATATATAATCATCCTATCATTTTTTATGATGTTCGTAAATATATTGTTCACTTTGCTTACTATATTGCTTCATGATGCTCATTAATGTGTTAGTCTTAAGGGTGCTATTAACATCAAGGTGACACTGTAAACTCTTAACATCGCTGACTGGAAAAATCAGCTGGTAGTACTATCAACTGTAAATAACTTCTCCATGAGTATGCCGTATTCTCTGATTAGGAGGAAAATATCCTTTTGGTGGACCCATCGATATCGACTTGGAAGAGCTTACTGGAAGCAGTTACAGATCAACGTCGGGGTATCGCAGTGATTCTCCTTCGAGTACTTCGAGACGAGCGCAAGGTATATTTGGATGCGTGTGATCCCCTCCTAAAAGTAGTGCATGAAAAACTCATCTCATATTGCTTTCAGATTTTATTTGGTCTTCAATGCAGCGGCTACATGCATAATATATGAAGTGATGCTTGCAGGTTGTATGATTATCATTATGAAGTGATGTGTTGAATGGTAGAGCATTTGTGGACTCCGAATTGAAACCCATGATTATTTGAGTGTATTATGAAGACATTCAACGCACACTAGCTGCATTCGAATCTCTCGATTCAGACATTTTAAAGTTTCAGGTGAATAGATGCGAAGTGGTAGTATGATATAGGTTAATTGAGATGGAGTGTACATGTACGAGTAGAGAGTTTGAAGTAAATATTGTGGCCATAAGGAGGTGGCCATGATGGATCTGGAACAGAGGAATACCACTTATTTCCAGAACACCTAAAGCTATGACGAATAGGTCTGGTGTATGTGAACATGAAGTGTATTTTTTATGCATGCAAAGTGTGTAATGATCAACAAAGAATGGCTGTTGAGAGATTTAATGTAAAACACAACATGAATACAACAACATGACAGCCTTTGAAAAAGACCACAAATAATGGTGTAATACTCTTTGGAATTGCACTGAAAACATATGTATAGTTTGATTGTATCAAGACGTATCGGACATCATATGTCTGTGTTCACATGAGAATGACTTTCGTTAGTCAAGTTGTTCACACTTCGCCTGCTGTTGTTGGTGCTGTATGGCCAGTGTATAAAGAACTGAAAACATGTTTTAAGACATCCGAGCAGAGCTACGAGGACGGGGAAGGTCAGAAAGTCCACATTTCCGAATCGGAACTCCTGTACTTCTCGACCTTGAAGACTTGTCTCTAGGTCAAAGTAGAGGAAGACAACCTACTCGGACGCCAGGTACAGAGATGTTTGAAAATTTCTTATTTTCATGATGTTGTGAATAAGAATAACTTTGAAAATTTTGTAATTAAAGTAAATTTCTGAGGTCCTCCTGTAAGATCAAATATTAGTAAGCTTCAATTGCTAGTAAGGCTTTTAAAATATTTTGTCACATTAAACAAGAACCTTTGATGCTCTTCAAAAGTGAGATATATTTCTGAAAGTCAAATTTCATTGATGCCAACAAAAGGCCCAGTGTTACTGATCATTAATTTAGACTTGAAAACATCTTATATAGAATTTATAAAGGCAAGATAAACCTCTAAAACTCTACTTCCATTTTAGATCTACACGAATTTAGGCGGCCTCCAAGGGCAGCTAGTCATTCTCCAGGTTAGCAAATACATAATACAGGTCTTTTGCAGATTATGGTAGCTTTATTTTAATCCTTAACTTTGCTAGAGCATCAAAAACTTGACACAGTATTGGCCACGTTATTTCAATTAGTAATTTTGAGTTATAATCTTCCTAATTTATTCACACAATCCAGCAAGTGGATTGTCATTTGACTGTCAAATGAGCAAGTATTCTTTCAATGAATCGCTGTTCAATACATTTATTCAGATAATCGAGCCAAATCAGTGTCATCACTTGGGTCCTATCCGATTGGAGGTCCTATTGTACTTGACCTTGAGGACCTCACAGGTGACCTTGTTGATCGTAAGGTCATTGGGTCTGGATCTAAGCCTTCAGGTACTGCTACATGTACTATTTCAGTGCATTAAGTATTGATAGGTCATTACAAAATTTTTTCATTGTGGTTCATCAGCCATGTAATTTCTGGAGTAGGAAGCATTTTATATCTCTGGTGACATTCATCATGTTAATTTAGGTTTGCATGTAAAAACCTAAAAAACAAAAAAAGAAGCAAGATGGAGTCATTAAATTCTCTTCTTCAAAATATGAACTCACACTGTGTAGTGTATCTACTAATTACAGTGTTAAATTACTTCTTTAAAGCTTTTTCAGTCATGAATGATAGATTTATTGTCAAATGATATTTAAACAGGGAAACGAGGCCAAGATAACAGGATGTTCAGGCCGGCTAATATGTCACCTGTCCCAGGTATCTGTGCAGAATTTGATATTAATGACTGTGACTTTGAATCACATTTATGAACATATTTCTAGGCGCACTTAATTGTGTGGATTTGTAGTTCAAATTGCAAACTTTTTAAAGGTAATATAAACGTCTAAACTCGACTTTTGTTTTAGATCTACATGAATTTAGGCATCCGTATAGGGCAACAAGTTATTCTCCAGGTTAGCCAATGCATAATACAGGTCTTTTGCAAACTATGGTAGCTTTGTTTTACTACACAATGTTGCTAGAGCATCCAAAACATGACTCAATATTATAGCCGACATACATTTTATTTTGTTCGTTAAAATTACTTTCAAATTTATTCACACAGTCAAGTGGGAAAATAATAGTCATTTAATATTGCCGCATGACAGTTAAATGAGCGACCTTTCTTTCAATCACTAATACATTTATTCAGATAGTCGAGCCTGGTCCGTGTCCTCGCTAGGGGCACACCCAGTCGGGGGTCCTATTGTACTTGACCTTGAGGACCTCATGGGTGACCTTGTTGATCGTAAGGTCATTGGGTCTGGATCTAAGTCTTCAGGTACAGCCACATATACCATTTTATAGTGTTCGTTTAACCAAATTAGTTGTTGACTGGTAATGAGGTTATGTTACTGCATTTTGTATTGATGCATTACATGTGCCAAAGTAATTTCTAAAGTAGGAGGCATTGTATCTCTGGTTTCCTTCAGTAACTGTTGGACTTACTCCTGCAAACTTAAGAACAAAATGTCATAACATTGAGTCAGTAATCTTCTCTAGCTTCAAGATTCATTACATAAGACTAGAGTGTATAAACTATCAATATACTGTGTCCAAGTTAATTTATAAAGCCATTTCAGTCATCAATGATAGATTTATTGTCAAATGATATTTAAACAGGGAAACGAGGCCAAGATAACAGGATGTTCAGGCCGGCCAATATGTCACCTGTCCCAGGTATCTGAGTGCAATTTGATGTTAATGACTTTTACATTTATTCTCATGAAAATATTTATAGACTCAGTGCCTTACACAGCTCCTAATTGTGTTGACTTGTAATTCAAATTGCAAAATTTCGAAGGTTTTAACACTGAGTTCCGTACACGAGGAAGGTCAGCGAGTCCCCAGTTCCGAGTCGGAACTCCGGTCCTGTTAGACTTGGATGATATTACAGGAAGAAGTTTGGAAAGAAGGCGTCATATGAGACAATCTGATTATTCACCAGGTAGAATTACTTCCTGCCTCATTCAGTCAATATTTCATCAACATTTTAGTACAGAATCTGGAAAAATAAAAGAAACTATAGCCAGGCATGGGTTTGGCAAAGTACATTGTATATTAGCCCATGACGGTAAATTTAAAAAAAGACTAAAAAAACGCCATCATTGTATGATGTGTATATATCGTTGTATTGTCTGCATGTATTCCAGTGCAGATAAGTAATGATCATATTATGATAGGATATGCACTTCCGGTTGCTATTATTGACGTACATTTGCTCAATATATTCAGATCGAGCGAGGTCTATCTCGTCACTTGGGTCATACCCACTAGGTGGAGCCATCACACTTGACCTTGAAGATTTGGCGGGTGACTTAATTGATCGTAAGGTCATTGCATCAGCTAACAAAGCCTCAGGTATTAGGACAGATGTGGCATGAAGTGTGTGAATTAGGACTAGATTTCATTTAAAATCAGGATTTTTTGATGATGTATTAACAATTAGAGTTAACAGGATTTGTTTTGGTTAACATTTTTTGTGTTCATGTTATCAGGAAAAGGAGGAAAGGATAGTAGAATGTTCCGTCCTGCCAATTCTTCTCCAGGTAGATAGAAGTTTCTAAATACATATGTATTTTAAAAAAGTAACATATTCGTGCTTTTCTTAAAGTAAATTTTTCGCCAAGCGATGGTAGAATTATTTCTCAAGATAAAATTACAGCACGACTCAAGATTCAGAGCTCTTAAATCTGCCTCTTCAGTAAATTACTATTGTTTTTAGTTAATTTTTGTGGTTCATTAACCCAGATATATGTATATTTTTGTGCTTAAACAAAGCTCAAGATTCCCAGGCTTAACATAAAATGATGATTGTTTTCACGCAGTTCCTCGCAGGAGGGCGACATGGAATAAATCTCCGTTCACTGTTGGAGAAAATGTTAGCATTGATCTAAACACTTTAAGCGGCACTGACTTGGATAAACTGAGAAATGGCCGAAAACCTTTGGCGAATGTTACGCGATCGCCTCTGCTCAATGCTTCCAAAGGTATCCGTTTGTGTTTATGTTGGAAACCCTTTACATGATATCTTGTTTAATATCATGACAGTCCTAAAAATTTGAGAAATTGACTGATGCGTTACAAACCTTAAATTGTGAAATTTCCCTTAAGAGATTTTTAACAGTCTCTTGTCACTGAAGTTTGTTGAATTTCGGTCCTGTTGATGTAGCTGTTGTGTATTGTCATGATAATCTTTTGCAATTTTCAAATTCTGTACTGCCCAGCAATTTAATCATCATTCCAACCTGACAATTTAACAGGAAATTAGTGTAATCTAACAAAAAATTCTAAAACTAAATTTTAAACGCATGGCCCTGATATTTTCACATTAAATTTTATTGTGCACTGCAGTTCTCCGTAAGTTGGTGAGTTTTAGTACAAATTACCTTAGTAAGTAACTTGACCGGGTTGACCCCCCTAAGTGATAACAGCGAACAAGATGAGAAACAATTATTTCATGTTTTAGAAACTACCAGAATTGAAAGTTTGCTTAATTGCATTCTCCAAAAAAATTCTGTGTACCTTGCTTGAACACTAGAAAATAAATCTGATTCTTCTCTCAAGTTATTAGCCCACTTTCACATCCCCAAAAGAGCCAATTATTTCAGGAACTGCCTGCACAATAAAGGTGTTTAACCTAGTGTTTTACCAATTTTTTCTGATTTTATTTTATAATCTTGATTGCTCCAGGACCTCGGTCTTTACTTGGAGGTCGAAGGACAGTCAAGTCTGGCGAACCGATTGATATAGATTTAGACGATCTAGTCCGCAAAAATTTAGAAAATTCTGACACCAGCCCTTATAACACTCGAGAAGGGTCTAATTTGCGTTTTGAAGGTGATCAATTGAATCTCTAAGCACTTTGATTGAAAGCGTGGAACTTCTGCTGCTCGGAACAGTCAGAAATATTTTTTGCACTTCTGTTTTCTGACTGAGTCCCATGATTTTCTTGATAAACTCAAGTTTTCCATTGCATTACGGAATCATTATTTGAATGTGATAATTTTGTCAACACGTCAACCTTTTGTCTTTTTTAAAACGGCATACTACCAAGGTCATATCGTTAAATTTTTTTTAAACGGCATTACTTGCAAGGTCATGTCATTAAATTCAACATTACATTAAAATAAGTATTCGCCGTCAAGTGATCAACCGTAAGATATATCTTTAGTGATTATTGGTAATAATGATATTACAGTTGAACAACCAGGTTTTTTGGGTTTAATCTCTGTTATCTGATTCATTAACTTGAATGATATTCGCAACTCGTTCAGTGTAATTAAATACAAAAATACAACAATGTGTAACAGAGAAATAGCACAAAAATTACTCTACATCTGTTCTGATTTTGTACACCAAAATACAAAAAGTTTCGCATGATAAATTTCAACTTCATCTGTTCGTACATTTGAAAAAGAAAGTCATGGGACGGAGCGATTATGAAAGATGCATTGTGACTTATAAAGCTACTAAGAAATAATATTGTTGAGTTAAGGCTATTTTAAAAGTAGTGGGCTGTCGCAAATTAACCCAATCCCCTGTTCTTAATAGTTTATTACTGACAAACTCGTTTTGATGTCTTCTTGTTTTTTTGTCTTTAAATTAAATGATTTTTTATATGGTGCACTTTGCCAAATTTATGATAAATGATTAATTATTGAGTGTAACATATGTTTTCAATGTGAGATATATGAACTTCATTATGAAGTAAAGATTACGATGAAGAGAAGAACATTTTGTTGTTGTTTTTTTAGCAAGCAATATTCTAGTAATGTGCAGGAATTGAGATAATTAATAAGATTTAGAAATAGTAATAAAACATCTCTTACAAATTTGGATCATGATAAAATATTATCTGTGGTGTATTATTATGATTATCTTTAAATCATGATGGAAATTCTTTCAGTATATTTAAATAATTTTCACTTGTTTTATTTACTTGATATTGACTTGTTTTATTGAATTTTTTTAACCTTTCATATTAATTTACACCCACCAATTTTTTTCTCACTTGCTTATCAAATTTCTGACATGCACTTGATGGGTGACTTGTTAGGAATGGCTTTATAGATTTGTTTAACGATGTTTCATTTGAACTGATATTCTGTTTTGTTCTCAAAGTTTTTGTACATTTATGTTATTGTGCTCGAGTGAAAGCATGATTTTATTTTATATCATCCCATCGTTATCAATAATTGTTTCCTTGATTTTTGGATCGATCAATTTTTTTGTTCTGGTATTTTTTGTTGTTGTCTTTCAGTTTAATGGTTTATCTTGATTCGTCATTTTTTGCTTGCTTCATCATATATATAAAAATATATGTACTTTAGTCCTTTGAAAGTTTTTTTTATAGTATTTTACTTTCATTTTACATTCTTTTTTTTTTGTGTTTAGCCAATTTGGGCGTGACACCGGACAATAGATTTATTATAGATCCGAGAAATCGCAAAGCAGGGGGCCCACCGTCCCCACCTACACGGCCAAAGAAAGGTACCCTGGGTGAAATAATTTTGAAGTTGAAAGATCTTTTTGTTGCATGATTGGTCCCCAAGTAGTCTAAAACTAGTCATGGAGTTCAAGTTTTAGACAAGGAGTGGCAGTGTACCCTAGTGTTTTCTCACATGATACAGTTTATGTTGCACCCAAGTAATATTTGAAATCTTTACTTGCCTGTTCAAGACTACCATTTATTCAGGTCCTTCAGTGAACATTCTTTAGTCTTGCTTATAAACTGGAAATAAAAGATAGAGGTAGATCGTGAAACTATATTAGGTAATTGTCATTCCAATACAAGTTTTGAATTGAATTTGAAATGAACTTTATTTATTTACAGTGGATGGTACACAGATATAAAAATCTACTAAGTGGTTCTCCACAGATTATTAGTAGGATTAGTAGAAAACTTGAAAGTATAAATTTGGTACATAGATATATTTTTAGGTTGGCTGGCACTTGAAGCTTACTAAGTGCTAAGCTTTATCATACCAATAGCATTGAGAAAATGCGATGCAACACTACAGGCATATTCAATGCTCATAAAATATCTGGGAGGATTTAAACTGAAGTACGATGGTCTCCTGTCTTATATGTGAACAATACAATGCGCTCCATAATACATGTCCACTTGGTTTTTGGGCATATATTGCCATAAATGGCACAGAGCAGTGTTAGTTTACAGAGGTGTTTTTATGGGTTAGAAAGTTGGGCTTGTACTTTTTGATAACATTTATATCTATTTTGGGCTTCTCCATGACATTAATGTAAAAATAAAGCCAAAAAACAAGTGGATATTTATCTTGGTTTATACCATAATATTTTGTTTGTCATATATGAAGAATAAACAATTGAAATTGAACTGAACTTGAATTTGTTCTAGCAACTAAAATAATGAAATGTTTGGGTATCATAATTTAGAACTCACCAATGACGTGTAAAGAAACATCACTTACGCTATGATCATTACTGGTGTGTCTTCCCAATGCCAGGTCTTATCGTCCCAGCATTATTCCTGACTCTGGTGGTACGTGATCAGCCGATGATACCATGACATGTCCTCAGCTCTCAATGAGATAAATCGACGTTTCAGTATAATGATTCATTTCTCTTTGATTCACTATTTTCTGCTCATAAAAATATCAAATTTGGGGTTTACAAATCAATAAAAATTATAATATGAGAATATAATACATTTGCAAGTTTATACCTGTACTTGCTGTAAGACATGTTCAAATGATGTAAGACATGTTCAAATGATGAGGAACATTATCATGATTGTATCATTCAGTAGTTTTCTAGTAGGATACTAGACTTGTCTCAAAAGATGATGAAATAATCGGAACGACTTATCGTGCAGTATGAAAGGTCTCAACTGTAAAACTTTGACAGCATTGAATCAGATTGGACAAGTGCATTATAACAATAACTTTACATTCATAAAAAAATGTTGACTGCTGCACAGTGTGATTCCTATGGTTTTGAATGGTTCTGTTCGCATGTGCTTTAGCAGAACACATTCTTGTTATTAATCCTGCAACATGTCATATTTTAACTGCCAGATTTTTCCTGATTTTGTCGCTAATGCATCAATTTTTTCGCCACTTTTCAGGTAGAAATGGCTGCAAACCTTATTAACCTAGAAATCCTAAGTTATTTTGTGAACTAATTGCAATTGTTTCGCAATTTTTGTTGATGTATTTTTGTATTTTGTAACTAACTGCAATCACTGATTGTTATCTTTTTATTTGCACAATTTTGATGAATGATTTTCCAAAAAAAAATAAAAATAGTTTGATGGATGATATTGTACTGCAAAAAATGAGACCTATGATTGATCGAAGGATATATTGCATATGCTTGTAAACCATTGTATTTTGTATTCAATAACAGTATGGCATTTTTACTGGGCAGTCTATCAGATACAGTGAATGAACACTGATTATGTGTGTTACAGTGGGTGACGTTAAATTAGGACTCTTTAGGCAGCTATTGATGTACGATCATCCTTGAATGATGTTAGTGATGCGTAAAAATTGCTTACAAAACTAATTAAAGCGATATTGTCATGGTTGAAAGCTATTGTCACGGTTGAAAGCTATCATTAACTAAACAATGGGAGTAATTGTGACGCTTTTGTTGTTGTTCATCATATTATTGTTGTTTTATATATATAGTCTTATTACTTGGTCTGGTAATTCCATTCTTCATTTTCAGTTCCACGGCCTTCACCCCCTCCGCCCCCCGTTCCACCACATCCGGAGCTGATCCGGCCAGAATACATGAACAATGTTCTCAGTATGTTTGTTGGAAACGTGTATAAGCATCATATGTGTGGATTGAGTACTTCTCCTTGTTGTATACTAGCAGTGGCCTTGTATTACTTTAATCACTTAGCGAACTTTTCAATTTGCGAATCCTAATGACATGGAATTATGATATCTTGTCTCATATTTTTCAATTAACCTTACTTATTCATTAACTTCCTGAAGTTTTTCTACAGCTTTACTCAGCTTTGATGCAATTTTACATTCATTTATATGGATTTGCATACTGCTGATCCAATTTGTTGTTACTTTTACCATGATTACTTATGATAATAATTTTTTGTACTTACACATATTTCAGCATTTTGCTATTACCAATTACGATTGATTTTTAGGAGTGATCTTACACCAATTTAATTACTACTTTGCCAATTTGGATGACTATGATACTCTTTACTAATTCCTTTTTTGGGTAATTCCAGGACTATAACACGAGAGATAGCATTTTGAATGTTTTCACTTGAATCTTTGATTTTACATTTGTACATTGCAGTTGAACTTGTATTTGAATGCTTTTGTGAATAATTTTATAATGACTACAAACTCATTTACTCACTCATCCCATTTTAAATGTTTGTTTCTACTCTTGTTTTGTCTAATCCTCACATTTCTTTACTGCTATTTTTCTGTGGATGTAGTATCCTTGTGGCCTGTCTTTATTTTTCTCTTCTGTGTTTTTATATTCTGGGTTTTATTATGGCACTACTTCGCAAAACTACAATAATGTAAAGATTTTTTTGGTCTTGTTTACCTACATTTACTTTTTCTGTTTATCATAAATGTCATGTCGAGTTTCTTGACTATATTAGGAAAGTCTACAACACAGTCTTCATATGAAATTATTTGGACCATAACTGACTCCGAATTTAAATACCAATGGATTTATCTTCATAAAGCTGTGATTTATGCTTTTAGGAATTGTACAGGTGTATATCACTTATAAAAGTTAAAGAAAACTTTATTAAGTAAACGATTTACCATTGAAGTCAATGCGTCCTTCCAGAGGACATCCGCCTCGAGTTTTAGTTTTTTCTAAACTCCGCTGGCGCAGACACTTGTACAGAACTGCCCGAAACAGAATTCCAGGTGTGTCTAATGTGTCGAGTTTAGATCAACATTTATTGTTTTAAACGTGTTCTTTTTGTATTACGTCTCTGTAGGGATTCTTGGCTTGAATGAAAATTAGCTAAATGTTTTCTGATAATGGGAGTTTACTACCTCTTTACCTGGAGGCTACATATTGTAAACTTCATTGAAGCAAGATTCACATCCTTGATTGAAGTATAGGCCTAATCAGATTAATTAGCAAAAAGGGAGAAAATGAATTGTTTTGAACATGCTGCAAGGAGGGCAGTTCTTGTTAGTTAAAATAAACAAAACAAAAAGACTGGCATTCGCCAAGTCTTAATTAAGAATATATCATGTATGGATGCATTGAACCCCATACAATTGGATGTGGAGGGGACAGTTATATATGAAGGGGGGAAATTATTAAGGGCATATTTTTCTCTGATGTGGCATAGGCCCTTCCAGTGTTTCTTCAACTTTCTTGCACCAACTTGCATTTATTTCTTATTCACTGACACAGTTTATTTTCAGCATGTGTGTTGTTGGTACTAAAATCTTTCCTCTGAAAAGTATGTGCCTTGTGATACATTAACGCAATGATGTCACACCAGCCTTGATATTATATGCACAAATATGATACCATGTTAAATGTATATTGATTTGACTGAAATTTATTTCATGCATTGAAACACTAATGCTAACTGATTTATTTTCATAATGATATATCTGTGTCTCCATGTCATATTAATTGTTAATTGTACTGCACATTTTTTTTGTGCGAGTGTAATCATTAATTGTTATGTGACTGAATGTTTACCAGCCCTATTTTTCATCAAATTTAATCTTACCAATGCACTTTTATTTTGATAGTTCATGCACGCATCCATAAATTGCATTTTTGTTATTACTCATGAATGAGGTACTTACTTTAGCCAACAGAGGTCTCTGACTGCTGACAGAGCCCTCTATCAGTTCTTTAGTTCCCTATCGTTCTAATTATTTTCTGTTTTAATGTGCACTTTACTGAGCTTGTGTTTTCTGTTTATTTTTGCATTGCAGCCACAACTCACCCATCAGGAAACTTACCTTACGCCTCTCTTGCTAGCCCGCCCCCTGGTGGGTACGGCCGGCAAGAAGGGTTTAACGGAACGTACTCCCCCTGTTAGTGAGATTATGTACTAGATTAGTGTAAAAACTCACCACCACCTAATTAGCGACTACTTTTAATGACTGAATTAGATTAATTGTCCCTTAATTAGTATCCTAGCAGTTAAATAGCGTAACCACTGTAACGAAAATGGTAAAAAATATTTACATTGTATAATTTATATCACGTTAGACAATACAATGATTTTAAATTAAGTGTCATGGTGATGGTTCTCAATTACAAGTATTTTTAAGGGCACATTCTTTATGGTGCACAACACTAAGATTGCCCAAAGACACATATATAAATTTTTTATTCAACATTAATTCTTTTTTTCATATAATCTTTCATTTTTTAAGCAGTATGTTTTCTGGGTTTAGAATCTTTTGTTGATTATATTCAAATTTAATTTTTTTGTTTGGAGTAATGTAATTTATTTGATTTCAGTGGTTTGGTTGCACGTTTTTTTTTAAAATCTATACAGTAGACAGACAGACAGACAAACAAATACATTTATTTAAATTTGCTTGAGTGCCATGACATGATTTCAAATATGACAATCACACATTTTCAGACATGAATTAATTAAATTTCACCAAGCCCTGCAAAGAACTGATTTGCTCACCCCTCTCCCCTTTAGAATTTCCCTCTAATCATTTCTAACTAAGTTTGTAAAAAAAATTGAAACTTGGCACTATCTTTAGTTTGTTTGATAATTTGTATCAGTGATGGAGGTAACTTTAATATTACAATACTTAAATGTGCAAATGGTGGTTTTTGAAGTGACATGAGGGAAATTTATATTTAGATAATTCTTATTGTTTCATTGCTGATACAATATTATTAATGGTTTCATGGCTACTAACTGAACCTTTAACAATTTGATTTCGATTTTTTAACATCTGATTGAAAGTACCAAACTGTTTCTACCAAACGATAATCAATAGCTCTTTACTCATAGAATATTTTGCTGTCAATTAATTAATGAAACATAATGCCACATTTGTTTAATTTTCTGTCAGTTCATAGTCTATAAGTTATATATGCAGGTATAATTATTATGAATTTATTGTAAACAAAATCCAAAGATATTGAGTTTTTTTGTTGTAGCTGTAAACTGTAATTCGGTTTTGTGTCGAATTGTCTTTAATGTCATGCAAAATAACACTTATTTTGTTGGTATTTCGCTTATCTTTAGACATTTCCAATAAGTTCCTTGTTTTTTATGTGTTTTCAGACCAGGCTCCACCAAGACCTCCCCTGCCACGAGACTCCGCCCCTCCGAGACCCCCTCCACCCGAGACGGACGATGAAGAGGAGAGGGAAGTGTTCAGCCATCCCCCGCAGGAGAACCAGCCTATTATGGTAATTTGAATCGAGAGTTAGATTTATACCAAACATTGATCAATAGGATTGATAAAGAGGGATTCGAGAGTTCCGAGCGGAGACAGATTGTATATAATATTTACAAAGCTTACAGGAATACAATAGAAAGCATAGCTTGTCAGATAATATCCACAGGGGAAAATATTAAACCTATCTACTGTTACAATATAGGAATATATTTAGTTTAGTAAATTATAGTCAGTGTATATGTAGGTGTAGGATCCCCTGTAAAACCTTGAAAACCAAGCAAATATATTTTAAGGAAGCGATATTATATAAGAGAAACAAATTAAGTATAAAAAGGGAATACATTGTATTGACAACGACAGTTTGCCATTAAATTGCAACAAGTTCAAAGAAGCTTTTCAGAATGATTTACCTCATTCAAGTTCAGTAGGGTATTCGCAGTATACACTCTTAATTTTCATTTCATATAGCAAACATAGCAAACATAAAGTCATGAAATTTTTCTTGAAAAGGGAAACTGATAACTTTATTTTATGTGTTAACATGTTAAAGGTGTCTGCTATATTTCTACTTGAATTCAGTAAATTTTGTTCTGTAATCACCCTCATCCCTACAGCGGCATAAATTATGCCTTTGGGATGAGTTATCTACTCAATAAACAATAATCAACAATAAAAACAATGAGTTTAATAATGTCTTCTGTATTTGCAGATGGCTGCCCATGCTTTGCACATGGACGTCAAGGAATGGTCCACACGAGATAACGAGATCATCGGTGCAGCTAAAAGGATGGCTATTCTCATGGCTAAACTCAGTCAGCTTGTTAGGTATGCAGAAAATTAGCTAGATTTCATGCAACTTCTTGTAATCAGTAAGAGTTGCTAATATGAGTATAGTGGAACTTTACTTTAAGGTCACAATACTTATTGGTGTTTACACTCCATATCTGTAAATGACACCTCATTAATAAGACCACTTCTCAGATAATTTGGTCCGAAGCCATATGTTACGTAGTTATCATTAATTTATGGTGAGATTAGTTTGTGCTGTGTAATTGACTCCCAACACTATTATTATAAAGATTCTAATCATTCTTTAGAAGTAGATTTTTAAAGAGCACTCGGTGTGTTTTAATACATGTTTGTTACTAATTCAGGCTTTTCTTTTTGGTAGTTATGATAAATTAGTACCTAATGTCTTATTTCAGAGGTGAAGGTGGGTCCAAGAAAGATTTGATAGATGTTGCGAAGAGGATCGCAGAATCTTCAGAAGAGGTTACGAGGCTTGCAAAGGCGTTGGCTAAGGAGTGCACAGACAAACGCATGAGACTGGTAAGTCCTCTAGAGGGAGCTGTAAAACAGTGCAAGAAGAGACTTCTTGTGGAAATTGCATGAACTTCTTGATGAACACAGAGCTCTGATATCAAATATCTCTTTTAAATTTGTGGCATGGAAGGTTTTTGTGTTGTAGGTTTAAATTATGAAATGATGCTGAGCCAGTTTTAACCAGTTTTGGCAAGAATTGACATTGTAGTTGGATCATTGTGTTAAATATAAATATATTTAGATGACTTTTGCTTGTCCAAAATTGTCATTGAATTTCAAGCTATTCATTTAAATCATTGCTCTTTTTATTCCTTCAGGGTCTACTGCAAGTTTGTGAGAGGATCCCTACAATTGGAACTCAGTTGAAGATTTTATCGACGGTCAAAGCAACTATGTTAGGGGCACAAGGTAAGGAATTGTCTCTTAAATTTTTTGAAAGATTTTCTGAATCTTCCATTTAATAAAGGACCTTACTGTCTTCGCATCACCTGTATTGATTTTTAAAATTTTTAAGATTATCAATATTTTGTTTCTATCTGCAAACTACAAATGATGACCAGATAAAACTAAATACTGTAACTATATATTTCTAAAGTAAATGAGGGGATGATGTTTTAATGTCAATACATATTTGCACAGAACCAATACCTAGTGCAGATGGAAGTGAAATTAATTGCGGTAAATATTGTGTTTGAAGTGAAATAATACATTTGGTTTGTTAACTTTGTGTAACATCTACGAAGTTTGAAGTTTCTTGGAGTTCTATTATACATCATCAATAACCTAATTTGCAGACTTGCTTTCTTCCCAGTAGTAATGATTTTGAATGTAAATACCACCCGATTGTCAACTAGAAATTTTTTTTGCATCATGTTTTCCCCTGAAATACATTTTAATGTATGATTTGAATATTTTGAAGCATTTGCCTAATTTCGAATTGCGTGAAAATTTCTTGCCCCAAAGAAGTTGACTGTATCAGTTTGTAGTTTTCACAATAACTCAGTTTTTTTTCTTTTGATATGATTGATTTAACAAACAACTTTTATTTTTTCGACAATTTGAACAGACTGTGAGCAGTTTTCGTTTATTTTGAATTGACCATATAATGCATTTTTGAATTCACTCAATCACAGTTAGTCAATGCTAGAAAGCACCCGATTAAACTTAATTGTACCTCGAACAACAAAAACCAAATCACGAATGCCTGAAATACCACTCAACACCCTGTTGTATCAAATGATAATGCATTGTTTCCATGGCAACTCCCAATAATACAAGAATACACTTAATGTGTTCGATTTTCATAACTCAGAGCAAAGCCCTTCAAACAGTTTCTTCTGTGCCTGTGCAGATCTGCTTTTAAAAATTAACTTGGGCTATAATTCTTGTATTGTTGAAAGTTGTCAATTCTGGACAATAGCATTGGTTTATAATATATTACATAGACCTCTGCATGATGTATTATGTCTAATGCATTTTGTTCCATTTCTTGTTTATTTGAAATGCTTCCGGAACATAGAATCCAGTAAGTTTTTTGATCAACTAAATGTTGTAGTGTACGTCACAAGAAACTGATTCTTTATTTAGCAACCTAGCTTGGTCTGTCCTAATTTACATGGCTCGGAATTGGTTAAGAAAATAAGAATGTCATGAATTTAATTTTGTCATAACTAATTTAGCTGTATCCGTAAATCACCTTTTAATTGGTTATTGGCATATTTGTACCTTTCACTGATAGAATTCCCATTTTAGTCTCATCTCTAGTCTTTTTTGGTACTCGTGGTGTGTTAATTCATTTCTAATATTTTCTAACTTTTTTGTACTTGGTGTATTGTAGTAGCCTATTTAATACACTAAATTATAGTTGTAATTTATTATATTAGACTTAGTTTTAGAAGATCAATTCCTCGGTGCTTTTATTATACCTCTATTCCACCATATTTATCTGGTCCTGTAAATAACTTCTAAATTATTTGACATCAAGATTACGGTTCAATCCAATAATGACAGTGAAGATTGATGCAGAAGTTTTTTCATGGAAATGATGTATCTGTCTTCGTCATATTGTCTGTTTGTCTTTCTGGCTGTCTCCTGTTTTATCACATTACATGATTCATGAAAGTGTTGAGTTTTCGCAGTTTTCGGTGGTTAAGATAGATTGATGAATGATTATTATTTTGACTGATTGATCGAGGGGTTATTCGGAAATTTCAACTAATACTTTTGTCGTAATTTGAAATTAATTATGGTCATTTCGAAAGCATTTAAAGTGGCCATTGTCAAGATTGATCAGTTCACAGGTTTTACGGTTGATTAGGGAACTTGTGAAGAAATTGGAATCAATAATTTTTGTCTCTGTTAAAAATTAATTACTTCAACTTTTGAGACTTTAGTGAAGAGTCTTTTTCTGTGGTTTATTAGGGCACTGAACATTGATGAGAGAATGAGAGCAAGAGAGACGGCAAATCAATTAGTAATGATGAAAGCATCGTCAATATGAAGTAATTTTGGCAATTAGAATCAGCAGGATATGAGGAGATTGCAGGAACCTGGTTTAAATCAAAGCTGAAATGAATGTCGATGCTAATAAGGGGAAATTGGTGTCTGCCCCCATTAGGCCCCCCATTTTTGTGCGTAGTTTCATGGACCTGTTATCATTGATTTTCTAAATTTGAATTGAAATATTGAAAAAAATTGACTTTTTTTTTGTTAATTTGACTGTCATCTTGTCAGGTATTACTTATTCACAAAGTCAGGGGTTTTCTACTTAAACTTTTACTTAAACTTCCAATTGAAATTGTATTTCTGTGCATTGTATTTGATCAGATTCACCGAGGTACCTACTGTAGCTGTGCAAATAGCTTTTTAGACTCTGAATTCCGTAGATTTTCACAGATTTAGATGTGCTTGTCTAATTTCATGCTTAGTCAGTTTATATCACAAAATTGTCACTGTAGATATTTAATTACATAAATAGTACTGTCATCGTTTACCGATTAGGGATCAAAGATCTTTTGAATCTGATTTTATGACAAAGGCTGTCATCTTGAGATTTAGTATTATTTTAGTCAATCAATACAAAAATGCAACGAATTTGTGGTGATAGATCATGCATATAGGTCCTATGATTTTTGGCGGTACATGTTGTAATTAATTTTTGCAATTAAAGTATATTACTTTCGCTTTCTATACATGTCTTGCCCTGTAGACTGCATATTTATTATATATCATGTAAACGGGTTACAAAATATGAACCGGTGAACCCTTATATATTATCAATTCATCTGTGATGAATTTATTTGTTATCTAAGAAAACATTACTGAAGTGCCATGCACCTGTCATGTGCATTACGAGTACTCGTCCATAGGAGTAGCAGCAATTAACAGCAGCTATAATTAGGTACTATTATTAGGCTTGTTATATAAGATTACATCTCTGGAAAATGCTTATGTATCCTATTTCACCTGGGTGACGTCAATAGCTTTTGCAAACAAGTTCTAAATTTCAAAGGTGGGACTCATGTGAAAAAACAGTCATACATAATAAACCAAGAAGATACGTACTGCAATAAAACTTAAATGGTTATAACCCAAGACCCTAGATTCCATGCTTGAATATGTGTATATACAGCTGTATGTATATATATATATATATTTTTTTTCGCACACCACCATGTTTGGTAATGTTGCATTAGATGAATAGATGGATGGATGAATAGGATAGATAAGATAGATAGATAGATCTTGGATGAACCAGTTCATCCAAGGATGGATAGGTACATACATAGATAGATCGATAGGATAGATAAGATAGATAGATAGATAGATAGAGCTTGGATGAACTAGTTCATCCAAGGATGGATAGATAGATAGATAGATAGATAGATAGATGGACAGATAGATAAAATTGATTAACTGAGGGTAAAACCTAGTAAGTGTTAATCTTATCTTCCATAGGGCCCTCCTGTTAGTAAAAAGTTAGTAAATAAAATGATTTCGAGTTTAGTTTTGCATAATACACTGTAATATACCTCATGATATCATACAATACTTTACAAACAGTACAAACCAACGAAAGGTCTACGACCTAAGAAGCTGCCACATCATATGATATGATATGGTGTGTCATACAATACCTCATGCCATCATGGTGTGTCAACGTCTTCAGTGACTTGCTCACCCGGACTGACCTGGGACTCGCGCGAGCTTTATTTACCTCTAGTTGCTTTTGTTGTCACTCGAGCGGTGTTCATAAACCCCTGTGGAAGACTCAGATAACGCGTTCGCTGCGCCCCATTCTGTGGTGATTATACCCGAGAAATGGCTATGTTTCTTTATTTATCCTATCTGGTGGCCTTTGTCCTTTCGCAATAGTCTTAGGGGAAAAAACAATGGATGGAAAAAAAAATACACAAGGTGGTTGTGTGTTTTTATAGAGGGATATAGGTGTGTTGCAAGATAGGAGGATGGACGAAAAGAAATGACTTCGAATGGTTGAATTAGCTAGACGTAAAGTGTAAAAGAACATAGTTTACGAATATTGTGGTCATTGAAATGGTCAGCGAAGTGCAGACCGTACATCTGGTTCTTGTCATTACATAGGAAATATTATTAGAAAGACTTGCTAACAATATTATGTGCAAGTATGTCCAGCCAGTTAGGGTCAAGCACTAAGTAGCCACTAACTGTAGGTAATATGATGTAATCTAATTGTGGCAATGTTACAGCAAAACTTCAAATTCTACGTTATGATGGAGTATGATTATTTAGTGATCTGAAAAATATTGTTTTGACACAAACTAAGCTTTCTTGATTAGTTTTGCAGCTTTTATTTTTATGGGCTTGAATGATAACCAACCTTATTTTTTATATGGAAAGACCTAGAGCCTACCTTGGTCTTATTTCTTTGATTGCAATGCAAATAGTCCTAGAATTAGACTGACCTCAATATTAGGTATGTTCTGTGATTTCGAACTATGGGGTTCGTGATTGCGAGATTAAATGATATACGTGTTCATGTTACAAACGCTAACTTGAACATGTTGAACCATGATTAATGAGGAATAAACACACTAAAAGTTACCTGTAGTATTGCAGGATGGGGGCCTAGCTCAGTGGTAGCGCGCTACCTATCCATCTATCCATCTGTCTATCTACAATATATTAGTATGTGGGCTTCCAACCACTGGGTCCCGGGTTCAATTCCTGGTCAAGCCTAAGTTGGATGGCTGTTTCATCCTTTGTCTCATTGCCATGGTCCCTACCTGTCCTAATTAGCCCATCAGGTGCAGAAATTCAGGACGTAAAGCCCTAATCCATCACCACCTGTAGTATTGCATCTCATGTCTACCTGTAGTGACTTCTTTTTTTATTTTCAGGTCAACATCCTGAGCTTCATATAATGAGTTATTTTATTGATAAAATGACCGATTGATGCTAGTCATTATTAATTGAATAAGATATATTAGTATGTGGGATGACACTGGATATGAGTCTGACTGATGTGGATTCATTAGGGTAAATGGTTCCATCCATCTTCATAGAATAGAGCTTTTATTGCTGGACATTCTTGTCAATATTGATCAATTTTGTACCATATTTACTCGATTGTAAATAGTGGTGTTTGATATTTTAGTAGGTGTTTATGCTCGATTGTCTGGCATCAGCGTGAGAAATTGGTGTTTCTGTGTGCTTGTTTAGGGCCAGGTACACTGTTAGGACTAGCTTTTAGAAATCAGTGTCTCCCTCAGTCTAAATGATGGAATTTACGAATTAATTGAGTGGAAATGGCAAAATGTATAGAATGGTGTTTCTCCAGTGTTTAAGATCGTATTTGAGGATTAGCTTCTCAAGGTCGATGTTCCCCTAGGGATGGTCTACATGATGAAATGCACTTCTAATCGGGTGGGTGGAGTAAAATATATTCATTTTATTTATGAACGCAGAGGTCATTAGCTTTTCGACTTGATGAATTGCTAATCGGGTAAATACGGCAAAACATATTCATTATGATACACATTAGGGCCTCCGCACAAACGGTGTTATGACCATTTAAATGCAATATTTATATTGTGTCCGTCTATATCTTATCTATCTCATTGGTAGATGGCATGAAAGATTCTCGGGATCAGCCCATTGGTATCCGACCTGGTAAAATGCCTTTCTTTACCTGTTATTTCATAGGTGGCATAGAACTATAAGGGTTTTGGTGTATACAATCAGTAAGATAAGACACTGTTGATAGCTATATTGATAAAACGGATGATCCTATCTTGAATCGCAGTGGTCATACGAGAAGGAAATGGCTGAATTTGTTCACTATTGCTTTTGAACATGGTGTTTTTCTTTATAGCCTCTTAGTATAAGAAAAGCAAAATTCTCTAATAACCTGTTCCTGAAAACCCACTAGTGGTAAATTGATGTATATTTCCAGTATGGTGTCATTGGTGTGTAAAATGTTATAATATACAGCATAAACTAAGTTAAAGTATAAGAAATATTGCACTATACCAAAGAGGAATGATAAGTACAATCATCTACAGCCATTGGTAGCTTTCTTTTTCATTTTGTGGCATTGATTAGTGTCAGACAATGTTCATTTCAGATGACCATAAACACAGTTATATTAAACTAGATGTTACTGACGCATGGCCTAATGGTTAAAGCATCTGCCAATTCCACATTGGCCAGCTCTGCTGAAGATCCCGGGTTCAATCCCTGGCTTGGCCACTCTTCATGAGTTACCCAAGCTGGATGTCGATCGCATGAGATATTAATTTGGAGGTGCCTTGTACTCAGTGTCTGCTGAGGCATCTAAAATACCCCACCCATGGTAAATGTGTGACATTGTGTGGACTCCAAGCCTAATCATCTCATCATTACATCTGCCTCTGGCAGCTTGTCATACATTGTATAAGGTGACTAAGCTTCAGACTCCATAGCACTGAGACATGACATAGACAATGAGTTAGCAGTCTGTAACACAACCATACTCATATATACTGGACACTCTGCATAAGATAAAGCATATTATCAATGTGGATGACATTTATCGTATTCCTCTTACATCAGTTAGCTTTTTAGCGGTCCTGGATGCGAATGAATCAGGAGGATGTGAAAAGCGTTGCATGATGGTGGTCATCTGTCATACATGGTCCGAGCATTAGACAGGGTCGTGCTGAGGTGGTCCGGAGCCTGTATTTCTCATCTTACGTCAATGCCTCATCTCTACAGTAGCTTTTAGACTCCCGCCGTCATTCGCATGATGCTTGTTTATGATGTGGCCACTGTGCTGTCTTGTTTGGATAGAGTTTCGAGGATGGTAATGTGTCATGCCTTGGGTTGTTGTCCTCAACAATGTATTGTATCAGACTATTAGTGCTCAAGAACACCACCACTGCACAGGGTAGAAGGACAAACGAGAGGACATCCACTTAAACTGTTCAAGATGAGAACCCTGAGTTGGATCTGAGGAGAAATTTCTTCACCCTAAGGACGGTCGAAGAGTGGAATAAATTACCAGAAAGAGTAGTAATGGCACAGAGTCTAAATGCCTTTAAGAATGCATTAGACAAGTCCTGGGGTCCACAAATGTACCAAACCGAAGGACTATATTAACTGCATGAATCAAGAACTATGAAATACACTGTAGATATATATATATAATATGATACAGTGTTGCCATGAGCAGAGTCCTTTTGTAGTTGGGAGTGCATAGTTGCTGTGAAACATCTGAAAAACAGGAAAGCGCTTGTGCATAATTCAGCTATCACTATCCTGAGCGCTTGGAAGTTCTTAGAGGTTAGTGACCGCTCATTTCGACTAGCAATAATTGGACCAAAGACATCTGCGTCATAATGAGATATCTTGAACTTTAGATCTTTTTAACAGCCAGTGTTGAGTTGATTGCTTTATAAATATATTATCAGTTCCAAAACGTCTGTATTATGTGAGATATCTTTTAAAAGCTTTAGAGCTCTATAAATGTTTCCTTGTGATTTGCAGATGATTATCGTTTGAGAGGTATTTCAGACGTGTTGCTGCTTGTAAATTTTACCTAACAAGAAATGAAGTACTACTCCGGTGCCAACGACGTGTAAATGCGTTTGTGAAGGAGTCGTAAAGAAGGGCAATTACCACTCACAGGCCGAAGCAATCTGAAAATAACGTCTAAAAATAACGACTGAGTTGTCTGGAATATAATGGTTGCAGTCTCATGTAGAGTTGACGCAGGTTTAGTACGGGCTGTAAACTGTGATGTAGGAGCCTCTTACGGTGGTCTGTCTGTGTTTCCGAGATGGAGAAGGACCCTTCTGTGATTGCAGACGCGTCAGTCGTCGCTTAGTTGATGGTGCATTGACCCTGCGATTCTTTCTCTGTAGAGGTCCTGCTTATATTTTCGCCATAAGGAGATGACAGACACCAATCCTTTTTTGCTTATTTTCTTTTTCTTTCTCTTGCCAGACAGCTATTTTAAGCCACCTAAGTCGCCTTGTACCCTTTCTATATACGACTCTAAAGCATGCCAATATGCTGCTGTTGAATTTGCGGTCACGAAATGAATACTCCATCCAATGGTTTCCCGAAATATTATCGCCCAAGTTTGTGAATTGAGAAATTTATTGTGGGCACATGTTAAATTAGCATATGTTTCACCAATTTCAAACATATAAAATCATATTTGATTACAGGTTATGCAATTATGACATCAAAAAGGCATGGCATCCCATGCAATTTATTTGGGAGCATTCAACATATTTGTGTTTACATGCATGTTGGGAGAATATGTAGGCTGCTAGTGCATAATAAACTACCAAGAACAAGCTATTATGTCTTCTGCAATCGATGTGGCAGGATTTACTGGACTGAAAAGAACATTAGTATCTTTTGTCTCATTATTATGTACTGGACCACTGGTGTCTGTCTGAAATGTGGAATCGCTTTAAACAATGTTAAACTGTTCAGTGTTCTTCTTCAAGGCACTGTCTGAACAATACTAACTTTGTTTAACAATTGGATTGTGACCTGTTAATTTTAATATATTTTCTACTTCATTATGCTACCTCTTTATTGTGTGGAATACTGATGGCTGTATTCTGTTATATTTAATGTGTTGATTTTTATTTTGTTTACTGTATTATATTTTTTTATTTTACTTTTAAATGTTTTCCTTATTTAACTTCTCTTTTTTTTCTATTTTCAACTCCCACGGCCCCTTCTTATGCATGGTTCACAAAACCTGATACACTCCTTTAATGCACTGATCACCTCAGTTTAATGTTAGAACTAAAGATCATCCTAGTATAACATGTATAACACATCCGGTAGATCAAGACTTGGCTATTTTATAACTCACTATGATATAAGGTCAATGGTAAGATTTCTTGTAGTATAATCATCACAAATTTCGGTTTTTATCATAGGATTTCTTTTCTAGTGAAAATATATCGTTAATTTTCTCTATTTGGCTTTGTTATGATTAAGAGATATATTGTTTCTCTTTAATAAATTTAACGTGAAAAATGTATTGTTGGTAACGAGTAAGGACTAATGAAAGTTTTATAAGATAATTTCCGAAGTAATTAGTCATAAAATGAAGAATTACTCTCCTGAATGGAGGTTTTGTTGATTGAGAATATCATTTTAATTTTGAATTGTGAGTTATCTTTTATCTTGTTTCTAATTTTAGGCTCAGAAGAGGATCAAGAAGCCACCGAAATGCTGGTCGGAAATGCGCAAAACTTGATGCAGTCTGTTCGAGAAACGGTCCGGGCCGCCCAAGCAGCATCAATCAAGATTCGTGTCGATTCTGGTTACTCCATATGCTGGACAAGAAAGAGACCATGGTACACATAAACTGAGGGTTTATTTGAATTTGGTGCCATTTAGAAATATTACAATTAACTAGTGCATCCTATGATAATATGTTGCATTAATGAGCCTGTGCTGCCATCATGTAGAAATTAATTGAACTGCCTTCATTTGAATAACTTGTGAGTTATTCTTGTGAACAGTGGCTTTGTATTGTATGACTATATGACATTTTATTATTATGTCTGTGGCTGATATAGGTATTCATATTATGCCAGGATATGGATAGGAAAGGTTAATTCATTTATAAGTATATTCAGATGCCAAAATGTGCTTCTTGTAGAAGAACGCTCTCACTTGCACAGGATTGGTTAATTCTAAATGTTCTCAAGTCTTTGGATATGGATGAAGGTTTTGGCTTAAAGCTGTCTGATTCATTTATTAAGCACAATTCACTCTGAATCTTCATTAATATCTTGCAAACCTAATGCATGGATGTGGGATTTCTCAGCTGCTTTTCTAATGTACTTAAGATTTATGTTACAAGATGCCAAATGCAGCAGGTTTTTCAAATATCAGCCTTTAATAACAAAGTAACTCTGCTTAATTTGCTATATATGTAACTCCCTTACTAGTAACTATCAGTATATGTAAGGCCTGGTCTTCAAACATAGTTAGTGATAACCTGTCTCCAAATATTATCAACAGTTACTTTAAATTATGTAATTGTTGCATATTGTAATGTTGGCATTGCCGTCACTGTCAATTGGAAGTTTGGTCTAAAATAATCAGTTATTTGGAAGACAGGCGAACACCTAATTATGCTTCATTGAACTCTAATAATATTATTCTGTATGCAATATTTAGTAGCACGTCTTGAATTTCATTGTCTCTGAATGTACAGTACAGTCACTCTTGACTGCTTGTATTTATATTATATTTATACTTTTTATACCTTTTTGGGATATTTTTTTTTTGTCATTTATTATAAACCAAAAAAAAGTTGCCAATAAATTGTTTGTTACTTGTATTGCATGTCCTTGATTTGACCGTTTGTTATTGAATATATATAGGTATTTATGTATTGCTTTCACATGTAATATGGAATCATCGATATCAGTGCAAAGTTACTCAAATGTGTTTATATGAGGAATATATGTGAATTATTGAGTTGAATACTCTTAATATACAAGCAAATAGGTTCAATAAAATGCATTATATAAAAAAGGATTAAGACCTATACAGGATGTTTTGGGTTACTTTACACATGCTATAATCATAATTTAATTAATTTTGTTATGGGAGACATAGGAATTGTGTTATGATGAGATTGAATTATTTAACAGAATGTGAGGTTTATGTCTGTTACTAGTTATTTAATTGGTTATTCATCGTAAAATTGATTTATATGCAGCATCAATTTCTGCTGCATTGTATATTACCTATGTTATTTTGGTTTGTTTAATTATGGTTCGTAATTTGCATGTTAGTGAATATGTAATGATAATTTGCTGAAAACTGAAGATATTTCAATGATATGGACTTTGTTAGCAACATTTAAATTGTTAGCTATCATGTTGTCACAATTTCTTATTCGCAACATCTTGAAGTAGTTTAGATGAAAACTGTGAAAGTATTGTAATGAATATGCATGTTATTGCCTGTGCCTTTGGCCATTGAAAGTATTTGTACGAGTGAAAATATGTTCAAACAATAGGCCTACACACTGGTATACCAAAGCTTGAATTAATACACAATTTATAGCAACTTACAGCTTTGATATAAAGCGAGGATCTTTAATTTGATAAAGCAGATTATAACATTGACTGGATGAACAGTATTAAATAACAATGACATCAGATTTTGAAGAAATCTGTAATTTTTAGTAATTATATAACCCTTTAATGCATGTTTGATGCACACACTAGCTAATAGTTTCAATAAAATACATTTTATATGAAAGGATAAAGACCTTCGTTTTGAGAATGCTTTTGGTTCAATGGATGGTCAAATTCCTTGATTTTCTTAGATGTTTTTATTCAGCTCAAATTCCCACTTTTCACTGACTGGAAAAACTGAAATTAATTCTCCAGGTTTTCCCCGATTTCTAGAGTAGTTGTGATTCCCTTCTGACATCTGTGGCAATCAAGTTTGCACTCAGCTGAGTGCATCTTGATTGCCCCAGATAAAACTATTTAGATTCTGAATAATGTTTCATTTTCAATCAATTTGATGAAATTCACATGCATTAGAATCTTAACATTTTCAAATGAAAATGAAACATTATTCAGAATCTAAATAGTTTTATATGCAGTACTGCTGGAGTGATTATGTTTTGGTTCAGTAAATAATCTCGATTCAAGATGCCTTTGTCAATTGGTGGCATAATTCCCTGGGTTTTCTTGATTTTATATAGTTTTTCTCAGCTCAAATTCCCACATGTCACTGTACATGCTGTAAGGAATCTGAAGTCATTTTTCAGGGTTTTCCTGAGATCTAGAGTAGTTTGGACTCTTCCTGACATCTGGGACAATCAAGATGCGCTCAGCTGGGATTCACTCTTCTTATTTCAAAATGCTAGGATTTACGGCATGTGAATTTCATCAAATCGACTGAAGATTAAACGTTATTCGGAATGTAAGAAGATTTATATGGAGTGATGCGGAAGTGATAATGGTTTGGTTCTGTAAATAATCTCGATGATGCCTTTTTCAGTTGGTGGTCAGATTTCCTAGGTTTTCTTGAATTAAAAAAAATAAATTTCTCAAATTTCATTTTTCACTGACTGAAAAAACTGAAATCAATTGGACTGATGCGTCCGAAAGCTCAGATACTGAGTGCAACTCAACACCAATATATTTTGTCATGTGACTTTCAACTCAGGGTTAGACAAGAATGGTAGGGTCACACTTGAAACCCAGGACCAGCAGAGAAGTTGGTGAACATCTTAGCCACTATAGGCCATCGCACTGCCTTGCAGCTAAAGTATCACACTGATCTTATCAAGACAGACAAATCACTTCGTTTCATAAATCTGTCTGTCTGTCTAGCTGTCTGATCATATCAAAGTCTGAAGTTAGTGCTGATTATCATGTGGAATGTAAAGAAGTTCCTCTGTATTTTCATAAATGTAATGGGACTCTTCAACAATACAACTGTCTCCTCTAGAGCATGAGTTGTGTATATTCTGCCTCTTTAGGTGTTCAAATTGCCCTCATAATTCACTGCACAAGCACTATGAATGACAAGACTGGATTTTCCAGGATCTGAGGGAATTTCTAGGGCCCACCTGCTGATTGCATGTAATTCTAAGCAAATCGGGTTGGGCTTTACAATCCGCAGGTCATTCAAATGATGGACAGCCACACCGTCCATGGCCTGTGCCATTTCGGCACACTTATAACCTGCTGGTTGCAAAGAACATAACTTCTTTGAAGAATGAAGACTCTTTGAATTATTCAAGGGCCACACCGAACTGGCTAGAGCTCTCCGGTAATGGAGACACGATCTGTGCAGCATCCATATTGCCCTGTGACGTCATCAGCACCAGGCAGACAGGAAGTGCGTCATTCACAAGCTTCCGGAATGTTAGGACAGTGTCACAGTGACCTTCCACCTTGCATATTTTCAAGAGTGTTAGTGGCTGAGCGAGGGGATGGCAAATCTAGGGGTTTGCATGTTTAGCTTCTATGGCAGCAACTGTATGGGGTTCTGAAAACAGTAATAGTAATTGTCTCTGTCCAGTTTCATCCTTCAGATTCATGCAGATAACTTGTGACCTAGGTGATTGAAGACCTGGAAATAGTGGATTTAGTGGACCTTGTGGACCTAGTGGACAGACAAACAAGTGAATTTATAATGCACTTCAAACTGTATTACGTTTCATCAGAGATATGTATGCCGAAATTGGCCGGGCCATGCCGTGCAACAAGGACATAAAGAAAAACGATCAACTGCTACATTTTACTTTCGAAACTAATAACGTTGGCAACGACCGTTTGTCCACTGCAATAACATAAACAGTACTAAACACATTGCTTTAGTAGGACCATGTGCTCAATGTCACAGCTTCTGAATTTCAGGAATTCCTTTCAGAAGTCTTGCATTTATGCATGTGCAAGGTCATTCTTGCTGGACATAAAGTGACCAGAGGAATGTCTATGCAAGGACCAGGGCATGCATGGTGATGCTTGGCTGCAGTAAATCTGTCAAATAGGTGTTTTGTTGTTCCTCTTGTGTGCCAAGGATTTCCTTAATGCTTTGCTCGTTGATTTACAAATGATTTGGAGTAATGACTAATAAACTACACATAGTGTCACTTTGGAGCTCTTGGAGGATGAAAAGTCTCCAAAATATGTGAAGTACAACCCTGTCCAACCCTGGAAGGTGTAAGATATGCAGCACTGGAGAACATTTTCAATATGACTGGAAGAAATAGATGTGAATATAAATGAGGATCACATTACCCAAATCATACTGGACACAAGAATACCAGGAATCCCAAATGAAGACAAAGAGTCCTAGTAGAAAAAACAACAGAAAATTAAGTCACTACCTACACACTGAGCGTAGCCTACATGCGCAAAGCCAATAGGTTCACCTGATATAGATAGGTGACAGCTATATAGAAGTGGTGGTAGTGGTGGATTAGGGCTTTACGTCCTGTATTTCTGCACCTGATGGGCTAATTAGGACAGGTAGGAACCATGGCAATGAGACGAAGGATGAAACAGCCATCCAACATAGGCTCGACCGGGAATTGAACCCGGGACCCAGTGGTTGGAAGCCAGCTATATCAATGTATATCGAAGAAGTGCAGTAGGTATTGCTGATTCTGTGGATTATGGTACTCTTGGGTGTGGCATGTCAATAGTAATATGAACTCAGATCTGACCATCTATTAGAAGTTTGTGGAAGTGTCAGCTGTTCAGGTACTAATCTTGAATATTTTGGTGTATTGTGTGATGCATCTGCATCTGGTGTGGATGTGTTTGCTTTATTGTATCACCACCGACGTAAAATAAAATTGTATCTTATCTTACCTTATTTTTATCTTATCCTGTCTTATCTTATGTGCTCTTGGATGGACTTAACTGATTGTCACAATCAAATATCGGATAGCTTTTTAAGTTAAATTTTGTTTGCAAGCTCTCCCAAAGCAAAGTTTAATGATGTTCTTGGACATGAGCATATCGTTTCATATCTTATTGGTTTGACAGTGAAAATATGTAGCCTATATATCACAAGCTTTGCAAAGGGTTAAAATATTGATTTTGAAAGAGAGCAACAACCGGATAATCCATCAGAACAACAGGAAGTCAGGGCAGCTCGACAGACTGGCTGCTGTGTGCCATACTAGCCGCAGGATTTCCTTGCCAATCAACTGCTGAACCAACAGGACATCCAGGGTGCCACTGCATGCGTCAACCTGCCTAGGTGATTCTTCATTCATCTACAGTTAGAATTTACCAGCTTCTGCAGGACAGTTCAAACTAGAATATTAGGCAAAAATCCTGAAACGTAATTTATATCACATTGCATATATATTAATTGTTTTGATGACTGATCTTGCAAACTTTAGTATTTTGATTGGAGCTTGTCAGAACCAGTGTAACAGTTTTTATTCCGCATAAACACCAAATTTTTTGGAGGTGAGTTGGTAAGGCGGTGAGTCATCCTGTTACCTTCAAGAGTAGCATAACTTTGCATTTGATGAATGAATTTATCTATTGGGAACCTTCTATGAATCATAGCCATAACATTACAGAGAAAATCACAATATACTTTTTAAATTTCCTGAAGGTAAATTATCAATCTACATTAATCCAGAGATGAATATTCCACTTAAATTATACTTCCGACAATCCATGGCATTGTGCACATCTTAACAAGGACACAATGTACTTTTTGTGCACATATTTATATTAATTATGAATAATAGATGATATAATCATAGCATTAGTTAGTATTACATATAAGGCATCTGTAAAATCTCATACATTCTCCATTTTCTCTTTTTTATGTCTCTATTACTTGGTTTCAATGAAGTGGGACATATATTTTTTTATATATAATTTTAGTTAACTGGGATATTGCTTTATGTTAATAAAACTAGACAGCGTTTTATCCTTTTGTTTTTTGATTTGCACGAGCTTAAAAGAGTACTTTTGAGTGGCGTTATGCAGGTAAATTTGTATATATAAAAGGCATGTAATCAATCAGAAATTCAACTTGGCCATGAAGCCAAACAGAATGACTATAAGACAATATTACCCTTTGTAGGCCTCCCTGTAAACAATGTGTACACTTTGCTGACAAAACTTCCAGTTATCTTCCTTAAATTACAGGCGTTCCTCAAGGATCAATATTAGCCCATTACTATTTTTGATATACATTAATGATTTAGTTTTTGGCAAATATTAATACATAACTAAATAAAATTTTGATTTGGTTGAAACTGAATTAACTTTCCTTAAACGTTAACAAAACGAAAGCTTAAGCTATGTAATTTTATACTTGTTAACGAGGGCGGGGGCCTAGCTCAAAGGTAGCGCTCTGGGCTTCCAACCGCTGGGTCCCGGGTTCGATTCCCGGTCGAGCCTAAGTTGGATGGCTGTTTCATCCTTTGTCTCATTGCCATGGTCCCTGCCTGTCCTAATTAGCCCAACTGGTGCAAAAATACAGGACGTAAAGCCCTAATCACAAACAAACAAAATACCTGTTGACGAGCAAATTCCATTGATTATCCTCAAATAACTATGATATTAGAATTGAATGGGTCACAAAGTTTAATTTCCTTGAAATAATTATTGACAGTAATCTAAACCAGAAAGAGCATTTCTTTCAAAATATTCCGAACAATTGCTGTAATGACCACATTAAAACACCATCTACCCCATACAATACTACCTCACTTCAACTATGGCATTTTGGTGTGGGGCTCGCAAGTCCATGGACCTTTTAGGTTGCAAAAGAAGGCTGTACGATTCATAACTAATGCATGCTTCTTACAACGTGCATACAAGTCCCATTTTTAAGAAATTAAATATCCACTTAAATCTGCTATAAACTTGAAAATAATAATTTGCCTGTATAATATATTAACTTGTCTGACTTATTTACTCACTTTACTTGGATTTCATTTAAATTTTAGGACAGAGTCACTGTTCCACATTATAACATATATATATGCTATTCAATTTTTGTCAAGCACTCAGATAACCATAATATTCAAACAAGAAATAATTAGTAATTTCCAGATTCCTAAGATAAAACACAAATTAGCAAGACAGAGCATTAGATATAGAATATCTATTATATACAACTGTCCATTGATTGTCAGGAGCAAACTCTGCACCCACAGCATGAGCGGTTTTGCCAGGTATGTGAAAAATTATTTCATCAGTGATTACACAACTGAGTGTCACAACAGAAACTGTTATGTGTGTAGAAGACCTTAACAACGAGATCTTCTCATTTCCCTTCTATTTAATTATTTAAAATAACCGCCTTTCAGCAATTTTGTAAAGTAAACCATATATAATTTTTTTATAATAATTTTTTTCTTTTAATCAGTTCATGCAGGGGTTTCCAATCACTCATCATTATCACAGGTGGGTCCCCAGTAGCGACAAATATTTTGTCTTGGGGGGGGGGGGGGGGTCTCCTCATTCATAATGGCGTTCTGTCCTGTCGAGAGATGGAGCTACGACCACACCGGTCTTGCTATTGTTTAATGACGTCATCCAACTGTAACGTCATCAAATGCACTGATTGACCTTTTGTTGATGACGTCATTGAACAATTGCGAGACCTGTGTGGTCGTAGCTTCATCTCTCGACAGGACAGAACGCCATTATATAGTCCATCTCATTGCATCAAATTGGTCTTGTTGGCATACAATTACGAATGAAATAAAAGAAGATCACTTGGGTCAAAATTGATTCAGTGACAGTAAAAAGGAGAGATTATGCCAACAAAATGTTCATTTAATGATTTCAAATTCATGATCAATTAAAACATCTCCCCTTACATAGAAAATTTTTCTCCGCAGTATAGCCCTGGTATCTGCTTCTCTGCCTTTGTCACCTTTAGAGAACCAGACTAGTGCAGACTGAAAGTGTCCTGAATTTGGATGTAATGCAAGGTGAATGGAATGATGAATAGGCCCCTTGGGACTGCAACAAGGACCTTCTCTTGTCCTGCCTTGTGCCATTTCCAGGTTGCTAGTCATCTCGCCGCTAACAAAGGCTTCCTCCAACAAGATGAGTTGCTTCACGAGCCAGAAGTTGTGCTGTGTTGGAGAGCTTTATCTCTGACGTTTGGCTGTAAAGTTATGCTTTAGCTAGATGTTGGACCTGCGGTTAGTGGTTTTAATCTAAATCTTGCGAAAATGATCTGTGAAAGGCTACATAAGGCTACATAAGTAAATTGGCGACAGCCCATCCAGCAACAGGCCTTTTTCTAGGAGCATGGTAGTGAATTGAAATTGGATGAAATATAGCTCTCTCATGTGACATTACATAGTTCAAGAGAGATATCATTCCAATATGAGACACTGGGCCTTTTTTTCCGCAATAGCAATGACTATCCGAATGAGACTATTTTTCAATAAACTTAAATATCTTTAATTTTTTTTCATTGCCACTTGTACTCCAAGCCGATTTTTTGATTGGATAGCATGGTGAGTGAAGTACTGGTTGTATGCCTTCCATGTAATGTTCATTGCAATGTTTTTGGTTCGTTTTTGGTAGTGGTGGGGGGCTTTGGTGATGAAGGATAATGGAGAGGTGCTGTGGCCTTGTAGTTATGGTGCTCGCCTTCAATTCGAAAGTTGTAGGTTCGAGCCCCCACCATGGCATGGAGGAACTGAACAGACCCTCGGTGTAGATGGGTACTTGACTATAGGCAGTGATGGCAATTGTAAGTGCTAAGCCCCTGCAGGTAATTCTGTGTCACGGGCTGTATACTCTTCAAGGAGTTAAGAAAGACACAAGCTTGAACAGGCCTGCCAAGGGTGTAATTGTAAAGTCGGTTGAGACTACTTGGACGGTGATAACTTGAACTATAAACTCCATTTACATTTTACATAAAAAAAAAGGCCTTTGTCCAAGGCATTATTTCATCATGATTTATTCTTTCTTATGAGTAGTACATGTCTTTATAATCAATCGTTCTGATTAACTTAATTAGGTGTCCTATTTTTTCAGGTAATGAAACATTCAGATAACTGAAGTCCGTAATAGAGAGACATGACTGTTAATTACTGTGGAGCATATGGCATGTTTGAACCCTCTCTGCGGTGGAGCAAGGTAAAAGTCCAGCTTGCTTCAAAGACTTTTTTTTTAGCCGGTAAAGGTCTAAAGCCTACGGCTAATGCTTTGGTCCATTCAGAAAGCTTGATTAGGTCAGCCACACAACCAAGTTCATAACTATGTGTTTGGACATAAAGGCTTGAAAAGGCTTATGTCTGACCTAGGCCTATGTCTGACTTCGTGAGCCATTCATTAGTTGCAGTCCCTGGTACCCATTTTTGCTTTATGAGATTTAGTCTGGTGTATTTGTGGCTGACTGACCTTTCTATACTGTGTTATTTATCTATGCACTAGGATCAATTATCCAACTGTTTCTAAAATGTAGTCCTGAATTTAACATGATTGGTCAAACTGCTAGATATAACCATGTGCTAATACACATTACAACTGCTCAAATATTAACTACTGTTTGGAAAGGCATGTGAAATGCTGCAAAAATAATTGATCTGGAAATGTACTTAAGAGACACCATAGATTGAACTTAGGTCAAGATTTAAGACTTCTTTACTTCAATTCCACCAGATTACAGCAGTTCTTAGTTTGACCAGATTGTAATGGTGATATATTTAATGCTAAATTTCCCCTAGTCCCCAGCCCACTGAGGTGATTGCGTGCATGTCAGGTTATTACAGAAAAACTATTCATGCCATGGACAAATTTATATTTGGAGTGCATGATTTTCTTTCCTTAGTCTTTCAAAGGAAGCAGATTTAATTCCAGCTTGATTATCCTGTAATTATCAACAAGCGTGAATATGGTCAGGTAATGCTTCATAACATGCACTGCAGAGTGAAGCAACAGTAACATCAATTTGCCTGTCTATATTTAGTGTCTCACCTTGTTGGATCAATCTACAAAACTTGCAGGTGGATTTGATGAGATGACCATGCTGCCTGTTTATTACTTTGTTTGTATTAATCATGTAAGGAAAAAGTTTTTATTTGTAATCCAGTGTAATTCGCACAAGTGATCAATTTGCCCTGTAGGTAGCATTTTCTGCGGGTGAGGAAAACTACATTTGCATAATCCAACCAGCATCTTAAGACTTCATTTACTGCAAGCAATATCCGAATGGTAAAATGTTTAAGTGCCGAAATACAGGCAGAAGCGTTATCCGCCTTGCCACCTTGCCTGTGTGTATACCTGTTCTATTATCTTTTTGTTAGCATGTCAGTATGCCAGTTTATTGTGGTGCTAGTCAGTCTTTCTATCCTTTTGTAGTATTTTAATTTGAAGTATTCAGTGAGGAAAAACAGCTCTTGTATTTGTCAGTTTCAAATTTGTCATTTAGACACAGGAGTTAATGAGAACCTGGGTCCTTGCAAAGGTTACTCGAAGCCATTTCCTCACATGACCTTTTGACATTTCATTCAAAAGGCCCTTCAAGGTCATTTCCTCACACGGTCAAGAATGGCCCTTTGTAAAACGGCCTATATTCGCAAGTGACAAGTTGACAGCATATGATTAAGCTTCAACAGCTTGGCATCTTATTAGAATGCTCTTTGGTTGCATAAGGGTAGGGGCCTAGTTCAGTGGTAGGGCCCTGGGCTTCGAACCACTGAGTACTGGGTTCGATTCCTTGTCAAGCTAAAATTGGATGACTGTTTTATCCTTCAAATCATTGCCATGTTCTAATTAGCCCATCCGGGTTGGAAATACAGGACATAGAGCCCTAATCTACCACCCACCCTTCAATTGCATAAATAAATTTGTGTTCTCTGATGTGCCAACAGGACACACGATTGGTATGCTTGTCTATTCAATGAATGCCATGAAAATGCAACAATTTTATATTTTTTATTATTAAAGTGCTGTAATTGACACATCATATGTATTATATTGCAAAGAAAAACTGATCAAGATATATAATAACTTAAAGTTGAGCATGTTAACCTGGGTGGTACCTATAAGCGAAAGTAGTTTTTCTTGTGGTTAAGGCCACGGTTTTTTGATCTTATGTTTCTCGGAACTTTCTCGGACCGTTTTTCATGAGACAGGTCGGTCGGAAAATAATAAAAAATCCCCAGAAATTTTTTTTTTCATCAATTTTTTCAATTAATAACTCAATGGATACACCATATCCATTGATTTATTAATTGAGTGGCACTGCAAAAGTTTGGCCGGTGGTGTCGAGAAACGAAAGATAAAAAACCATGGCCTAACCATTCTTGGTTTTTGCAGTATGAAATGTAAGAAAACCGGAATAAATTATCTGAATCAGGTACGGTAGAGCCAGATTAGCTTAATTAGAGTGTGTAGAGTCTATAGAGCGCAATGTGTTGACCAGTTTGGTTGGAGGACAACAACTACTCTTGCTCTACAAGGCATCCCTGGACTTTTCTTGAACTTTCAAGGGCAATGGACTGCAAATACCAAAGGGCTGGAGTATAGGATTTCTATTATATCTACCATACAACCTGATAGACCTCACATATATGATATTTTTTTCAATTTCGTTTACATAGCTATCTACACATGAAACTTTAGGTCATTGAAAAATATTAGCAACACCAGTACATACAAGAAAAAGTGCACTTTAATACTGTAGCTCATTCCATTCTATACCCATTCATAACGCAACTGAAGAATCCATCAGGTAAACAGTAAGCAAGGTCAGCTTGACAGACTGGCTGCAGTGTGCCATACTAGCCGCAGGATATCCCTGCCAATCAACTGCTGAACCTACAGGACATCCAGGGTGCCACTGCATGCGTCAACCTGCCTTAGTTGCATAGGCATTAGTTTGCAGTCTGGGTCAGTCCCAGAATGATATTACTATTAACTATGGTGCACAACATTACCCGTTGTCCCCGGAGTTTACAATAGTACTTGTAGGCGTCTTAGGCCTTTGCACCTGCCTGTCCTGACCTGGTGCAAAACTATGGGATGTAAAGCCTGTCTCACCCACCACCCACCCATTTGGTATATTGGTGAAATACAATATACATGGAAAACCCTCATGTATACTAGGCCTTGATTAGTGTGGTGTCTTGGATGCACTTTTGAATTCTACCATTGCCTTATTGTTGATAAAATCCAGGAACACAATAAGCGCCTTTGAGAGATCATTCTGCTCTCAATAATTCATCTTATTAAATATTTCATCACAATTTTGTTGTTTAAATCCCATCTAATGTCATTTCTCCCTTTCCAAATCATCTAGTCTGGGCATTGTGCTCAATCATTGCCATTGTTATGCTGGGCTGTTTCCTGGAACATGATGTAGAAATGCCATAACTGACATTTTGTATTTATAGTCCATGAATCTTTCACAATAATGTGACTTGTGTGGTCTGGAGCTTCCTGTAAACAGAGCTACAATTTCATTAAGTGACAGTTCTTGGGATGTCTAGGATATGAGCAAGAATAGATGTGTCTATAAGAGACAGTTTTGATCTACTTTTCTTTGCAGGTAACATTCTCGTAGGCTGAGAGATTCTGCTATTGGGTGATTTTGAAAATCCTGGGCCTGCTGGTAGCAAGGGTGGTAACACTTGAGATGAACACCTCAAACCGCAGTGGCCAACACTGTTAATGTAAATGGGGTTTGGAGTCTCCAGTTATTTAATGGATGTACTCTGCCACAATTACACCCTTGGCAGGTCTGATCAAACTTGAGCCTTTCTCAGCTTCCTGAGGAGCATACACTGTCTTGCTCTCATAATATTATACAGTAAAGACGTTAAACCAGTATGTCACCTGCTCGATGTTGTCCTTTTCAAAGTTCTTTCCGTGGAATGTTGGATAAATACAAAACAGACAATTTCACAGGGAAGTTTAGATTTCTGTAAACGTCAATTGTGAATAAGAAAACGTGTGTTTCCTAGGAAACATCACTTACACGGTAAGTGTAATCTGTGTCCGTATCTTTGGATTATTTTCTTATTATTTTCAAGTGTGGCTTTTGCTGAAGGGATGATGATGGTTAGCAACTGACATGATCACCTTTACAATAAATGATGTACGATATTTATAAAAGGTACAAACCATATGATTATAAGAAAAGTCATTCGACGTATGACGAAAAGTGAAATAAACGCGAAGGGATTCCTTGAATTTATACACAAGTAGTGAACATTTTGCATTGTAAATGAGAATACACCAAGCAATATAAATCCCCAATGGTTTGTATACCTTTCATAATTGATTCAGTAGCAACGTCCTCTGCTTCGTCTTGAGTTCATGGATGTTACAAAAGTAATCAGACTTGAAATAATGTCCATCATTCCTGGTAACTCATTTAGGGCGGGGGCCTGGCTCAGAGGTAGCACTCTGGGCTTCCAACCACTGGGTCCCGGGTTCAATTCCCGGTCGAGCCTAAGTTGGATGGCTGTTTCATCCTTCGTCTCATTGCCATGGTCTCTGCCTGTCCTAATTAGCCCAACTGGTGCCAATACAGGACGTAAAGGCCTAATCACACACACACACACACTGGTTACTCATTTCATTACATACTCTTTCTGCCTGTGTCACCCTCAGATAGCCTAAGAAGAGCAGACGGTAAGCGTCATGAATTTGGATGTAATTTGAAAGTGAATGGAATAACAAATGAGCCCCTTGGGACTGCAACAAGGACCTTCTCTCGTCCTGCCTTGTGCCAGTTCTAGCTGCTTTACCCTGACAAAGGCTCCCCCAACAAGATGAGTTGCTTGACTTGGTACATTGCCAAATGTGCCACGTGCGTTTGGATAAACCATATGTTCTGGTACGCATATAAACCATGCTTTTTTTTTTATAAACGCATGACAAATTGACCTATCTGCAGATGTTAATGAGAGCTTATAAGTATGCTATCACTCAGTGAAGTCTCAGCTGACTATGAAAGCCAAGCGAGAGCATTGCTTAACTCCCTGTGGATAATTTGAGCCATGAACATGGGTAAACTGCATTGATCTTATCACAGTGGAAAAAAAAAAAAACATTTTATTTAAATTTTTGGATGGGAAGTTGCCTTTATTACCATTAAAAAAAAATACACACAAAATACATTGTTACAAAAAAGGCAGCCTGACACCCAATGGGTGTATTTGGCTTTAAATGTAAATATTAAAGTAACAACAGAGTTGCTGAAGGTGGAAAAAGTGTTTGTAAAAAGGTTGTTTTTAGTAAATTGTTTAGAGTAATATGCTTTGCATATTGCTTGAACTCTGGGCATCTTCCATTGCGCTTGTTATGTGTGGTGTGTTAATACTGGGCACAGCCTATACTATTAGGACCGACAGAACATCTCAGGATGACCTGTTTGCCTTAAATATTTCATTTGCTGCTTTGAATGTCTCATCATTTATGATGTTGATGTTTTGATTGCAGCGTTTCTGGTGGCCGTGCCGAATGCTCTCATGGACTTCTTATCATGAGAGCTACATTTTTCAAAATCAGACTGGCACAGAATTGCTACACATGATTAACATTACACCATGGGAAAATGGTATGTATTCTTAGAAGTATATGTAAACATCTTAACAATTGTGAATTTGAATTATTGATCTATTTTTTTGACATCTTAATCTGGTAACCACACGAACGTTCGCTGTCTATGTAAAATACTCCCCCCATGAGATAAATATGTAACATGGATTCCAAAGGCTTATTTCATCATTATGTCTGCCTCTGGCGGCTGGTCATGTAAGCTGACTAAATGTCACACTCAGTACCATTGAAGCATAGACAATGTTTAGTTGATTTCATTCGATACATTTTCATTTTTTGGGAAAAGTTTTTGAAGTTCAGTGTGGCATTGACATTCAATTATGTGGGATATGAAGTCTTGATCACTTTTTTTACAGGCATGAAACTAGAAATTAACATCTTCTCCATGTTTGAAGATCAAAGAAAGTTCAAATTGAGGATAATGTCTAAAGGTTGCCATATAACAACAGGTAATTGATTTTGATAGATGGAAATGAATTGATTGGGTATTGAAACATATTTCCATGCAGCAGAAATATTAATTTTGCATTAATAAGTTTCAATTCATCTTGTTGAGAAACAGTCAGTTCAACCTCATAAACTGATCAAGCCATCATTGCTTATACATCATTCACATTACAGCCCATGAAAGGAAACTATCGTGAAAAATTTCTATGTATTCTTGTTTTACTTCGCAATTTGTCAAATTCAAACATTTCAGTTTCAAATTTCAATGATAGCCATTGGGGTATGTAGTTCTTTAAATTTACACAAATTAACAGTTTTTTTTTCAGCAAACTGTTATCTCACAAGATATTATGTGCATCTTTTTTCCTTGAGTATTTAGTAAATTCGTATTAATATATACGGTAATTATATAGAGTTATCATATCAATTATTATGTCTTCCATTTTTCTTGCTCATTTATGTATATACAATGTGCAATTTATTGACATTTTATGTGTAATTTCAGAAATAGTTCAAGTTCATCTTTACCCGGTCGCCAACACTGCTACCCCTGATGAAATTGAAGGATTTCAAACAGCTTTATGAGAGACTTTGATCTTGAAGCTTGTGGACGCTTCATATATTCAAACTGAAGGGTGTGACATTTCATACTCTTCCTTTAGTATTCATGCAAAAGATTAATGTTGGATGAATGTTAATATTCTGATAAAATGTGCTGAAATTTAACACCCGCTGTTTATGCTTGTGTTTTATTTTCACTTTTGAACACACTTAAGTTCCGGCTAGTATTTGATTCGGGTAGGGCACACAAAAATATTAAGGCACTTATATAGACTGATATAGGTCACTATGCTTACTGAAAAGCAAAAAAAGGAAGGTCCGGCATGGCGTGAGCAGGTGAGGGCAGTGGCATAGCTGTGGGGTGCCCTCCTAGATTGGCTCACAATAATTCAGCCTCTTAACACAGTCACGTCGAACTGGTATTTCGGCCAGTTATATATTAGCGAGAAAGACTGCTTGATCAATCTGCTAAAAAAAGGCACAAAAATGTGACGTCATATACATATTAAAATTAAGTAACGATTTTACCCAGTGGCCATGGACAGACGTAATCCGAGCAAAGCTAAAAACATGCCCCATGCATTGCCCATGCGTCACCACTTTAACAAACAAGTATCAATATTCTTTATCCTAGAAAAAACCAAAAGATGGTCTGTGGGTTTGCAGTGATGGACTTAGGTGTACATTATAATCAAGTTATTTTAATATTAACTCACTGTATTTAGTATTAATAGTCAATTACTGTAATATCAAGGAAATATCAATACATGCATTTGCGTTATTTTTTTTAACACACATTAAGAATATGCAATAAATACAGATACACATGAAATCAATGGGTTTTCTGCATGGATTCCATGCGTTTCTGGAATGCACGATTTACGCAAGGCTCGTTTTCTTGCTGTAAACGCACGGTAATTCAACGCATGGGAAAATGCATGGAAAATGCACGTGGCACAATTGCCCCTGTAGCAATTGAGTAACTTCGTTCAAAGCAGCTGTGTGGTGACATTGAATTTATTTCGGGGTTTTATTTTTGTTTGTACTGTTTAATAAAGCAGAAATAAACTGTATCAGAGGAATTGAGTCACAAAGACTTTTTTTTTCGTTTTCACAAAAATCATGTTGAAATATGTCTACAGGTGCTCAAATCAAAATCTTGTTGGACAGTAAGTAATCATGTACATACATGTACATGGCATCAACCAACAAGTTGACAAACTGACCATCCTAGACTGGTGTGGGCAGCTTTTCCTGAATACTCGAAACTTTTTTATGTATGATGTGACATGATTTCGAGAGTCGTATAAGGCTGTTTTGCTTAAAAATGTTGCAATATTGCCAGCTACCAATGTTTCTTTGATAAAGTTGTGAAGCATATTTAGCACAACTTCTTATACCACAACTGCTGTAACACTTTGCAGAAAAGTAGTTGGAAGAATTAAGTATCTCACTCAAGGCACTGTCTGGGCAAATAGATTGCATGTAGGAAAAACATTTTCTGGGTGAGTTATCTCTGGAGGAAATTTGATGGCGTGGGTCCTGCTCAGGCGACTTCTGAACACCATGTTTATGAGGGATGTGGCTATAAATAGGCGCAACATTCTCTTGGTTGCATGAAAAAGTCTTAGTCCATTGCACTTTGAAGAATGAGTAGAAACAATGTGTAATGGACATCCAGAGTAGCGAACATCATAAATGTGCATCTGTGGGTACCATGGTCCAGTGGATAAGGTGTTGGACTTCGTTGCAAGGTCATGGATTTAAACCCAGACATATAATGGAAACATTAAGAAGATCTTCCTTCAAGCCAAATTCACAGAGTTGGAAACTAATCTCTGGGACTTGGAAGCTTAACTCCAGAAGGTGTCATGTGAATGCAGGACTCTCATTGCTTTAAGGAATCCCTCAGCCAATGCGAGTCCTACATTCACATGACGTCATCTGGTGTTTAGCTTCAAAGTCTATTTATATGACTTGTTCCACTGCTTCACTCCACACAGGCTATAAGCTGTGATTGCAATTGTAGAGTAGTTAGCCTACTGTGCTGGCTAAAGCTTCTCTGCTGCATACTGCACAGGAATTGAGAAAGACTCATGCTTGAAGAGTTCTGCTAAGGGTGTAATTGGAAACTCGATTAGGTTATTAAAGACTAAATCTTACATATACATTTTGTATCAAACAATAAGATTGAAACTTTTAGTTTGTTAGGTATAGAAATAGGCTTATTATATTTTAGCTTATACTGATAGGTGCCACTTGCCTATGGTTAGTAGCCACTGGCAAACCAGCAGAGGTACAAATAATGATGAAAAGGGCTTGGCATAAACTCTTATTATTCTTCAAATAAGTGGGATGTATGGTGTGGCTCCAAGAACAAGGCATTGCCAATTAGCATCTCTTGTTAATGACTTACAGTAGAGAATGACAGACTGGGGTTTTATTAATGTTACTTTGCAATACAATCAGTGAAACATAGGAACAGGAGAGACTAAGTCGTTATTATCCCCAGAGAAAGCTGTAAATTGTGACAACTACCATCTTCATTGAATATCACTTTCACATATTGGATAACTAGAAAAGTCATAAGTGGAGTGTGCATTGCATGGAGCCTGTGATGGCCACAAGGGTTTGAGGTCATCATCCACAGTGCTACCACCCTTGCCACGAGGAGGTCCAGGGTGGGGGCCTAGCTCAGTGGTAAGCGCGCTGGGCTTCCAACCACTGGGTTCCGGTTTCAATTCCTGGCCAAGCCTATGTTGGATGGTTGTTTCATCCTTCGTCTCATTGCCATGGTCCCTACCTGTCCTAATTGGCCCATCAGGTGCAGAAATACAGGACGTAAAGCCCTAATCCACCACCACCACCACCACCACCACGAGAATATCCAGGAATTCTGAGGGCATATATTGTGTGTCTCATGTCTCTCCTTTTATCATGTTTCACTGATTGTATTTCAAAGTAAAATTAATAAAATATATCCGTTTATATGAAAATTTTTAATCTGTGATGTTGCCTCACAACAGGGACCATACTACGGTCCCTACTCACAACTTGAGATAGATTTCATAGAATTATATATATTTTTTATATGTATGATTCTTTATTATTATCATTGACAAATACAAGTTATTTACAACAATAATGATGACTAGTGGTCTCAGAACTTAATTCAAAGTTATTTTGAGACCACTAGTTATATGAACAATTTTGAGGAATGAGATGCATGAGATGAAGTTCAGAAAAAAATTATATTAATAAAGAGAGCAACTGATGGAGTAACTATGTCTGTTATTTTTATATTAATTAATTAATTATGAATTATATATCATGTATATATCATACATTCTTAGGTCATGTAAATGAGCTACTGCTGTATATTTCACCTTAACATTGCAGTATCACCCCAATGTAGCATTTCCACACTCGGCGCTGTGTTGGTAGTTGGAAACCGAGCTTACCGTATTACGCCTGTAGCTAATGCTTTGCCATGCTTAGAAAGCCTGATTAGGTCAGTCACACAGCGGAGTCCATAACTACATTGTATGTGTTGGCCATCAAGGCTTACTTAAATGTCCCTCCAACCCTCTCCTTTTATGAATTACAGGCTGGTGTATTTTTAGCCTTCTGACCTTTCCCATGGTGATATGTGACATCCAAGTAAGCTCCTCCCGGGTCATATTATCCTTCTTTGTTTACTCGGGTTGATTTCCATGCAATAAATGTCCAAAACAGACCAATGACTGACTATTGGGCAGTTATTTGGAGTTTTGTCTAAAACTGTCCAGTTGACTGATAGGTTGCATTTATTTAGTAATGAAACCCTTCAACTGTGCATAACAATTTTTTTTTTTTTAATATATATATATTTTTGTGAAGCCTTGGATCACCAAATTGTTTTTCACCTGGAATTGACCATAACAAATTTAGACAGGTTTACCAGTACCAGGGTCCAGGGAGTAGCAGATCCGTAACCCTGTTTATATAAAGAAGTTTAATTTCTCAAGTTACACATATGTAAATTCTGCATGCAATAAATATTCTCTTTACTTTGTAGCCTTTGAAAGCCCTGGGACTCCTCAGGGTGGTGGCCTAGCTCAGTGGTAGTGTGCTGGGCTTCCAACCACTGGGTCCCGGGGTTCTCAGTCGAGCCTATGTTGGATGGCTGTTTCATCCGTCATCTCATTGCCATGGTCCTTGCTTGTCCTAATTAGCCCAACAGGTGCAGAAATATAGGACATAAAGCCCTAATCCACCCACCCATCCTGTGACTCCTTATGGCAAATATGATAACACTTGGGATGAAGACCTCGAACTCAAGCATGGCATCTGTCCTTTCCTAGTGTTTCAGTTTGTCTGTTTCCAAATCATAGATCATTTGCCAACCTTGGGGTTTTGAGGGTTCTACCCAAAAGGATTCATCTGGGGTCATCTGGAGTTTTTAGTTTCCTAGTTTATGGACCAAAAGACAAGTCAAATGTATGTTCATTTTCCAAGGGTAACATTTTAAGCCATACATTGTTGAAGGTCCTGTTGAAGTGGTCACCCTCTACTAGTACTTTTTATCTCATATTGTATTCCTAATAGAGTTCACAATACAAACATGAATAGATCAGATAACTAATGACTCAGTAACGAGGTATGAACATTGCTGTTGAAACATGAAAAATAGCCGTTCGAATACTGCTAGGTGGGTTTTGTTGTGGTTTTAATTGTGAGATGATCTCATTTGTGAGGTTTAAATTTGTTTGTAGCTGGTATGGTTCAGATCAACTTGATTAAAACAGAAGAAGCGGTTTCGTGCGGGTGTTTTGACATTTTTATTGCATTTAGTTAAATTTGATTTGATGTGGTTAGACTGATTCAGAATTGTTGAATTATTTCGTTTACACTTAAACTCGTTTGCAAAACAGTAACAAGTTGCTTTGCAACCAATTTCTATGACTTAGAAACTAAACTCCAGAGGTCGTCATGTAGATCTAGGAAACCCATTGTTTAAGGCAGTCCCTCAACCAATAAGAGTCCTGAATTCACGTGACGTCATCTGGTCTTTAGTTTCCAAGTCTATTCAATTGGCTGTAATTGGTGATTTAATTGGTTAGATTAATTCTTATTTGACCACAACATAATATACATGGCAGCATCTACTGTTTAGAACATACATGTCTGATGAAATGTCCAATTATTGATCTGGTAACAACATTGTGGAGCATTTAAAAAGGCTTGAATTTATCTTATAGAACATTATTATTCTCCATAGGCATTGTTTATTTTTCTCTAAGCAGCATCTATCAATGAAGGTTTTTCAAAACATAATCTAAAAAGGGCAAAGGACACCCATATTTCCCAGTGCGCCTATAACAGCAGCTGAGGGAGTAGAGGTGAGCCCTTTGGATATAGCTCTGTGTGAGATTCAACCCATTGCTGGGAGCTGCCTTTTGCAACAGTCTTCATATTTCAGAGGCAGATTACTAAAAGAGCCAGATACAGGATCATCTGATAAGAGGATGGCTTCGGAAAACATCCAGCATTGAACTGCTCATAAATCATTCCTTTAAATCACATTCTGTTTCTGAAAAGCCACATCTCATAGAAATTGGAATCCTCAAAACAACACATTCACCAGGGACGCCATGGAGCCAAAACGCCAAGCAACCGTTATACTTTTCTTTTACTTTTTTTTTTTGTCATTCTGAGATGAATTATATTCATTGTGCCTTTATGTATTGTAATGCAGAAAGTCCCTGTTTATGTCTCTTAGTCTGTGGTTGGTCTTTTATTACAAAAACAAATGTGCTATTTTGGTGAATTCACAGGCGTCAGCTGGATGATTTTAATCATTGAAGGACGCAGAATAATGATAAGAAAGTAACGGACTTAGATTTGGCTGCTTGGGAACACTCAAGTGCCCAGTAAGAAGCCTCTCATTGGCTATAAATGCTCACGTTAGAGTAACTTCTTTTTTTTTTATGCAAATCTGGTTATTCTGGGCAGTTACATGTAAGTGTTCCCAGTCTTGGTAGTAAGTGTTCCCAGTCTTGGTGGTAAGTGTTCCCAGTTTTGTGGTAAGTTTTCCCAGAATCGTTGGAGTGCACAACCAATTTGATGTACTGCGTATTTCACTGATTAAATTCGCTGACTGATGCCTGTAGTTAGTCATTTTAGATTACTTCAACTGCCCTGTAATTTTGAAAACGATTTGTACATTTTAAACTTATTACCTATCATTTCAAATATGTAAAGCACATACAAGCTATGTAATTTTGCGTGATAAAAATTACCATAATGAATAATACCTTATAAAAGTGATGAATACAAGCACTCGAAAGACAGGTCTAGTGATGGGCTTAGAGATTTGTAAGGAGGTCCGGTAAATCTGCTGTCTGTATGAGTATTTCTGCACTTTACATGATGCTTAAGCATTTCTCTATTTTGACTTTGATCCAGCAAGGTGAGATGTTCAATCTAGATGTAAAGATTGATGTTACTGCTTGCTTCACTCAGCTGTGCATGTTATCAAGCATTACCTGATCATATTCACGCTTGGTGATAATTACAGGATTATCAAACTGGAATTAAATCTGCTTCCTTTGCAACACTAAGGAAAGCAAAACATGCACTCCAAATATAAATTTGTCCATGGCAGGAGATGTTTTTCTGTAATAACCTGAAATGCACGCAATCAAAGTATTCGCTTCATTGGGTTGACAACTTGCAGAAATTTACTATTACTTACATCACCATTAAATTGTCAAACTTTGTTATCTGATTTGAAACAAATGGACAAATACGTTTCAAATTTTGCGTCTGTTTCCTTGTCATTTAAGGTAATGGCTTACATTTCTGTACAGTAAATAGTTTGAGCTGTTCTGATGGATATAAGCATTGGAAAATAGTTAATAGTATGACTATATTTTTGTAACTGTTCAATAAAACTCAACTTAGTACATTGGCACATCACTGTACAGAGTACATGTACATTGTACAGAAATTCAGTTCACCAAAAATACACCAGATGCACCAGCCTAAATCTTCTGGAGGAAAAATGTGTACCAGTGACTTCAACTCATGAATGACTCACAAGGTCAGACATAGGCCTATAGCCTTCTCAAGCCTTTATGTCCCACACATAGTTATGGACTTGGTTTTGTGGCTGACCTAATCAAGCTCTCTGAATGGAGCAAAGCATTAACTGCAGGCATTAGACCTTTACAGGCAGAACAATTGTCTTTGAAGAAAGTTGGAGTGTACCTTGCTACACTGCAGAGAGGATATTACTTTATTGGCCTACAGGGTTAAAGCATGCAATATGGTCCACAGTAGCACATATTACATGTATACTAGTATAGTACCCTGGTACTACTCATAATGAAGAATATTCACCCACAGCTATACCTAGGAATAGCAATCTGAAGCTCCAAGTCAAACCAAGTGAAATCTAGTTGGAGACACCTTATACATATTATATATTAAAATTAATATGATCAACTTTTTAGCACTTTTTTTTTTATCATAGTCAGAACTCATTGCAGTGGATTCCTGTGATGTGTATTTGCTTGAAAGTCCTGGACCCCATTGGAGCAAGGCTTAACAAAATTTGAGATGAAGACCTCAAACACAAGTGGCCAACACAGGACACTGGGCAGTGGACACTTACTATGATTATCTAGTCAACTTACACCAGCATTTATGATTTAACCTGTTAAGATTGTTAAACGTAATACTCGTAATGTGTTTCTTATCATTGTCATGATTGGACAGGACTGTTAAGATTGTTAAACGTAATACTCGTAATGTGTTTCTTATCATTGTCATGATTGGACAGGACTGCTAAGATTGTTAAACGTAATACTCGTAATGTGTTTCCTATCATTGTCATGATTGGACAGGACTGTTAAGATTGTTAAACGTAATACTCGTAATGTGTTTCTTATCATTGTCATGATTGGACAGGACTGCTAAGATTGTTAAACGTAATACTCGTAATGTGTTTCCTATCATTGTCATGATTGGACAGGACTGTTAAGATTGTTAAACGTAATACTCGTAATGTGTTTCCTATCATTGTCATGATTGGACAGGACTGTTAAGATTGTTAAACGTAATACTCGTAATGTGTTTCCTATCATTGTCATGATTGGACAGGATTGTTAAGATTGTTAAATGTAATACTCGTAATGTGTTTCCTATCATAGTACAGGACGTACCTTGTCTGTGCCTGAGTTTTGATCATCATTTTGTGGTTGTCACAGTCTACCTTTCTCTTTTACTCTGGGCCTTGCTACCTCCTCAGGCTCTCCACGTTGCATGATTTAAGTCTCTGTTTTTTTCATGCTATGGTCCTCACTTTCTCTGCAACTGGCAAAGTACTGTCTCCATTTTTAGCCACATCTCACCCTTGCATGGTGTTCTGAAGTTTCCGAAGTAGGACTCGTGCCATCAAATTTCCTCCAAGCTAACTGTAACAGAAAATGTTTGTCTCACATGCAACATGTTGGATCAGACTGTGCCTTAAGTTAGATACCTGATTCTTTGCACAGCATGGCACAAAAACAGATGATAGAAGCCTCCTGTGAAGCTATATTAATGTTTCAAATTGAATTTAGAAGTCACTCACATGAGATGTTAAATTGATCTTGGTGTCTTGCTGGGGGTATTAAAAGTCAAGTAGTGAAAGAAACCTATAACATACAAATGTTTAAGATGCTGTGTATCTCATTGTTACGTTGGCCCCTGGCAGCTTTGTATATGAGCTGACCAAGCTTAGAAAAGTACAGTTTGACCCTTTGGAACTGTCAAAAATCCTTTATAAAACAAAACCTCATTAGACCCAAACTTGGTTTTAAGCATGCTCATTATGATAGGGTGTTATTGCAGTTATTTGTTAGTTGATGAGTTTATATTTTATTATGTGTTAACTGATAAGGACATCAACGTCAGGCTAGGTATATGTAATTGTAATGTTAATAAAGATATTATTGTTAAATGTATGAATTGTGTTACTATGTGCTATCGTTTGTTTACTCGTGTTATTGTCAATCCATGTTTATTTGTTTCTGGGGTAATGAATGGCACAGTGCTCTCTAAAGGGCTGGGACCACTATACATGTATTCATTTGTATATTATTTATGCTACTATAAGCAATACAAAATATCTATATATGGGATAACTAGACTGGCTTAACTGGGGCATGCATTGCACAGAGCCCTGTGTTGTCCACTGGGGTTTGAGGTTTTCACCTACAGTGTTACCGCACTTCTCATGACGAGGCCCAGGACTTATAAGGAGTAACTAGTGGCTAGTGTTGTTAAATAACAAGCAAGACTCATCTGTTGTTTGAACTTGTGATAATGTAATCTGTGCATCACTGTGTTAGAAGCAAATTTTTCAGTAATAGAATTTCAGCAGTCGTGAGCTTGTTTATTTTCAACATGAATGAGTTGTGATGAAATAATGTCTTAAGCCTAGGTCTCTCATAGCCGGTTTTGCCGTAGTGAAGCCGTGACTGTTATGCAACAGCTTTTTTCGCCAGGTTGGCGACGGATTCTGGTGGCAAAAAGGGTTCTACGGATGACTTGACGGGTTCTACGGGTGACTCGGTGGGTTCTACGGGTGATTTGGCGGGTTCTACGGGTGACTCCGGGGGTTCTACGGGTGACTCGGCGGGTTATGGCCAATTAGTGGACGAATTCCAGGAGAGACTCGACGGCTTCCAGGGTTTACTTGACGGGTTCTACGAGTAACTTGACGGCTTCTACTATACTACAATTCAGTCTTTATTTGAAAATCGGACTAATATTAGGGGAGCAGCAGCCTTTTAAAGAAGCGCTCAGCCCTTCCTGCATTGATACAGTCCGGGCGCGGACGTTTGTGGGAGCACCACTGTTTGCATCCGCCAACCTAGCTGCCTTCTCAGACTATCTCGCTTAATATTTGGTCTATTTTCGATCCAATTCAGTCTTTATTTGACGCAAATCGGACTAATATTAGGGGAGCAGCAGCCTTTTAAAGTATATACAACCCCCCTCCACTGCTGCATGTACAAAATATCATTCGACGAGTGACTCGCCGGGTTCTATGGGTGACTCGCCGACTTTCCTGTGGTTATATTTTAAAATTAGACCAGGCAACGTACACGTCGAGTTAAACTCGTAGAAGCCGTCGAGTTACTCGTAGAACCCGTGGAGTAACCCCTGGAAGCCATCTCGAGTCTCTCGTGGAATTCATCCACTAATTGGCCGTAACCCCTCGAGTCACCCGTAAAACCCCTCGAGTCACCCGTAGAACCCCTCGAATCATCCGTAGAACCCTTTTTGCTGCCAGAATCCGTCATCAACCCGGCGAAAAAAGCTGTTGCATAACCGTTATGTAATACTACGGGTTCACTACGGCAAAACCGGCTATGTGAGACCTGGGCTTAAGATATATTTTAGCCATAATCACTTAAGCCCCTCCTCCACTGTTTACAAGAATCGAGCAAAAAAATTGCAATGGACATTATTTTAGGGGCTTAAAATCAAATAGTTTTGTCATAATGCTTTCTAACAATAGATTGGCAGGTGGTACCAGTGGCACTGAGAATACATTTAAGTTTTATAGAAAAAATTCTCATTGGGATTGTCTTCCTAATTTGTCATGCCATGAGTCACATTTGAAAATTGCAAGTTGCATTACTTTTCTTTTTTAGTGAGGAAATGTTACCATAAATAGGTATATTAATAGTTGATATGCTGACATCATAGCTTTTGATGTCATTGCTATTGAAAAACAAAGCCAGTGTCTCATATTGGAATGATAGCCCTCTTCAACAATACAATGAGTCATATGTGAGAGCTACATTTTATCTAATTTACCATCAGATGAGCTATTGCCAAGTTACATATGTAGCCTTTTGCCGATCGTTGTTCGCAGAAAATTAGATTTAAACAACAAACTTAGGTAGGACTTGCAACAAATGCGAGACTTTACAGCCAAACGTCAAAGATATAAAGCATCACAGCGCAACTGCTAGCAAGTGAAGCAACGCATCTTGTTGGAGGAAGCCATTGTTAAAAGTCAAAATGACTAGCAACCTGGAGATGGCACAAGGCTGGACAAGAGAAAGTCCTTGTTGCAGTCCCAAGGGGCTCATTGGTCATTCCATTCACCTTGCATTACATCGAAATTCAGGACACTCACAGTCAGTACTAGTCTGGTTCTCCAAAGGTGACAAAGGCAGAGAAGCAGATAATATGATGAGTGAATGTTTCGATGCTATGTTATAATTGATCCTAATGTTGAAATCATGATCGCATGAATTTATCTTTACTCCATCATTGTATTAAATTTACCATAGTGACCTTATGAATTTTTTATAGTAACAGGAAGGATTGCACAGGGTTACAATATCTTATAGTCACTCGGTATGCTCTAAGATTAGAGCGTAAAATGTCATGCCTTGATTACATGCTTGTATAAAAATTCACAATATAATATCACTCAGAAATACTCTTTGAATGCATGTACATTAAAAACAAATGGGATAGAATTACCGTCCAGTTTCATTGAAATTAAAGTAATTTTATAGCTTTCCTTTTGCAAGAGAGGAGCTTATCAATTAATCTGAAATCTTATGCCATTTTCTTATCATTCCATTATTTAAAATTATGTTAGTTACAGATTTTCAATGGCTTCCTATGATAATTTAATTTCCTTTATAGCATGTATATGTATCCCTTATCAATTGAAACCAATTTACTATATAAAAAAAGAGGAAAGATGTAAGAGAATGTATGAGCTTTTTACAGACATCAATATGTTTGTATGCAAAAGTCTACATGCATCAAGTTCTGTTTAAAAACTGCATTATGGATTGCTGGAAGAGATGACCAGTGCCTTAAGCATTAAGTAAAACCAGCCGTCACTTGTAACAGCAATATCTGAGATTCATGGATATCAATAAATCAATGAAACGGTGTCAGATTCATGTAAAGAATGAAATTAAAGGACAGCAGTGAAACAATGTCGGATTCAGCACCACATACCTTAATGAAAAAATGAAACAATATAGAATATAATAATGGAGAGCCATGGAGCAATGTCAGATAGATTCAGTAACCTTGACAAAATTTAAAATGATGTTAAGTAGAATTATGATGTGGATTAGGTTGAATAGGGCTTTATGTCCTGTATTTCTGCACCTGATGGGCTAATTAGGACAGGCAAGGACCATGGCAATGACATGATGGATGAAACAGCCTTCAAACTTAGGTTCGACCAGGAATTGAACCCAGGACCCAGTGGTTGGACGCCCAGCATGCTACCACTGAGCTAGGCCCTCATCCAAACAGAATCATGACCAACAGTGAGTGTCAGTTATGTAATTTATAAATCATGTTTAAATTAAGGAAGCATTTATCTGCAACTTCTGGTTCATACTCATATCAACCTACTCCATGTAAGGTTGCAAGGTCAGTAATCAAAACAATGTGAATATGTATAATCAATGTGGCTATACACTTATATATTCGTGAAGTCATTTCTGTCTAAAGTATTAGTAAATTTGCGCTGTCCTGCAAAGGTTTGTTTCAGTTTAAAATGTAGATAAATGAGTAATCACCAAGGCAGGTTGATGCATGCAGTGACACCCTCGATATCCTGTAGGTTCAGCAGTTGATTGGCAGGGATATCCTGCGGCTAGTATGGCACACTGCAGCCAGTCTGTCAAGCTGCCCTTGCTTCCTGTTTTCCTGATGGATTCTTTAGTTGCGCTATGAATGGGTATAGAATGGAATGAGCTGAAGTGCACTGTTTCTTGTACATTATACAAAAATGCAGCCTAACTGTTTAGTCATGCTATAATTGACGTTCTTCCGTTCGTCGTTGTTTGACATCTCCTCTGTGGCCTCCCATTGCATGGGCCTGTTCTTAAATTCAAAATGCAGGGAAATGTCTCTAGATTGCTATTCAATCAGTGTATAAAATTCCTCAACCTCCTCACTACAGGCGTTTTAATTTCCGAATCGGGCCAGCTACCGACTTTGACTGTCAGCTTGGGTAGGGCAAGCCACCTTGCCATTCAGTTACTTTAGTTTTGTTTAAAAAAAATTCCACAGCACACTTGATCTGAACCTCTGCTAGCCTTTCTAAAATCACTTAATGCACACTTAAATTTTCAAGGAATTTTCTGGAGGCTTTTTACCCTACAAAATCGCACAAAATTCAAATCCAATAAATGGAAAATTCAAAACCAGAAAGAGGCTGAATCGATGTAGGTCCTTTGGCACCATAGCAACAGTTGCCTGTGGGTCACATGAACCCCCTAATAACCATGCTTGCAAGTCAAAGCTCCTTTTAGCAACCATTCACACCATTGTTGCCAGGATCCTTTAATTAATCTCAGAAAGAGGCCGAATAGCAAGTCACATGACCTCACAGAGTAAGTGACCTTTTTGAACTCTTTGCTTGTTGCTGTTAAAATAGGATGAACATTTGAAGTGTATCGCAATGAATTTAAATCCAATACAAATTTAATGCAGGTCATAATAGATGCAAAAATGTTTTAATTTTTTTCTCCCCAAATATAATTTTGCGTGTGCACTTAGCTTCAAATGAAATCTGATATACAATGTATCTTGCAATTGAATACTTGCTTATACAAAGCTTGGTTTAACTGTTTTCACAAATGTTTAACTAATTAAGGAAGCTGTAGCTTACACATTATGAGCAACTTGTCACCTATGCAGCCCATTCGAAATTGCAATCCCTGCTCATAATGAACAGTACTGAGCAGTGACAACTCAAGAATCTATGTCTATGTTTGCTTTGGTTGTCTCTGGTTAATATTTCTTGCTGTGGTTCACCTTTTACAGCCAAATTCATTTAGTTGGAAACAAATTGTATAGTCTTGGAATCTAAAATCCAGATGACATCATGTGAGTCCAAGACTACCATTGGCTGAGTGACTCCCTTAACCAATGGGAGTCCTGTATTCACATGTTGTCATCTGGAGTTTAGCTTCCAAATCTATGAGATTAGTTTCCAGCTCAATGAATTTGGCTGTAAGGTAAATATTCCTGACTCTGCCTGGCTGGAAGTCTGCAGTTGCAGGTGTCAACTTTTAGACATTGGGAAGGCCATTCTCGGGGCAATGTTCCAAGGTGGTGTGAGGAAATGACCTTGAAGGGCCTTTTGAATGAAATGTCAAAAAGGTAAGTGTTCTCATGGACTTCTAGGTTTAAATGACAGGTTGAAAAGTTACATTTAATGATAAAATGATAAAAAGGCTCTCCTTTCTTATTATTGGAATCAAGGTGGCCCAATAGCCGCTTGGCCAACAGTTTCACAAGACAAAGTGTTTGACCAAATTGCAGACAACAAATAGATAGATAGATTAATAGATAGATAGATAGATAGATAGAAAACTTTGTTGACCCCAGTATTTGTGCTTCATCCAAATTGATGTATATGGGTAGATATTGAGTTTTCCAATGGCATTTGACTTTAAGTTTAAATCTTGACTGAAGTATAATTGATTGTCTTCTTAATCTTCTTGCCACTTGCCTACTTTGCAACCACCTCATATGCCCTCTGCGAACTTTTTACCCCCCAGCAAATGTGATTTATTGAATCAACAAACTCGAGGTATAAACTTTTTTTGCTCAAAGTTGTTCAAAGAAATCACAAAATATTACTAAAGTTTCCTTGTCAATGTTGTCAATAATAAATCAAGTTGTATTGAGGCTGAAATAGATGCATCTTCTATATGTAATGCTGTAATGAATAATAAAGTAATTTAAATCATGTGTTCAGTATATGGTCCTTGAAAATCATTTGGATTTACTTGTGAAGTACAAGCAAAACTTGACATATATTTATGAATCAAAAACGGTGGTCTTTGGAGCTTCTGAAAATACAGTGAACAAGTAAATTGTAGAGAACTACTGTTACAATGTTAATTAACATATTGTGCGTTATTTTTTTTGCCAAATGATTATGTAATTTGCTAACATGACACAGATGTGATTTCTAGATAAAATGCATACCTACTTCCATGGACCAACTTCCATCAGTTCTACATGCAGCTGAAATGTGTTTATGGTCAACTAAATACTGATACTGATCAGACCTATGTCAGTTTTAGTGATACTGCTTTACCATTCAAGGTTTTCTAGTTTTGTAATGTCTCAAATTCACAATGGCATAATGTAACCAATTTATTTGCTGATGTGTAACAGACAAAACTTTCTCAAAGAGTGTGTAACATTGCCCAGTAGATCTATATGACCAATGTAAGAGTCATTATTCGTTCTAATTTTCTTGCTCTGTAGTTGTCTATTATTGACCAATTCACTGCTGTTCCCTTGAGTCCACTAATGTCCTGTTATTTGGCAATAGTCTGCTCCTAAGTAGAGAGAATGGTGATTGCATTGCCATTGCACATGAGGCAATCACGTAGGAGTTGCAAAAGAACTTAAAACCTATCACAAACTTAGTTTACATGAAAGGAAGGAACTGGTGTATTTTTAGCATAGTGTATGTTGCCTAAGTAATATATCTGCAGCCAATTTGATTTACTGTGAATTTAAAAATAAGCCGTGTGGCATTAATCACGGCATGAATTGTCACAGAAGTATAAAATGTTGTTTTCCGTTGCAGCGTGTACTAAGAATGTATAGTAGGATTCAATTTTAATATCCATAAATTTTGTCTTTGGTTTTATTTTTTTCACGCGAAGCAGCAACAGGAGCACAAAGTTGACAGAAACCTTAAAAATTTGTTAACATTTCTGTCCATTTTTGGTTGTTGCTCCAATTGTGATTTCCATGGAATCCACTGGTTGACCTAACAGGAAAAATTTTCCACGAAATTGTCTATAAAAAACCACTAAAGTTGTACATAGATTCCTAAATTGACAAAACTGTCAATTTGTCGAGAATTTGCATATTGAACAAAAAATTGTATCGGCAAATACTTGGCCAGTAGCTGTAGGTCTATCTGCCTGAGCTGTACACTGAACATGGACTTGCTATTGGCAAGCAGCAAAATGTCTAGGCCTAATCCAGTTACAAACACATTCCTGTGAAAACTCTGTGACACAGTCTACCCATGGAAAGACAAGATCTGTCAAATGAGAGATCTTCTAATCTGCTACCTTTACGGTGTAATATTTTTAAGAACCACATTGACATTACGGACAAAACCTTTCAGCTTTAGTTAGTAATTGCAGCATTCTACCCACCATATAAACCCACCATTAGCTTCAACACAGCCTTGGCTAGAATTCCTTACTGTGACGTCACAATTTGATTGTCTTGCTTTGGCTATTCTGGAAACGAGGCCTAATGGAAAGTGATGATGCTGGGTGTTTTCGTGGGCTTAATTGTTCCTGATAGTCATGTTCTTGAAGGGTCTTGATGAAGCAACACTACTGTAGCTATTCTTCTCTCTGCAGTAATTGTGCATGCCATAATTAATGCCAGCAAGACATACGACCCACGATGAGAGCTTTGCTCAGCAGGAAGCCTCTCTTGACTAATTGATGTGCTGTTCAGAATGCATCCCAGCCTAACTGTCCTTGTTGAAAGGAAACAAAAGACAAGGTAACAGAAAAGAACAAAGTAAAATTGAGCTATGAAGGACAGTCACAACAATGACGTAATCAGGTAAAGGATCATCAAATAATAAAGATGGTTTAACATCTAGGTTAAATCAGTGCAGCATATTTCTATTATAACAAAGATATGAGGTTAATTCAGTGCAGCATATTCCTATCATAACAAAGATATGAGGTTAATTCAGTGCAGCATATTCCTATTATAAGAAAGATAGGAGATTAAGTCTGTACCTTTTTTCGTATTATAATAAAGATATGAGGTTAATTCAGTGCAGCATATTCCTATCATAACAAAGATGTGAGGTTAATTTAGGGCAGCATATTTCTATCTTAATAAAGATGTGATGTTAATTCAGGGCAGCATATTTCTATCATAACAAAGATGTGAGGTTAATTCAGTGCAGCATATTCCTATCATAACAAAGATGTGAGGTTAATTCAGGGCAGCATATTTCTATCTTAATAAAGATGTGTGGTATTAAAGATGTGATGTTGATTTAATGCAGCATATTCCTATCATAATAGAGATGTGAGGTGAATTCAGTGCAGCATATTCCTTTTATAAGAAAGATATGAGATTAAGTCTGTACCTTTTTTTTATTATAATAAAGATATGAAGTTAATTTAGTGCAGCATATTCCCATTATTAGTCAGTAATTCAATGTGACATCCCTACATTAATGTTAATGGTGAAGGACTCGTGCCAATAATGCCATGTCAGATTGTCAGAAAGATTTGTTAATATTTTGTTAATCACAAATCAGGATACATTCAGTACAAAATTTTGTTGTTTACCGTCTAGACCACAAAAGAAATTGGGAAAGGACAAATTTAAGCTTCAGCTTCATTTGGTTTTGGTCTGCCAAAAAGTTAAGAATACTACAAAGAGATTCTCAAAATGAGGTATACCGAAGCAAGTATTTCCTATTAGTTTCCCAAAACATTTAACAGTACAAACATTAATATAAGAAAAAAAATTGATACCCATAGTTTTCATGGATTCAAAAACTATGTAACAAAGAAAATAATAGAATCTTATACTGATAATTGTAACTTGCTTCATTGTTTTGTTTGTCAGAATAATTAGTTTATTGGTCTTCTGCTCAGCATTCCGGCCATTGGTTCCCATTCAACATGTTCACTCTCTTTTATATGCTAATTAGATTGATGTTATTTTTTTTTCTCTTCCCCAAAAACCACTGTGCATGTGTCACTCCACTGGCTCCATGTATTTAGTACATAACTTTGTATAAGGCATTTGGGTGGCCCCTCAGTAGTGATGTACCTTAACATCTTAGAGGGGTCACCAAGCTCTACTCAATAATAATAGTATTATTTATATGTTATAATTATGTAAGTTGAGCAAAATAAATAAATGAAATTGAATTGAAGTAAACAAGGTGTGATTATAATGTTTTTTTTTTTTTTGGTTGGATGTGGACTTATTTCCAATACTGATGTATATGCAAATACTTAAAGCTTAAAATGCATGGTGTGCCATTTTTAATACATTACATTTTGTAACTTTACCAATTGCCTATTACATTAAGCTCAAGGTTATTTGACGAACTGGTGGCAGATGTCACAATGAGTTGACATATGCATGGCAAGACTGTTGAGACAAAATGTTGTACAGAAATTCAGGTTGTAAATCAAGACTAAAAAAACATGCGAGTGACGTGAGTGACATTTTGGCTTTAGTGAGAAGGACAGCTCAGTCATCCTAACAATTAGCAGAGGCGAAAAAATTGCTATTGAAACGAGTTGGCAACAATAACGATGTTATTGATATTTTGCAAGGAGGTTGTAACACACACCAAAAAGACAAAGGATGGGATTCAAAGGGTATACAGCAGAACCTGTATGTAAGAAAACCCCTCTTAAAAACCTACTCTTACAAAAGAAGAAAAAAAGAAGTGGTCTTAATATTGAGATCCTGATACTCTTTTTCTTTGTAATCAGTTTAATCAGTTGCAGACTCTCGAGGCTAATCTTACTGTGTTATTAGAACGACAGTTTCTATAGTTAAGGAGATCATCAACGGAGTACTCCAAGGGGGAATTGGTTTTTAATATATTTTATGAATGAGCTACAGTTCTTGGTCTCATTTGAAATATGAATGAATAAATAAATGGTAAATTAATAAAGGAATAATTATAAATAAACAATAGTATATTATAATAATGAATACAAATCACATAAATGAATCAATAAACGAGTAAATTAATAAACAGATTATGGTATTGATTCTTAGGTTTAACTGTATTTTGCGGTTATCTGTGAACAAAGATTAGTACACTTCTGTTCTGGTTTATTGCCAGAAATGTGTTAATCCAAACGGTCCTTTGCCAATAAAGTTGCTAGTAAATGTAACATGCAACCAATGACTTTTCTGCACATATGTAACTTTGGTATTACGCCAAAAATAACTGGTGAACGAAGCCAATTCTAAAGCGTAGCATAAAACTTTCACGAACCTTTTAGTTACTTTTTACTTGGGACAAATACATTTGTACCTCATACAGTTGAATGGACTACTGCATGGACTTGCTTTGCAACTCTTTTTGCCTGCTTTCAGTACAAACTGGAAAATTTGTGATTTGAATGCCTGAGATATTAAACTTTACTGTAGGTATGGAAACCCTCAAAATTACAAGCACTCTTGGATGCTACTGATGTTTAATATTGATGTGGTTTAGCTTCTGGAACCCCTCCTACATCATCGTGATTATAATCAATTTTATTTGTCACTTTTTAAAAGATAAATGTATAAATGTGTTAGATTAGTAATTTTTTGCCATTTCAGATTGAATCTCTGTTCTGATAGTGATACAACAGGAGCTGCAGGACCTCAACATCGATTCAGTGACACTGACCATGCTGACAGGTATTTCTATGATTCTAATATTATGAATTTCAATAAAGTTTAATGCAATAAGTCGTCTCAAAATCGAAGTGTTTTGATACTGGGTGGTCTTAATGGTGAGGCTTCGATGCACCACTTCATTACTGTTCCATCATAAACTGGTTATTTGTGCAGTTATGACCATTCTATTAGCAGCAACATCTATGCTAAATTCACGTGTTTGGAGCAGTACCCTTCATCATTCATTGTGAACACATCAATAGTGTAGCATGCACGGGGCATGTCCTTAAGTACTCACTGCATGCACTGCCATGCACTTAATACAATGCTCTGACAGCCAGGTCTGCATGCAGAATAGCATGGCAAAGATGCAGAACTGCATGACATGTGCACCTGCAGAATGGTTATGAATAATTTGCACAATTCACACTGGAGCCAGCCCAGTTCAACCACAGTGCGTCAAAGTGTAACAAATAATTCTCAGAGGAATTTAGGTGTTGCAACATATAACCAAATGTGGTCTGTTGTATATAATGCCCAATCTGTTTTTACAGTGACTTAACCAGATGTGACATTATAAATAAATGGACATTTTTTAACGATAGATTTTAACTATGCATGATGATATATAGTTTCAATAGTGAGATATTGAACAGTAGTAAAGGCAAATATACATGGTGCGGCATAAAAACTTGCACCTGCAGCTACTGCTACTTCTTTTGTTATTACCTCAATTGACAGTCATCACATGCAGCTGCAATCATACACACGAAAGTAATAATAGTCCTAAATTATCTCTTTGAATATATTTTCTTGTTTCCTCAAGAAAGATAGCTAATATGCATGCATGCTAATATTCATTTTTCTTTTAATATTATGAATATAAGTCATCTTAAAATCGAAGTAGCTTAATACTGGGTAATCTTAATGGTGAGCTAATATGCCTCAAGAATCATAGCTAATATGCATGCATATTCTAATTTCATTTAATATTAAGAATTTCAATGAAGCATGGACTCCAGGCATAGACATTCATTATTGTAATTTTACAGTTGGTGTTGGTTTGTGGGTGGCCCCTCGGCAGCGATGACATGATCATCTTAGAGGGGTCATCCTGCTCAATGGTTTTTTTTTTTTTTAATAAAAATTACTATATTTGTATCATGTTTTTTTTTATAAGTGGACAAAATAAGTAAATCTGAATCTTTGAATCTAACTATAGCACCTGCACACTTACCACACCTTCGGACCATTTTCACCTCAGCCTTTGCAATACAAGCATTAGATTATGTCACTGATCATACAGATGTGTTTCAGACACCTGTCTTGACCTTTGCCCTCACAAATAGGCAAATAGATTCATGTTTAATAAGAAGGGAGAGCATTGACACCTTTGAAGCAGATAGTACCATTGAGGTCAATTTTCTGTCTTTTCTGTCAAATTAACTGGCCCATCCTCCTGAAAATCATGTGATTATGTCCAGATTAGTTGGATATCAAATAGTCCTCTGTAATGTCAGTATAATTCTCTGTTTCAATTCTATGACCTTGCTGGATCACAACTAAAACTATAATATATATATATATATGCACGTATAAAAAAAACTGAAGGAGGATTCGGTGCAAATATTATATTTTCTGTGGCTTCAGAGGTGTAGTAACTAGGATATCTCTTATTTGTAAACTTTTCTGCAACAAGAGACACAATGCGAGCAGACAGAAATCTGACTTCTGTGATGTGTGTCACTCAGAACAAGCCCTGAAGCATAAACCTAGATAATTATTTTTACTCTGTTTTCCGAATGTGTTAGTCCATTGAACCATGTTAATTTCTGGACCACTGTATGATGATATAGTTTCAGCAGTGAGATATTTGGCATTAGTAAAGTCTTATCTCTAACAATATGCCAGCTTGCCAAACAGTGTAACTGCAGATTTTATCTTTGTTTTGTATATTAAAATATTGCAAATAAACCTGAACTTGAACGGTATGGATACAGTTTCCATAATAGTGAGGTGGTCGTAAATGGGGGTTATTGAAATGAGATTTTAAAACTCTACACCATCATAAAAACGTGTCTGGAAATTAACTGAAATACAAAATGCATTATGTTAACTACATGCATAATATTTGAATGTCAGGTTTTATAACTGTGCATAGTGGTATAAATCCTTCACATAATTTTTCTCATTAACTGAAGTTAGTCAATGGAAGTTCATCATAATTATCGCATGTAAATATGCATAAAAGCCTAACTTCTTGAAAGAATATATACATGTGTATGCTAAACTACTTGTGATATTTTGTTGTCATTACATATGTAAGTCACATATTTGCTTTGTCTAAAAGCGTGATATATCAGCCCATGTGGGATAGAAGTGCCTGGATGAATATATTTGTGTTTTTATGATCATCTTTAGGTCCATATATATGTCACGATAATGAAGGATTAACTACTCCAGTAGGTAGACACGTTGTTTCCAAGGATTTCTTTTCTTTTGCTAGCTAAAAGGGTCCCAAATAAATAGACAAGACATCTGCTGGTCCTTAGATATTGACTGGCTGCCAGCACCCATCAATTGGTCTAGCAATGGGAGTCACAGACAAGGCTGCTTGATCACTTGGGAGGAGCCAAGTCAAAGAGACTGAGAGTGTAAAGGAAATAAAGAGAGACTATAGAGGGTCAAAAGGAGACACAAGGAAGGACGGACAGACGGACAGACAGATAATGCAAACATATAGAGAGACACAGATAGACAGAGACAAGTATACACAGATGAAACATGAAAGCTGCTAGTCATCAAAATGACAAGGGGTGTTATATGGCTGTATAATAGAGCCACATTTTGGTGTAATAGAATATAATAGAATATAATAGAATAGAAGAGGTTGATTTGTCATAAATGGTGGATGTCATAAAGGGTATTGGCCTTTCGAATTTGACACCCTGCCTGTAGTCAGTTAAAACAACCTTTTGTTTAGAGTACAGGAGGTTCAACATTAATAGAAAGAGAGAATGGGAGGGCCGGTAAATGGAGATATATTTTATTGAAGCACAGGGATTGAAATGAGAATGGGGAGTGGGGAAAGAGATGGGGGCAGGGCAGTGAGGGGATCACACAAGGATCGATGTGACTCCATTGCTGCAGCACTAGCAGGAGAGCCACCACCAGCCTTGTGTTAGGCAGCTAGCTCTAGCAGGGCGGGCCATGCAGCCAGCCAGCATCATCGGGCCAGGCAGCATCATCTGGGTGCTGTGGGAAGCATTCGGGCTGAGGCATTGGCCATAGCCGCATGCAGCATCCCCTCAGATGATGATGGAGATGAAAGGATACCTTGCTAACCTCTTGAGTACTATGGCTGCTGCTACACAATGACCGCTAAATACTCATACAGGGACCTTGGTCATCCCAATTACCATGATGCAATCGCAGGCCACAACAGTAATACTCTTAAGCTGGTCCAGACAGGTTGGTGATGCTCAATTTTAATCTACTGTATGTGCTCTTGGCTTCAACGTTTGGGATGTGTGTGTATACTGAGTGTGACAAACAGTTGTGTTCATGCCACATTGCCACATCTTTTACGTTGCTTTCAATATATTCAATGCTCATCCAGACTATATGCAATTATGCATACCAATTGAATCTCTAAGTCATGTGCACTGTATAAAAACATCAAGAGGTAGCTATTGTATGTGAATCACTGCACACAGGGCATCACAAATGATGAGGTTAATGAAACTGTTTGATGTGTCAACATCACATCATTGGTAGCGGTGACTCGCTTGTAGTCTGCACAGTGAACAGTGCCACTAAATGTACACTCATTTGGTTTTCATGAACGCATTTCTGCTTGAGATATACAGTGGAAATGTAGGATAATAACGACCATCTCTGAATAATTTGGAGGGTGTCATGCTGTGTCAATAATCAGCTGATTTTCTCTGGATCTTTGCAGAATTTCATGCATTTTGAATTTATGTCCTCAAATCCACAGATACGAACATTCATGAATTGCAGTGCCTGTGGAACTGTCTAAAGATCATCTCAATAATAAGAATCTCTCAATATAACTGAGACCCCCAATATATTGTTCTTGCAATTGAATCCCTCAATTTAAGACCACCTTGTAAATAGCACCAAGCTTACTGGGGAGGTTCTATGCACTTAACAGTTTACCAAGCATCCCTATCATTAGACCATCCACAACACCAGAATGTCATTCCCAAATGCCTTAGAGCCTCAACATGTCTAATGAGCCTGATTCAGGTGGCTTCTTCCTTAAGGATGCCATTGAGGCAGCAAGTAGTTAGCCACTTGTCTGAAGATGTCTTTTGGTGGTGCATAAAAGGACAATGTAAAATGTCATCAGTTGGTAAGTTACAGCACACATTGTTATTAAGACCATTATTGGTGCAAATTCTGGTTTTAATGTCAAATTGTCACAAATATTTATAGAGGCAAAGTGTGAAAATTAAGTCCATCTAGAATCTAGAGGTAGTCATAAAAGTGGCCTTATCGTCCTTGCTAGCATGATAATATAGGGGAGAACTTGTTACCTTCTCTAATGTATTTCGTAAACTGCCAACTTAAATTTGTTTTGATACTATGAATTAACACTGTATATCTGACGTGTATGACTAAATATTTTTGTAAGAACGGTTCGATAATGGCAAGAATACATTTGGGGAGGAAGGAGGGGGGGGGGGGGGGTCAACAAAGATGGTGTTACCTGTGATGTGGCCCTTAATGAGATTATTTAGAGAGGGATTCACAATATTGAGGATGGTGATCTATAATGTTTGATGAAGCACCCTATGCCCTGTGTATGATGCAGATTTCGTTGAATGGCTATCACATGATGAAAACTTCCACTCAGATAACATGTTATGGTTGTTCTACGTAGGCTCAACATCGACCCAACATCGGCCTAACAGCGAACAAAGATGACCCAGATCGCATTCCAAATCGGACCAGTGTCGATTCTACATCGTTTTGACATCGCCGACATCGGGCCGACGTTGATACGCTTTGGAATGCTATCTGGGGACTAGCCTGTCATTAAACAAAAATGAGGGTAGTAATTTGGACACAGTCAATATGTCGAAAAGTTTGGAACAATGTGTAAGTATTTTGGCCACTTTGACTAATGAATACCTCACTTTTAAGACCACATTGCAATTAAGAACAATGTTCATGATAACATTTTATGTCGGCCCAATGTTGGTCCGACGTCGCCCACATCGGGCCGATGTTTCGCCGATGTCACAATTGTTACATGCTATCTGGGGTATCACACAACTTAGTCAGTATGTCTGCAAAATTCATGAGATGATTCAATTAGGGAGATCAATGCATCGGGAATGTATGCAAATTGAGGCACTCAATTCATGAGGATATACCCAGGTAAATTGGAAGGATTTCTTATACACTTCAGGGATGAAGTTTCCCTGATTCAATTTCCATGCAAATCATTAGGAAAATGAGACTTTATTCAAATTGGCAAAGCCAAATTGAGACCATGCCCAAAATATCTGCAAAGATTAAGCATCTTGACATATAGGAGAACGATTTTTCCAATTGCTTTCTTGGCAAACCCTCGCGTCTAGTACTATATTAGTGTTTACAGTGTGTTGTCAAATTGTCTATTAAAGCAAAAAAAAAACTTTTGAAAGAAGATTCATTTTGCTATATGGTGAGATCTAGCTGTGGCTTTTGATCAACTTCATCTCAAGTTAAACTACAACTTTTGTGCTTAATTGTTACCTTTTAAAAAAAGTTAACCTCACTATTAGGATATTTACGACAATCACTATAGATAGATAGGACAGTGTAACTCAGAAGCGGATACCAAAATGTGGCATAAGGTCTATTTTCTCCAAGGTTCAAGCAAAACGTTGAGCGAATGTCCAGATAACAGGTGGTTGTTTCTTTTATGAGCTTACATGTGTCATAACAGTCCTCCATGATAAATAATTGGTTAGAAGATATGTCTTTATGATACTGATACTAATGAGAACCACCCAATTATACTAAAGATGATGATAATTGTATGATTTCAAATGAGCCACTCTGCCTTTATAATATAATTATACTTTCCGACCTTCTTATAATGAACCATTTGTGTTTGTTACAGGGGGGTTTCGTTGTATGCAGTCTTGATTTATTAAAATTAAATTACCACAACTTAGTCACTGCCTCCTTGACCATATAGTGTACAAAAATTTATATATAGTTGTACCAGACAGATGTATTTATGTAAATGTATGGTCAAAATAAAATATTCTTGAGTCTTATAAAGAACTATCATTATAAGCGGTTTCTCTATAGATTGGTCTGACTGTATATTATCTTGGTAATTACACCCTCACCTGCATATTTGTAGTGATGAGGAATGTTTCAGCATCAGCTGTGTAGTGCCTTGTAGTCAGTGTTTATGTTTAGGCAGTGAAAAAGCCCCACCTGTGGGGTCTAGCATCTATGTAATGGTACTCTTACCTCACCATGCCATATTACTTATGCCTTTGTTTTGGTAGGGGTTCACATTTTCCAACTATGTCAGTCAGCATTCTAATACTAAGTACATGTATTATTATTATTAATCTTTATTGCAGACACACACACATACATTAGATACAATATATGGGGGTCCATATCTTCTAATAACTACCTAACTACTGATCATTAATGTAAGGCACTGTAAAAACGAATTCACAAAACAACAGTACGAAGCAACTCAACTGCTCTATGAACCACCTGGTATAGTTCTTTTCTCATGTTGTTGATGCCGGTTGTCATATTATGTCATCTATCTATGCTATCATATAACAAGCACGATGGAGATAAACACAAAGACCAAGAGCGGACTCACAGATTATTAGCGGTTTGTTATTACCATTGAGGGGGGGGGGGTCTGTACTATTGATTAATGCTTTTATCATTACAAGTACCCATCTTCCTTTCATATATTCGTTATGAATTTTAAGACAACTGTGATTCTCCCTTATGCGGGATGGTCACGATAGCTAAGAATGACCAACTGATTGACTGATTGACCGACTGACTGACTGGCTGGCTGGCTGGCTGAATGACTGGCTGCGGCCTGACTGTTAACATATAGTCCCAGCTCCGCCCTTGAAGGCCATGTCAAAGGGTGGACTATTTTACCCCTTTCTGACCCTCTGCCCTTTACTATGAGTAGCTTCTATGTCGGGGGTGTTCACCCCATGTGCATCATAATGCTACCCAGCCCCATGGTTCCTCATCTATAATGTTATGTGTTCATCTTGGAACTATGGTTCAAATTATGTTCTTCTGCCTAACTGTGAGTTGAGGACATATGTCAGACTTGGAAAAATGTGAATGTGATAGACAATTTTAATAATTTTTTTAAACAACATTTAGTGTAAATGAAAGCTGATGATGATTGTAAGCTGATTTGGACAGTTTCACACCAAGAGATGTATAGGCAGATGCGATAGATAGTTCGATAGACAGTCAGACAGAAAAATAATGCTGTAGATAGGTTGTGCGATAGTGCTGGGCTTCCAACCGATGGGTCCCGGGTTCAATCCCCAGTCGAGCCCAAGTTGGATGGCTGTTTCATCCATCATCTCAATGCCATGGTCCCTGCCTGTCCTAATTAGCCAATCAGGTGCAGAACTAGATATATATATATATATATATATATATATATATATATAGATAGATAGATAGATAGATAGATAGATAGTATCTGGTTCGATAGAACTGCACTGTATATTTGTGTACATTTAGTGTGTACCTAGTGTGTACATTGTGGCTGCCATTATATCTACATTTTATTGCCAAGATACTTGAAGCAGTTTCTTGGGATGATGCTGCTGCGAATGCTGAGATGCAGGATGCAGAGGTGATGGGGTTTCTTTATCATCAGCATCAGGAGCATCACAGGCTGTAGCATCCTTCGTCTTCCCAGGCTGTTCCTTCAATAAGTCATGGGAGATTGTGAGAAGGCTTTGGCACGTTGTATCAGGCCCAGGATGTCAATATTGGGCAGCCAACAGGCAGAATATGGGCAGAAAGCGTTAGTATAGGGGGAATGTGGAGACCCTTGAATAATACCACCCTTGGAAGTCACTAAATTTGTCTTAATTGGTCTATAAAATATCGGAAGTAGCGACAATTCTCAATTTTTTAAAGATATTTTATAACGTACAGTGATTTGGGACCTACAGTCAAACCAAAATTATTTAGTCACTCTTGAGTTTTGGCAAATAATTTTTCAATAACTAAGTATATTGAAATCACATCTTCTGACAAATGTTTTTGAATGTTACCACATGATTTAATGCCAAAAGAACATCATTTGATCAATAGTTACACATTTAAGCTGATTCACTTCTAACATTATTTTAATTTGCCTCAAATTCTGGAAGTGTCTCAATAATATGTCTAAAACACAATACATTGTACACATGGTCCACACTATACAAACTAGCACAGTGGGTAGTACACAGAGTAGTTGGTAGTCCAGAAGCTAGCCAACCCCTGCAACTCTGCCTGTTTGCCAGCATCATGGCAATGGTACAGTGCGCAGCAGCAGCAGCAGCTTATTTATAGTAAGCAAATATAACAGGCCACTAGTCTACACACCATTTCACGAGACTAGCTTCTGAGGCAAGGGGTACTTACCAAAATGCACCCAAAATGACAACACTGCCATGCAAACCCGTCTAGGGCAGTAGTACTGCCAAATTTTAGATATCGAGGTCGCCGCATCTTAGGTTGCATTTGGGAAAAGACGACCTGGAGTGTCAGCTCTCTTTGCCCTTTTTTACCCTGGGCATTCGTGCATGACTGCCTTGTAATATATTCGTCACCACGCTACAGCCGTGGTGTCATTTTACAGCGTCCTTGCATGGTGACACCAGGTCATGGGGTCACAACAGATGTTGAAATTAATGCCAGTATCATTGGTGGCATTGCGCATTGTTCATCTTGGAGTATACATAGATAGTTAAATACTTTATTTTGATGGAAATGGTACAAAAATTATTATACACTAGGACATTTACATGATGTTAACTATGAATTGTAATCTATTATAAATATAGGTCCATCAGAAAACCAACTGAGCATTAGCTGTAATGGTGGCACCTTCAATAAAAAGAAAGAAAATTAAATTAAGATTAAACAAAAATAATTATGCTATTATTGTTATATAACAGTAGGGGAATGTGGGGCGCATTGAGCCTTCACAATAATATAATTTTTTTTTGGACCCGATTCCAGTTAATATACTTATACCACCTCACTTTTACAGTTGGTGCCAAACATGAAATTTTAATCAATGATTAAATGGTCCATTTCACTTATGGCGAAGTCTCTTTACCTTCCTCATATATGCTTGGCAATGGATGTCCGGCGATCTATGACTGCCACGTATGCCCGTGAAAAGAATTTATACATGATTAACAGAGTGAGCCCATTATAGCCAATTTTTGACGTACATGATCACTCTTGGTTTTTATACATGACAGTGTGAATGCCCCTTAAGGGAAACATCAGCGCTACAGACAAACAATTAAAAACCCAGCATTTAAGCAAGGAAGTGGGTGGGTGGCTTAATGTTTTACGTCCTGATAGACTAAGGCTAATTAGGACAGGCAGGGACCATGGCAATGAGATGATGGCTGAAACAACCATCCCACTTGGGCTCAACCAGGTATTGAACCCAGGACTTAGTGGTTGGAAGCCCTGTACGCTACCACTTAACTAGGCCTCACCCTTCCAGCAAGAAAGGAAACGACCAAGCAAGCTTCTGAGCAACAAGCATCCATTGAAAGGAGATGCACTTCCTATCTTGCAGTGCCACCTGGGGCTCATTATGTCTGTTAATGGTCAAAGTACATGTACTCAACATCTGCCTGACTTTTACATGTTATGTTCAATGCATTGCCTGACATTTATTTGACCCAAAAATAAAATACAATGATGTTTTGGATTACATAAAAAAGAGGAACATACAGGGTAAAGGGACAGCCATTTTGTCTCAATTTGGACGCTAGCATGGGTGCCCCTTGTATGTCAAAAAGCACAGTGTGAAATATAGCATGTTACACAGTACCATTTAGTTGACATGTATAGCAATCTTCTATTGTACAATCAGTTTTGTATTTGTCCCAAAGCCAATTTTTTATGTACAATTTATAGCCAATTTTACTATGTGTCTCTAGGTTTTCAAGTACATTGTTAGGAGTTTTGTTAAGAATAATTGGCAGTGGAATTCATAAGACAATGGGCTGCTAGAGGAAACAGCAAAATTCCGGTCATATGCTTCTTGCGAAATTTACAGTAATGTGATGCAACTGTTAACTTGATAACATGCCATTTTCTCTAGATGTGTCAAGCCTTGCGTCCCTCCAGGAAAATCGTTCAATAGGTCCAGAAGGAATAGAAACAGAGATATTTAATATTTTTCTTGCTTCTGACAAGATAGTGTTACTTTGGGTCATGCTAACGTGCATTGAAATGGTCTATTGTCGGAATTCATTTATAACCAACTTCCCTTCTCCCATAGAATTCTTTCATAAATAACTCCCATACTGGAAATTTGGCTTTATAGAAATATAATAAGAACGAATACATATACTTTGTAATATGCATGTGATATTCTGAATAGCAATCACAAAAAACCTCTTTGTTTTAAGATCAGTTAGATACAGTATTTGTAAGTGAAAACTCCCCTGAATCAGCCTCAACAGAATGTTATTCAATAATTAGCCCTTTTTTACATTCTCCTTTATTGGTCACTTTAAATTTTGTAGAATCAATTAGCTTCAGATGTTTATATTAACGATTTGTTGAATCAACATGTGGGGTGATATTATTACTGAAGACATTGTCAGTCTGGAAATAGAAGTGTACTACTTTCGATGACACTGTACCGCGTATAATAATATATACAATAGTGGATTTTTATGGAAGGTTCTCTGTATTTCCACCAGTTGGCTAAAACAGAATACTGCAATTCTATTGGCTGAAAAATTTTCCGCCCTTGGCTGTGATTGGCTGAAGCAAAGTGCATCCTAGCAGCAGTATTTTTAGTGCATTTCAATGTATATTTGACACTTTATCATTTAGTTGATGTTTGTTATTTTTCTGAGAAAGTTATATTTATGGAATCAGTAAGTTATTACCTACTGTGTCTGAAAAGCAAAATGAGTAAGAAGAGGAGAGGAAAGACTTAAGTCCTGCTGAATTCAGGGCTGTTCTGTGAAAAGACTTAATTACACAGATCAAGTGAATAGTTATGCATATTGACATGATATTATGTAATATGTGTGTTGATGGATGTGTGTGTGTTTGTAAGTTTGTAATGGGTATGGACTGAGTTGGTCTTAAATTCCACTGATGAAAGATGAGCTGCCAAGTAGCAAGCTGAGAAGTATGCTGCAGTAAACAACAGCCATTGGGCAGACAGCTCTGGCAGTTGGAGGCAATATTCTGGTATTCAGGTTCATGCCAAAGAATTGTGCCTCTTAAAATGCTAACTTCTGTAACATTTGGTTCATTTTTCGCTGAATGTTTTGCAGCTTTTTGCAATGTCATGGTTTAGGATATTGTTGGATTCCTAAAGCTCTATGTTGTACCTTGAGGTACACCTTTAGGTGTGTGCACGTACTTCGCCATCAGTCTAATATAGGTTACATAACAAGGCATAACCCTGAACCAGGTGTTGGTAAACAAGCAAGGTGCATTAGCTCCATACATTTCGTGAAAACTCTTCTCAACACTTTCCTCATGTTACTGAACAAACGTCTTAACAGGTGGAACAAAAAAAAAGTGGTGAAGAAATGCGTCTACTGCTTTATCATATGTATATGAGAAGCTGTCAGGTGCATGTCAGAAATAAAAGGATCAGCACTTACCGACTGTCTTCATTTGATTAATCAATTGGCAATGGGCAGGGATGATTTAAATATTGTCCCAATAACACGAGCAAAAACCTTGGCTGATTGTCAGTGACCGACTGACTGACTACTGACTCACTGACTGACTGACTGACTGAATGAATGAATGAATGAACGAATGGTTCCCTGAGAGACCGACCAAATGTATACGACTGATTCATGGTAGATACTATTTCAAAAACATTATATTATAGTCACCTGAGACAAATTTAATGATAATTTGGTAAGGCACAAACGACCTGAGTAACACCATTACGTGTGTCTACACAGAGGCAACAGAATATCTCCACCCATGAGGTTATGCTTTGTCGAATGTTACTGTTGGCAAGATTGCTGCGTGGCTGTTAATACATATCATGCAGCCAAGCAATTGCAGTGAAGGGGACATCCCATTGTGTCATTTCATTGGTCTAAACCAGGAATTGCCTAACCAATGCAGTTAACAGGTGTACGCGCTATTTCTAGCTAATGATACTATTATATAGTCACACCGTCGTTGTAAGTCTGAAACAACAAATGAAAGTGTGATTTGTGGCAGTTATTAGGAGGTTGTTGTCATGCAACTTTTTTCTCACAAGCAGAGTTGGGTATGCTCTGGCAGTTTGGAAACTAGTCTGTCACAGAAATGATTGCTTTGCCATCTGCTTGATTAATGGATCCACCAGGTTCTTTTGTCATGATGCAATTCCAGATCTAATGAAACTGACAGTCAATAATTAATCTGTTTTCTTTTTCTTTTTGTCTTCTATAGCTGTAGCATGTGCTTTAGTTGATAACTTGAAGTAATGTGCACAGTTCCTTCATAGAATCACAAACACAAAGTATTGCCATTTTTATCTTATGATTTTCACGGAAGGTTCTCTATATTTCCACCAGGTGGCTATGACAGAATACTGCAATTCTACTGGCTAAAAATGTGCCCGCCATTCATGGTGATTGGCTGAAGCAAAGTGCATCCTAGCAGCAGTATTTTTAGAGCATTTTACATTTGATATCTTGTTATTTCCTGAGAAAATTATATTTATGGAATCAATAAGTTATGACTTACTATGTCTGAAAAGCAAAAATGAGTAATATGAGGAGAAGAAAGACTTGTGTCTTGCTGAATTCAGGGCTGCTCAGTGAAAAGATTCTATCATGTTAATCATTCGTATTGTATATTCCTAAATTTATATATTTTTTCCTTGTTTATTACACGTCAATTTGTTAGGAATCACTCAATTGTTCAAATTACTTTGATTTTATCCTCTTTGTTAGAAGTACGCAGAATCAGAATCAGAATCTCTTTATTGTGACACAGTTTCAATTATTTTTCTTTCGTTTTATGCAACATTACGTAACCCAAGTACAGGCAAACAGAGAAGGTAGGGTTGTTCATCCAGACTAGCATATGAGATGTCACTTAGGGGTGTGCTTCTGTTTACATTCTGCAGCCCATGCATTCTACTTTTGACGTCACAGGCGCGTGACAAACCATCACCATGGAGACGTTGTAGAGAAATCCTTCTCCTGGCAACCGGAAGTCATGTTTGCCGCGTCAAAAAGCAGGAAAATCATGAAAAACTGGTTTTTGCAAAGATCCTTCAGAGAACCATCAAAGTTGGAAGGCAATTTAAGGTATTAAGAAGCCCTGGATTGCTCCTGTAAGTCAGAGATGATATGACTCCAGGGAAATTATGCTCAAATTCCCAGCTGAATATGCTTGCATCAAGAACATGCCAAATGCTCTGTATAATTGTCTAAACCTGTCATAACAGACAAGAAACCCGAGAGAGGACAATATGGATTATATTCATATTTAAACAAGCATGGCTGAACATGATAACTGCCGTTAAAAGCCTTCAAAAATTTGCTTAACGCTTATAGTCGAAAACATTGCATTATCTCCCAAAAATGTCTGTTTTTTTTTAAATTGAACCATGCAATAGTCTTTTCACTGAAGAGCCCTGAGTTCTGCAAGACGTAAGTCCTTCCACTCCTATTATTACTCATTTTGCTTTTCAGACATAGAAGATAATCACTGACTTATTCAATAAATATAACTTTCTCAGAAAAATAACAAAAATCAACTGAATGATAAGGTGTCAAATATACATTAAAATGCACTAAAAATACTGCTTCTAGGGTGCACTGTGCTTCAGCCAATCACAGCTAAGGGCGGGAATTTTTTCAGCCAATAGAATTGCAGTATTCGGTCATAGCCACCTGGTGGAAATATAGAGAACCTTCTGTGAAAATCCACTATTGAAACTGCTCTTGGATATTGCAGTATATCAGGGGAGCAAACCTCGGGAGCCTGCCTTATACTTTTTTAAGAGATTGCTGCGAAAGGTCTTTTAGCATCGGATAGCACTCACCTCCTTCGTCGTACAGAAATCCTTTTGGCTAAATTCTGAGCCCATTTCCAGCTATGAGGCGAAATGGCCGCCGATAACGTGATCTTAAAGTCATATTAATACTTTTTCATGCAGTGCTTTCATCAGCAATAGAGGAAGATGGTTCCCTTTATCGCCAATCAATATATATGAACATTAAGATAAAATCAAAAAACCTCAAACAACAACCAACTACTGTCAGCTATCTTTCCATGTTGATTTCATCCCAAATTCTCTGCCATCATGACATCAGGTCCCCCGGGAGACTGCAGAAATTACAATTTGGAAAATAGCAGAAATATCACGCTGGGTTTAATCTGTAATTTATTTATTGAATATATTTTACATGGGTAAACACAATCAGTAAAAACTGTTTCACATGTGGCCCATATGGTAAAAAACAGTATAATACAATAAAAACAAGTTACAATAGCGAAATATAAATAAATACATAAGATAGTATATTAATTAATATAAAATGACATGTAGATATAAAAACACATTAGGTACATAAAAGAATAATTAAATTAATTAAGATCATGTAAAATAAACATTTTCAATTTTGACTTAAAACTATTGTAAATATAAATATCTTTCAAATCAGAGGGTAAACCATTCCAAGCAATAGCACCTGCATATTTAAATGACTTTTTTCCAAATTGACTAGTAACACTGGGAACATACAAATTCATTGGGTGACTTCTAGTATTCATTTGATTTACATCACAGTTCATGACAACATCATTTACCATATAACTCGGTGCCAGACCATGTATACATTTAAACATTAAAGTGGTTGTAAAATAAAAGCATCTTTGTCTTACATTCATCCAACCCAAAGATTTAACAATTTCAATACCTCTAATGTTTATAAAATCATAATTGTTAGTTACCATTCTTGCAGCAAAATTTTGAAGTCTCTGAATCTTATCAATATTGTACTCACTGGTTTGACCCCACACACTTATTGCATAGTCAATACATGGTTGTATAAATGTTAAAAATATCTTACTGAGAACATCACATGACACAACACCTTTAAGTCTTCTTAATCTATTCAGTTTACATGCAATATTAGAGCTTAATTTATCAACATACTGATTCCATGACAAGTTGTTATCTATTTGCATACCAAGATAGTTTGCACAAGTTACATACAACAAATCAGTTCTATTAATCCTTATATCAAGGTGATCAGAGATTACTCTGTTTCTGGATGCTATCAACATAACTTCACATTTGTTGGTGTTAACTGACAGTTTGTTGTTTGAGTACCATTCACTAAGTTTAGAGACACACAGCTGGAGTTTTTCTTGAACCTCTTGTACAGTATTACCCTGACAATATGCTATTGTGTCATCTGCATATAAATTACAAATACCTGTCTCTGAATATTGTGTTATATCGTTAACAAAAAGCGTAAACAAGATCGGGCCCAATACAGAGCCTTGTGGGACACCAATTGTAATATCAGACTTGTTAGATAATGTATTATTATGTTTGACAACTTGTGCTCTGCCATTAAGATACTCACAAAACCATTTGTATTCAGAATTTTTTACACCATAAAAACCTAATTTTTCTTTAAGCACATCATGATCTATAGTGTCAAAGCACTTACGTATATCTAAAAAGCATACACCGGTTAATAAACTATCATTTATATTATCTATCCATGAATCCACAACTCTATGTAATGCAGTTTGGGTATTGTGCATAGGTCTATAAGCTGACTGATCATTGACAATTAAATCATTAGAGAGTAGATACCACAACAATTGTTTTTGAACCACTTTTTCCACAATTTTGGCAACATGGCCTATTACACTTATGGGTCTGTAATTATTCATGTCATTCTTAGCACCTTTTCCCTTGTAAACAGGGGTAACTCTGGAAAATTTCCAATCATTTGGCAATTTAGCATGTAGAAAAGTTGCATTTATGATCTTTGTGATAATAGGAGTTATAACATCAATTGAAATGAACAACAACTTTGCATCAAAACCTATTACATCATTAGAAGAATCAGAGCCAAGAGATTTAATATATTTACGTACATCAGTATCATCAGCTGAACTAAATTTAAAGCTGTGTACACAAGGTGGATTTTTCCATTTGACCTCTTGAATTGTAGACGATTGTACATTTTCTTTTACAACATTATGTCCAATATTAGAAAAATATTCATTAAATGCATTCGCACTGAGTTCTTTTGGTGCAGATTCATATACACACTTGCCAGTAAGTTTGTTAACTGTCTTCCAAAATTGTTTGGCATTACTGGAATTTTTACAAAGTTCATTCTCAAAATATTTTCTTTTGTTTTCTTTTATCAATGAGGTCACTTTATTTCGAAGAGTTTTGTGCTCATCCCACATCACTGGACATTGATCACGAATTGCTTTTCTGTGAATATAGTCTCTTTTGTACATCAAGTCTATGACAGCTTTGTTCATCCAGGGACAATATCTGTTCTTTAAACGCATTGTTTTCACAGGTGCGTGTTTGTTGGAAATTTCAAGGAAGCTTAACTTGAATGTTTGCCACAGTTTCTCTGGATCGTTTTCTTGTGTTGTTTCTGTTGTCTGAATGTTTTCTAGTTTGGCAAATAATTCATTTAAAAAGTCATTGTTCACAAAATTCTTATAATCCCTAAATTGGACTGTTTTGTGAACAGCCTGAGCTTTGTCTTGTGATCTTAACACAGTTACAACAGGAAAATGATCACTCATACCAATTGGGAGAACTTCAGTATTGAAATGTTTATCAGATACATTTGATAAAATTATATCTATCAACGTTGATGATGTATTAGTAATCCTTGTTGGTGACATCACCAATTGTTTCATTTCAAACATGGACTCTATGAGAAATATTGGGTTCATGTCAGTCTTATAATCATAGTTAAGATCACCCAATAAAATAACATTTTCTGCTTCATTTGATGCTTGTTCAAGTAAATCCAACATTTTGTCAAAGTAATTAGAGTCACTGCTCGGGGGTCTATACATATTTCCAATCAAATACTGTTCTTTGTGTACATTTATGGTAATCCACACATTTTCAACTTCACTTGGAGAAAATTTGACTTCTCTGTGTGAGACTTTATCGTTCACAAAAAACAGCACACCACCTCCATGTCTATTTCGATCAACTCGAACTATTGTATATCCATCAATTGCTATATCAGAGTTGAGAATAGTGTCGTCCAGCCAAGTTTCCCCAACTCCCAGTAGGTGTATTTCCTTTTCATATAAAAGATGCTGAATTTGTTCAATTTTTGGGAGGAGGCTTCTGACATTGATGTAAGCTATCCTAATCCCAGCCTGCTTCATTCTTTTCTCTTTATTCAATGATGCAGATGATGAATTATGTTGAGGTTTTTCTGGAGTCTGTGTTACGTTCTCACATGCTTCTGGACCTGTGCTGGGACAGGTATCAGGAGCGGCACACTCATCCTGGCCACAGCCCTAGCCAACACAGTGTTTAGACTTATGACCAAGTTGTTGGCAGCTGTCGCAGGTAATTTTATGGCCATGCCTGCAATTATGTGAAACATGATTATTTTCACCACAAAACCAACACTTTCTATTTGTTTGTCTTTGACCATTATCAGATTTGGAGGGTTGTCTTTGGAATTCTGTGATTTTGGTCGATCTTCTTGGGCCACGTTTATAACTGACATTCTGCCAGTCACCATCACCTTCATCAACTGCACATTTCATTTGGGAAGTGTTTTTGTTTTGCCTGCCTGTTTTTACAATGTTACCATTGGTCACTTCTGACTTGACTTTCAACTGCATATTTTTGGCCAACCTGTTAGTACCTTTATTATTCAGATGTACACCATCATTTTGGAGATAACCATCATTTGCAGCTCCATCAGAAAGTTTGAAGGTCATGTCATTATTGATAAATGTTACTCCCTCATCATTGGCTATTGTTGACAAACAGGCATTGAGAACATTTACATTCTCCTGAAACACTGTTGAATCTGTGCGAGGAGGAATGCTCACAATCTGAATGTTCTTTGGGTCGCCAACCTTTTCTTTGGCAGTGGCTATGATGGTCTTGTATGTTTTACACACATCAGCATCACTAAAGTTATCTTCACTGCAGTTGTTAGTACCCACACAACAAGTGATCATTTTATAGGATTTCTCATCATCTTGCAGACACTTGAGGACATCTGTGACCTTGGCCTTGGGGAGTGAGGTCACCTGGGTCTGTTTTAACTTGCTCTCATCTACATCCCTAATAATGGAGTCTCCAATAAGTAAAGACTTTTGGTTTCCATTTGTGAAACTTTCCCACGTTTTCTTCTGCAGTTGTTGAGACAATGATGTCACTTGTGTCTTCAATAACGTGTTATCATCTCTGAGAGTCTTGCATTCACCCTTGATATCATCCAAGGATTTCTGGGATGTTTGTTGGTCAGCCCTCAATATCTTCACATCTTCTCTTAGATTCTTCATCTCTTGTAGCAATTCAGCAATGTATGATGGGATATGACGACAGGAAAAACATTGCCAGACGCCACTGAAATTGCCATTCTTCTCCTTAGCTTTAACACAGTCCTCATGGTACCAATTCATGCATGAACAGCAACGTACCATCTCCGAGGATTTAGCTCCTGCCTTTGATTTGCCTTCATATTTGCCTTCATATTTGCAATCATCAAAACACCATCGATCAGCTGATTGCTCATTTTTCTCCTGGTCCTTGTTTTGTTTTGGGTCAGGGCTCATTGTGAAAGGTCTTAGTCCCAATACAATAACTGTGGAATCCCTCTGTTGTTCACACTCCAGGGTTCACACTTTGTTGGACAAGTCCTTCAGCTTTTACACTTGGGGTATCAACACTTCAACTTTCTCACTAAGTCCCTCATATAAAATCAATAATTTCACGCACCACTGATGATTTTGAACGATAATATGGTGCTTTCAGTGTTTAAAAATCATAAAATGTCTTAAAAGTCACCTTTTCTTCATATGGATATCGA